>JAWWNJ010000024.1:1200000-1800000 GCA_037176885.1 Favolaschia claudopus | reverse complement strand
TCGCTGCCCGTCGTGCAGCAGCATCTAATAAATCCGGATCCTTTGTCAGTCAATAGTGAGGGCGTAAAGATGAGAAACGTACAAGGAGAAAATCCGTGACCTTTGTTACCTGAGGCATGCCCTCCGCGCGAAGATCCACCAACAAGATGCCCCGTCATGTTTGAGTGTGCAGTAGGAGACCCGCTTGCGGTAGCAATGGAGGAGGTGCTCGCAGTGGACGAGCTGGCGACTGACGTGGTGTCAGTAGCGGCAAACGGGTCGCGGTACCACGGCGTGCTGTGGGTGCAGGTGTGAAGAAGGGAAAGACGTTGTTCCAATCGGTCTGTTGCAGGGACTGGGGCATAACCAGGCGCCGGGAGCATCTCCAAAAAGTCAGCGGCCTCAAAGGGTTTGACTACCTTCCAAATCATCTCGTCGGCAAACGCTCTGAGCGGTCTGATGAGCCAGCAAGGGAGGCACGCCCGCCAGAACATCTGAGCAAGACGAGGGTCTTCGGTGAAGCACCCGATGCAATCGTCAGGTACGGAAGGTTTGGCGTCGACGTCCTCAACGCCCTCCAGCCGCGGCTTATATTTTGTCATATAGGCCAGCAACCCCGCAAGCTCAAGATATTCGCGCTGAACACAAACAACTCCAAGTTGCATGCGCGCGTACGTCGACGGGATGTGCAGCCGTTCCAAACTGAGACGCAGGGTTTGGGCGACCTTGGGAAGAAGGGGAGGAGGAGTGGTGCCATTGAGAGAGACCAAGTACTTCTCGTAGTCGTCGAGAAGCGAGTGTGCGAGGGTTGAGATTTGCGAGAGTTTTTTGAAACAAAGTCGGCCCAAGCCGCGGGTGACAGTGAGTCCAGAAGCAGGACAGACGAAATCTTCGAGACGCGGATTCCACCACATCACCCGCAGATTCCGCAATGATTTTGGAGCCTTGGGAATGGCGGCTAGATGACAGTAGGTTTGACTATACAGATGGGGCCACAGCACCGGGTCGTCGGGTCCGTAGCGCATATCGCGGCGTACCATAATCTGCTTGGAGTCAACGGGGGGTAACAGAGGAACATAACGCGCGTTCGTCGTAATGAAATACGACGCGCTTCCAACCACAAAATATGCGGCGGCCCTGCCGTCAAGCGCGCCGATTTGCTCAGTCGAGCTAGGGCGATTCTTGAGCAGGTCGACACCCTCGACAACGGAATCGGAGTCTACAACCTCCCAAGCATCTGCTAAAGGTCAGAATCAGCGTATAATAGGTAAGAAGAACGTACCTCGATCCGTCAATCTCATCCTCAAAGGCTCCGTTGTAGCGTCCATATTTTTGAAATCGTGGGTTGTGGGGTGTAGAATTAGTCGAAGGCACACCGGCGCGAAGCCAGCGTAGACACAGAAGCACTGGCGCGAAGCCAATGAACACTGGCGCGAAGCCAATGAACACTGGCGCGAAGCCAATGAAGACGGGGAGGGAAAGAGGTGTTACTGTGTGACAGTAACATCACGCTCTCCCAAATCTGGCCAAGTCCTCCTTCTGCTCTCCTCCTTGACCCTCCGCCTCACTTCGCGTGGGGCGCAGCGAGCTTCGCGCTCGCTGCCACCAACTTCGTGTTGGTGCTTCGTTGCGACAGACCCTCGACCCAAACCGATCCCGCTGCCGCCCACCTCAACGTTTCCGTCGATACCAACTCCAACTCCTCCTCGCGTCACACTTTAGCTGAATGCCGCCGACTAGGCTCTTACCTGCTCCGTGGCTGGAGGGCTTAAGAGCAGCGTCGCGGCCAACACCTCCAAGCCTCGCAGTGGGAAGACGCAAAGAAGAACATTCAGAAGCAACTCGAGGAGTGCTATACTGCCGGGAAGAACAGGTGGTTCTTTACTCCACTGCGGGTGCGTTTTTTGCGGTTGCTACTGATAATCACCCTGACCATGAAGCTTGTTATAGTTCTGAGCGCGACGTGGCTGGATGTATCGCAGCGTCGTCGATATGCCTTCGTATAAACTACTGTATGGCTCATGCTGTTCTGCTTCAATTTTCTTCAGCCGGTAAGACATCGTTACTTGGAATCTATCTGCCTCTGGTATTGACATCTCTATAGGCTTCAATTTCTATTGAGATTCCCTCCGCAACTTCCTATTCATCGAGTATGTCTCCGTCCACTTCACTCCTACACCCGCGACGTCCTCCGCGCCCCTTCCCTGAACTCTACTTGTAACGCTCGCTCTTCACCAACACTCAATCCCACCCCACCGCGGCCTCTCCCCCGCATTTTACTCCGTTTCTCACCACCAACCAGTCGCTATCGTCCCCCCAACTCTGTCAGCTCCAACACGTGTCCAACCCCCGTCAACGTGTTCACCCCCTCTCCACACGCTTCCCGCCCATCTCCGCCATCGCCTCCATCTGCAAACGCGTCGGCATCGAGCTCCGCGACTACGAATGTGTGTCGCGCGCCGTTGTCTTCTCTTGGTCCTCCCGCTAACGTCGTTTTTAGCGCCACACCGTCTCCTTCTCTCGTCATCCCAATCTCCTGTACACACCCGCTCTCCCCTCCACCACTACCTCCTCACCGACCCGCACCAGCTCCACGGACCCAACTGCGCGAAGACGAAAGCCTCGTCAATGCTGCTGACTACAAGGTATGCCCCTTCACTCTACTTTCCGTCCCATGCTGACGCGTTATTGTAGATGTAACGATCCCAAAATGGGCACGCTCACTGCTCGAGAAGCGCGGCATGACCAGGTCATGAAGAATGAGGAGATTCAGAATGTCAAGCAGATTGTAGGGTCGCAGCATAGGAAGGTGTATACGAGTACGGATAGTTTGCGGTGTGGGCGGATTATGATCATGGCTTATCAGTGGGTGGTTTCTTGTCTGATTTCTGTTCCATTGTATCGAGGAGTGTGGTGGAATAGGATTCCGATGGGTCGCATATCAAGCGACTCACCATCGACTTCTTGGACCTCGCCTTCACCGCCTTCCTCACCGTCCTCGCCGCCCGCGCCTTCTGCGAACACCCCGACCTCACCCCCCTCATCGCTGTCCTCCTCGCGTACTTCCAGCTCACAGGCAGAAACGCCGACGAGGCCTGCGAGCGCACCCTCGAGCACACCGCCATCAACTTGTGGTGGTGCGGAGGGGCAGGAGCAGAGGAGTGTGATAAGGCTGCTGCCGCTGCCGAGGCGGGTGCAGTCCGGGGATGTCGTACTCGGGCTATATCAATAAAGAGTTGACCTTGTTCCCGATGGCGGACAAAATATTGTCTATACCGCGCTTTCGTACTTGCATTTTACACATATGACCGCTGTATTGTTAACGTTCTCATTCGCGTAGCTACCCTGTATGTATGTAACCAGCCGAATCGACGACAATTGAATCTCACTTGGAATAAGCAAAAAATTTGAATATTTTGTGCGCGGGAAAGACGCGTTACCGTTACGCCGTAACATCACGCTCCGCCCTGAATGTCTTCCTCCACCCCCGCCTCACTTCGCGTGGGGCGCAGCGAGCTTCGCGCTCGTTGCCTCCGCCAACTTCGCGTTGGTGGCCTTCTGTGCCGTGCCTTGCAACACCCGCCTATTTCGGCATAAACACGTCGCCGTCCACGTTAACCAAACCCTTTCAGCTTGCACAAAGAACAAAGACTTGAATGTTTTACGGTATGCCTTTGTCTTGAACTCGTATAAAGACTCGCTGCTGACTTCGAATCTGCAGTTCTCTCTTGCCCTCTACCATCTATCTACTCTCAACAACCCAAGTTTCTTCTGCTATCGCAATGGATTCCAACAATCCCCAGCCCCAGCTCTACTACGACCCCTCTGCACCTGCAGAAGGTCCGCACTACCCTCTCGATCCATCTCTCGACCCCAGCGCCACTTCGGGTGGTTACAACGACAACACGGTCACTTCGGGTGGCCCATCCGACAATTCGGCCACTGCGGGTGGTTGGATCTACCCTTCCGATCCCCATACTGGATACCACGACCCCGCTGTCGCGTACAACGACCATTCCGAGTCCGCCGCCGTGCCCGTGCCCAACAGCTACGCCGACTCTACCGCCGTGCCCAGCGGCTACACTGATCCCAATGCCCAACCTTCCGCTGAGGCTTTACTGGCCGCTAATCCAGGGCTGGCCGCCTTGCTTGAAAACATGCGACTCGACTTCAACAACCGATTCAACGCGGGGATGGAGGCATTCAGGACCTCCGTCCAGGACGACTTCGACGCCGTAGAAAGACAAAGGGACGCGGCCCGGAACGAAAACTCAGCGATGCGTGTCGAAGGTCAAAGACTCACTGAGGTATTGGAGGTGACAAACACTCGGCTTCAGGAGTATGAGTTGTGCGTTATGAAGTTGTTTTCTTTGTCATACACTTACATCTATTTAGCAGGCAACGTACCCAAGATCCCCGCCCTCAAGAGCAATCCAAGCCGCAGTCGAGCTAACCGCAACCTCCTGTGACGCCTTCGCCGAAGCCCAAAGATCCCCGTGTCAAGAGATCCGCCGGCACGTCGTCGAAACCCCCTCCATCCGCATCACCCAATCCTTCTTCATCTCGCACTTCCCCAAAGTCTCGTCCATCCGCGACTCCACCTCGTTCCTCCCCCAATGCTTCTTCTTCGCCGTCGGACCTCCCTAAGAGCAAGGCAGGTCGGGGCGGAAAGCAAAGCGGTAAAGATGGTGTGACCAAACCCACTCAAGAAAACACCGGGAAAGCTGCCGATGCAAAGAAGGGAGACAAGAAGGGTTCCCCGAAGAAACTCGCTCAGTATCAAATGCTGAAAAAAGACATACCAAGAGATGCCGACTCGGTCAAGGTCTGTCTTATCCCTGTTTATCTGATCAAGCTTGTCGCTGATTCCCATGCAACCAGGCCGCTCTGCAGCTGCATATTCGTTTCATCTCAGGCTCCTTAGTCTCGGGCCAGACCCCTCTTACAGCTTCCCCGGCCGTTGTCCGGCGTTTCGAGCTCCGCTTTCAAGGAACCAATGTCACTGATCTCAAGCGAGCAGGAGTGTACGAAGCTGCAGTCGTCAAACCGAGCCAAGTGAAGGTCAGTTGTCCTGTAAACACCTGATTCATGACGCTTACCTCGTATCGTATCAAGCTCGGTCTCGATGTCAGGGCAGCCATCCGCTCCAAGAGCAAGATTTTACACGCCTTCGCTCGAGTGGAAGAGAAAGATCTTCTGCATCTCAAGGCCTATATCTCGAACCTTGGGATCAACACCTGGGCCGTTGACTTCACCCAAAGCTCCTACTCGGTCTACAACAACGCCATGCGCGAGTGCGCCATCGATACATTTCGGTTCTTGGCTTCAAGTTCAGCCTACGACTTCCTCGGCATCAACACCGACTACATTCAGAACATTCCGCTGCTCACCCAAATGTATGACCATTTTGTCCATTACCGCCTATATGAGCAGTGGACAAAGGAAATTCGGAATCCTGGCAGCAATGAGATCGCCGCGAAATGAAACACAATGATCCAGGCAAGGAGCCGTGTAAGCTTTGTCTCATAATTGGTGGTGTCAGTATCGTGAAACTGATTCTTCTATAGCTTTTCAAATACCGACAGCAACGCTTGGGAGAGTTCAAGACTCCCCTCCGACTTCGTTCCATGTTCGCTCTGAAGGCCACCTCGGATGACGAGGACACGCAGAGTGGTCCTCGAGCGCGTGCGCGTCCCGAGAGGTCCGAGGCTGCGGACCGAGTCGTTCAGGGTTTGGAGAAGCTCATCATCCAGGATCTCGTGGACGACGGCAAGAAAAATGCGGCCAGGGATCGCCGCCAACGCCGCGCTGTACCGCTTGGCAAGCGTAAGGTGTCTGAATTCGAGGAGGTCAATATTCTTTGTTTTTTTTGTCCCCGTTGTTTTGCTCACTCATGATTACCCAGATACCGAAGGGAATGCCACTTCAATATTACAGCACTGACTATTACAACAGTCTATCTGCCCAAGCCCAAGCCAAACTCGACGCCAAGATCATCGTTTCCTTTGCTCCCGACACCACCGACTTCTTTTCACCCGGTGGCGACAACGCCCTGTCCACTGCACAACTCACTACCAAATACGGCAAGGCTGTTTTCGGCAAATACGAATTCAAAGAAGAAGACGATGCCCCAGAGTCCTTTGAAGCTGATATCACAGATGTTGACGGAGAAGGGGAGGGAGACATCATTGGTTCCCAGGACAGCGAGGACGAAGAGATGGAAGCTGATGCTGCCAGCGTAGGTTCTTTCATCGACGACGATGGTGCAGAAGGTTTGGCAGAGGACGAGGAGGAGGACCAGGACTATTCAGAGACAGAAGAAGACGCCGACATGCAGGAAATCTTTGAAGACTCGGACTAAGATGATGTCGATGTGTAGCTTGGGTCATTGTTTTCTCCACTTATTTTTCTCGCAATTGTAATTCTACCTACCTACCTACCTACCCAGTGGCTCACATTATCTTACGATTCTTTTTCGCTTGTCTTTCTCGCAATTTCCGGTTGCTCAGGTTATCTTACCATTTCTTTACTTAATACATTTTCTATGTACTTTTTGTTATGTCCGTAAATTTTGTTTTCCCCCGTTTCCTGACAAATAATACGATGCATGTTTTTCTCCAGAATCAACGCAAATTGTGGACAAGGAAATTGTCACAACCTGCCGAACAAAGGGCTTTGTGAACATGACCTGGCGCATGACAGGTGCATGACACGATTGCCTCAAACGGAACATGACAAGGCTTTGCCCGCCGTGTTAGCTTCTACAGGTCCTCCTCTCTATATGGTCTCATCGTCGACGACCATATCTCAATCTCATTCAAGTACACACTACGCATTGGCGGCGAGCAAGATCTCGCGGGGAGTCGGAGTGGGTGGGTGGGTGCAGTACATAGGTCCTTTATTTGGTTTAGGTTTTTGCGGTTGTTCTTCGTCGCGAGTGGCTGACTACGCTGCAACACACCGTTTGCGGAGCGGCAGATGTTTCGGCGTTGCCATCAACAGCCATCCTTTCTGCCGCCCCCACACACCCGTTCTCGCTCTTCCGCCGTCGAGGTGCGTCCGCTACGCCTTCTCCGCTCAAAGTTTGATGAATACTGACCTTCTTTTCCTTCACGCCGCAGATTCTTTTCCTTCCCGCATTCAGCCTCAACCTGCTGACTCCCTCCACCCGACTCCGATGTTCCCCGCCGACAGTGTTGGGTCAATAGTGTTTAGTCTGAGGGTCCATGGATTTTCTCAATACACTGATTTTTTGTAGAGAAACCGCTAGATAATTACCCTTAGTTCCATTCCTCATTTGCCCCAGCGCTCGAACTGCGATGCGGACATCCTCGTCCTCAATGTCGTCCATATCGTCGAGGTCGTCTGGGCGAGGGACTGCGAGAGAAAAGAGACAAAGAATTGAAAAGACCAAGAAAAGCCTACATGTGTTTTTCTCGCGCTCCGTCATGTGATTGACATTGCCGCAGCCAACCTCTCCGACATGAGATTTCAGATCGGTCCAAGCAAAGGTACTTGTACTTAGACTCTACAACAATCAATGTGAAAATCGAAAAAAAAAATCATTACAGACACAGGCTGTAAAACAGCTGCTACAACCAACTCAACTCAAGAACTTAATTCTGCATCAATAAGAATCCTGTACGTTCATAGTGTCTGTTACAGTCTCAGTTTCAAGTACTTATACTGATTATGTCCTTGTATGGTCTCTTAGATTGACTGCAGGCTACGAGCCATGACACCTGTTGCTTGCTTCTCATTTATACATTCACTCGCTGTCTCTGACTTCTAAATTGATTTTCAGAGGGGATCAGATGTAAGTTTGGAAGCTAATTCATCCAGAACGAGTCTTTTGAAGACACTTTCGCATTTACCCATACATTATCAAGATCAGGCTCTTATCTTACTATGATTCCTTCAAATGAAAAAACAATCTCATATGAACAATTCGACTTTGTTTAATTTGATTGACTACCCCTTCAAGGCCATTGAAGTCAAATGTCATGAATTCCTACTATTCATCTTCTGCCATATCACTGCTTGTATTTAGATCAAACCTGATCATAGATCTACTCATCCGAGTCTCAACCCTAAGTTTCGGCCACTAATTTTCTAGCCTCATCAATCTTGTTCCTAATCTGTCGTCGAGCAGCAAGAGAGTCAATTTCTCTGTGAAGCATTTTAGTAGCCAAGTCCCTGACAATTTCTCCGCAGGCTGCTAATATTGGTGTCCTGTATTCAGAGGGTAAGCTCTGAATTTGGTCTACAAATCCAAGCAAATTGTTATGTAGTGGAATAAATGATTCTTGCATGATCTGGGTGCCTCGGATGATTGGCTGGGTGCCTCGGATGATTGACTGGAGCTCTGGGTTCCAATCAAAAATTACTGAATTGCTACACTGCAGCCATGCAAAGAGACTTTTAGTATCCAGTGGCGCAGCAAAATCAAATGCGGCCCAGAAGTCAGATAGTGCACCACAAACTAGGCCAATAGCCTCCTCCAAGCAACTCTGTGTGGAGGTGGTTGCACTGGGTGGCCAGATTGTCTTGAACACAGCATTATATTTTTCCAGATGTTTCTCGTATATGTTCATAGATGGAAATATGTGAATCCAACAACACTTCCCTTTTTCAAGACTAGGTTGCCATTCAGAGATTGTTGAGAGCAGATATGTTAAATCAACATATTGTTCTTTGAATATCCACGGGCCCTTCAATACAACAGCAGACAGCAATGCCCACACAGAGTGGTCCCGAAGTTTTGGTCCAAGCTCAGGCTCTGTATACCAATCATACACATTCTTTTGTAACAGCAGCCAAGCTGCTGTGAGCGAGACATGACCTGGGACAGACAAGAGCTGTACAAGAAGTTCCAAGCTCTCTTTATATGGTGGGATTCCATTGTTATGGAGAGCACATAAAAGACCGTCAAGAGTGTTTACATTTTTTTCTTCATGTTCACCCTGTTTGTTGATATGACTAGGAATGCTCCTCAATGCAGTGTAAATCCAGCTTTCTGCAGCTGGGTTGGAAGAAGGTGTATTCCACCAGGTTTCTTCAGCAGGAAATAAACCAGGTGTGCAAATGACTTGAATCCAATTGTCTGTTTGAGGAAGTGCTTGGCAGAACTCATATGTAAGAAGTTGTCTTTCATGCCACTGATCATCCCATTCTCTATGGTCTCTGCAGTTACTTGCTAGTTGGAGCGTGAGTTCAAGAACATCTGCAGTAAGCTGCGTGTCAATCTTTTTGGACTTAAGTTTGGATGAGAGTGCTTTCAATATTTGTTCATATAACAACATCCCATATGAACTGAGTGAATGCAAACTCAGTGCGATGTCAGTATGATGTATAGATGACAGTACCTTTTATCTGCAACTCTCACATCACGTGAAGAGATATTACCATCTACCAAACAGGAGTAGACAACAAAGAGGTAATCAGAAAAGCTTGCACATGTCAGGCTAATGCTTGAATTCAGGTTTGCAACTAGGTTCCTCAAGCCTCGGAGTTTGTTTTTTTTAGCAAACTTGAAGTAAAAAACCCTCAAGAGCCATGGCTGACTTATTATATTTGTTAAACGAGGTGACTTATCTTCGCATATGAAGCTGAGAACAAGTGCCAGTTCTGGTAACATTTTATCCAGGTCAATGTCCGAACGGAAGTAAAGTAGACTGGGACGCTGAGTTGACTGGAACCATTGCATAAGCATATATGCCTGTCCAAATTGACTGGCAGGATGATTCATCCCATCTCGAAGATTGTCCAGCACATAAAAGTCATGAGATATATGATACTCAAAACAAGCCAAAAATTGTGCGAGATGAACATCCAGTGGGAGGTCCATATCTAATGGCCACTGCAGATCAATGGATATATCTGCGGCCTCAGCAAGTCGTATAGGATCTGTGGAGGTCTCCAGAATCCAGTGAACTGCTGGAACCTCAGGAGATGGTATGATGTAAAGAGTATCAAAGAGGGTAGTAGGCTCGACGGAACCAGTAGTTTGTTGCAAAGCAAATGTAGGTAAAGTGTCTTTTGATTTGGAAACAATAGATGAATAGGATTGCTTGATGTAATGCTTCACTGTCTTCACAAAAGACTGATCCCGGAAAGTTTCTTTCACTTTCGCTTTTATGTATTTTGGAATCATGGAGGAAGCCAAAGCTGATATGAAGGAAAGCATTGTTCTCAGAAATGGTGCAAGGGGCGTCTGGAATGGTGAATCGTTGAAGAAGATAGCAGATACAAGGAGTGCAAGGTATGCCATAGTACCTGCAGCTGTTATTCCTAAGACTATCCCAGCAAGAATATGATGTATCTTCCAAAGATACACTGATAAAGCAGCTGCAAAAAGAAACAATCCAAACTGAAGCAAGAGCGGAAAGGTTTGCATAATGAGTTCAAATTTCCATTTCTGCAAACCCTCCGACTTTCTCTGGCGTTCGAGACCTCGAGCTCCAATAGTGCCTCGTTCGCCTGCTGCAGAATAGTACATCAACCATTGCTTGCCTAGAACTGCAAGTAGTGCTGCAAGGAGTGTCGATCCTAGGCTGATATAGAGGAGACTTTGGGCAATCACAGTAAGCAGGTGAGGTGTTGATTCAAATTCAGGTTGAATTTGTATGATAAAGGCTGAGGCGACAGCTGAAAAAAGACCAGCCTATCCAACAGTTTGAGAACGGTAAAGGATCAAAGCTATAGAAACACACAAATATCAGGGATGTATCCAGATCAGTGCCGTATTTTTGTAGGAATTCCTTGTCGTATTCATTAGCAAGAATCATGTAGCCATTCCAGAAAGTTGTTTTCTTGTCAGTTGCGGTAGGTGGCTTTGACTTGGAATTCATAATTGCTTTTCGCATTCTAAAAGCTTATTGAGATCTACACTTGAAAACAAGTGGACAAGAATGTACTCCTGTTGTTCGTAGACAAGGCTTGCAAAGCCTGCTTTAAGCTCTTGAATCAATCTAGATGACATTCAAGCCAGGAATGAATAAGTGAAGAAGACCTCCTACCTCTCGTTGTCTGTTATAGAAGGCTGGGCTTCTGTATTAGTGTGAGATGGAGGACTTTCAGGTGGAGGATCTCTGTTGGCTTTGTGAGTGTTGGGTAGGTGGAAGCTGAGTGATAGTTGCAGGCCTTTCATTCTCATTCAAAGGCGGACTGGCAATGTTTCCAAGGGTGCTGCTCATGGTGGTGGGAAGCAAAGAAGGGGAGAAGTGTGCATGGTGGGAACAAGTATGGTTGACAGGCCTCATTGTTGCCGCATGTTCTCGGGTGGACTTCGTTCCCGATGCCCCATTGATCTGGAGATTCAACATCATGAGATCTTTTTTGCTCCCTGGGTTGAGACTCAGACAATGTAACAAAATTTTTGAGCACAACCCTCCACTCAGGCTCTCCCTCAACCGGAAAAAATGTCCCAAGCAATCTGTTCATGTTTGCATCCAGAGTTAAAGGCACCAGTACAAATTTAATCTGTACCATTATACATTTGCGACAAGTGCGCTGATTAGATAATATCTGCATTCAGTGATGATTGCTTTGTGCGCAGGGATAGATAAATCGAGACAAACTGCTGGAGCTTACACCATTGTGTCTACTTAATCGTGTGAGCAGTGGTCAAGACATGTGCAAAACAGCAAACATCCTGGATTGAAAAAAAAAAAAAAATGCGGCTTTAAAGTGAGTTGAGGAGGCTCAAGTGAGTTGAGGAGGCTCTATGACAGCGTGTCAACTGATCCATGAACAGCACTGAAAACAAAAATGGATAGACGGGAGGAAATACATCCCCTGATTGAGCATGGAAGAAATGGTCGAATGAGGTTGCGGCATACCATAGTGACTACCAGGAATCATTCCGAGTTCACAGAAAAAAAAAGAAAAACAAAGAAAAGAAAGGAGACCACAGAGACACACTTGACTGTTCTAGGTAGCCATTGAGTCCCACAGAGCTTGATGCCAAAAAAAACTTGAAAAGAAAACAAAGGAAACTTCGGGTTCAAGTCCTTTTAAGTAGGGGTAGGTCAAAGGATGACAAGGCACGTCCAATTTCCATTCAGTCAATATTTTGGAAGGTAAAGCGAGGAACTTCGTATGACAAAGCAAGGTATTCCCTTAGCAGGATTCCGAGGATGCAGAATTCGAATGGTGAGGCGCGAAACATTCCTAGTCGGATAGGTTTGGCCTTGAAAAGAAAATTGGAGATATTTCCAGTTACAATTTCTTGCAGACAAGCTAAGTGCAAGCGGAGAATTGATGGGGCAAACTGGGAATCAGACAGGTGCGAGTTTACTACTGCGATGTCGGATGTATGAGCGGCAGAAGACTAGTGAAGTTGATAAGCAGAAGAGATTTTTCAAATTGACGCAGGGAAAGATCTTGTTGGCAGAGAGTGATTGTGTCGAGTATAGCGTTTGAAGGCTTGTCTTAATCTACATACATCCGAGGCACTCCGCTGCAGACACGCCTTGTGTCAGGGTTATGGTTGTTGCGGATTGGTTGCGGACAAGGAAAAGAATTAGGCCTATTGAGGATTTTTTTTTTAAAGTTGTAATGACGTAGATAGGTATCAGTATAGTAAAATAGTAAAATAAAATCCGGATAGCCGCCTCTTTTCGTTCCCACGCTCCTTGACCTCGACCAACCACGACTACCCCGGTTTGGCAACGCCGTCGACGACGTACTCAGCTATCTAAGGAATGACTTCCTCGCTCTGCTGGTGCATGTACAATCCACACCTGAGCTAATCTATGCTCTATGTTACAGCTGTTCCGGAATACTTTGGCATGTTCACATTTTTTTGCACGCAACTCGCACATTTGATGGACTGATATGATGCACCTTTAAAGGAAAGGATCACCTCGGCTAACGACGCCTGGCAGCGGCAGCTCAGCGGCTACGCACCGGCTATGAAACGGGGATCGGAGAAGTCCTCGGAAAATGAGCAGATGCCACAACGCGTCGAGAACACACAGCGGTGTTTCCTCAATTTATCGGCCCGACAAGTTAATTGTTAAGTGCTAAGTTTCTACTTGGAAAAATCTCGCGGAAAAACGTTGCGTAAATAGTCCATCACGTGACCGCGTAATTTCCTTATATGGAAATTTAGGCTCGCTATTTACGCAACGTTTTTGTGCGAAACTTTTCCAACTAGAAACTTAGCACTTAACAATTAACTTGTCGGGCCGATAAATTGAGGAAACGCCGCTGTGACAGCGGCATTCGGCTCAAATCTCCATAAATGGTGCATCATATCACCTCGATCAAAAGTGCAAAGTGCGCAAAAAAATGTGAACATGCCAAGGTATTCCGGCACAGCTGTAAATCTCAATTTCTCGTCATCTGGAGCAACAATCATGCACTGCCAGTGGTAACCACAGCCGCGTTTTCTCGGTTTACTGGCCCAATAAGTTAGGTCGAGAATGTTAAGAGTCTTAGCAGGTTTCACGGGGCCAGAAACACATTCATTTGCGTAACATTAGGGTATATCACAGTAGCGGATTTGGCGGATTTGAGGCTCGATTTCGATTTGGATTTGAGCAAAAGTCACAGTCGTCACACATGCTGTCATTCGGCAGCATCGTCTCGGCATCACACGGCAGAGATACAAAACCTCACTTGATTTCATTCCCCTCTCCTACTGTCGGCCTGTCGCAGTTTCTGTTGCTACAACTAGTAGGTTTGAACCTCTGGAGACTCAAATACCAGGCAAAAGCGCACTGGGACGCGCTCAAAACTTGTCCTCACTCAAGCGGCAAGAATGTACGTGATGCCTGGGCTGATCCACAGCATCTCCCAGCTGATCCCGCGGACTTTTCCCAAGTTTTCGGCACTTCGCCGAGTGTCACACTGACTGAAATCCAAATCGAAATCGAGCCTCAAATCCGCCAAATCCGCTACTGTGATATACCCTATTTATGCCCTCTTGAAATCTGTTGATAAATCTTTCACTAAACCCTAGAAATCTAGATACACTTAAAGGCCAAGGAATCAAGGCAGGAGCCAATGAAAGCTCTCCATTTCTGATTTAATGGAACAATAATTGAGAAAGAATTTGCGGGATTTAGTGAAGCCTTTATCAATCCATTTCAAGACCTTGTAAATGATGCAGATAATTATCCGTTTCTGGCCTCCTGAAACCTATCAAGAATCTTAGCATTCTCAACCTAACTTATTGGCCCCGTAAGTTGCGGAAACCCCGCTGTGAACGCCTCCCTCACGTTTTGACCACCTATACTGCCCACACAACCCCAGTAATAAGTGGGGTAATACATAGCTCATCTACAACACTAATTAGTGGCGAAACCGTGGCACAGGGCTCCTGTCGATATCTTTCGGAGATCTTTTCAATAACTTTTCGCAAAGACATATATTGAGGAGAAGTCCTGCTCAGCTCAATAACTTTGCATATCTTCCAATAACTTTCAATAACTTTGGAACTTGTAAATGTTCCACAGGCATCTACTGCCCAAAAAGGAAAAATATTCCTAAAATACTCCTAAAATAGTCGTAAAATACATGAAAAATCAGCAGAAAAATATAGTGTCTATTGGGGGTGCCAAAAAAGGAAGTCCCAGCGCATATAGTCAGATTAACCAGTTAAAAGGTGGGCAGTGCCCACAGAATGTATTGAATTATTCCTGGGGAGTGGTTCCACAGCCACAACAATGAGTTTCAACTCATGTAATACATGAGTAATGTGAAAGAAAAGTCACTAGACTTTCAACTCATATGATCTATCAGTCATTTGAAAGAACAGTCACTGAACATGCAACTCATGTGACCTATTATTCATGTGATCTATCAGTCATGTGAAACAAAGTCACTGGACTTTCAATTCATGTGATTTGTAAGTCATGTGACTTTTGCCACCTCACCACCTTCTCTCACCTCCTTCGTCCTTCCTCTCACCCCACCAACTCCCTGCTGGTGTCTGTAGCAACACCCATGCAGTCTCTCATCCTTCTACACACCATGCACCCCTCAAGGCCTCAATCTATCTCTCTACTGCCATTCTGTGGCAACTAGGGCATTTTCTGTAGCCACTCAGTGGCTCAGTCTTGAGATCCGACCCTGGAACTTGACCTGAGCTGCTGAGCTGTGCAGAAAAGGCCTTCTTGAAGGAGCATTCAATTGGGTGAGTTTTCTTCTGTATTCTTTTTCTTTTCATTGGATGAGGGCAGATTGGATGGGTGGGTGGCAAGGGAGGAGGTTTCTTGCAGTGATGGGGGATTTAGCATGGCTGGACTGTTGGTATATCAAGGGTGGATAATTGCTAGTGAGTTTTCTCTATTATGTTCATCTAATTCTCTGAGATTTAGGCTCAAGATCACACCTTTGTGCAGAGTTGTGTCGTCTCCCTCCCCTTCTGCCCTTCAACTTCTACTCAAGTACTCCCTCTTCCCCCACCCCTTTGCCTTCAAGTCTTTTCCCTCCCTGTCACCCATGCACCACCCATCTCTCCTTCCCTTCAACGATTTTCACTACCAACTTCTCCCTCTGGCTGTGACCTCTTCCTATGAGGTTCACTTTCCCATCCTCGTTCCTCTATCACCCATCTCTGCCTTCTCCCTGACTGCACTCCCTCTACCCTACCTCATCCTCTCATGTTGTGCTATTGTCCAACCCTCACCACCGTTTCTGCACATATTTACCTCTAATCTACATGTACTCTGTGTCGTCCTTACATTATTCAATGACATATTATCCAAAAACTGTTCAAATTGTGTTGACTTTGAAGCAGATGTAGTGTTTGGACGGCAATTTGGACTCATCACACCTGCTCCTATTGGGTAGGAAGTCAATCCAAACGGGCGCTTATGGGCGCCTAAAGCATTTTATATTCATTAATCGAGAACACGCTTTTTGTAATCGAGAACACGCTTTTGTGAGAGTGGTTGTTCTGACATTCTACAAGCCACAAAAAAATCTAAACAAATTTACTGAAGCTTGTTAGAGATAGCCCAATGGTACTGGAACAGAATTTCATGCAAGAGATACCATGAGGATGAAATATGTGTGAGTTGTTCACTCTTGCGACTCACTGGTGACTGAACGAACACACTTCTCCCACATATACATCGACCACACAAGGATACATTTCATGTCTTGATATTTTCTACATGAAAGTATCCAATCATTTGCAAGTTAAAATGGTTATACTAGTGCTCCTGATAGCATTTGTTAGTGCGAACTAGTTTTGAACCAAGATGCTCGGAGATGCAACTTTGTCAAAATAGGGCAAAACCAGACAAGTAAATGACTAAAATGAACTGATTTTATGCCCTGAATTCAAATGTGAAATTAACAAGACCATATTCCGTCTACTTCATAGTCTATTAACAAATTGATGGGAAATTGTAGATTTCTGGTTGGGTTGATTGTATGCTTATACACAGTGATAGAGCTCATATTTCAGGTTATATGAACTGTTGATGGAAGTTTCTGTTACCCAAGTTACTGTATGTATGTTAAGGAAGAGTGAAAACATGGAATCCTTCAACCTGCTATCAGAGGGTAAAAGCAAGGCAAAGAAGTGTATATAAATGCAGTTATTGTATGCAACGAGCTTGAGTATGTTTATAGAGTGAGCTTACTTGGGATGAATCAAGGGTACAGATCCATGAAGATCAGAAACTCTCCAGATCAATATTTGATGCAATCCTCAAAACAGAGTTATGCATGAGATATGATGATGATTGTACATATCAGAGCCTTTCAGATTGCTCAGGGAGATGATTGAAACCATATAGTGGTCTCAGAATGAATAAAATTCCCCAGTGAAATCAAATCAATCAATCCCCACTAATTTCGCTTTTTGATCTGTTTTATACCCGGGTATTCTATGAGTTGACCATTGAAATCTGCCTTAGAGCAATCATAAAGTATCATGATTGACTATAGAATAGTGTATAATATCAGGTGAACCAAAGGGTGCAAGAATCACAGGAATTTCCTTTTTGAGATGCTAGGTGTTAGTGGCCGAAAGAGGAAATGTCGGAACAAAGTGTCTGATGTCGACATGCATCAGGTAGAGCTCACTGAGGGCTATCATGTCTACACCCAACCTTTTTTGATCCGAGTCCTGGTTGGCCCGCAAAATGCAAAACAATTCCGAAATCCTGGCAGTTTTGAAACATATGGGCATGTTTTGATGGCAAACTCGCCTCCAAACCAAATCAATATCAAAGCTATAAACAATGGACAAATATTGTTCAATTGGAGGGAATATATGAATATTTCCGAGGCTATAATAAACTGCATGCTAAAACGATGAATTTATAGGTGAATTGATGACCCCATATATGTGCCGAACTCCCGGGGACATCATATTTGATGGTCCCAGCACCTTTGACCACTGCTTAACAACCAAAGTGCCGTGTCTATGATTTTAGGCGCTTTCGTTGTTAAGCGCTGGGGTGCTTACTGTTTCCGTGAGTTCCTCGTTAGGCGCTGGGGTGCTTAACCTTTCGAATCACATATGTTCTGTATTTTAGTAATAAATTCAGTTTACTTGACTCAGAATTCAAACTCCTCCCAACAAGCCGCAACAGCCTCAGCAGCCCTCGTGCCATCAAACAATCACCTGGTTTTTTGGCTTTTTTTCGCTGAATTTTCATGTATTTTACGGGTATTTTACAAATACATTTCCTTTTTGGGCAGTAGATGCCTGTGGAACATCTACAAGTCCCAAAGTTATTAAAAGTTATTGAAAGATACGCAAAGTTATTGAGCTGAGCTGGACTTCTCCTCAATATATGTCTTTGCGAAAAGTTATTGAAAAGATCTCCGAAAGATATCGACAGGAGCCCTGTGCCACGGTTTCGCCACTAATTAGTGTTGTAGATGAGCTATGTATTACCCCACTTATTACTGGGGTTGTGTGGGCAGTATAGGTGGTTTTGACTACGAGCTTCGGAAGTTGGTGTCGACAAGAAGTATGTTGCAGGTGCGTCTGATAGTCTGTATCGTCTGTGATTTTGTCAATACTGACGTGGAACGCAAGATAAATCGCCGGTCTCGCTCGATCTTCTTGGTGCGAAGAGTAACTTTGTCGTGCACTTCAAACTGAAGGCGATCGTGTCTGCCGTCGCCCACTTTGCTCTACGTCTACCTCCTTACGCAGACGGCTCGACAACTCCATCTCTCCGACCGTTGAGGCTCTTGTCGTTGCATCCTCTCATTGCGGGTCCCAGCGCGGGGAGGCGAGCAGTCGAAGCTTGCGTTTACGTTCGGTGGTTGGCGAGTGAGCGGCGACTCGCGAGGAAGCTCGCGGAGAGTGGGTGGAAGTGGTGGATGTGCGCGCCATGAGAAGGTATGAGTCGCGAGTGACTGCTGCCTGCAACGTCGTACATCTCGATAGAATGCCACCTTAATCACTGATCCCTACTTTTCTTGACATACTCCCCCTACATATCTCAGTGTCTCTTTTTCCCCCTTGGTTAGGTCTTGGTACATGTGACGTATGCCGAACGAATGCCCATTGTGTCCGTGCGTTGGGAAGAATGGCCGGAGATTCAGGTATGGATGGGGCATGAAAACGGAATGAATTCGACTTCAATTTCTTACGGACAGGGAACCGCGACCTCCCAATCCAGCGCGAGGTCAATCTTAGCCTGCGCTGCGACCAGGTAAATCCAATCCATAACGACTCCACCGCGCAGCGCGACTCGTCAACCCCATCCCAGTGCACCACCACCCTGCGAGCCACGTTAATTGTGTGCGGCGCGACTGCAGTCTTTGACGACGTGCCTTGCCACAACTGCCGCCGCTTTCCGAGGTCAGCATGAGGGCGTGGCTGGCGAGGTTGACCTCGATGTGGGAATTCTGTATCTGGTCGACGAGCTTGGAGCTGTCTTGGAGCTGTCCACAGAAAGATGCTGGTGTCGAAGACGGTGATGCCTTGAGAGACGTTGTAGTGGGAGAGCTTTTGATGGTGGAGTGGCTTATTCGCATGGCTGGGTCAACCTGAGAGAGGGGCGAGTAGGGTTAGCTCATGAATATGAGAGAGAAGAGAAAAGTAACATACCCGAGACTACGGTCAAAGCTCTCGTTGAGCCTTGCAGCTGGGACGTCGAATCTCCGTCGACGTGGATGCTGGCCACACCGCCGAGCAGCGTGTATTCCGAGACGCTGGAGGTCCGTGCTTGGAGACTAAGAACACAACGGCATCAGTCAAACTTGTCCATAGTCAAAGAATTGTATGCATACATTCAGATGCGCCTTAACGTCCACTCTTAGCACAGACATTGCCGACATTTCCGGCCTCGAAGGCGACCTCGCGATGGTGAGATTGTGCGCCTCGCCGTCGCTGGCGATGGACACAAACCAAGGAACACGGAAGGTCGCGCTGAAGTTGCTTTCCAGGTGATGGAGGCGGCTTGCGAAGCTAGCACGCATATGATACGCCAACCGACACCGAAAACCCCTGGGCGGGTTCCGCCTCACGCTTGCCGCACATAACACCCCCTCGTACCCGCCCTGCATCCCAGCAGCCCGCTCTTTGACATCCCGCAGGTCAGCCTGCAGAACGAAACGGGCTGCTTTGATGCAAACGACGCTACCAGTCAGTCCAGCACCAGCGAAGGGCGTGGCTGATCGACGAGCATGGGCTCCGCTCGCAGTCAAGTGAGGTGCGGAGCCGAAGAAGGCTTTGGGCTGCTTTGCGAGCCGAAACGAGGTCGAGAAACGAGGGGATACCAGGGAAGCGAATAGTAAAAGACCACCGCTTTCCGCGGGCGAGCAAATCGTAGACAGAATGTCTAGGTGTGGGTCGAGCGGTCGATAGCAGAGAGCACAAATGTCGTGTCCCGAAGGCGGTGCCGGATGTACACGACGAGCGGCTGGGAAACGAGGCGCGGAACTCGCAAAGACTGAACACAGACGACGAGCGAGGAGAGGCGGGGAGTCGGAGAGTCGGAGATAGAGGTGGTGACATTCGCTGCGGCGAGGGCGGCGGGTAAGGGACGAAAGGTGATTTCTCGAGAAACAGAGTATCTTGCATGGCAGCCAAGCGAGTTGATGTCGCGACTGATTTGGATCGCTGGGTAGCTAGGTGGCTTGTGGTAAGATAAACGAGGGGATGGAGGTCAAGGGGGGATATATACCTCGTCAAGACGGCACGACACGGAGCCATGGCGTACGGTGTTATTGGCGCAAGAGGAGACGGGTTGGTGGTGCGCGGGAGCGGCTATATGATAAAGAGGTCGCTCGAATGAGTGGCACGAGCTGGAGAAGGAGATAGACGAACGCACGACGTTGATGCTTCGCACCCAGCCTCGATTCCATCTCGGCCTTGCTAAACAGTAGCTGTGAGGTGGAGGTCCTTATTGTTGTAGCCAGCCTGAGGTTGGACCGACGATCAGAAACGGGGAGCGCCGTAACGGAAGTGTCCGTTTTCCAGGAAGACTCCTGGCAGTAAATAACACTTGGGCACGAACATGGTGACTGTCTACAAGCCCAGCATTAGACGGGACCACGAGCGTTATTGTGTTCCAAACCCGCCTGACTATCACTGGACTACACGCAGTCCCCAGCTCGTAGTGAGCAACTGAACTGGTAAAACCGAGAACCCCCCACAGATACGAAAGTGTGTGGCCACAATACAATCACAGATGTAGAAGTGGGTCGGCGTCGAGTCCTAAGAACCAAATCTTCGTAGCCAGTTGCATGGTTCAGCGCCGAGACGCAAGCGAAGCGCTAAAAGAGCCTTAGGATCGTTGCCCAAGTGAAATCGATGAGATTCGATAAAATTTGGCGTGGAGCGGTTGCGGCTCCGCCTTTGCGCCAGGAAGGGTTATGTAGAGAGAGGAAGACCTTCTGTCGATGGCCCAGTCACACCGGAAAAAACAAAATTTTAATATAGTCAAAAACGCCCCTCAAATGGGCTCAATTTAGTATAACATTTGTAATATCAGTAAAGGAAAACATTTGTTTTGTACCAAAAGACACCCGAAATGGTAAGGATTTGGCATACATAAAAGAGCAAAGGCAATGGAGGCCATTTAAGGGACGCCAAAAGCTGCGTGAAGAGGGGAGGATTTAGAGGTAGTTTTAGACAGCCACAAAGGAGGCCATTGAGCCAGTCCCAAAAGGCGTCCCAAATTGGCGAAATTTGGGGTCGCTTTGAGGCAAAGCACAAAGGAGGCCTTTTAGCGCGTCTGAAAGCAACCCCAAATGCTTAGCATTTGGAACGCCTTTCAGACGCTCTAAAAGGCCAGCATTTAGGAAACGCCAAAAGGCGTCCCAAATGGGGACCATTTGGTTCCCGTTTTAGGTAAGCCTAAAAGTGGCCCATTTTATTTTTCTAAATGTTTGTCTAAATGGAGCCCTTTTAGGCATACCCCAGGGTACACCCTAAGGTGCACCTCGGGGTACTACCCGCGGGTGCACCTCGCCAACTCACAGCTCATTTTCAAGGCGGAAGGTAGTTATATTCTTAGAGAAGCTACGTCGCTATGAAGACACTGATACTATGAGCATTGCCATCTAATTAATAAGGAGAACGAGTAAATGAGTGGGAAGAACTTACCTGGTCTAGCTAATCGTGTTTACTCGGCGCCACCCTCCTCAACGGATCCGCATCCCAGGTGTCAACCTGAGTGCGCCGCTGCGCGGCGGGACAGCGACAGCAGCAACAGCGCAAGCGTCGGGGAACCCGCTGCTCTACACGTCGGGGCGGGTACTTGCCTGCCGTCAGCCGAAACTTGTAAGAAACACGTTAAAAGAAGACAAAAAGATAAGAAGAAAAACTCACCTGAAGTCCCGCTCGCGGGAGGGTGATATGTCCTGTCAACGCAACAGCGCGGGGACGAAGAGAGCGGGCGACGCCGCAGCGGTCAAGCGCTGGTAAGACGGCGTTTGCAGCGTCGGCGAGTTTGAAAGGAAAGAGGCGGCGACGGATGGTGCGAGACGGCGAAGTTGACGCAAGGGAGGGGATGAGCTCGGAGTAGGCGAGGATGGTGTTGGCGACGGATTCACGGGCGAGGGTTGCTGCAAGGTTGAGGGTGTTGGTTAGTTGGGAAGGAACGGAAGGAAGGAGAGGAGAGGGGATGCTGACCTCACGGAAGTCACGCTTGCTGTCGTTGAAGTCCTCGGCGTGAACGATGTCGGGGTCGAATTCGGAGAGGACGTTGCCGTGGGCGAGGCCGAAGCGGTTGACGAATCTGTGTGTAAGGTTAGGGAAGGTGGAGGAGAAGGAGAAGGAGACGCGCAGGCATACGTCGCCTCTTGCACATCGTGGCTTCCCGGCACTATATCGGGATGAAGAAGGGGTTGTCGGGGAGACAGAAGAGGAGAGACGGTGCTTTCTTGACCTGCGCTGTGTTAGTATTAAGCTTGAACATGAGAATAAAGGACACACGCCTGATAAACGACATGCTGGATCGGTGGTGGACTCCTGATCTTAGCACCGGGAAGCGAGGTAGGAGATGTGCGTAGAATGTACAGCACATGGGAGTCATACAAGGTGGCCAGCGCGAAGACGAAGTTGTTTTGTCGGGGGCGCGTTGAAGTCCATGTGCGATCGCCTGACGGTATTGCGGATGCCTTCGATTTGGAAGTGGGAGAGGGCGGAGTCGTAGCGGCAGGAGCGCGTAGAGCTGCGAAGTACTTTTGCAGCCTTTGAGAGAAATGTGGGGTCGGAGTACGCGCAAATGTCCTGTTTCGACGGCGGGTTGAGAGATGGAGCATTTAGAGACGAAAAGCAGAGGAGCTGTTGAGAGGCGGTGGCGCTCACTGCGCTGTTGAGAGGCGGTGGCGCTCACTGCGCCAGTGGAATGAAAGGTTTCGAAGCGGTATGCGGTGGGTGTATCGAGTAAAAGACTATCGATGCGAGGCAGCGGGGGCGTCTGTTTTGGTAACATCGCGAGGACTGATGTGGATGAAGGCGGCGGCATCGTGTTGGTGTTTAGAGGTCCGTTACGAGGGTGTTGACGCTGTGTTTCGTTACGGCTGGATCTTGATAGCATAGAGCGCAATGATGTATGTCGTCGGAGAGGATAGAGATAGACTCGTTTGCGAGTCAGGCGTCGATGCACAAGTTCACGTAGAATCAGGCGGTTCTAACTGAAACGCAGGAGGCGAGGAGGAATCGTTTGGCGGTGAGTCCAGCCTGAACGACTTCTTGTTGTGATGCTCGTGGAAGGGGTCCGATTCATATTTGTGCGATCTCAACGCCGCGACGGCAGCGTGGAAAGCTGAGTCGCTAATTCGAGCACTGACAAAGATGGCGATGGGTCGACATCCGCCTCATGGAATATCGAACGGGATGCTGAAGTCAGGATCGGACTTGCCTTCCGCCCGGTCATGCCCCTTGCACGCTCCGAATCCTTCTACACCCCTCGCAAGTTCTTCCGACACTTCAGAGGCCGCACTCAAGCCCACGTTATCGATGTATTGGGCCGAGCAAGTGCTTAAGAGGTCCAACGACTATGATCACGATCGATGTAGTGGTAGGAGACAAAGCCGGTGTCGGCGGATGCTTTATCACATCACCGCACACCGTCGCCACGGCATTGGAGGCGGAGGCGCCCACGCTGCATAGACCTCCACGAACCGAATTCAGCGGCATCGTACAAACGTCCTCCGGAATACAGCAAGTCCGAAACCACAAACAGGGTATCATCCCGATCTCACCGACATCTCCACCGTCGGTATTGCGAAGCCCGTGCACCTAGCGTTGTACACATCGTCCGCCGTGCAAATATGGCGCGTCGCTCGAAAAACGGCTCGAAGCGTACGCCGTCGCAAGAGCGTGCCTTTCGACAAATGTAAATTTTAATTCATGTCCTTCGACCACGAATTTATGTGCGCAGTCGTCGGCTTCCGCCTTCGGAGCAGAAACAGGCACTGATTGAACACAAAGACAACCTCCCGTATTTGCGGGAAGGTGAAGGTTACATTTATTTGACGGCGCAACTACCGGGCGACGTCGTACAGGGTCAACGACGGAACGAGATCGAGGCTGAGCTCATAGTGAAGTGGGGTGAGACTTCCCGGCTGACGGGAAGACAGGAAGACTACCATAAGTGTGAGGCGGGACGGGTGCAGATGTGGATCGAAGCCGTTCACCTTGGGAGACGTTTGCTGGTTGGTGAGTGTGTCTTCAGGGTGCCGCGAATGTGAAGTGACGATATATTGGTACAGAACGGCTTATTCATCTCGAGTTGTCGACCAGAGGGTATAGGCGGGTAATATTCGTGAACCCTTGCGGATGCGGGCATCGGCATCGCGAGTACGTGTACCTGGGCCGCGGATCTCTCGCAGACATGGAGAGCATTATGCGCGGATGCCTGAGGGAGGCGGGTGAACCGGACGCACAAATGTGAGTGAATCGTGAAGATTCCGGTGTCACAGCGAATTCAAGCATTTCTGTAGCAAAACTTTGCGCCCCCGCCGACGAGGGGCCGCGTATGCTCGAAGATGATGTTGTTGTCGGATAGCTAGAAGCTTTGGGATGACCTGGTTTCAGGTCGAATGTATATAGGTAAATTGAATTCTGTACATGGGCGTCGGGTGTTGTTCAATGAGGGATATACTCTTGGTATTGCATTTCCGGTGCCAAAACGTGATGTATAGACCTAAATTCCCCTACATGACGTGGGTTCTCAATGAGCGAGCGCATTTCAAGTCATAATACTCAAACCCACCTATCCTCAATTCCCGCCGATAACGGTAGGATCTTGTACTTTCGGTGCGTCGGTGCCAATATGGCGCTGCCAATATCTCATTGTCAATACAAGAAAATTGCTTGGGAGGACAAAGGTCACCTGCGCTCGCAAGGTACCCGCACCGCCAAAAATTGATTGAACTTCAAGGCAGCGAGGGAGGGGACTTCCACAGCACTTATTCAACTCCTCCTGGAGTGGCTTGAGATCAACTCTAAGGGAGATTGAGAACGAGCTGGAAGAATGTCGGCGGTGGCTGTGCTGACCTTATTGGGGAGGAGGGTCAGACAAATCGTGGAGAAGACGGGGGCACTACTTCTGGCTATCATACGAGCTAAGTATGCGAGTTCTGTAGAAGGATTGCAGTGAGGGTGGGTAGGTAGATCACAAAGGAAAGCAAACCTCGGTATGAGCGAGTCCAAAAACTTCCCAACGAGTGACCGCATTCTGACGGGCATCGGCACCAATAGTATGTATATGTGAAAGCAGGATCTCTCGCCAACATGAAGAGCATCATGCGCGGCTACTTGAAGGAAATGGGGATCAAAATGTATCAATGTGAAGCAAATGCGGAGTAATTACTCTGAACTTCTGTTTCGAATAGCAGAGCTTTACGCCTCCGCCGACGAGAGGCCCGGTGTCGAAAATGATGTTGCTGTCGGATAGCCAGAAGTTTTTGGCATGATCTGGTTTCAGGCCGAATATATATAATATGAGTGAATCGAATTCTATATCAAGCCCTCGGGCACCATTCAGATGCTGAATAAACTGTTGATATTACATTTGTGGTGCCACGAGACATGATTTCTAGACATGGATACTCCTACATATACCTGTTTCTCAATGAGCGAGGTCGTTCTATTCGAAGATACGCAAACTCACCTATTCTCTCAATTACCGCCAAAGGCGGAGCAGGGGATTGACTATGTAAACGTGGAAGCTCGTCGCTGCCAATATCAGACTGTCAATCCAAGAGAGATTTGCTTGGTGAGGGTACGAAGGTCACCTGAGCTCGCAAGGTACCCGCACCACCAAAAATGGACGGGAATTCAATGCAGCGCTGGAGGGAGCTCCCACAGCACTTATTCAACTCCTCCTGAAGTGGCTAGGGATCAACTCTAAAGGAGATTGAGAACGAGCTCGAGTATATCGGCGGTGGCTGTGCTAACCTTGTCAGTGAGGACGGCTGGACCAATCATTGAGAAGGGATGCGCTAGTTCTAGCTGTGGTACAGCGAATGCATATAGCCTTTATAAGTTGATTAAGGATGAACAGTTAAATTAGGGAGACGAAAACAAACCTCGGTGTGAGCGAATCTTGAAACTTCTCGGTGAGTGGCCGCATTTCCAGGGAGTTGACCACCAGACTGACAAGAAACAAGCAGCTCGGGAATCTGAATTATTCATTGATGAACATGAAAATCAAAAGAGGACGAGAGACAGGAACAAACCTCAAAAATCAGCGCAAGGAGGTCATTGATATGAGGGTGACTTTCAGTAGCTAAGTCAGACCCGTCTAGTAGTCCGAAAATTCACGTAGGCACTGTATTGTGCGGATTGAATGCAGGAGCAAGGCTAGGAAGACTGAAACGAACCTTCAGAGAATGCGGCGGCACCCGAGTTTTGGTGGAACGACGTACTGCTTCATTATGAGTGAAGCGTATTGGCGAGTCGTCGTCCGGCGAATCGAGACATTATTTAGATTTGAATGAGGCCTCACGGAGGCGGATATGGCAAGAAATGCCAGGAAACCAGGCGATTTACACCAGGCGGGTCAATGAGCGGGTACCCTTCTGTGACGGCGCACAAAGGGCGGAGAAGCCGTCAGAGGCATCGAGCGATCTACACTCGAGTATATATGGTCGTTTGGTGGGCGTAGAGGATGACCATCGGCACACTGGCGATGTACACCAGGTGGCGGAGGTCAAGTAATACCTTGACCCTGTCACACTCTGTCACGTGTGACTGACCCGCCGTTTTTGGTCACACAGAGAAAGAAATCACACAAAAAATTATACAGCAAGGTGGAGGGGATAGAATTGAAAAGTTTTACAAATTCCAGGCATACACAAAAGAATCGCTATATATTACACGAGATTGAAGTTGCGACAGAACGAAATCAGCTCCTTGATGACCCGCCTGCTCCTTCCTCGGGATATGGACTCAATCCTGTAGAAAATGAGTATAAGGATGATAGTAGAAGAGTAACAGCATACCCGGGATAAATCCATTATGGCCACACGGTCGCCTGAGAGAATAAAACGGCTGTAGTATCCAATTATTTGACTTGGGTCAACGATGAGGGTGAAGTCAGCCATCTTCGAGGAGTACATGCAAACAGCAAGCTGCGGGAAGAGTTTGGAAACATCTTCAACGCCAGAGGGCAGCGGCTCTTGAGGTCGGATGATGAGCTGAACTTTGTCTATTTCCGAGTCGACAACCTCTATCCTCTCGATGCTGCCAAACGTAGCATTTCCGCTCGGGTCTAGGAATGAAACAAGGCTGTTCCCGAGGTGCGTCGATGCTCGCGAGAGCCGCCTTCCCGCATAATTGTAGTGTGCTTTCTCTTTGTGCATTGCAGTTTCGTGGTGAGAGATCTTTTACCCTCGATCCTCGTGCGATTTTGCTCAATTGGTAGAAGGCAGTGATAGAGAGGAAGTACTTGGAGGATGAGCTGGATATTTCCAAGGTTCGAGACACCGAGCGATTTACACAGGGTGGGGAAGGGTAAGTGAGGGTCGTCACAAGTGACTGACCCGCCAACTATGTCACGCAAAATGTCGAGGAGAAAAATATCATTAAAGTGCTACAGAAGCGGAGTAATACAGCCCTATGTATAGTTTTTACATCGAAGGATACATTGTTTGATACGCTATAGGACAATATTGCAGAGAACGCGATTCTTTGGATATTACAATAGTTCGTCGAGGACCAGAGATGAGATTCGTTCGTGAGCCTGCACGATATCCTTGAGGGTCTTGACAAAGCGAAGGTTGTGTTTCCACTCGTTGGGGCGCGCTAGCATGCCTTTCTCACCGTATCTGTTGGCGTCTCCCAGACGAAGGCGCCTCTTTTGATACCAGCCCTCGCATGCGGGCGACCACCAGCCAGGGTCCAGGTTACCTTTCTGCCATGCGTTGGGTTTTGGCCACCACGAAAGGAGCTTTGTCTGTTCTTCGCCGGCCTCTAACTTTTTGCCTAGATTAACTCGGTGAGAATGCGAAAGAGAGAAAAGAAGCACAGGCCACATACCCGTCGCCACGTAGTAAACACCACAAATAACATCTATCTCATGCTCGCTCAAGGTTTCGTACCAGTACGCATGGTCTGATTGGCCGTCCCACAGGCATGCCCCGTCGTCGTAGACGTCATCGCTTGGACCTTGGAGGACATGTTCGTCGCAGACCTCCTCTCGTGCTATTCGCCCAATGACCCCGCCATAAAGCGGAGCTACATGGCCCCGCCGAGTATGGAGTAACTCGGAGTTGAGACGAGAAAGATACGCATGATAATCGTGGATATTAGGTTCATAGTGCTGGGGGCGAAAACCTAGCCCCGAATCTACATTGACCCGGCAATATCCAGGGATCACCTTGGCACGCTGGCGCACGAGATCGGCTGAGTCTTTCACTGCGAGCCGGAAAGGCATCCCGCGCGACAGAAGCTCTCCAGCGACATCCTTCACTCGGGGACCCCAACCCTGTCGAAGGACTTCGAGAACATCTGCGGCTTTCTGCAGGAGTAAGACCTGGCTACCATATCCGCTGCCGTGATCAGAGAGAGTGTAGTACACGGCGGAAGTCTCTTCAGCGACATTGGTGAGGGTCTCGCGACGTACCACGACAGCTCTGTCCTGGAAAAGAGGGCCCCGACGTTGATGAAAGTCGAAGATAGTCGAATCAATGCCGGCTATACTCTTCGCCTCCAGGAACTGTCCAAAGAATGTCGCCATAACACCTGCGAACTGGGCATCGATATCCTCCATCCCGACCAAGCTCGCCACAATTGAAGCCTCCGGTGTACGAGCAGGATTCGAGAGGCTCTCGCCCATCATGAACCCAAATCGCTTGAGTAGCGAGGTAGTCAAATCCTCTGCGATAGCTCGATACCTTGGAGGGTCAACTTGACCCTCTTCGTCCGCCTTTGATGGTCCAAAATGGAGATAAATCCGCTGGAGGTTTCGCTCAGACGCTGGCCCAACCTCTGCCAAAGGCAAGGGTTCTGCTTTCTGGCTCAGAGGAGCGCCGACAGCGGTTTGGAAACCGCGTTCATACTCGTCCATTTCGTCGTCATCGTAGTCTCCATACTGGTCGCCACCAACGTCGTCGTCGACGCCACGGTCGTCTCCAAAAGCAGAGCATAGATCCCATTCATCACGAAAACTATCGTATCGGCGCTGCGAAGCGCCATATGTTTCGAATAAATCTTCGTAACTCTTGCGGCCTCCAGGACGCCGGATATAGAAAACACTGTTATCCTCCTTTTCCCAAACGAACACGCATGCACCCTTTTTCCCGGGTGCTTGTCCCCGCTGGGCATTCTGTTCGCGCTGCATGCGAGCAGTCTTGTCAGCTGGATTCTCAGTCGCCGATTTACGAGAATTCTCTCGTTCCCGCCGCTGAAAGAAATCTTCCATGAGTTCTTGGTGTCTCTGCCCGCTGTTGCGATGAACAGGAGGAAAATTGTCGAGAGACGATGGAGGAGCAGCATCTGTACTATGCGTGGAGGGCATGTTGGGGCCAGCGTGACTGGACGTTGAGGGCGTATTGGGGCCAGCGCTGGTGCGCGTCGGCAAGGATTTGGGCGAGGGCGCAGCGAGTTGGCTCGCACCAGTGTCTTTGCGCGAAACGGAGGTGGAAGGAAGGTCGGATTGGGGAAGGACCCCTGATCGTGAAGCAGATGATTTGCGTTTGGGGAGGAATGCTCTGCTGGGTACGTTGTACTCGAACGGGGTGAAAGCGATTTGCGCTTCTTTCAGATATTGGATCTGGTCTGGGGCTGGGACCAGCCCAAGGCGGCTCAGGTATTCGGGAACGGCAAAATTAACAGAGCGGTGAAGAGGACCCCACGAGAAATAGAGGGGGATCGGAGAGGTCTTGCGTAAAATGCTCGGAATAAGCCACTCCAGACCGGTGTCCGATTTTGAAAAAGCAAGAGGACGATCCGCGTCATCTAAGTCGGCTGGTTGCAGGTCTACGAGCGCACCAACTCGAGGAACTCTAAAATCAGCCGCGATTGAATCCTCAAGCAAATCCAGCCAGGAAGGCTGAAGTTTGAGCTTTTCTGCCAGGGCCTGCCGCCAAGGAACATTGAGCTGCGGTGGAGCATTCCCCTTGTTGGTCTTGACTCTCTTAGTGGGCCTAGACGCAGGGATATCTGATGCTTTCCGCTTGCTGCCCGCTCCGCTCCTCTCTTCGCCCTCGTACTTTTCGTTCTCGTCTTCCGTCTCATCGTGCATCATGTACCAAAACCCCATGGAAACAAGACCCAGAAGCGGCAAGAATTTTTGCTTGGAACGCCAAGCAGCCAGACGCGCACCCTTCTCGGTTTTATAGTGTGCACTATAATTGAATCGGTGTGAAACGAGCCACTCAAATCCCTCTTTCGGAAACGGGTTTGTGGAGAGAAAGAGCATCTCGCGTCCCACTCCGCGCAGGCAAAGCTCGAGATCCTGCCAGAGGTGTATAGCGTCTTGGTGTAGGGACCAAGTTCCGTCTTCTCGCTGGATAATTGGCAGACTGCGGAAACTGTAGCTCAGACATCCCAGTAGCGGCCCCTGCCATGGGTCGTGCTTTGGTATGAAAGCATGAAATGGATATCGGGCGGACATGTATGTGGGGGTGAGGAAATCGGGGTTTCGATCCCACGGAGTCGGACAAGGAGCAGCTTTGGCGGACGGGGTGTCTAAAATCATTTCGCGTGTGCCCAAGAACGTAGTATAAAAATTCTTTCCGACGCGATAATGACCGGTTTGAGCAGGAAATTCTTTCTGAGGGCAGGAGTTAGCGTTGAAGCTATACAACTTAATGGTAAAGCACATACCGTGGCTGTATCATACATGTCCTGTGGCATAGAATACCAAGCATTGGAAGCAGAGGTCTATCTGAGTATTAGGTACTAACTCCGGAGACGCAGAAAAAACTATACCTTGTGGGTAGGTGCGGACATAGCTCAGCCGAGAATGGAGCAGTAGAAGATAATAGTCGTTAGCGATTGAGGCGTGCAGCGAATGGGTAGAATGTACAGCGCGTTTCGAAGGATTGACCTCGGAAAGTAACTGCGAAGCAAAGGAAGGACAAAGGACAAGCGCGTATCCGAGGATTGACCTCAGGCAGTTGCTAGCAACGGTGTGTGTGAATCAAGACGCGTTGTGTCCAAGGATTGACCTCAGACAGTGAGCGCACAAGAGAAGGGGGACTTGAAAGATTTCTGATTGAGTGACAGGGTCACGGAGGGTGACCGTGACCCAAGGTCACCCGGGCCGGTAGGTCACCCTCTCCCTCTGAACTCAACGCTCTTGTCGCCTGGTGTTTATCGCCGGGTCCGTCTGCGTATGGGCATACTAGCTGTGGCGTCCGCCTCAGAGCTCCTTCTCCTCACTTCTGCCGACCAGGATGTCTCTCAATCCATGTGAGGCCTGGTGCTTGTCGCCGGGTGGTTGCTCTGTTCAAGCCGCTGTTGCCTGGTGCCAGTCGCTGGGTTGAAGGCGCGGTTTTGGGAACCATTCTGAGGTTGTTTCTCAACGCTTTCGATAGAAAGAATCAACACAAAAACAAGGGATTTCATACTACTTGTACATTTACACGACTTGGACGCGAAACTACTAGCCCCGCGTGTCCATATCGCTCTCATCATCAGCATCATCACCCGAAGAAGCTGCCTTTTGCTTGCCCTTTCCATTGTATCCACGGTTCAATTGCGACGACAAAACCTTGAGCAGCTCCAAGGTGTCTTTGCTCATCTCCAGCGTTTGCTCGACGTCTGGATCGAAAGCCCTTTCGTCCTCCAGCCATTGCTCGTCATATAGAGACAACGGAAGACCATGCGCCGGTTTCCTGCTTTCAGGCTGGTCTTCTAACCGAAAGCGAGGGGTACGATGATGCTTCTTCTCCTCCTCATCCGCTAGCATTTCCTCGTCGATATACTGCATGTACTGGAGAACGGGGTCCGCTCGCCATATGCACCGCCGGATGATGCGCACGGTGACCGACACAGTCTGACCGCCAATCTTGACCGGCCTGGAGGCATCATCCTCGGAAGACATTCCTTGAATATCCAAGTATTTCAGGACCTGCAAGAAAAACCTCCAAACTTTCGCAGCGTCATCGTGCCCCAGCCGAAGCTCAAGGTCAGCTTTTCGCGTGCATGTTCGCACCCTCCACCCGAGTTTCTGTGCGACGATGTTAGTCGAGATGCCCAGCTAGACGAGCAACAGCTTACAGTGAATTTGCGGGAATTTTGCACGCCTTGATTTTGTCTTTGGGTCAGTATTCCCATAGCTCGGAGTTCAGCCTCTGCTTTTGTCTCGAGACCGCGCGGTTGGTAGAGCTTCCACTGCTCCTGGCGCGGGCTGAGGATGTCGCGATAACGACCAATGAGCCAGGTTGTTGGGACTTCGGGGGCACTCCAACGCTTGGGGTCATTCAATCGCGCTGTTTGCGTGCGGGCAACGAGATGCTGGATTATGTGGTGATTCCAATTACTCGAGAGATATCTCGGTCCAAAGTAAAATCGGTCTCCATCCTTGGGCTTCAATTTGCCAGAATCAATCTCCTTGATTTCTGCCTGTGTCAGCTCTACCGGAAGATAGTTTTTAAACTCCTTGGCAGTATCAATATTTGTGTACACCCGAAACATTTTAAGTGTCAGCCTCTGTGGCGAACGGACACGTCAGGCTTTTGGATAGTCACTAAACGACATATAACCCACCATCCAATTCTTGCGCTCGGCTTCGGTGTGTGTCTCCTTGAGACGCTCGTCAGCTTCCTCGTAGATGTCGAGCTTCTTATTATTTCCCCTTAAAAAGAGTCGCTTGATGCCACTGTCTTCGAGACCCTTCGCCAATGCTTTGGCGAAGTTAGGGTCGTTCATATCCAGTGTCACGAGGAAGGGGTTAACAGGAGGCGGTTCATTGGAAGTCGAGCCCTGGGTTGGGGCGGATGTCGTCTCCGTAGGCGCAAAAGACAAGACGGGACGCGATTCCTTCAGGTTCTCCAACGTACGCCTTATAATCCGCTCATTTCTCTCTTCCTTCGAGTAGAGCACGTTTTGCGTCAGCGGTGGCTCGTTCGGAAAGTTAACTTGAGGCTCCGAAGGCTTCAGTCCGATTGGCGGTTTAGGCGCCAGGAACGCGGCCATTCTGTTCTCGTATGCGGCCTGGGATGGGTCAGGAATGAGATGAGCGGCTTGTTTCGTGCGACAAGGTATGGAGATTCACCTTCTCCTTGGCTCTTTCCTGATCTGCTGCCGCCAGCCGTCTCTGCAATTCAGCTTCCATAGCAGCCTATGAATTGTGTGTCAGTCCCTACGCGAATATAACCTCGACAACATTCACCTTGCTCGCCTCGATCTGCCGCTTCTCCTGCTCGATCCGCTGCCTCTCCTGTTCATGCTGCTCCCGCTCCCGCTCCCGCTCCTGTCTCACCGTCGCCCACTCCAGATCCATCTGTTGCTGGAAGGCTTTCAGTCAAAGCGTCTCCTCAACAAACAATTGCTTCTCACTTTATGGTTCCTGATCTCCTCCATCTGGGAGAGAACCATGTTGAGCTGGTCTCGTATCTGTCTCTTCTCGCGCGCAAGTTGCTTCGATTTCCCCTCGGCATATTTCTTGTCTTGCTGGGCCTGTGAATCGAATTGAAAGGCCCGGCATCACAAAGAGGAAAAAACAACACACTATATCAATCATACGCTGAGAGGGTGGTGCTTGCTGAGAGGGTCCCTCCTTAGAGGGTGCTGCTATCATCTGCCTCTTCGATGGAGGTTGATATTCAGGGTCTGTCGTCGTTCGGTGTCGACCGGAGGGCTGGGAGGGGCCCGCAACAGCTGGCGACGGCAGAGGCTCAGCGGGCTGTGTATCATCCTGGTTCGGCTGTTCCATAACCATTGGGATCTCTGCCTCGGATTGGAAGCTCGTCAGCTCGTCGGCGATATCTTCTTCAACTGAGCTCATAGCCCCGTCGTCGTCGTCGTCGTCCGACAAGGTAGTGTACCCAGACATCTCAACGTTTCGACCAGTAAACAGACGGAGAAGGATTTGGTAGTGGTGCTTCTGTGCAAGGCGCTCTACACCCTGAGACAGATAGAATGAGGGGAGGGTAGGTGGTAGAGGGTAGGAGGGTAGGTGGTTGAGGGTAGGAGGGTAGGGGGTGAGGTCGAGGGTCGGCGTTCTTATATACGTTTATTTTCTTTGTTCCTTTGTTCCTTTGTGTACGTGTAATAAAGAGCTCTTTCACTTCCCATTTTTGACCGATTTGCGAGCGCCCATGTTATTTCTCAAGATTAGTTGGCGGTAACGAACGCTTGGACCATCACACATAAAAAATCGAGACACAACAGATTAATTAGAAGTCATAGGTACATTTTGTAGTGAAAACGAAACATGAAAACTAGTACATATTACAAGGAAACAAAACGGCAATGAGAACGGTTTCTAGTAGTTGAATTTCAGCGGCTTCTTCGTAAAATACTTGTTAGCTTGGAAATGCCCGATTTTGGGGCGGATTCTGCGGTAGTCAATGAGATATGAATATATTGTCAATGAGTAGACCGACGTACTGCTCGAACACAAAGTCCATCATATCGCGCTCTTCAGCCGACCTACGGGCATTGACGACGGTCGAATTGTCGACTTGGGACAACTTCATAATGACAACACCGGACACAAGGTCAGGAGCGTAGTGATTCGGGACAAGCGCAACACCGCGCTTGAAGAAAACCTGGAACGCGTACGTCCTGCCGTTGTGTGTAACCTCAACATGCGCGTCGTGGATATAGGACTGCGACCGTCCATCCAAATATAGCGACTCTACTAGAGGAAATCGCAATCCGAGTGGATTATGGTGATCGTCGTCTGGCTTGCAGTTCACCGGGGTGGTCGTATAATGCGGATCGCGCGTGGTCGAGTAGACACGACAGTGAAGGACTGGGTGGGTAGGGGCCTGCACGTTATGTCAGACAGACGAAAAGCGACAGTGAAAGGAACTCTTACAGGGTCTACTTGTACGCGTGTCGAAGGCATGAAGAACGGCGGGAGGTTGAAGGGAAAAGGGGTAGCGCAGAGGTGAAGGTCGAAGGTGAAGGCAGAGATGGAAGGCGCGGCGGTCAAGACGAATCTGAAAGGACCAAAAAAGCTGAATGATTATATAGTGAGGACAAAGGGAACCCATTTGCGGATCCCCTTTGAACCCCCGTTGAATCAAAAACGAAAGTCAAAGGGTGCCAAAAGCCACGATGCAGTACCCCCGGATGGCTGGTCGCGGGTCGAGGTCGCGGGTCGGGGTCGCGGGTCGGGGTTCGTCCGCCCGCCGGTCGCGGGAACAACAGGCAGTAAATTCAGCGGCGCTGCTGGCTGAGGTATAATGTCTTGAAGCGTTCTAGATGGAGAAAAGCAAGCGACGAGACATCTACCCTGCGATCTACGCAAGGGGGACATCGTCGAAGAAAGTGGTGGACGGAAGAGAGACGAGTTAGAGAGATCCGTGTGATCATTTATGAAGAGCGTCGTCGCCTGTGGAAAGAAAGCGTTGAGCGACCCATGCGACGTCTTCCCTGCGATCTACACAAGGGGACTTGGTCGGAGAAGATGGTGGACGGAGAAGAGAATGTATGATGGCGCATCACTGAAAAATGATGCGTCATATCAAATCAACAAAAATTATGGATTTTAAAGTCCTTTCTTTTCACTCAATTCGATAAGCAAGGCAGGAGAAATAAAAGTGAATTACTAGCAGACTGTAGTGTAAGGTACATAGACTACTACATGGAGTACGTATACGGAGCACCAGACTTGCGAATTCATCGAGTATTCGTTTTTGCGGCCCTGGTCTTGGGTGGTGCAGTCCCTTGGACGATCGCAAGCACCTTCTTGTGAGACTTGGTGAGAGTGCGCGCGGATGAGTTGTGCAACGTGCTCTGCAAACACACGCTCACGGGCCACATCTTGGCACAGCGATCAAGCCAAGGGTAGTCCTTCAGCATCTGAAAACGGTGAGATGAAAAGAAATCACGCCTGAGTGTCGCTTACGACTTTCTCAACAGTCTGAAGCGCATCGGATTCCTGAAATGCGAGGGCCAGGGAGGAATCCAAGTACGTTGAGAGGAGTTGAGCAAGCCTTGCCTGTTAATTCAATCAGTCCGGACCAGTCGCTGCTGAACGAATAGCAAAGCCATACCCTGTATTTGTCATACTCTAACTCCTGCGCCTGTGCATCGAGGTCGGGATACGTAGAGCGGAAAACGGCCCTAACATCCGCAATCGTGGCATTCGAGGGTCTGTTGATCGAATACTCCATCTCCTCCTCCTCCGGCTCCGTTAACGGGCTGTCTGGGACAGGAGTGCATTGACGTGAAGGAACACGGGGCGGGCTGCGTGCGCGAGGGCTCGGCGCACGCGGTGGCGCTGGCGGAGTGGGAGCCCGAGGAGGAGTCTTGGTGCGGGATGGTGTCGAGCGAGGGCTGGAAGGCCCGGCTTCGGCGCGCCGAGCAAAACGAGCTTTTTTGGCAGAACGAAGAGGGAAGCGATTGAAAGCGAGTGGCGGAGGGTAGCTCGGACGTGGAAATGGGGTCTGGAGAAGCGAGAGAACCACAATTGAAGGGTGACGCTGCGCCAGGCGGACGGGGCGTGCGGTCGGGACAGTGGTGAAGTGGGACGCCATGAAAGCTGGGGGTGTATATGGGAGGAAGGAGGCGAAGATCAAGTCGCTGAGGTTTTTGAAGTTTTGAGCCGCTTGAAAAAAACCATTGAGTGCCCTAATTAGGATGTCCGAATTAGGAAGGTCGGCTTTGTCGAGCTTCTTTGTCTGAATCCAAGCGAGCTTTGTTCCAAAGCTGTACAAAAGACTTGTGCCTTGCGCTACCTGCTCCAGATCTCTGAACGACTGACTTCACCCTCACTCTACAATGTCATTCTCCCGTTTCGCCTACACTAAGCACCGCGGTGTGCAGCTTCACTCAGGCTTGATCCTCGTGCTCGCTGTGACGGAAGACGGCAAAACCCTTGCGACGGGAGGTAGGCGCTTCGAAGCAAGAGGTCAGATGTACCCTGACCCGTCACAGGCTCGCAGGGTACCCGGCTCTTTGACACCAAAACCATGAAGGAGCTAAAGCGTCCTGCCGGCGCTGGCACTCGCGGCCATACCAGCTCCCTGCACTGGGCACGTCAGACCGATGAGCCGCACGACGTGTTGTACTTTGGAACTCAGAGCGGAACATGGGCTTGTTGGCGCCGAGGAGACGACGGCTTTGAGGAAACCTTCTCCAAACAAATCACGACCTCAGGCGAGATTACGGGCTTGTCTTTCGACCCCAGCAAGAACATACTCTGTATTTGCAGTCGGTCGGATATCGTCCAAGCGTGGAAGATTTTGAAGAATAGCGTTAACGGCAAATGGAGCGCATCTAGTATTTTCAGCAACGAAATAGCTGGCCTCGCTCCCCGAGCAATCACGTTCGCCGGGTTCGATAGCAGCGGTGACCGCGATATTGTGGCCTTTGGTTCGGGCCACAACGGACCAGTGTGAGTCACAACTTCGTCGCATGCTGAATCTGCTCTGAATTTCGGTAAAGCGCGACTTTGTCGGGGAGCACAGGTAAATGGAAGGGGGATTGGATGGCGGGTGGATATATGTAAGGTGCACTGTCCATACTAGCGAAACTCTGCTGACACTGAGTTCGCAGTAGCTCTGCCGACGTTGACTGGAAAGAGGGGGTTCTCTGCCTGAACGACCCCTACTTTGGTCCGGGACTCTTCCGTTTGGCAGACGAAGCCAAGGCCCGTTCATTTGAGGTGCCTACGGAGACCGAGGGTGAGCCCTACACGACCGATGCGTGCTTTGGTGAGAAGGGTCGGTTGATCGTCGCTGGGAGCGACCACGGGATTGTGTATGTTTTCGATGCTCGTTCCGGAGAAACCATTCAGAAGCTGGACACTAAGAAGTCGAAGTGGGTGAAAGCCGTCACGGTATGTATGGCTCTTATTGACGGTCGCCCCGAGCTAACCAAGAAATGCCACAGACGGCGGAAATTGGGGGGGTTCCTACAATTTTCGCGGCGCACACGTACAGGGACGAAGGATACCAGGATATATTCGTATGGAAGAGAGCTCAATCATCGCTTATAGGATGGTATCAAGTGGAAATCTTCCTGAAGACCCTCGTAGTCTTGGGGTGCGTTGCATTCATTTACCAGAATCTGGTATCGGCGGGGATGATACAGAAAATCGTGTTTAAATTGCCGCGGGCGATCTATGGAAAATAATACCGTCAATAGACGAAGTGATGTGGTAGAATTTGTACTTACACCGAATGCTTTTTGCTTGAACAACATCCCATTAAGACTCTTGGATAATTGTCCAACGACTTGCATTAGAGAGGTGACGAAAATTTTCAGTGGTTCCGAGGTACGCCTCCGACGATATACAGCAGAGGGAATACGGAAAAAGTATGCGGTCTGGCCGCGTCTTGAGGGCAGAGGAGTGAGGACGTTGAGCCCATGCAGGGACTCGCCCAGATGAATGAGTCCTCATATGCGTCTGGCGATCTACACCAGACGGGATGAGGACTTGGGGAGGAGAGATGGAGGTGTCACGCTGTCACATGTGAATGATGGCGGCTGTGTCACGGAGGTCAGCTATCTAATCACCCTCTCCACCCTCTCCCACTTTGTGTAGATCGCAGAGTGTTTGCAGAGCGTGTCGCTTCCGCTAATTCGCTAATTCGCTGGTTTCGGTGGGACCTGCAATAGTTTGTAGGGTATCTCAGACCGGGTCATCTTATCACCCTCTCCAAGACCCTACCTCCCCGCTTTGTGTAAATCGCAGAGTATTTTATTACAAGTTGTGTTGATGTTCGCTGGGACCGCTTTAGGTAAATCCTAGAGTGCCCTGGCTCGTCAACGCCGCTTTGTGTAGATCGTAGAGCGCGTGACGGCAATGGCGCCTCAAGCAAAGTACTTCGATTGCAATTGCGCGTTCGAGGAAACAACCCATCGAATCAGGAGCGATCTCAGAGACGTGCATAGAGAGGATCTGAGACGCAAGCTCGAACGCGAACGGGAGCTTGAGAATCTCCTCGTTCGAGAGACTACCAGCGCTGTCATCGTTGGCGATGCTTCCGCGGCCTCCAACCCCGAAACTCCTGTAGACGCAGGTGAAGTCATGACGGAGACCATGCGGGTTCTGTCATATCTCATTTCCCGACGCGCCGACGTCAAACAGCCTGGGCGGCAGGGTCAAAAAGATTCCTTGCTGAAGTTCATCCTGCGAGATATCGAGGCAGCCATGTCCTCCGTTCTGGCCGCGATGACAGGGGGACCAGTGGAACTTCAATTGCAGATTTGCAACGAGGCGTCGGCCGCTGCCTCAACTGCAGCCGAATCATTAAAACCGTTCAGCGACTCTGACGAGAAATCTTTGGTCGTCGCGACTTTGAGGAAGTTGGACGATCTGGTGAAGGGGCTACGCGCCACGCTTCCACCGGACATGGGGCCGGTCTTCTACGATTCAGGTATGCGCAATCTTTTGCTTTTCCCGCTTGTGTTGACGCTTCTCAGGCTATCTTGCTCGCAATCCCATTGGCGACCTCTCAGAGCAAGCGCAAATTGTAATCCTACTTGCACTAGTCTGTCATAGCATCCTCAACATGCCGGCGGATCATGTAAATCTCATCATCGGCTCCTCTGAACTTCTTGTCAGGTCCACCATGGCGCTGAACCCCGTAAAGAATCCAAAGGGCTCGCTTCAGTTTGATGCTCTGCAGGAGCATGTTCTGAAGGAACTACCAACCAGCCTTTTTGACGCTATGTCTACCATGAATCTGGACTGTAAAACTACATTGTACGCAACGTGTCCCTCATGCCATGAACTCTATGCTCCTACCCCCCTTTCTACATCTTCGGATCCTACTTGGCCTGCCCAGTGCAACAATATGATCGTTGGGAAACAGGGTCGGTCGGTTTGTGGCACACCATTGTTGAAGGAGGGCAAAACCGCGCTGCACCCCATCAAGCCATTCCTTTCGCCTTGCTTCCTCGACTACATCGCTCGTCTTCTTTCTAATCCAGAAACTGAGAAAATGCTTGATGACGCCTGTGATAAAGCGCTCAATGAAGAGATGAAAGACTATGACTTCGTTGGTGATGTATTTCAGGCTGAGTTCCTCCGCGAGTTCAAGGATCGCGATGGAATTGAACTCTTCATCAAACGCCCAGGGAAGCGTATGCGCCTGGCTTTTGCCATAAGCTTGGATTTCTTCCCCCCGTTTGGCAGCAGAAAGCGTTCGAATTCGAATTCAATTGGACTTCTCTACCTATACTGTCTGAATCTTCCTCTCATTTCCGTTCGCCACGCCCCCGAGAATGTGTATATTTGCATAATTCCAGGGCCCGCGTCACCCCACCTCATTGGAATGAATCCATTTATACGGACCATAATTGAACCGGCCCTGCAGGGATGGGAGCGGGGTATACACTTCTCCTCAACTGCCAGCGAACCTACCACTGGTCGTGTCGCAGACCTTGCCATCGTCCTTGCCGTCAATGATTTACCAGCTGCACGCCAGCTTGCTGGAGCTGCAGCTCACAATGCCAACATTTACTGTACTTGCTGTAATTGTCAAGGTCGGAGTACTGTATACAACACCAATTTCGAAGACTGGACGAAACGAGATAAGGACAAGCTCCGGAGCCATGCTGAAGCCTGGCGTGATGCCGATACAACAGGGCAGCAGGCAAAGCTTTTCGAAAAACATGGACTTCGCTGGTCAGAAATGTGGAGGCTGCCCTACTGGGATCCGACTCGGTCACTCATCGCGGATCCTATGCATACCATTTATGAACGTTGGGTGCAGTATTATTGTCGTGAAGTCCTTGAGATCAATCTTGCCGATGCGGCCAACATAACAAAAACCGCGCCAGCCTATGAATATGACTTTGCCACCCTTGACACTGAAATCCCTAAATCTGGAGTGAACGCGAACGAAAAACCATTGAACTCAACGAACGAAAAAGATATTCTCGACATTTATAAGCTTCTTGTTCGTCAATTTCGTGACACCACGTCTGAAAATGTGGACGCCGGCGAGGACTTCGCCATGGATGTCGACGGGGTTGATGAGGATCAAGGTACCTCTAATCGCAAAGCGGGCGGCAAAACTGCTACAGACGACTCCTTGACCGAAGAAAAACTGACGAATATGCTCGCGGGAAAGTCTAAACCCGCCCTGCGCTTCGTCTGTTGGACACTGGAGTTGCCAAAAACCCTACCTTTGGAGCTGCCTGAACGACCAGTACAGTCCAAGGGGAAGAAGGGGAATCCTGCGACGCTCCAGCGTATGCCCACGAAGATCAATAAAGATTTTGAGTATGACCCAGAAACATGTACAAGGGGAGATTATCTCGACCTGGTTCAGAGAATTCATTTAGCTGAACTCCTCGTGGAGTGGGTAAGTTTCCAATGAACGAAATAATTTTCCTGGTCTCATCTCAATGTCTAGCGCCTCACGAAGCCTCTTTGTGACCCAGACAAGATCGTGCCGGAAAGAGCCATTGACTTGGTCAGCTTTCGCTTTATTCAAGAAGTTATTCGCGACACCACGACACCCGCTTGGATCAATCATGTTCCCAAAAATTATGGAGAAAAAGGGGCGGGTTCTCTCAAGGCGGATGAATGGCGGTTACTCGCCACAATATACCTTGGTATTGCTCTTGTGATTCTATGGGCCGTCAAATCTCAGAAACCCGAACTTCTCGAGCATGGTATGGCACTTGTTCAGGCCGCAACTATCATCAGTCGCTTCGGCTCGTCCGACGAACGCTCTGAGACGCTTAGGAATTTCATCAAGACATGGGTCGAAAAGCTACACGCATGTCATCCTCATACCTCCTATCACCATAAGAAGACGGCCATACATATGGCCTTCCACATGTATGATTTTCTGCACCTTTGGGGCCCCGTTCCGGGATGGTGGTGCTTCCCGACCGAACAGCTCATTGGCATTCTGCAAAAAATCAACAGCAACAGCCATGTTGGAGGTGAGTCGCAACCTTTTTCTTCGAAACGTATACACCCTCTGACCGACCTTGGCTTGTTTCCATCGAACAGGTGAACATGAAATAACTGTCGCCAAGACATGGATGCGCAACGCAAATCTGAGGCGGTGGTTTGCTCGCAAGGATTGCCCTGAGCTCGTCCGACAGTTTTTCCGCCTGTATACCATGTTCGTTGTCAAGAGGGGTGAATCTCGCAAAGATTTGGGGTCGGAGCCCTCAGACAGAAAGGAGAAGGCACACCACAATCACGCAGGGATGCACTTTTCCCGGGCGAGCACACACCTTGGGAACAGTCTCGTTTCTTTCTCAGACGAGGGGAACAACACTGTCTTCGGGAGCATCGTGAAGATACAGGTGTTGGATCCGGCGACAGACCAGGTGCAATTTATCATTGAAACTCAGGAACCGTTGCCCCCAAACTCTCCTGATCCTTTTCTACCGTTTCCTCATTTCCCGGCTCGCACGTACTCGTCGAGGATGTCTGAGTCGACTGTCGAGGTTGACCCTGATAAAGTGATAGGGCACTACGCGCGCTTCAAATTCTCAGGCGAGCGTGCAGTTGTATTAGATTTATCTAGGGTATGTTGATTTTCTTTCTAATGTATCTACTCGTACTGACAACCCGAAGTTTTGAGGCAATGAGGAGGATTGCGGGTAGACGAATCATTTGAGTTGATAGCTGGTGCGGTGGGGTTTGGAAATCTTCGTGGACGTTATTGATGTCACATTATTTTGTATAGTATCAGCGTAGTCGTATTCCTTGTATTCTCTCTCGATGAACATGCAAATTTTACTGTCTGAATCGTTTTTTGCGTGACCAAAAACGGCGGGTCAGTCACATGTGACAAGACGTGACAGGGTTCAGGTATTCCTTGACCTCCGCCACCTGGTGTAGATCGCCAGTGTGCCGGTGGACATCCTCTACGCCCACCAGACGACCATATATACTCGAGTGTAGATCGCTCGATGCCTCTGACGGCTTTTCCGCCCTTTCTGCGCCGTCACAGAATGGTACCCGCTCATTGACCCGCCTGGTGTAAATCGCCTGGTTTCCTGGCATTTCTTGCCATATCCGCCTCCGTGAGGCCTCATTTAAATCCAAATAGTTTCTCAATCCGCTGGATCACCTCGCCAATACGCTTCACTCATCACGAAGCAACATGTGGTCCCACCGAAACTCTGTCGTCCGGTCATTCTTTGAAGGTTCGTTTCAGCCTGCCTGGTCTTGCGTATGCATACGCTCATTCCGTACAATACAGTGACTACGTGAATTTTCGAACCTCTAGTTGGGTCCGACTCAGGTACAGAAGTCACCCTCATATCAATGACCTCCTTGCCTTGATTTTTGAGGTTTGTTCCTGTCTCTCCTCCTCTTTTGATTCTCATGTTCACGAACGCAAATCTAGATTCTCCAGCCGCTTGTTTCTTGTCAGTGTGGTGGTCAACCCCCTCGAAACGCGGCCAATCACTGAGAAGATTTAGATTCGCTCGCAGCATGGTTTGTTTTCGCCTCTCCGAGCCAAGTACCAACTCTCATGTGTTCGCAGAATCTATATGCCTCGCCCGTATAACATTCGAAACTTATGGTTTTCCTTCTTGACATTTTCTCTGACCCTCCTCGCCAACAAGGTAAGCACAGCCACCGCCGACACACTCGAGCTCGTTCTCAATCTCCTTTGAAGTTGATCCCTAGCCGCTCCAGGAGGAGTTGAATAAGTGCTGTGGGAACATCCTCCTGCGCTGCCTTGAATTCTCATCCATTTTTGGTGGTGCGGGTACCTTGCGAGCTCAGGTGACTTTCGTACCCTCCCCAGTAAAATCTCTCTTGTATTAACACTCTGATATCGGCAGCTGCGAGCTTCAACGTTCAAACACTCACTCCTTTGCTCCGCCGTTGGCGGGAATTGAGAGAATAGGTGAGTTTGCGTATCTCCAAATAGAACGCCCTCGCTCATTGAGATGCAGGTATACGTAGGGGAATCCATGCTTAGGACTCATGTTTCGTGGGATTAGAATCAATATCGACAATTTGTTCGCCATTTGAACAACGCTTGAGGGCCTTACACAACATTCGATTCACTTATATATACATTCGACCTGAACTCAAGTCGCGCCAAAATTTCCAGCTATCCGACAGCAGTATCATCTTCGAGCATATGCGGCCCCTCGTCGGCGGGGACGCAAGGTTTTCCTGTAGAAACGCTTGGATTCGCTGTGACACCGAAATCTCCCTGATATCACTCACATTTGCGCATCCGGTTCACCTACCTCCCTCAAGCACTGCCGCATGACACTCTCCATGTCAGCGAATGAGCCTGAACCCATGTATACGTATTCCCGATGCCGACGCCCGCACCCGCACGGGTCGACGAATCTTACACGCCTGTACCCTCTCGCTGCCAATTCGAGATGAATCATGCGCTCTGCTGAAAACATCGGGATGTTTTTTGGAACAATCGGCCCACACTCACCAGTCAGCAGACGCCTCTCGACATGAACAGCCCCAATCCACATTTGTATTCGTCCGGTCTCGCACCGACGATAGTCTTCTTGTCTTCCCGTCAGTCGGGTACTCTCCCCCCACTTCATGATCAGCTCAGCTTGGATTTGTTGAAGTTTTTGACCGTGTACGACTTTGGCTGGCAGTTGAGCAGTCCAATAAATGTAACCTTCACCTTCGCGCAAGTACGGGAGATCGTGCTTGTGCTTGACGAGCGCCCTTTGCTGTTGCCTGGGTCCAAGGCACCGACTGTGAAAGTGAATCCCGATGCCGACGTATGTGAAAAAAATTCATACATTCGCCGAAAGGCGCGTTCTAGCGATGGGGCACGCTTCGGCATCTTTCTGGGATTGTAGGCCATAGTCGCACGACGAAGATAGCCCCACTGTTTTCGAGTCTATAGTTTCGATCGATTCAGAAGAGGACGAGCGAGATGTTGCCGGTGGCGTTGAGGACGTCCTGCACGAAGCGCGGAAAACTGCGCGAGTTTGCTTGCGCGCTCGGTCGGCGTGTCTATGACTATACTCGCACGTCCAATACCGAAGCGGCGGTGTCGGTCCTGCATACAAACAATCGACGACAACAACTTGTCTCCTCCTACCACATCGCTCCGATCGAATTCCACATCCCTCTTCACAATCAACTGTCCCGTCCCTGCTCGTCCCTCTTCCCAGTCGCACAAGAACATCCTCGTTCGACTGATTCCTATATGCGTTCCGCTGTATTTTCTCGCGATCAAGAAGCTTCGCGACGATGGGCCAAGATAGAGAGTGTCGCTGGCGCGGTGAGTGCTGGGATGGGTGCACGGTGATCTGGCTGAACGCGGAGACGTTTGTGTACAAGAGTACGGTTAGGGGATTGTGAGTTTCGATTCTCGATCCCTTTTTTCTTTTTCTCTCCCCTCTTTCCCCTTGTATCCGTCTCTCCTCCATCTCTTCTACGTTGCATCTCTTCCTTTCCTGTCTTCGCTTTCGTTTCAATCTTTCTCCATACTAACCTCCAAACAGAGCTTGACGACTCTCCAACCCCTTCCTTCACTGGCACAAATCTCGCGGACACCCGTGCTCGGCATCCTCTATTCGTGTCAACTATTCAACCGCTTAACCTTCCCCGGCGCGTGCAAGCTCCTGAAGCGCACAATCTAGCAGCCCGGCGCCTTCTTCAGGGTACGGCACTCGCTCCGGCTTCATCAACGCCTCCTCCTTCCCCCCTTCCGCTGTCTCGTCTGCATCTGCGTCCGATCTGGTCATGTCATCCGACCTACCCACCGCATCCGCGTCCTCGTTTATAGCTACTGCTACTTCTACCGTCCTCGGCGTCCCCGCGTCCGGCTCCAGCGACAACAGCACCACTGTCATAGCGATAGCCGCCTCTGTCGGCGCGAGCATCGCCGCCTCGCTCGTCGTCCTCGGCGGGGTGCTCTTCTGTCTACGCACCCGTTCTCCTCACTCTTCCTCATCCAACCCATTCAACCGCAAACCCACACACAAACCCCACCCGACATCCACAAACCACACAGCGCAGACCGAGCTCGCCTGGCGTCTCACCTCCCTCGAAACGGAAGCGACTGTGCTTCGCGAACACGTGGCGCGGTTGGAGGCGAGCCGCGAGGGGAGGAGGAGTAGGGAAGGGGCGGTGATGTATTCGAATGAGGATGATGGAATGGGGTTGGGCGCGGGGAGGGTGAAGGGTTGTCCGGCGACGTATGTTGGTTGAGTGAGGGTGGGTGAAGGGGGAGAAGATGAGGAGGTGGGATGGGAAGAGCGGTAGTTAGGACGGGGAAGGCTGCCGTCGACAGGCGCATCGTCATAACAACGCACGCTTCAAGTGCATCGTCTCACCCGCCGCTATCGATGCATCGACGTCCGCCTCGTACACTACTCTCCGAGAGCTCCGCGCATCGTTGCCAACGACCCACGATCACAGGCTCGCCGCCGCCTCCTCGTCTGCGCCCCTACACCCCCGGCGAGCCTCGTGTCTACTCGCGTCGACGTCCACATCCGATATACACCATCTTTGTTGTCGTCGCTCTTTCAAACTGGGTTTTCGTACATTTCTTGTTTAGTCCTCTCATGGTCTCTAACGAGGATTCTCGCAGGTAGTTGCCGCGTCCATCTACATTCTTATCGAGTGCAGCGTAAGGTACAGGTTGAGCAACTCTATCAGTCAACAGGTGTGCCGTTTTCCTCCACCCCAACAGCAGGAATCTCTTCTCACTCTAAGGACAAGCAGATAAGTATAGACCTACTCACAACGCCGTCCTCGATCAAGGCTGCCCCATGGATTCTCGTCATCAGTCTTCTCTGCATCAGCCCTTCAGCATCGACATCAACGTCTTTGCGAAGGTCCGTCTCCGCTCTGTTTTCGATGTTCGCGCTGACTTCTTCCAGCGCGTTACCTCCACTGACGAGTTGCCCATAGTGCAATTTCTCGCCTTCTCTGTCGACATCGCGAAGACATCTTACTACAGTAGCAATGCTTTGATCTTGATGTAAATTTCATGAAAATATGACTGACTATCTCCCGCCTCCCTTTCCGTTGAGCCGTGAATCAGCGAGGTGCACCCGCGGGTACTACCCGGAGGTGCACCTCAGGGTGTACCCTGGGGTATGCCTAAAAGGGCTCCATTTCGACGAACATTTAGAAAAATCAATTGTGCCACTTTTGGGCTTACCTAAAACGGTCGCCAAATGGTGCCCATTTGGGACGCCTTTTGGCGTTTCCTAAATGCTCGCCTTTTAGAGCGTCTGAAAGGCGTTCCAAATGCTAACCATTTGGGGTTGCTTTCAGACGCGCTAAAAGGGCTCCTTTGTGCTTTGCCTAAAAGCGACCCCAAATTTCGCCAATTTGGGACGCCTTTTGGCAATGGCTCAATGGTCTCCTTTGAGGCTGCCTAAAACTGCCTCCAAATCCTTCCCTTTTCACGCAGCTTTTGGCGTCACTTAAATGGCCTCCATTGCCTTTGCTCTATTATGTACGCTAAATTCTTACCATTTCGAGTGTCTTTTGGTACAATATAAATGTTTTCCTTTACTCTCGTTACAAATGTTGTACTAAATTGAGCCCATTTGAGGGGCGTTTTTGACTATATTAAAATTTTGTTTTTTCCGGTGTGAGTACATCATCCGACGGTCGTCGACGTCGGCGTTGACGAGCAGGTCGTTGTTTGTGGAAGACAAAGAGCGTGGGAATGGGATAGTCGGCTCTACGGCTAACGCTGCGTTGTCACCAACGACGATGATATCGCCGCCCAAATATCGGCTCGACTCGACTTGTCCTAAACGTTCAACGCGGCTCAGATTTCGAGTCCATTCTCTGCTGAGTTTGGCACCAATTGGCGCCGAATAAGAGCTCGTAGCCCAAACTTTGCACTCAAAGGCTTTGGACTCGCGAGCTTGCTGGACTCGTTGTTGCCCGTTGTTGGCAACTTGTTGCTCGTTCTTTCTGCGTTCTTCCATTCACAACCATCAGGAAAACCCCAAATTGGCAATTGTCAGTAATTGGTGACAATTGGCGCCAATTGGTGATATTTGGAGGATTATCAGATTCCGAAGGTCCGATAATCTTGGCAGTAATTTGTCGACAATTATCGACTATTATCGTGAAATACGTGCAATTTGGCAGCAATTTGAAGAAGATTGTCGCGTTATTTCACACTTTGTTTACAAGAAAAGGAACTATATTCAGATTAAAGATGAGTATATGGTACGGCGAGATTATGTACGAGTGTCAAGGAGAGCGGGTAAGACTATAGACAGAAGATAGAGTGATTAAAGGAGAGTAGAGCAGGTAGAGGAGTTGAAACAACGGCGGAAAAGAGAGAGCGGATCGCATAGTAGATGTCCGAGAGATTATTATAAACAATTAGTCTTCAATGTCCAACATCGCCAAAGCATCCTGCTGCATTTGGGACGCAGTTGCCGCTTTCGCGCCGGAGAATGTCGAGTTCGTCCTACACCGTGCTATGAGTATTGATGCACATTGATCTGAGAGCACTCACGTTGCAGCTTGGACGAGGAAGTCCATCATCTCCTGATACTTTGCTGGCTTCCCGGCTAACATGTCGAGGACGGTGATATGGGTTTGATAATTGTCGAGGACCTTGCTGCCTTCGAAATCAGAGTGGATGTGTGTACCGGTTGCCCAATCGGACAGTGCGCTCCAGATCTAAAGCAGGAACATCAGACATGATCATATACAAAGGAAATGACACACCGCAGTACAAGCGAGAGCGATCATTGCCTTCGGAAGCTCAATCTCGTCGGTGTCTTTGTTACGAGGGAGCAAGTTCTCGATGCGGCTGCCAAAGCTGTCATTGCCCCGGCCCTTGAAAAAATGGGCAAGAACAGTCCCAACCGCCGGATGCATGAAGGGCTTGCTATAATTGGGTTTCCCCGGCTGAGGTGACATTAGCAGTGAACGAGTGAACAGATACAATCCGTACCGTGACAACATGCGTAGCCAGATCAATATGCTGTCGAAAGATCAGCCACGGGACACGGGAGTAGGTGTCGGCAACGTACATCAGGTTTTACTTGATAAATGAATGTCTGGCCTTTGAGGAGCCCCGCAACACGATCACCGCAGCCGTTCTGGACCTTGTACATGCCATATAGAGAGGCTACTGCAGCATCCTTGACGTTGCCGCGGAAAGTACTGAGGCGCGCAGTAAGCTGGAAAGATGATGAATAAAGCTATCATAATCGGCACGAATGAAAACTCACGAGGGTGATCAGCGCCATGCGATAGTCCATATCATTATTCACTCTCTCAGCGATCCGAGGGAGAGAAAGATCGTCCGCCGCGCAAAGTAGAGCATTAGTTGCGAACTCCGTGCGCTTATCAATGCCCGGGAGCGCGTGCTCGCGCGCGATGTCGCCGAAGAAATAAAGCAAAGCACTATGGAAGATGCGCACCACATCGCGAGGCTGGTCCTTCAGATTGTATCGTCCGTGGCCATTTGGGATCAATTCGATGCTGGGTGAAGGCGGCACAAGAGACGGAGCGGCCTCTTCTTGCTTCACGCGTTGAGCTGGTTTCATCTTGACTTTGGGGGGTTGCTCCGCAGGCGAGCGATCAGTCCACGACGCCAGCTGAGCCCGCCGTGGTGAGCGATGAGATAATAGAGCAGTAAACAATAAACGCACCTCCATGTCGACTCGCTTTTGGTTGCGAACACTCTGACCCTTCTCCTTGGCTTTCCCTTTGGCTTTCCGAGCAGCCACCTTTGCTGGCGGCTATGCCGCAAAAGACATCGGTGTATGTAGTAGGTTTAGTGTAGACGACGCACCTGGGCTTCCTGATCGCCGTCGCTGATCAGCGGGCGAGTACTGGTAGCCTGTAAGACGCAAATCAGGTGGGTGTATACATCAAAAAGAGATTACTCACTGCAGTCTGCGCAGAGGCCTTTGACTTTGGCTGAGGCTTTGCTGGTGGTGCGTGACTGTGGGCTGTGCGAAGACCAGCGAGACCCGCCTTCATGTTAGGGTCAGATTCATCTTCGGACTCGGCCAGTGGGAGGTTGTTGTCCTGGGCTTGAGGCTCGTCATCGGAGAAGTCCACGTGGGACTCGGGGACACTAAGTGGAGCTGAGACGAAAGAGGCTCGACTTGACGAGCGAGAATGAGCCCGACGGCGCCAAGCATCGTCCTCGTCGATGGTCGTCCATTGTGGAGTCTGAGAAGAAAAGTGAGAATGTGACAGTCACGCGTTACATCGGTCTTCAATGCGATGACTCACTTCGTCCTCAAGCTGCCGATGAAGCGCTGCTGGCCCCAGACCTTCAAGGTCCTCGTCGCCGTTATCGATGACCTCGTCGTCATCCTCGTCACCATCAACACCCGCCTCTTCTTCCTCTTCGAATGAGTTGTCAGCGTTGCCGTCATCTTCCTGGGCCTCGTCGTCGACAACTTGCTGGGCTTTCTTTGCTGCCGGTTTGGACGCGACAGATCTTTTCGTAGGAGGCGGTGGAGTATCCTCAAACTCAATTTCGCTCTCCGGGTCCGAGTCAACACGCCGCACGGAACGGCGCGCACGTCCTGAGAATGAGATTAAGTATTCGTCGGCACGATTCAATCAGAATGATACCTGACTTGGGCTCGGAGCCGACCTCCATCTCTACGTCCTGCGACACACCTGCATCTGTCTTTTTGAGAGCCTTGAGCTTTGTTGACTGCACAACCGTCGAAGCGGTTCTTTTTCTACTGGTGCCTGCGGACGTATCTTCTGCCTGGGTCGTAGGCGCGGCTGCTTGAACTTTTGACTTGGGCCCTCGAGGGGCTGCACCTTCCCAGACTGAAGTACACGTCACGGTTAGTTCCTCAAAATTCTAAGAATACCGAATCTCACCTGGATTTTCGTAAGCTTTGGTCTTCGCATCGCGTTGAGCTGCAGACTGGTGAGCTAATGGAAGTGCTTCTTCTATGAATTATGTACTGACGTCGCGTCGACTCATATCGCTCGGCGGTGCTGTCTGGCAGAAATGGTTCGTCAGTATCTGCTTGTTTGCGATGATCATGACATCCACTCACTTTTTTTGTTAGGTGCGGCCCTTGCTTGTGGCCGGGGTATGCTGTTGCGGAGCGACATTGGAAGGAGAGTGAGAAGGGAAAGAAAGAAAATGGTGACAAGTTACGTGGCACGCTCGCTTACCTTGCTCGACTGATCGTACCGTTTTTTTGGGGAAGCCACGTATACCGCTTAACCGACACTTGACTCGTGCAATTCTTTGGGGCGGCCAATTTTCACCGTTCCGGCGACCTACCCGACTTCACGCTCTTCCGCTATACCCACATCGTCACCGTGTACCTTCATCGCATCGATTGTGAATCCTATATTTTTTCAATGTCTTCTCCTGCTACCTGCTCTTCATGCCGTCGTTGTTTCAAAGGCGAAACCGGTCTCCTCAACCACTATCGCCAGACTCGAGTCGCAAAATGTCGAAATAATTTGGCCAAAATCCCCACTCTCCGCCGTCCGATTGTCCGTGAAAACTCTGAGGACACGCACGAAGATCAGCAGCCTGAGATGGATGTAGATTCTGATCGTGAAATACCTCACTCGATCTCCGACGACGAGTCTGAAGATGAAGATGACGAGAATCCAGGTTGGGAGCCACCGCTCGGTGATCAGCAACCGGAAGGTGCCGCCGCAGCCGGCCCCGAGCCTGAAGTTGAACAGCAGCGCAGAGAAAATCCGCCAGCGGCACCCGAAGAACGATTCACTCAGCGCCCTTATATCACAAAGTTTGGCGGTCTCGCAGGTGTGCCGCTCGAACGGATGGAGTCGCCAGCATTCGAAAAATATCAAGAGATGCTTTCCGACAATGGAAATCTTTGGGCGCCGTTCAGCTCTAAAATGGACTGGGAAATTGCGCAGTGGGCAAAGCTTCGCGGCTCCACATCTACCGCATTCAGTGATTTACTTGGTATTCAAGGCGTGAGTCCTCGCATTGATCTTTTATATATAATACAAATAATTGTTTGCAGGTAACCGAAGCCCTTGGGTTATCGTATTCAAACTCTCGCGAGCTCAACGATATTATCGATCAATCCATTCCTACGGGGCGACCGATCTTTGAACGCCACGAGATTGTTATTGGCGGCGAAGCATTCGACGTTTACTTTCGGCCTATCATAGAATGTATCCGGGAATTATTTGGTGACCCCGAGTTCGCTCCCGACCTCATATTTGCACCGGAAAGGCAATACGCTGATGCCGACAAGACGGTTCGGCTGTTTCATGACCTTCATACTGGGAAGTGGTGGTGGGAAACTCAGGTATGCGCATCTTCATATTGATCCATGTTGACCAATTTAACAAGTATTCTCAGAAAAACCTCGAGCGGCGTCGTCCAGGCGCAACTATTGTCCCTGTCATCGTATCAACAGATAAAACTCAAGTCACAGTGTTTCGGAACAAGTCCGCATATCCCGTCTATCTAACGATCGGAAATATCCCGAAGGAAATTAGGCGAAAGCCCTCGCGCCAGGGGTTTGTACTCATCGGATATCTACCTACCGCGCGCCTGGAGCATATCAAGGTCGCAGCTGCGCGCCGCCGTGCGCTCGCAAATTTGTACCATGCCTGCATGCGGAAGATTTTTGCTCCGCTGCGCAAGGCGGGATTGGACGGCATTGAGATGGCTACAGGGGCGGGAGCAATTCACCGCTGCCATCCCATATTTGCTATCTTCTCTGGGGATTACCCGGAGCAGATGTTGGTCTGCGCATGTAAATCAGGCGACTGTCCCACCTGCGTGATTGAGCGTACCCAGCTCGGCGATTATCTCGATGGTGTCTATGAGCCTCGTGATCTTGCCGCCGTTCTGGCGGCGCTCGCTAAAGCGGAGGGAGACGCGACAGAATTCACGCGCGCTTGTGCGGAGGCGGGTATCAAACCGATACACAAACCATTTTGGGAGGATCTCCCGTTTGTGAACATTTTCCTTTCGATCACGCCCGACATCCTTCACCAACTCTATCAGGGCGTTGTAAAACACGTCATCTCGTGGATCAAGACCGCATATGGCCCAGTCGAAATTGACGCTCGCTGCCGTCGACTCCCCCCAAACCATAATACACGATTGTTCATCAAGGGAATATCAACCCTCTCTCGTATCTCGGGGATGGAGCATAGTCAGATATGCCGAATTCTACTTGGGCTCATAGTGGACCTTCCCCTACCTGGTGGCGGGTCCCCTGCTCGTCTTATTCGAGCTGTGCGGGCAATTTTGGATTTTCTCTATCACTCACAATATCCTATCCACTCTTCCGAAACGGTTGCCCGACTCAAGCAATTCCTCAAACGCTTCCACGATAACAAGTCCATTTTCGTCGATCTCGGTATACGCGAGAACTTCAATATACCAAAACTCCACAATATCTCACACTATCCATTCTTTGTTCAATTCTTCGGCTCATTCGATAACTGCAATACCGAAACGACAGAACGATTGCACATCGATCTCGCCAAGGATGCTTACCGCGCCACTAATCGCAAGGACGAGTACCTCCAAATGACGCTATGGCTTGAACGGAAGGAGAAAATTGTACGCCATGCGAAGTTCGTTCGCTGGCGCTGTGCAGGTTCCCCGGCTCCGGCGGCGACGATTTCCTGGAGTCCCCCAAATTTTTTGCAGCATAGACATTTGCAAATGACGAAGTTTCCTTCTGCATATGGGGTGAAACTTGATGTCTTGACCACAAAATATGGCGCATCATTCTTCCGCGAAGCATTTGCTCGCTTTGTGGTCGGATTCAAAGATCCTCGGCTATCGTCTGCCCAAATCGAAGCCGCTACTGAGGACTTTTTCCTCCCGTTCCAGTCGGTCTCGGCTTATCACAAAATCAAATTCTGGAACGAGGATCCGTTTGGGCGTCCGGATACTAGTGACGCATTGGATGTTGTTCATGTCAAACCAGGGTATTTAAATCGCCAGAACCGGATCGTAGGTGGCCGATTTGATACAGTTCTTGTCAATATCAGTGACGGACAGCATTTCGGGGTAACTGGTGTGTCACCTCGCAAAATTATACGCTGCGCTACGGCTGACTTTTTCTTTCGCAGGGTACCGTGTCGGCCAGGTCAGAGTTGTTTTCACGCTTTCAGACCGTGTTCTCGACTCTATCTTCACTGATAAAAACATGGAGCGGCCACCAAGATATCTTGCATATGTCGAATGGTTTTCCAAGTTTCCTCGTACACCGGATTCTAACCACGGCATGTACAAGATCTCGCGGCCAGCTGATCGAATTGCAAGTATCATTCCTGTCTCGGATATCCGCCGAACTGTTCAGCTCTTCCCACAATTCGGTCCAGTGGCGCCGCGCGAATGGACCAGCCAGAATGTCTTGGAACTTTGCAACAAGTTTTATGTCAACCCTTGGTCTGATAGACATTGCTACGTTACTGTGTACTAATCCTCAATAAAACTTGATTATATGTAGCATTTTTTCACCCTTACTGCCAAATGGCGAAAATTTTCGAGCAATGTCACAAAATAGTTGATTATTGATAATCGGCGAAGATTATTGATAAATTATCAACTTGCGTTTTTCCTGATGACGAACCAATACCATCCTTCCCAGGATAACTAACCTAGAGGTATGGCCCACCGCAGCCAGAAACGAGTACTGTATGACGCTCCGTCTCTCCATCTTTGTACATCGCACCATACAACTCCTCCCACTGGTCTGGCTCGTGGCAATCGCCGTCTGAAATCTCTCAAAGCTCACTCTGAGTCTCCCACTGTTCGCTCTGCATATCCCAGACACCGTTCCCCTCCCACTCTCCCGACCTTTCGCTCCGATTATCCTCCTTCAATTCAAGGACCCGTTGCATTGCTAGCGTTTTATTTTTCTTGGGCTTTCCTTTGCCTGGAAATTTCACGCAGTCACAACAACGTGGACAATCTCCTACTTCGCCGCTTTGCCGGCCGCGCAATATCGATCAACGAAACGACCATCGCCTCGTTATACGACCGTTTCTCCTCATTCGCCTCATGGCTGACTTCCAAACAGCGAAACAAGCACTCGGCGTCACCGGCTCGTCTCCGCCAATCTGCCGTGTGCATACGAAGGAGTCTCCATTCCATTCCATTGCACGCTGTTCATTCTTCCTGGGATCCGCCGCATGCTACCTACAGGCTTTTCGAAATTTTTCCCCTCTTCTTCGTCTTTGGTTTTGTTCGCGAGAATGGCTTCTTTGAAGGAAAGGCCTTTACTAGCGGCTTGTGCCCGCAAGGCCTGTGCTTGACATCAGCATTCGTGAATGGGGTGATATGTCTGACGGTGTCGTTTATTAAAATCGGCGAGTGAGTCGCGTAGTGTTGCCTAAAATGCTTGAGTATTTCGCTAATACTTAGACATACTTTATACGACGAGGCATTTCGCGACCGAATCATTTCTTGTCAGCTGCACCGACGTCGTTCCTCAATCATCAACGATTTAGTTTGACTCACCCGCAAAATTGCGATGTTCGCAGAATTCGGTATCCTCTACGGCTTTGCTCCTTGATAGCTCGAAATGCTATCATCCACTGCTCGAGGGCACAGATGAAGGCTGCGCCTGATCTTTCCAATCTCACTCAATCAAAGTGACACCTTACTTATCTCTGTCTTTCTCCATACTCGACGAGATTTCCGGAACTTGCAATTCAAAGCAAAGCTTCAACCCACCGCGATTTTGGTTCGCTGACTAGACTTTTACATCCCGAGAGAGCTCTTTGCACAGCACTAATAAACGTACGTCGTAATTCAACAGCTTTCCTATATTTCTTTCATATTTGATTCAGCTCGCCAGAGTCGATTCGATGATTCGTTTTGGTGTATTCTTTATCGCTCCAGTGGTGTGCTGCATACCCATGAGTGACTCTGACAGTGCTCATTAGATGACGGTGCTTATTAGATGACGGTGCAAACACGGTGGATGCTTATGGTAAGGTATTCAACCTCGAATTGTTGATACTATGTCGACTAAAGCTCACAAAAATTTGCATTAGTATCAGCTGACTCTGCACCGCGCGTCCACGATTTCCGTTAATGCCGTGTTTTCTGCATCTCTCCAACCTCCAGCGCAAAACAGAAACGGCTTCGAATGTATCCTCTTCCATTTCCCGGTGCAAATTGCATGTTGTCGATGGTTCGGTTCTGAATTTACGCATCGCTTGGCCTGATATTGTTGCACCAATCAACGTATGTATACAAACTTTCACCGTAGTGCTAACTCAATGATTGAATTGCTTGCAGCTCGGCTCTCAGGTCGAATATATAAGGCGTCAATTGCCGTGTTTGTATACCGTAGGGGTGAATTTTGTTGGGTTCATGTCGGCTTTGTCTAAGCGAACGCGAACGCGAACGGGTTGACAACCATGGAGAGTTTAAAATAACCTACTTACTAGAGCATTAGCAACTGGTGAAAAGTAGACCAATCAGCGGGGATGAATCTATTGGGAAACCCGGTTTCTCGGTCCGTTGTTAGGCACCCGGGTTTCTCGAAGAAACCCCACCAACGGAACTGATGCTCAAGGACGGCCGAGCTTTCGGCATGAATTCTTTACCCTCACAGGTTGCCCACAGTGGTCTAATAGACAAAAAACAACACCTGAGGACTGCTTTCCGTTAGATGGCTCAAATGCTTGCATGTCTGCATGTACCATATGTACACATTCAACGGAATCACTGTGTGCGCCGGCCGCAATGCCGAAGTCGGTCTTTCAAGGGGTTCACTTGAGTTCAACGAGGGATAAACTCTCAGAGACTCTATCCAGGGGTTCTAAAATGCAAGATCAACAAACTCTCTCAACACGCGGCTGCCGTTTGACGCTCAGTATACACCACTGTTGTAGTATTGCCGGGATTGATCAAATCAATATCTAACGCGCGGCATTGCACGGCAAGCCCGTTAACCCTCACAAGACCCTCCTTGAAACTTGTATGCCCTTTTATTTAATTCAAGTATGTGTCTGTACTGTTTTGAGCCTCCTCATCCGCAGAATGAGCTTCAGCTAAGCCCAGGCTGCCGGGGCGGCAAACTGGGGTTTCTTATTAGGATTGTCCGCGGGTTTCTCGAAAATTTCCTTATATGGGAGGGTTTCTTGAGAAACCGGGTTTCCCAATAGATTAACAGCGGCCGTAAAAGTGTGGAGCAGCCAATCAGTGTTCTGGTGCAAAATACTTTTCATCAGCTGCTAATATGCTTGACTTCCCCTTTGATTCCTCGAATTCAATCTTCGGCTGGGCATTGTGAGTAGTTCCATACATAGAATCCCGCCATTTGGACTGAAAATATGTAGGCCGAGGACTTTGTTTCACCCAACAATTTAGGGCGGCGGCTTTCATCACAGGAGGCGGGTAGGTTGCATTTCGAGATCTAATGATATGCATCAGGGTGGCGCGGAAATGAAGGCGGCTGTAGTGCAGCTGTCCAAAAGTACAAGGAGCACATGCATCCTGTCAATCGTGTTCCTGGCACAAGGTGTGGGTCCGAGTAAGAGCAACTTGGTCCAAGTTTCTCTTTACACGCTCATCCTATCTTGGCCTCCCACCACAATGAACACCATCGAAACCATTGCCGGTCTGCCCTTGAACGAGAATGGAAGGCATGCAACTATTACTCACCTTTCACCTCTCAAGGCTCACACAGCTAGCAGAGAATCCCCCCCCAAACCTCCCGAATCCCATACTGATGCAGTAGTCCAGACTGTCTCAGATAATGAGAGGTGAGTGGTCTTTTTCATTCATTAGACACTTTGCGGTGAGCCGCCAGAAGCTGCCTAGCGGCCCTGATGGCATGCGGAGCGCATTGGCTGCTTTCAAAGTGAAAGCCCAAGATTTCTTCTTCACGGGAGTTGGTAGAGGCCAGGTATGTCACCACCATGCAAACTTTCTACACCTTGAACGTTGACTAGATATCGAAATAACATGAATTTAAACTGCCAACCAGCCGCCAGTGACCTGCTGGCAGCCACCATATGATGTAGCCGCTCTACAGTGCATGCCGTCAGAGCCGTCAGGTGGCTTCTGGTGGCTCATCACAAACTCTCTATTCATTCATTGCTGGCTCAAATACCATATAGGTTGGTTCAAGCTCTTGAAACAGGCTTCTCAAGTCTTCTCCGACAACAACAGGAGTAAATTGCTCTCCAATTCTTTTTAAATATGGATCATGATAAATCTCTAGAGTATGCCAGGCACTTGCAGATCTGAAGCCAAAACCACCTACTGCAACTGACAAGAAAACAGCTTTCTGGAATGGCTATAATGTTCTTGCAACTGAATATGACAAAGAATTTCTTCAAAAGTATGGCACTGATCTGGATACATCCCTGATATTTGTGTGTTTCCCTATTGCCGATCCTCCATCATTCTGAAACTGTTGTACAGGCTGGTCTTTTCTCAGCTGTCGCCTCAGCCTTTATCATACAAATTCAACCTGAATTTGAATCAACACCCCACCTCCTTACTGTGATTGCTGAAAGTCTCCTCTATATTAGCCTAGGATCGACACTCCTTGCAGCACTGCTTGCAGTTCTAGGCAAGCAATGGTTGATGTACTATTCTGCAGCAGGTGAACGAGGCACCATTGAAGCTCGAGGTCTTGAACGTCAAAGAAAGTTAGATGGTCTAGAAAAATGGAAATTTGAACTCATTATGCAAGCCTTCCCACTGTTGCTTCAGTTTGGATTGTTTCTTTTTGCAGCTGCTCTATCAGTGTATCTTTGGAAGATACATCAGGTTCTTGCAGGCATAGTCTTAGCAATAACAGCAGCAGGTACTATGGCCTACCTTGCACTTCTTGCATCTGCCATCTTCTTCAAAGATTCACCATTCCAGACACCTCTTGCACCGTTCTTCAGAGCAATAGGTTCTTATGTGTTCACCAAATCCGTAAGAAGCCAAGGACAGGCACTTTATGAGAAGTGTACATTGCAATCCTTGTGGATGTGTACACAGATTAAAGGATTCTGTTCAAATCTGCTTGACCAATCAAGAGATCTTTTACCCATGTTCACTTTACAGCACACTGCTGGATCCATTGCACTTGATTCAGATCAGCTGGCTCCTCTATTTGTTGACCCAGTCATACCATCTCCCGAGGTTTCAGGAGTTTCCTGGGTTCTAAAGACCTCCACAGACCCTACACTGCTTGCTCAGGCTGCAGATATGTCAATTGATTTACAGTGGCCAGTGGATCTGGATTTGCAGCCATACATCCAGGTCATGCAGGAAATGTTTCTGAGCTGCTTTGAATATTCAAAGTCTTCCAACATAGAGTTCCTCCATCTGAATAGGCTACGGGATGGTATGAGCTCTCGTGCTACTCAATTCGGACAGGGCTATATAATTATGCAATGTCTTCACAGAGCGAATAGTTCCTTTCCACCTGACATAGACATTTCTCATTATCTTTTCAATACTGTCTCATCCGAGCTGGCAACTGTTCTGAGCATCATAAGTGATTACAAGTCACCACGTTTGACAGAAATACCAAGTCAGCCATGGCTAATGAGGGCTTTACACTTCAAGTTGAAAGTCAAACCATGGCCCAGATTTAACCCCGGTACAATCACATACTTGAAACACCGAGCTGCAGAACTAAATTCAGGCAGTAGCCTGACATGTTCAACCTTCTCCGAATACCTCTTTGTTATGTACTTCTGTTTGGTAGATGGGAATATTACCGCAAATGATATGAGAGTCAAAGATAAAAGGTACTGTCATCTATAAATGATACTGAGACCATGCTGATTCAGATCCTCAAAGTGCATATGAGGTTTTATTGTATGAGAAAATATTGAAGACACTACCATCCAAACTGGAGTCAGAGCAGACTGACATGCAGCTTAGAGCTGATATTCTCAAACTCACACTCCAACTCGCCGGCAACTGTGAAGACCACAAAGAATGGGATGTGCAATGGCGCAAAAGACAAACTGCTGCATACCAGTTTTGCCAAGCACTTCCGCAAACAGATGGTTGGACTGAAGTTATATCCACCCCTGGTTTATTATCATCTAAAATTGCATTGTTGAAATCGGAATCTTTCATACCATTAGATGCAGACTGGATTTCTTTGAATGTGGATGCAGAGCACTGGATCTATAATGCCTTGAGATGCATTCCCAATCCTATCAATAAACAAGGAGAATCTGAAGAAAGGATTGTAGACACTGCTAACAATCTTTTGTGTGCTCTCTATCACAATGGAATCCCACCATCCAGAGATAACTTAGAGCTTATTGTCCAGCTCTTGTCTTTACAAGGGTCTCTCTCATTACCAGCAGCTTTCCTGTTGTTACAAGAGAATGTGCATGATTGGTATATGGACCTGGAGTTGGGATCCAAACTTCGGGATTACTCAGTGTGGGCATCGCTTTCTGCTATCATGGTGCACCATGAGAGGGAACCTTATATCAAGAGCTATATTGATTTAGCATATTTGCTTTCAACTATCCCTGAATGGCAGCCTCATGTTCAGAAGGAGCTGTGCAGTTGGATTCACATATACTCAATTTCATTCACAATTGAGGAATATCTGGAAAAATACAATGTTGTGTTCAAGACAATTTGGACACCCAGCCGGAGTATTCCCACAAACCATCATTTTGAGGAGGCTGTTGGCCTTGTGCATGTTGCACTATCAGACTTCTGGGCCGCTTTTGACCCAGCCACGCCTCTTGATTCTAACAGTCTCTTGGCATGGCTGGAGTGTAGCAACTCACTAATTCTGCATCGGAACACGGAGGTCTGGTCAATTGTCCAGCACACCCAGATGATGATACAAGAATTGTTCATTCCGCTACAGAGAACACTATGTGGAACTGTCAAACAAATTCAGACTTTACCTACTGAGGCCAAGACACCAATATTGGCAGCCTGTCAAGAAATTCTCACAATCTTGATCACTACAATGTCTCAAACAGAAACTGAATTTGACAACTCCAGGGACAATATTCACAATCAGATTCGAGAGAGAATAAAAAGTGCTGGAAAATTGGTTAAAACTTAGGAAGTAGATTGTTTTCCAATACAAACAGTGACATGCTCAAAGCCAGCAACTGGAGAAGATCATTAATCTGTATTTTGCCACGCACGGAGGTGGGCATAATGCCGTAATGGATCCTTAATTTGCTTGAGCTCTGAATCTGGGCAATGTGTACTTCAATTATATTTATTCCTTTGTAGCGGAGCACGAGTTCCTGGTAGTATACAACAACTGCAGGCACGAGGACCTTTTGTTTATATAGTCTGTTCGGGAAGGGATTCCTAAATTGTCATTTTTTTTTCATTCAATGACTTCATGCAATAACATCCAATGAATGCACCACAAGAAAGGCACCTGGAACGCTAGGGCCAGATAACCCATACATCGCTTTTTCTACATCTAATTTTTTTTTCCGTGAGGATTGGGAATTGAGTGAAGACATTTTATACTTTGAGAAAAAAAAAACCACATTTCAGGCAGAGGATTCAGTTGAAAATCACTCCAATTCAAAAATCTAAAAAAAAAAATAACATAAGAAGTCGAGGAAACACACCAGAGGGCCCATGCTACTAGGAACATGATTTTTCGAACAAGATAGTGTTTTGAAGGAATTTTGCGAACCAGGTGGCCCATTCGACAATGGCCCATGTGAGGGTGACACAGGACAAAAATTCGGTTTGACAAGGGTGGGTGTGACACGTGATTAATGATTTGAAAGTAATTGTACAGTAAATGTTTGCAGGCCTACCACTTCCGGGCCTCCGACTGTACGCAGTCAAAGATAAGAGCTTTTGTTTTGTCCCAATTGGCAGCTTAAGCAGCTCGAAGAAAACTCTTCAAGAAATGGAGCACCGTGAATTATTTCGTCAATTTGAAGCAGACAATGAACAGCTCAGCTGGGAGGCAGGCCTCTGTACTGATATACGAGATATTAATATCCTCATTGCAGGCACTCCACCTCACATCACTCACTAAGTGCTTCGCTTTGCTCACGTCTGTGTTTGCGTCGGCATTTCAGCTGACATTCTCGAGCCTGGGGACAACAGCAAATACCTACCCGCTCTCCTCATTTCGCCATACCCCTCCTGTGAAACAGCTTCGTCTTGTTGAGTCTCGTTGAAACGCTGACTATAGGGCAACTCTGGAAAACACCCAAGAAATGAAAGGAATTAAATCCCTAATCAAATCTTAAATATAATCCTAACCACTATGAGATCGACGTGCGAGGTTCGGGGTTCCAGTCCAGTATAGACTGTGGCAATCCAACTATTCAAACACTCAAAATATACTAACTTAAGCTTTCGCGATTGCTGACTTTGTACAGAGAACGTCTGTACGAGTCCTATGTTGACACAGGAAGTGTGGGTTTCAACAAGGGTTTGAGATGTAACTCTTCTCAAGAGGTTTAGGTGTTTAAGTTGCTTGTTAAGCCAATATATCACTCGCGAAAGATGTCCGATATCCGTTTCACGCGTCCCGTAGGTCAAAAGTTCTTATAATTCCACGCGTAAGTTCCCAAAATTTCCAATATTCCACGCGTACAATTCAAGAGATGATCCAACAGACAGTATATATTGACGAAACAAACCAAAGAAACAAATAAGCTTCTGGAGTTTATCTCGAATGGAGTCCAACTTCTAGTTGTTCACGAAGCCGACACTGGCTTGACGCTCACAACGAGAGGAGGGAATCCACTAGAGTACCAGTACAGGATACGATGCCTTTTTATACCTTTCACTAATAAATAATAAGAGACCAAACAATCGACAAACGGGTATATTGTGAGAGAAACTAGGGCCTGCTATGCCCTCGCCCTATCCTTGGTGGCCAGAACAGGAAATAGATCAAAAGTGCATTCAATCCAAATCCTTATCCCGATCATTATGTTATGACAGTGGCCCGCTGCGGCCCAATCAATATTGCCCAACTTGGCATTAATGGGTGTCCCTCCTCGGACCGTGCTCCTTGATCGTAATACGGCGGCAGCCAACTCGGCATGACGTGTAGTTCCTTTGTAGGAATATTCTACTTCCGCAAATCCCTCGCAATTGGTTTATAGAATTATTCGTGAAAGCCTCTTGCCTCCAGGAAACACTCCTTCTGGCCTTTCGGCAGGTTCTTATAAGTCCCAAGTTATATCCCACTCATTCTGCCTTTGGTCGGAACACAGGGTGACTCCCAATCCTATTCCGGATGGTTAGAGACCTATCGTGATAGGTCTGTTCTGGAGTATTATAACTTCCACGCTATACCAGCGCAGTCGTAGACAGTACCAGACCTCCCACTTAGTTTAACTGGCCGCTCAGGCAAACGCCAGTCCTCATACAAGCGTATTCCCGTGGTATTTAATGTATTACTCTTTTAATACAATAGCACTTGAGCTGAAAATGAATAAATTCAGCCATGGCCCAATACCGGGTCTATCATCGTGCCGGCAGAGCAATCCATACCTCCCAATCAATCCCCTCAGACTCATTGTCATCATCCCTCGACTTCTCCGACGACTTACTTTCAACACAAGTTACTTCTCCCCAGGTTCAGAACCCTCATCGTCCGGCACAATTGAAATCAGTATCATTCACTCAATCTGGTCACTAATTCAGTTCAATCCATATGTTCTCTGACACTTGAAGAGGGACCCCGGTGGAACTAGAACTTTGTCCTAGGTATAGAAACTCTAATCAATATCTGTCCAGACCAATGTAAAACCACTTACACCATGCCAGTATATGAAGGTCCACCTGTATTACCCACCACAATATTGAAAGTCCTAAGGATAAACGTTTCTCTTTATAGGTAGCAATTCCAAGGACGTGCCTGCCACCATTTTGGTGCCATACCTGCCATGGAGGGGCTGCCACGGCAGTGTCCTGGGGTGCTTTTGGTAGCCACACCTGCCATATATAGTAACTGTAGTCACATTTAGGGTTGTATTCATCCACCTCTGCCACCATATTGTTTTGGACGCAAAAAATGTGCCATTCCTGCCACAATACTGTTTTGTAGTGAAATTTAGGCTTGAATGCGTCCACCTCTGCCACCATATTTTTGTGGGGTAGAAAGTGGTGCCATTCCTGCCACGTATCTGTTTTGTAGTGAAATATGGGGCTGAAGCCATCCACCTCTGCCACGGAAACATTTTTAGGGCGGATGGGGGGCTTCACTGTGCCATTCCTGCCACGTAAGTGGAAGTGGGTGGCGACCCTCAGAAAACCCTCCTGCCACCATTGCCACTTCCTAAAAAGGAAGGTGTGGGCCTTGGGCTAGGGTATCCTGTGCCATCCCTGCCACACAATTCAGAGTGGGTGGCGACCCTCAGAAGACCCTTCTGCCACCGTTGCCACTTCCTAAAAAGGAAGGTGTGGGCCTTGCTCTGAGGTGTCTCGTGCCACCACTGCCACTGTATTGAAACCAGTTGCAGAGATACACCACTTCACACACAGGAGGTGTTCGCTGGGTGTCTAATATCCCAAGTTGGCAGCTCAGATATAGAAGGTAGAGTATATACCAGTATATATATATATGACATTGACCAGACTGGCTAGGCATTCATGCTTTGGCACCTCTTTCATGCACTCCTTTAGAGGGAACTTTGGAATAATTAATGATATCCTACACCCCTACTTGTGCTTAGAGGTGAATAGTAGGATGCTATATTCTATGTTTTCCACTTTCTGGATATTCTGCCACCTTTGCCACTTGAATTTTGCAATGATGGCATCATTTTACCACTACTCCTAGCATCCCAAAAAGGAAATTTTTGTCTGCATCTTGTAGATCAGTCTGGGAGCAAGCATTTGGATTCCAGTTGACACCACCTCCTAGGTAGTCCTTTGAACTGTCTTGTAGCCGATTTTTGTCGAAATTTAGCCTGTTATATCATCCCCATCAATTTCTGCCAAATATTCATATAGCATGTTCCTCAAACTGGTTTGGCTGATCTTGGTGTTGAAAAATACAACAATGTGTGCCTTTATTGATATAGACACACATCTGACTCAGAGGGTGATCATGGACTTCTTCTCTTATCATCTGAACTGGCCTATGAGATTCTTCTCATTGTGAGTTCTATATAATACCCTACACATCAAGAAAATTCTCTGCAGGTTATGGACCATGAATTAATAGTTTTCATCAAAGACTTTCAGTGTATGAGGGCAGAAAGGTCTGGAAACAATTAAACTATATTGAACACAATTTATTACTTATACTACCTTTTCAGCATCTGAACATAGGTTTACCTACCCCAGAAGGTGCAAGAGATCATATACTACCAATTTGGTTGGCACAAAACACCCCACCATCATGACCTAAATGAATAGGACAGATAATGGCAAGTGAAACATCAAACTGTATTTCTGTCTCTAATTCATCTTCTAGAACACTGTGTATAGTCAGGGAACCATTGGGAATAACATCCTTTGAAGTTCCAACAAGAATTACATGAATAGTAGCTTTTTTCATCAAGATATTGTATCAAGAAAAATAAATCAAAAATAATATTTTTCATTTTTCATGAGCCATAATGGCTCATGTAGTGGTCTGTGATAGCTTAAAGAGACATATAATGTACTATTCCACCTCCTAAAATTATCTCTTGGAGATATCTGACATTTTATGATATGATTAGGTTCGGAGGATGGGGTACCCATAGCAAACTTTAGTGCCTTCAGGTCTATCCAGAGCACTTTCTGAAACATGACATATACCACTGCTGGGGAGATGAAATTAATCCTGTGAGTAGTATTTGACAAAAGAAACATATCTGTCTCTTCAGAATGTCTCATTTTTACCTAAAGTGCAAGTAATAAAATGTTGAATTTAATGTTTGGCCTGAGTACGCTATCCCTCGGGCTGAGTACGCGATCCCTGTGGATATGTCCAGTCCAGGTGGATTCGAAGACCCAGAGCAGGGAGGTTGTATAATGTCGACGATGAAAAGTAGACAGAGGCAGACTCCACTCGAGGTAGAGCCCAGAAGAACAGGTTGCAGCTGTCATGCATGTGGTGGCAGGTGTGGCAGAATTGTGTTTTTGGGGGGATATACAACCAAGTTCCCTCTTTCCACTAATTACTGTTATTCTTTTATGTATTTCAGTATACTAGATGGACTGACAGATGGATATCCAAGAGTATTGAGTGATTTCATTGATTGTGAAGGCAGAAGAGAATCTACTAAGGGATAGTTCTCTAATGGAGGTCTATGCTGGGGCCAAGGTAGGAGCAAAGTTGCAAACACTCTAGTTGTGGACTGTACTATGTCTGGTGCATAAGGATGGCATTTGTGATCCTCAGAACAGAGTAATCAGTGAAATAAGATGAGCATTGTATACACTGGAGTTCCTTGAACTGCTCAGAAACATTGATGAAGCAAGCATAGACAATCTAGGTTCAGTATAGACTGGTGTAATATAGCATACATGCCAGGGGGTACGAGAATCGCGAGAATTTCCTTTTTGGGATGCTAGGCGTTAGTGGCCGAAATAGGAAATCTGAGAACAAACTATCTGATGCCTATATAGATCAGGTAGAGCTCATCATCAAGGGCTATCAGATCTACACTCAACATTTTTTGATCTGAATGCTGGTTGGCCCGCAAAATGCAAAACATTTTTGAAACCCCGGCGGTTTTGAAAAATATTTGACATGATTTGATGGCAAACCGCCCCCAAACCAGATCAATATCAAAGGGGTAGGCGGGAGGGAGCGGGATGGCGGTGTGCGCTGGCGGAAGAAGTGTCACACACTGTGACATGTGACACCAATGTGTTGGCGGCCTGCAAGTACAATCCCGACAGGCCCGATACATCCGAAAGCAGCCGAAAAACATGAGATTAATATATTTCAATAAATAACTTGCTTTTTTGGAATCATATCAGAGTTTGAAATAAAAAGATGTTCCGTGGCAGTGGTGGCACGGGACACCTCAGAGCAAGGCCCACACCTTCCTTTTTAGGAAGTGGCAACGGTGGCAGAAGGGTCTTCTGAGGGTCGCCACCCACTCTGAATTGTGTGGCAGGGATGGCACAGGATACCCTAGCCCAAGGCCCACACCTTCCTTTTTAGGAAGTGGCAATGGTGGCAGGAGGGTTTTCTGAGGGTCGCCACCCACTTCCACTTACGTGGCAGGAATGGCACAGTGAAGCCCCCCATCCGCCCTAAAAATGTTTCCGTGGCAGAGGTGGATGGCTTCAGCCCCATATTTCACTACAAAACAGATACGTGGCAGGAATGGCACCACTTTCTACCCCACAAAAATATGGTGGCAGAGGTGGACGCATTCAAGCCTAAATTTCACTACAAAACAGTATTGTGGCAGGAATGGCACATTTTTTGCGTCCAAAACAATATGGTGGCAGAGGTGGATGAATACAACCCTAAATGTGACTACAGTTACTATATATGGCAGGTGTGGCTACCAAAAGCACCCCAGGACACTGCCGTGGCAGCCCCTCCATGGCAGGTATGGCACCAAAATGGTGGCAGGCACGTCCTTGGAATTGCTACCTATAAAGAGAAACGTTTATCCTTAGGACTTTCAATATTGTGGTGGGTAATACAGGTGTGAAGGTCCTTATTGGACAAAAGTATTTTCACAGGCCGAATCTTGCCAGATTTGGCAATATTTCATCAATACCGCCATTTCCGGCGAGATGTTGCACTATATCCCAAGATGGCTTCCTGTTGACCCAAGTATATCACGATATCTGGCCTAAAACGGTCCGCGCACTCTATCTCGCAGTTTCTCGCAGTAAGTTGTGCTACTCTACTTTTTTCCTTTCTTGTGAGATCCAGCACGATACTGATACATTGGCTATCTCGATTCTCGCTTCTGTTTTTCGTGCCTGTGAATTATTGCAATATCTCGAGGTACCGGGCTAGGTGCAAATTCTCATTGCCAAGGAAATTCCGGAATATTAGTCCCCCATTCCATGTGCACTTCCGCATATCCGTCCTGATTTACGGGCGTGACCCCAGTCCCCCCTATTAGTGAGCAGATCACCAGGGGGCAAATCTCAATGACCCATTCATTCAGTATTCATATGATAGACACTTTCCGTGTTTTCGCATCAGTGGTCCCGAAACACAATCCCTAATCAAACAAGCTTGCCCCTACTTCGCAACGAAGATTCCGTGTCCCCCTCTTTTCCTCTCCTTCCATGTCGTCTGTTGGACCACCCATTCCCTTTGGACGGCGTCTGGCGTGCCTCCAGTGCCCGCCTGGAGAGGGTTGTGCTGGCTTCACTGTGCGCGACACTCACCCTGTGATTGGAGCCCTGCTCGCGCGCTTTGTGCGAGATTTATGCTGAGCTGTTTCCCCCGCTGACTAGCACCAGGTTCCTGTCAGTGCCCACGAGCTTTGCGCCATCCCGTGCCGCCATCCCTGGATCTCACATATTCCCGATGATACGGCTCCCGACTTTTTCAAAGGACGCTGTGTCTGTTCCAAGTGTGGAGGCTTTTTTACAGTTTAGTCATCCCAAACTCACATTGACTGACACCACTCGACTCATGCGTTCCGCAGAATCAGCATCCATGGGACACACGCTCCGTTTGTGTCTGTGGCTCGGCCTGGAATGCACATGAAAACAGATTTCCAGGCTACATTGTGTGCGTTGTCTTGCCCTCCACCCCTTGTTGCCTCACTCACACCACAAGTTCTCAGCGCCAGCTTCGTCAACGACGAGACACCTCCTGCCGCTGCTGTGTCGGCATCGCAGACTGATACCCTTTCCCTCGGCTTCTCTGAGCCGCCTGTCTCCGCCTTTCGTCCCCAAAATCCGCTCTTTCGCGCTCATCCCGCTCTATCGTCTTCGCATGCGCCAGGGACGGTAGCGACACGCCGCACGCAGAGCGCGCATCACAGCCTTCCCCAACATCAAGGTGCTGTGGCCAACTCATCGGCTCCCCACCGTGGTCCTCGCAATCCATACCCCGCGGCCTCCCATCTTTCCGTCCAAGGCGCTGCCTCATCAGCCTTTGCATCTGGTTCGTCACCGTTTGCCAACACCACCACTTTTTCGGTGCTGATATGGCCGTTTACGGTGAGGGCCCCGTTTTCCCCTGACAATCAAGCTCTCGTATTCAAACATATTCAAGGTTCCTGGCGTCAATGAACTGCCTGGATATCCAAGCCCTGTATTCAAGATTTCAGCCGAGACTCTCCTTGATTTCATTCAAGCATTCGATCTCCAAGGTCTCTGCTTTCATCCCGTGTTCCCCCTCACCGGTGCGGCATCGGCTTCAGACTTCACGTCTCAGCTCCAGAACCATCTTTCGGCCCACAGTCTCGATCTCCCTCGCCCCCCTACACCTGCGGGTGCTGTCGTGTTTCATCGAGAGCCCTTTGTTGTCTTGAAGACAACAAGCTACAGAGGAACCCTTACGTTCAAGCCGGACCCCACCATGAATGCCAACACCTTCACTACTCCGAACTTGAAGAAGATCGCAAAGAAGGCCCCCAACCCAGATCCACGCTATCCAAGCGAAGATTTGTTTGTCATCGGTGAGTATTTTGGGTATTTCTTACTACTGATTTCTCCAATTCAACACGCGACTTAGCCATGCACTTTGGTCCTGTCGCCGGTGCACTGACTTCCACCACATTTGCTGACCAACCTCTCCCCAACACCATCCGCCTCAAGCACCCTTGGTTTGGTCAGCGCCTGGTTTCCACTCTGCCCCTCGATGTTTTGCTCGAACCTGAATGTTATGATGGTCATTGCCCCGAAGACGTTGACGAGGATGAGGTTCTTTGCTCCCCATGATCAGATTTACCAGCGTTACTCACCCACTGTCCCTAGGAAATGCACACCGTCATACCGGGTCCCCCCTCTCCACGTCCTTCCACTCCACCGAATACCACGAGTCTGGTTCGTCTCCGCTCCCCTGGCTCACAGGTCCGTCTACATATAACTTTCTTTTTACGATGCTCATCAAATTAATTTCAGACACTTGGCAACACTCGCAGAGTTCGACCGCGGCAGGAACCGCCCCCTGCATCTTTTCATGAGGTATGAGTCCCCTTCATGTGCTTGCTCTCTCGCCTAATCAGCCATCTATCCAGAACGACGGTCCCATTGCACCACCCGCCTCCATACCCTCAGCGCGTCCTCAGCCGGTGCGCTCTTTCTCCCTCTTTTCACGCTTTCTGCTACTGAACACCACGGAGGTCATAAGCAACACCCGCCCGCCACCAGCAGCAACCCCGCCACCACCTCGTCCCCGCCCTCTCCCATTTGTGCTAGGGGTTGATATATGCCCCCTCATTGATGTTGCTCGGTGGCAGAACGCTGCACGCCAGCGCGCCAATGATGCCGATAAGCCACTCGCTATCAAAGGCAGCACCATAGCAGCTGTTGCAGAGTGCATTATTCTCCTGCTTCAGCACATTTATGGGGCCTCGTCTTCCGCCTCTTTCTCAAATCCACCACTCATACGCCAATGCACCACTGACATCACGATCGAGTCCTTCCTTGTCGAATATCCAGAGGTCTCAATGTTCGTTGTCTTCTGTCTCTCTTTCCCCCACCTGCTCATCAGCTCTACCACAGCGGAGAAGACGCCGTCACAACTGCAAGCGGGCCGGGTCCGGTGCGTGCAGCATTCCGTGCCGCGGCTGTCTCTCTCACTGAAGACTTTCGCTTCTGGACCTGCCTTCCACACTCCGCCTTTCTTGTTCCCAAACTCAATATCGTTAGACAAGGCACCGCCTCTCGCATCGCCAAGTTCAAGGCATATGGTGCCTTCCTAGCCCTTCATTGCTATCGCCTGGGACACGCTCCCATGCCCGTCAGCCTTTGGCTGCTCCTCACTTTCGTGCTTGGAAAACAGGTGATCGTTGTGCCTCGCAACCTCCTGCACAACCTCGACCCTATCGCTTACGACGTGCTTTCCCCTTTGTACGATTTTCATCAAGACACCCCGATTCCCCCCGCATCCAGGGTCAACGATCCGCTGCGCAACTTTTTCATTACTTATTTGGATCGTCAGGTGAGTCACCCACCCTGTGTCCGCTTTTGTTATCACTGACTCTTTCGTCCGTGAAAGCCTTCCGAATTCGATTGTCCAAGAACTGCAGATGAGCATGATGCTCTCTTGATCATGGCATTTGCGACTGTCCTTCTTGGTGACCCCGATCCCTTCAATCATGCGGAGTATGGCGGCATTGAGAATGGATTCGACATCCACTCTGGGCGCTTGGAGTTTGTGAACGTCAGTGCATTTTCGTCTTCTTCACTTTTGCGACCTTTTCTTGACGCAATTCAACCAGCTCTTGCAAACCCGAAGCCCACAAGCAATGCTTGTCACTATGTTTGACCGCCGAATCCGGCAGGTGAGCCATGTCACTCGCCATCTCCAGCACTGCATCGAAAATCGAGCGCTGGATGGGACCACTCCATATTTCGCCAAGCTCTTCATGATACTGCTCCGTTGTTATCTACAGGGCTTTGGACATCCGTCAGAGCTCGCTGGCGGCGTGGTTTCAGAGGAGGCTGTCCATGAGCACCGAGAAGATCCTCTTTTCCGCTCTAACCTCCTGCTCTACACTGCAGGCTCTTCCGACATGAGACCTCCTGACGATGACTGGGAAATCAAGGCAAGCAGCCGCTGCCTCATTTACTTCTCTTCGTTGCTAAATCCATGCAGTTCCGATTCTACGGAGTCACTCACAGTCGGTCTCTGGTATGTTCGCTGTTATTCTTGAATTTGATGTTCGCCAATATCTGATTAGCTGCAGAGAAGGACAATCGCGCAGCCTCTCTCCTTCCACAGTTGCTTCTATGAGGTGGACGTGAAGTTGGATGACGACTTGCAGGAAATTTTGCTTGCGGGGGTGGGCACAAGCACTTGTACGTCGAAGTTTGGGCTATGGTTCCATGGGCAGCTGCTGGATCCGCAATACAACGCAGTGTGATTCTGAATAGTGCTCTGTACATCGATGTAAACCCAGTGGAACTTGGATGCCAACGATTAAAAAAAAAAACCTTACTGGGACGACCAGCTCCGCTCTCGATTTCAGACGAAATTCTGTTTGCGTCAACCACTGTCTCAGAGATATGCTTCAGGCACCGTATCATGATTGTGCCATGTGAACAGGGCACAGGGCACTGCTAAAAGGACTTGGGGCTTGTCAATATAAAGCATTAGTGTCAGTGAATTCACTGACCGCGCACCCCCGACCACAATGGAACCTCGCCGTTATCCTCTGCGGCACCGTCGTGCCCCACCTCACCCCGATTCTCCCGTTTCGTTTGCGCCCGCTGCGCAGCCAATTGCCCCTCCACAGGACTCGCTTCTCACTGCTGCCCAAGCCACTGCTGTCCCTGAGACCATTGTCGTTGATTCAAGCTCTGAATCAGACTCCGATTCTGATAGTTCATCGAGTGATTGTCTCAGCTCTTCGTACAACTGACCGTGCTCATGTCACTTGCAGGCGTTGAGGGAAACAACAGTAGTGACTCTGATCCTTTCATCGTTCAACATACCCCTGGAGGGCTGGTGAGTGACCGGGGCACCCCGTTTCTCATAGGAGATTTTGGAGGTCAGCATGGTTTGTCTCTTTCTCTCTCAATATGTGAGCTCCCGTTTAACACAGGGGAATCGGGCGACTCGCCTTGGTTGGGGCCACACAATATACCGCCGCCTTGGTCTGGAGCACAAGATCCGCCATCACCGTTAGCACGTATGCATTGTTTCTCCTGTGTCTCTTCAACGTAGAGTCTGAGCACCAGATCAGATTTTCCATTGCATCCATCCTCGAATTCTGAGGCACAGTTTATGCGCCAAATAGATGGTGAGCAATCATGACGCAGTTTAACATCACTCACCGACTTACACACTTCAGCGCCCGAGCTCTCTGATGAAGAGCGGGTGGCGCTTCTTGTCGAGCAGATACACCGTGTGAGAGGTACCCTACCACTAACTCCACCACCCGCCCCTCCGCCAGTCAATCCTTCTGGCCATCTCCCAATTTCCAACCCATTGGCACGTGGCAGAGCAGACAGCGCCGGTGGATCGAGTCAGTCTCAATCTCCTTCGATGCCTCCAACTGTCTTCTTACTGTGCTGGATATGTAGCCTATCCGGAGTCACTTTTCTTTGTGGGAATGCAGACTCCGGCGATGAGCGCAAACTTTGCTCAACGCCATCGACTGGCCCCTCCTGATGGCTCGCTCCTACAACGGCTTGTTGTTGCAGGCTTTCCGCTTGGACGGTCATTGGCAGCCATTCCTGATCGCAGCACATATTTGGTCGCTACCTCTGACTTCCCCATTGACGTCACTGCAGATGCTGACTTCATGCATCGACGACACAACTTCACTGAGCTCGGTGCCTGGGCAGCTGCCGAAGGCACTGAGCTGCTCGCCTCCGTGAGACCGATACCCGGCTCCCTTCTGCAATCGGAGTTACTTGTTGAGCGCCAGCTTGATGAAGAAACAGATGTCTATGTTCTGTACATATATCATGAGGTGCGTCAGTTAAATGGTATACATGGTTGGCCTGCATCACTCACTGTACTTCTCGTGATCCAGTCCACCGGGCTCCCAAGTGTGTTTGCTCCACTTGCGCCCCAAAACCCACCCACTACAGCAACTTCAAGCTCCGCCGCCCCCGCCCCAGCTCCCGCTCGCCTTCTGCAGACGCCGGCTGTGGCATACCTCCTCCACCATTACGCCGCCCGTTTTGCCGACATTCGCACAGCCCAAGCAAGCTACGGTTCTGCTTACCAGCACTGTCTCATTGAACGATATATTGTTGGGATCTGGGCGGAGGTCGGGATCCAGTTTCATAGAAGGACCATTATCCCCGGCTCATGTACTATGTCTGTGGATGTGGCGAGAAAATCGCGTTTTTTCAAAACGAAAAAAGAGAAAAAAGAGAGAGAAAAGGGAGAGACTCAAGGAATTATACTGAGCTTGTCTACCTCATTTCTGCAGTCCAGAGCTTGTCATACCGCTGAAAACGATGATTTTTCGGTTTGATTTGGCTATTGAAGCCGACCGTTCCGCGAAATTTCTCTGATTTCAAAACCTATGTCTTTCGGAGATAAAGACATAGGACCAGCCAATGGTTTTCAAGATTTTTATATATTCTCTCACGTCAACTGCGGCAACTCGGCGAAGGCACTGCAAACTGAACCAAATGACGCGACCGCGTCGCGTCTCAATGCCCTTTCTTCTGTTGTTTTTCTCCACTGGTTCTTGAGCTACAACTCAAAATCTTTTCCTTCAATCTCTGATAATTACAGGCTCAATTGCGGGTATCTGATCCAAATTGGGACTCTCTCTCCTGAACCTGAACAACAACTTGAAGCACATTCAAGTTGATTCAACAAGCCTCCGGTGGTCAAATAGACCAATCGGCTTCTCTCTAGCTAAAAGCATTCTCAGCAGCATGGCTTGATGACTCTGTTTTACCTGGTCCTGCCTTGCACTCACACAGCTCCAAATTCCAAGGGTTCGGTTGAAATTTTATCCCAGTTACCTGCAAAAAGATGGTATGCAAGATTAATCTCCAGAATACCTAGAGCACAAAGTATGATTCCATGTGTTACCAGTGTATTCAATTACCATGCACTGCTCAGAATGAGAGCTAATGTTGATAGTGTGCACTGGTGGGGAGAGACAAAAATGTCCAGAACATAACAGCTGCTCAGAAGGTAGCAAGGAAGTCAAATCTACTTTTCAAGTGTGATTCTGAGTTCAGAGCGTTGGTGCAGCTCTAAATTTTCAACACGGCTTCGACTTTCGGATTTTCGGCTTTAATCGGCGTTGCCCCTCACAGGATCAAACGGAACGCCCGCGCATCTGTCAATCAGCTCGGGTGCAGTCCTATGTACATAGGCATCCACGGACATAGTTAATGAGCCTTATCCCCGCCACCACTTCGAACGGCATCACAATCCAGCCTAGGCAGTACTAGACAAGATAAATTAAAGTCAGTTCACTACTGACCAAGTAACAACGCACCAGAGAGATGTAGTACCTATAATTGAAAGAGAATCAGAGTCAGTTCATATCAGAGAACAAAATGAAAGGTGAAATCACAATCGAGAAGGTCATTGACATGAAAGTTAACGAGGAAGTGCAAGCCGAATAAGTCTGAAGGTCGAATGTGTGTCGGCACCTTGTTGTTCTGCTCGGCAATCAAATCGCCACGTCTGCCTCTCCCTCCATCAAATCCTTGTGACTGCTTTTTGGCCACGACCCGGCCCCCCGGCGGCAAGTCTCAACATGTTGGCATGGCGCGCTCACGCGCCCGCGACACCTGTGGACACAAATGCGTGGAGACGCAGCCGCTGCGGTAGCCGGCATCAAGCACTAATGTGTGTGTTGATGCTTTTCTGAATTCTTGCTTTGGTTTAGCTCCCCTCTAGTTCACCCTTCTTCCCAACTCGCAACATAGGGCCAGCGCGAGCCTCCCTCCCCCTTTACCTCATCTCCCGCATCCGCCGCTCACCCCGAGTTCCTACTTCCGCCGGGCCGCCACAGTTCAAATGTCTCAAATGTGCCGTTACGCTTATATCGCCGACACCACCCTCTCCCCCACGTCTCCCCTGCCTCTCTTCACCACCACCGGCATCTTCCAAACCATGAGCGACAACATCCACGTCATAAACGTGCGTTGCCACAGTTCTGTAGTTGTGAATCAAACTTGGTTGTCAGAGCCATGGTGCGTTTCAATTCGTCTTCCTCTGTCGCTCGATTCGTTACATCGAAGCTTAGCTACCAAACTCAAGTCCAACCTGAACAAACTCTTGGGTACTATGTGCGTTTCAATTCACCTTAGATTCAACTCAACTCGGATCTCTGTTTGCAGATTGCCTCTCGACCGATTCACGTTCATCGATGCGAATCGAATTTCTAGGTAAGTTTCTCTCCGGATACACTTTCCCGTCCAACTATTCAACTCGAGTCACCTCGACTAAGCTCAGTGCTTTCGTCGTGAATCCAAGATGACGACGAACGCAGTGCAATCCTGCTCAAAACCGTGTTCGAGTTTGGTGAGCAGGCTTTCACAGTAGTGACAGTTCACCCTACTCTTTGAATATGGATTCGCCGTTGCTTCGATTCGGCTCACCTCGACTTCACTCGGTACGTGCACAAATCCGCGAGTTTGAATGTCTGACTTCGTTCAAGATTGAGTGCAATGGCAATGGCGAATACGAGGTTAGACGAGGTAAGCAATCTACCTCCTCCATCCCATTCTGATCAATCTCCTTACCCTGACACTCAACTCAACTCAGACTTCGTTTCGCTCGCGGTAAGTGGGTTTGGACTGTGCGAGTTCAATATGGTATGGCTGAATTGTATTCAAGACCGCGTTCGTTTCAATGGTTGATTGAGGTTGAGCTTGGTATTGCGGGTACGCATTCATTATCCGTTCACGGAGCAAATCAATCTGACAGGGTTCCATGTACTTAGCGTCCGGACATCCGCGTTTGTTTGGCAGTATACCGAAACTATGCAAGCACATTACAAGGTAAGGTTTATTATTTCAACTCGACGTGCTACTAACTTCGATCTGGAATGAATTCAGGGGCCGAAACTATGCCTATCGGTATCCCGCTCTGTGTGTCAGGTGCGTTCAGTTCAATTCACTTACCGCGAGAGTATTGAGTGACTGTTTGACTCGACCTGTAATGTAGAAGCCAAACCCATCTATGAGTTTAATCGCGCGCGCCTACGCCATAGAGCATCCAACGTTGTTTCGATCCGACCCTTGCCTCGTTCATTCACCGAATTGTGAATCAAACTTGTCTCAGAGTACTAGTCATGGTACGTTTCATTTTGTTGCATTCAAACCGCTGCAGTCAATTCAACATAAGTATGCTCCAAGTTTCGTTCATTCCGAATCGTTCCATGTCTTTATTTGAATCGAGTCTAATCTAACCCTAGATCTATCACACTAAAAGCCGACTCGAGCTCCACCGATCTTGGCGTTGAAGCCTGAGTGACTGACCTCGGGTATGTACCTCTGCATTTGCATTCATTGTGAGTTTCAATTGCCAGTGTTTCCCTCGGACTTCGATTCAAATTCTGTTTCATGTACTTCAATTTCGGCGTTCCTATTCGGTAAGTATTCAATCTCTACCTCAACTAATCTTCTCTCTTTGTAGACCTTCGATAATCGATCAGTTCCCAGCGGTTTTTCCGACAAACTGCAGTCTTCTCTCGAATTGATTCAAGGTACGCAAATTGTATCAGCTTCTTTCGGATGGACTCAATTTCCTTACTTGCGCTGATACTCGGACTCAACACGCCATCTCGTCCAAAATTTAACTAAAGGTGAGTTGCAGTTCTTTGTTTTTCTTTCCATTCCATTGCAAGTCATTCCGTTGTATGATCCAATTTCGATTCAAGCCGCAAACTCATCTCGCAATGCGCTTGAACAGTGAGTCGAGTTCCCATTTCATCACTTCACTTCACTTCAATTCAATCGACGTCGCAGGGTTTGATGATAACAAGATGCATTATATTCTCGAGTACTTACATGGCCATGTATGATAGATACCTCGTTTAACACGCCTATGTGGAATCGAAGTCGGGCTTTATTTGGTCTTAATATTCAGTGCACATTAGCAATCGATTCTAGCATTGCATCTATCTAACTTGAGTATAGTAGGTTTGCCTCCCGAAACCGTAAATCTCTCAGTATACACTCTCGAGATTGGCTGCTCTGCATCCAATCTCTGCTGTACTTCGATTCTAACGCCGAAACAATGTAAGTTTGGTGTCACCGGCAGGTGTGTTCACTTTTCCATATTAACGACGACTTGTATCAATTCACGCAACACCGCGGCCGACACTGTTGAATCGTCAGTAAGTGAATAAGAAACGGCAGCGCACGACTCGATTTGAAAGGAATCAAACGGAAATCACATACCATGCGGAGGCCAGAATTTCGGAAGGCGTGAGTTGAATTGGATCGAGTTATAAACCATCAATGCACGAGGAAAATGAAGAGAAAGAAGGAGAGCTTACCTCTAGATTTTCACTTCAATTCAACGCGAGTCGAATTGAATGACTCGTTCGGTTGAATAAACCCACGCTTTGAATCGAAAATCTAGTAGAAAAGTGAAGGTGAGTTGAAGCAGTGACACAGGGACTACAAGTGAAGCAAACGAGACGAAACTGAAATCAAGGTAGATGAAGAGAATGAAGGAAATGAAATAATCAGCGGACCCGTTGAGAATCAAGAGGAAGATGAAGATGAGCTCAACTCGACCTCAAATTACCTTCCTGTGCCTTGCAACCAACGAACGTACAAAACAAAGTACTCTAAGAGAAAAAGGGAACATATTAAACGAAACTGAAGCTCACCTTGCAGTACGGAGTCAACAATACTTGTAGTCACACTTCCAACTTGAAAAAATGTAGTCGACTCTCGAGAACTGGCCACTTCAAGTTTGAACTGAGCTTTACAAGAAAGGTTGATGTGGACAGATTCATTCAAGAAACATTCATTCGAGGTACACAGAGTTCCGGTGATCTACTTTACAGCTTTGCTTTGAGCTGCGACCACCAGCTGTAGCAGAATCAGCATACATTTTGTATGTTACGCAGTCTCAAACATACTGCACGGCGGCGGCACGGGCATTTGAATGAGGAACGGTGCGACGTTTCTGTGTCTCAGGCCTGTAATGAGATTGGTAGCCAAGTAAGAATGAGATGGGGAAGCAACAAGACTAGACAGCTGACGAGCTTGGGTAACTGATCGAGATAAAACGCTGGTTCGGCTGCGATGATGACATGGAATTCTTTTGCGGCACCCGTGCTGTGTATGCGCGGAATCCAAATTTACATGGGATGGATGACTTTTGAATGAGACCGTATCCCGGCTGTGGGGATGAAGCACGAGAAGAGTCCGCGAGGAGACTGGGGAGCGAGGCTGTGCTTGAGCGAGGACTTGTCATGAAAGCGAGATGAATGAGGCGGCAGTGGGGTGTAGGGTTTTTGGGGACGAAACTGAGGAAGCTACCGAGGAAGTGCAGACACGGCATCAAATCGGCAGCGGGGTCCAACCCGGATCTTCAAAGAATTCCTGTCAATGGGGGATCAAGCTGAGAAGCCATGGAACTAATTCAGAGAATTCCCAGCACTATGGCTTATCTATCTATCTATCTATCTATGAAGTCGATCAAGCCTAAGTTGACATAGAAGCGCAAGAGAAGGTTCCCATGGACTTCCATGTGTTTCAATGTCCTCAGGTTGAGCTGAACACTCTGATCTTTCTTTATTTTCTTTTTCTTCCTTTTGTCCTGTCTTTCTTTGAATTGAGAGCAGCTTGTTTTACAATGCTCACTGTCTAAGGTTTTGTTAGTGCCGATGGGTGGGGAATTGAAAAGGACTCCCTGACACCTGTCAAGAATGACAAGTGATACAAATCTGGGGCATGCGAATCAAACCCCAAATACAGCAGCATGACATAGGGCACCAGGAAAATGCCGCCCTCAACCCTAACTTTTTGACAGGCCTATGTCATGACTGATAGTGAATCAGGATTAGCCGAAATTTCTATCGCAGCTCAATCTTGCCTTCCACCACCATGATGAACAACGACACTCCTCTGGATACTCAGACTCTGTTGGAACACGAGCAGCAGCAGTGAGTGTGAAGGCCTTTTGAGATAGAAATTCTTGTAGTATTGGTTCCCGAAATGGAAATTGCTTTGTTCCTGAAACGGTGCTTCTTTCTCTTCCCCAAATGGCAATTGTCTCAAAATGGATGTTGTGAGGGTCATCCGCGGAGCATTTTGGTTCCGTCAACAGGATTCCCACGCACCCCTTCTCTCTTTCTGCCACTGTCACTGCTCGTCTTGTAGACTGCAGAGAGACTGTGCGTATCAGGATGGCTCGAACTGCTCCATATGATGTCTGGGCTCATACCTTGAGTGGATCAATCGTTATCGGCAGTAACACCAAGCATGTGCCCAGCCTCCCGCACTGGGATCCCTTGCTGGATACGCGTCCTATCCCTCGCATTGATGGCCACTGGGGACTACTGGAGTATTCGGTGGTACCACAGCTCCACAAGCCGAAGTTTCCATATCTTGCTTGGATGCCCACTGGATCGCTAGATCGCCTCAATCTTAACGTTTACATCAACAAATTCAGGCTTCAAGATAATCCGGCGGCCTTTGTACGACACCCATCGTGGCCACAGCGGGGATATCTTGAAACCACGATCCGAGAAAAGCTTCAGGCAGACGTTGTCGTGTACATCTGCCAAGTGGAGACCCTGATTGCGTCGCAGGAGTCCAGCCGACTGTCCGAATCTGTCGGTGTGACTCCCCCAGTCATCGCAATGGTGCGCGCCCACAATGCGAGCTTCTGCATGCGCTCTCCTCACCTCACCTACCGCGATCTCTTGGAATATATAGCTGGGCTGCAGCAATCTGTAGCAGAGCTGCAGGCATACATCTTGTGGTGCGATCAGATGCTTTACGCGGAGTTGCCAACTACTGTGCGCAACAGCGAAACTGGGCTGCGTGGTTCGATTGCTGTGTCGGAAGCTGATTACTTGGTCCTACGTAATCTTGGGGTGCCAGTCTGGCTGGAGCTAGGTTCCGAAAATCTGTTGCGTGTTGAGGGATCGAAGCAAGTACTGCTGCAGCGAGTTTCGGTTGAGACTGGTCTATGGCAAGACGCAGGTGTGGCACGATCTCTCCAGAATATTCGTGGTGGTGCTCTGGTTCACAACAAACCGCTTGAATACTACCCTCCGCCGGCTGCAGCATCCACGAACTTTGAAGACGTGGCTCGCGGTTATGCTGCTCGCACGGACAAATATAATGAAGACCGGTATTCAAGGGCTGATGTCAGCAGAATGCTGCAGGGTTCAGGTGGGACTCAGAACTGATTTCAGTGCATTGAAGTCAATTACTAACGAGTTGGGGGGCAGATCTCTCCAGGAAGAATCACAACATCTCACCTCGCTTGGCCGCAGAGGTGCGTCGCGCTGGCGACTTGGCTGGAGATTTGATGGAAAAATATGGTGCGACAGTTGGTGTCTTCATGTGATGTGTGCTAACTCCGAATTAGCTGCAGAGAGGGCAATGATACCTCAACCAGAGCCACCCGCCTTGGTGACCCCCAAAGGACCTGCCCCGTCTTCCAAATGGTATCGCCAGCACTTGGCGGTTATCGAGAGCTTTGCGACGTCTCAATGGGCGCCAAAATTTATCGAATCCTGGGAGATGGGGCTGCATAACACCAGTGGCTATCCTCTCGTTCACGACATACAGCTCTTCCCACGATCTTGCGAGCTTCTCTTGTTTGTTGCTCCACCTCCCCACTTATTCCTCAATAAACCACGGGAGAAAACTGCCGTCATGCTTTTCATCTGGGTGTACATTCGACGCGCATGGATGGCGCGCATCGACCGCGATCTTGACTGCAATGAGTCTGTCTGTCACGGCCTGACGACAGGTCAGTGGAGAGAGGTGCTTGGGGGAACGTACTGGAAGATGCAGCACCCGCGAGCGTTTGGCGGGATTTCGTCGTTCAATGCACGATTCTTCTGGAAATACGGCGGACCATTGATCTTTGGTTCAGACACTGCAGATGACTTTCTCAGCATGGATCTTTCCCCAATCATCTCACAGAGCACAACGGGTCGGTTAGAACTCAGCAGTATGGATGACGACAGCGTGAAACAGCTTATCCTCTGGGACCTCACTTTGTGTCATGCGCAGATTCAGCTGGATAGAACAGACGAGATCTTGTTTGCGCACAAGCTCCGCAATATTCCTGTTGCTCTTGATGTTCGCAGAACTCGACGGAGTGGTCTGTTTCATGAATCGACATGGAATATTCCTGCAAAAATACCGCCATGGGAGCGGGGAGAGTCTGAGCCGCAGAGACAACATTGGCTGGCTCGACTGGTGGAGAAAGTCAAGGAATGGCCTTGCGCCAGTCAAGTTGAATGGTTTTTGGCCCGGGAGAATTTCAGTGCTGGCGGTGGGGAGAGGCCGCTGATGGCATTCTGCAATGGGCTTACCGAGGGGAAACTGTGTTTGTTGGAGATGACCGTGGTGGCTTGCTATTATCAGGGGGTTTTCAACGCACTTGGGATTTTGGCGGTAGGTGTCGTAAAGAGGCCAAAGGCAACGTCGGCGATAGTGACAGATTTGTACTCTATTTGATTCCATCTTGTCAATTATTACAATTCTTGGGAAAATCTATACAGAAGAATGTGCTATGTTCGGTCCCGCAATCAGCTTAGCTCGAAGAAAGTTTGTAATCTGCCACCCTTTGGAGGGCGTGGCAACATTCTGGGGGGCAGGACTACCACAGGCGCTGCCTCAGGCACGATATGCTGGAATCGTTTGGGCAGGCCGGCGCTGCGCGCGGGTCGCCCAGAGCTTGTGACAAGGGGTGGAGGTGGAGGTGGAGGCGGCGGAGGTGGTGGGGGTGGCGGAGAGGAAGGGGGGACAGGCTGCAGATTAGGCGGATCATAGTCATAGTAGTCCATATGGACGTCCGAGTCCATGTTAGGGGTGTCGCTGGAGTGCAGGGCTGCATCAGACGAATAGGAAGGACCGGCGGCATGCTAGGATGCGGCAAAATTCAGCATAAGACTATATGAGATGGAGCCGAGCAAGCCGCACCGACTCGGAAGACACAGCGCCCGAAGCTTGATTCATGCGACGCTTTTTTTTGATACGCCCTTCCTTGCGGTCCGCTAGCTCCCTCCTTCGCTGAACCTGTGCGACTCCATGCGCCGCAAATTTGTCGCATTTATCGCGATGCTTTTTGACTTCTGCCGGGGTAGAATATTCTGCGTCGCAAGAAGTGCAGCATTTGGTGACCCGGAGCATAAGAAAAAGCAGTAGAATAGCCCAAAGAATGGCCCGCATGCCGGGGGGTGGTGAGCGGGCTGGGGAGAGCGAAAAAAGCGGAGTACTACGGGCTGCAGATCACCCTGTGATTTATTGGCTTGGAAATTGAAATCAAGTCGTCATTGCACGATCACGTTGGTGACTCGTCTCGTGGACCTGTTTACAGTTAGCGTGAGACATCAACAAAAGCTCAGATAAAAGCTGAAACACCAACAAACCTTCGCTTGCTTTCTTCCTCCCACTTTTCCGCCCCGCCAATGTCGTCCTCCTCCGTTCGCTCCTCGTCCCCGCCTCGTGCGTCTTCCCCGGAGGTCGCCGACCCTCAGAGACAGACGGAAGCCCGTCTCAAGCGCCGCATCGCTGAGCTAGAGCTCGCTGTCGACGCGCAGAAAGCACCCGCTCAACGCCAGCCTGCGTGAGCACGTCATATTCTCCCCTTACCCAGCTGAAGGTCCGCAGGAAAGCCTACGCGACACTGGGACGTGGCCTCCGCAAGACCGTGTCGCTCTTCGAGCCAATCGAGGCCCTTGTCAGCGAAGACGACCGCCGTCAAGAGCTTCAAGACCAACGCGAAGAGGAAGGGGATGATAGTCCTATCACACACACCCTTGAGTACGCGCTCCTCTATGACCAGACTAGAGCCATAGCTGTAATATATAGAATGAAGTACACGAACCTAGCCATATAAAATTACAAACTAAACTTACGACTCTAGCCAACCGTTCGGCTATATAGTGGCTGGGTAGTGTAGCCGATAGGCTTATTAAGCCTGTCTCCGGCGTCGTCCACCGGGCCCTCCGCTAGAACATTTGCTCACCACCGTCGGATAACTTGACGGCGGGAATGGCTGTCTATCAATTGCGTCGCGATCGTACCGAGCGGGCGAACGGGAAGCAATCTCCGTGGTGTAATACTTATGTGATGACTGTGTGTCATTTCCTCAAGAGAACCACGATTCATCGCTTGGACCGCCCGGGCGAAATTCAAAACGCTCCCTGCCCAGCTTGCGAGGACTCTTTCTACACCAGATACCAACAGAACAGCAGCCCGGCAAGCCCTAAGGTAGTGATGAACTGCTTAAATGCTCAAACGGGGTGGCGGGGTGCTGATATTCCGTTTACAGATCCTTGAAAACAATCCCTGTGGCTCTGAATACCTTCATCACAAATAGATTTGATCAATGCTTCAATAAATACACAACAATCAGGCAATAACATCCTGTACTGCGGCGGGGACATCAGTCTTTTACTTACCTAAGGCTACATTCTCTACTAAATCGTCAGAAAGAGACTCATCCCCAGCCGGAATTAAGCACGAGAGGAAGCACACAACAGAACAAGACTTAAACAATGCTTCATGGTTCAGCAATGGCAATACTTTGTCGGGATCGCGAATCTCTCGCACTCACCATTTGGGTCTCTCGCACTCACCACGCACTCACGCGTCACATGTAAAACTGTTTTGCGGATGTTCCACTGCTTCGTTCGACGCAATATTCTGAATATATATAATGGTAGTACTAATGTTGCCTGGAGTGGAATATGGAGTGCTTTGGAGCAGATTTGGGTGCAATATTCACCTTCGAAAATTCGACTATTTTCAACCCTTACCCGAGTGTAAACCGCCGCCTGTAGCCCGAAAGGCCAGGGAAACAAGAAAAGTGATTGCTGAACACGACAAAGGGAGGGTTTGTTCTCTTACTCCACCCAAGCTATTCACTAATCGGGTACATGTAACCAACGGAAGGGGAAGTTACGATCCTATGAGGACCTTGTTGAACTTCTCGAAACTTTGGGTCCCAAAATATTGTCAGTGGGTGACTTCCCGTAAGAATAAAAAAATGTTTTCGAATATCTAGACAATATCCGCCGCGATGCCGGTGCATCATCAGGACCCCATCGGACTGAAATCTCGCTTAGCACCCATTCTAAACCACCGTATATTCTGAATCTGGAAGAGGGCTACCCCCCCCTCTTCTAAACCGTTCACGTCGAAAATTAACCTGATTAGGAAGGTCGGTGATGCCCGTGTGGCTATGCTCACCTCCTCCACCTCTTCTCCCTCATCCTCCTTCACGCTGCGCTGGCACTCCCTCCCTCTCTCTCTGTCTCCTTGGGCTCAATCCCACACTTCCGGTGCCCAGTCGCCCGAAATGCGTCATTCAATGCAGCACATTCGAGGAACGTGTTTTTCAGCGCGCCGTACTGAATTGACACCCCGAGCGGCCCCGACAAGCGCATGAATGGCGCAGATGCCATCTTTCAACCACGCTGAGCGCGAATCCTCAAGACATGTCTCACTATTTGCCGCTTTGTCGGGATTTCCGCTTGGTCCAAAAACCGAATAATGCCGAAGGTAAATGGCCCTTAAGCAGTGTCGTCCTGACCACTGAGCATGTGCAGAGCATATGTAGAGCCCAATGGCATGATTTTCAGTCCGGGATTTCTCGGGAGGTGGTCGTTTAAGAGGCAGGACAAAGAAAATCTTTCGGTCAGACTCTCTCTTCCTTCTCTTTACTCTCTCTTCTCAATCTCATCTCTCGCAGTGCATGTCTGACCCACCTCTTCACCCTCCCTTCACTCCTATTCGCATTCCCGAGCTCGCACAAGACGACAACGGTGATAGGGCCGCCCAGCGGCTAGGCATGAAATGCCCGGAATTTATCGATTTTCGAGACCTATCAGCGGGAGAAGTGAGGCTAGGATACTAGAAGATATGCCCGTCCTCGCGGGCAGTATCTTATTGCTGTGGATGGCCGACAAGCTGGTGGGACACCAACGGGTAGCAGCGGCTTAGCGACGTTTCCCTAAACATGGGTGCGAGACTCTGCCGCTGACTATTTCTAAACTGCCGGGCCAAGAGACTTAGTGGGAAACCACTATCTCAAGGTGCTGGAGGCGACTAAGAGGAACTACCAACCTCCCTGAGGTTAGGCGCTCACCCGCCGACCAACATGAAGAGGATCTAGCGGGGGACCATACTGAGTTCAACTTCGAGCTCAGGACGGCCACCACTCTACCGACGAACAGGATCACCGGCAGGCTCTAAACGAGTACGCCGGCTGATTACGGACAGCCGGGACTTAACCGACTGCCAGCGGGAGCACCGCGGAGCCAGCGGCTATCCAGCCAACGGCTCTGTCAGAATGATGAGAAGGACATGGCGAGTTGCCGGGGGCATTTCCCGCTGATTGCGGACAACCCGAACGGCGAGTGGCGAGCCGCTAACGCGACTCGGCTCTCCCTATTTTCCCTGGAACTTAGACTGTTCTGAAGATAGAAGACGAGACAAACTTGACCGCTGTCGAGCCGTTGACTAACTACTCAGCGGGAAGCCTTTTCGACTTCAACTCGACCAGCGGCAAGACCATATTATGAAGGAAGAATTTCGTGTCCCCTCCCGGGGACATGGCAACCAGCACGCCATTGCACTGCAATAAGGCGCAATACCCACCCGCCCGCATGGACTTTCTCCGGGAGGCAGTCTTTTCACTCACGACTCGCAATCCTGAATATACCATTGGTTCCCAGCGGGCGCGGCATCAAACTTGGACACTCTCTCATCATGATTTTATTTGGTTGTTTCTGCTCCCGCTGCATGTATTTAATCTCCCGGTGTACTTTTTGTTACTCAGTCAATTACCTACCCGTAGACAAGGGCAGTTTGTAGCGGACTCTAGAATTTGAATTGAACTTTGAAAGAGACTAGACTTGATATCTGAGAGAGACTCGAGTGATACGGAAAGACTTGTGGCACACCGAGCCGCCAGAACTTTGAGAGCCCCGCCAGCCTTTGAGCCCGAGCCCTCCTGAAATACGAAGCCCCGTTTCTTGCTGTTCTGCGGTATAACCAAGACCCCCGTTCGAGCTTGATTCCGCGCCGTCGACGCCCCGTGTGCCAGCCGTTCCGCGGTATAACCAAGACCCCCGTTCGAGCTCGCCGCCGCGTAGTGGTGTAACTGCCCGGGTCACTGTTAGTGTCCGCGCCATCGACATAAGAGCCCCGCTTCTCGCCAGAGCCGCGCCGGTCGTATAAGAACCCCGTCCCGCTGAGCCGCGCCTTCTGCCCGCCGGTTGTCATCCAGAAAGCTTCTTGCCGGTTGACGATCCACTACCGGGCGACGCTTTTCTATTGGCACGGAGACCCTCCCCGCTAGACTCAGAATTTCTCATTTCGAAGTCTCAGAAAGAGTGACTCTTCGCTTCTCCCGCTGCGAATCGTTTTGCCCGCTACGTTCTCGCTAGACAATCTAGTAGTTCGTCCCGCTCAAACGTAGCGACCTTGATTGATTGAAGCTTGCACAAGTATTCTGAGGGACGATACGTGCTCCCGCCACCCCGAACACACACACACACACACGTCGTATTGGATTAGATATTGTGATTTTTATATTTCGGTATATTTCACGCCTACACCTACACGCACCGTTTCAACGGCAACTTCTTTGCTCTCAATCCGGACGGGCAGTGGGTCCCATATCATGGACCCATTCCTGTAAGTTCTGCACCTCCTCATCAATTCTTTTAGCTCAGTCTGTTGTACCACCAGCACCCTCCCCCCTCGCAGCAGCCTCCGTCGGCCCCAGAATCAGTGAACCGTCGTTTACCGCCGGCGGTACGTCGTACTTACTTAAACTGACATATTACTAACCTTTTCTTCATTGTAGAATGATCTGAACCGTGGGGGGCCCCATTCACCTATCGAGCATGCTTTTCAGCAACCCCAGGTACGTCCCACTTCAATTTTACTCGCGTACCTTTCTCTAACCTTTTGTAACAGTACCAATTCTCCATTCGTCCCGTCGAGCAGCCCATCCCCATTGATCCCGCCCTCCAACCCCGCTCGGAGCTTGTGCGTACAGCTGTGCCGGGCTCCAAGCCAACGGAGAAGGCCGGGACTCGCCGTCGCAAGGGGAAAGAGAAAGAGACGGCGGATGGCAAGGGGAAAAAACGGCAGCACGTGTCATCAGGCTCCGACAACGACAGCGAGCCTGCTGCTAAGCGCGGACGCCCGGCTGGATCCTCCAACTACGCTAAGGAGGACGTCCGCAAGATGTTCGAAATCATCCGGAAGGTCCTTCCAGTCGGGCAGAAGGGGTGGAAGGAGGTGGAGCGGCTGTATAACGAGTGGGCAAGGGCTAACAGACGAGCAGAGCGGCCACCCAAGGCACTTGAGAATAAATATAAGCAGGTATGTGATCCGACTATTTTACTTCGCCCGCGTCTTGACGTTGTGCAGTATCTGCGGCAGAAAAAACCCACCGGAAGTGCCTCTTGCCCCCCGGAGGTCAAGCAGGCTCACGAGATCGAAGACCTTATCAACACCCGGGTTGGGACTCGCGACGTCTCCGACTCCGAATTCGACGACACCTCCGACTCCCCTTCCTCCGACAATGACGACGACGTCGTTCGTACCGCCACAGCCCGCCGCGCTCCCACCCCACCTCTTCCCTCTCGCAAGACAAAATCCCGTGCCCGCGGCAACGACCTCGCCAACACTCTCGCCACTGCCTTCGATCCCGCGGCACAGCAGGCCCGCGAGGACACACGCGCACGCCGCTCCTTCGAGAACACTCAAATCATCACCCTATCACAGCAACTGCGCGACTCGCAGGCAACGGCCGAGACCTTGCGTACCCAAGTCAACTTACTTCAAAATCGTATCCACGACCTCGAGCGCAACCGCGAGCGGGAGGAACTGCGCAGGGAGATGATGGAATTCGCGCGGGCCGAGAGTCGTGGACATTCGCGCACGCCATTCCGTCGTCCTCCTGGGTACCGCAGTCGCAAGCGGGAGCCTGGTATTGACCGGTCTGATGGGCAAATTCGATGTGAGAAGGTTTATTCGGATGGAGGGAGGATGACTTATTTCGTCTCGGATCCCTCGACAGATGAATACTACAACAGCGACGAGGAGAACCACCCTCCCTATGCCTACGACCGCAAGGCTTACGACACCTTCGACAGTGACCCGCGCCCGCTCTTCAAAGAGGAAGAGCCGGAGGAACTTGTTCGTTTCCTGGACCATGTGGAGCGTATGATGGAATTAGATGAGACGCCGGATGATAAGAAGAACGAGTTTGTCTGCCGCTATACTGCTCAGGCAACCGCCGAGGAGTGGCGGCAATTCGCCTCGTATTCTAAGAAGTTCGACGACTTTAAGAAAGAAATCCTGGAAAATTACCCGTCCGTAGTCGACCAAAAGAAGGGCTCTGTGCAGAAATTGCACCGGCAGCTTCGTAAGTTCACGGAAGAGGGGATCGACCGGGACGATGAAGACGAACTCATGCGCCTAATGCGCGTCATGAACGTCGAGGCGAACAAGCTTCTCGATTCGAAATTAATTTCACACCGGGAGGCTCTCCCGATGTTCTTCTCCAAGTTGAGTCCTGAGTTCAAGGAACGGATTCTGGAGAACCTCAAGCGGAAACCTCCCGCTGCCGGGGATGATGCTGACGAGCCAGAGGTCCGCACATGGACGCTGGCCGAGGTCATGACTGAAGCCAAAAGGATCGCAAAACGCTCGACCGCTAACTCTGAGTTCTTTGGCGCCTCTGACCGGGGTTACTCGAGCAAGTCCAAGAACGCCAGCGGGTCTGGAAGGGCGTCGAGCGGGCGATCCATACTACCTCACCCAAACGTGACGGTAAAGAAAGAAGAAGAAGACCCTAACAAGTCCCTTCTTGAGACGATTAAGGTGTCGGTCGTCACTATGATGGAGCGGCTGGATAACCAGACCTCCCAATTAAAAGAGATTGACGCCGCGACCAAGAAGAGGATGGCCGAGTTGGAGTCCTTCTATAAGTCCCTACCGGGCAGAGTCCCAGGCGCCGCTGACTCCCAGTCTTTCCCGCGAATGCCAACCGTGCAATTCAAAGGGAACCTGGCGGATCAGGGGTGTCTTTATTGCGACAAGTTTGGGCATTTTAGAGATAAGTGTCTCATCCGGCAAGCCCACATAGGGAGTGGAAAGATGAAGGTCGTAGCGTTCAGAGACTGTTTCCCCGATGGGATACCAATCCCGAAAGACGGGCACAAGTCCAAGAAGCAGCAGGTAGAGGAGTACCGCCCGGCCGCCCAACCCACGGCCGCTGCGCAAAACTACCAGTCTGTCTTCGCTCAGCTCTCCGTTCTTGACATGGATGAGCAAGAGCTGGAAGCCGCGCAAGCCGCTTTCAATCAGAACGAGGAATTCTACTACGACCCGAGAGAAGAAGAATTGGTTTCCTTGCGAGCTGAGCAAGTAAACCTCCAGCGGCAAGTGACGCAACTCCAGTCGCATGGATCAGGGGGTGTTCAACCACCCCTTGTGGCTCATCAAAGCCAATCTCCCCCGCCGCAATTCGACGCCAACGCTGTTGCAATTCTGCTAGCGGCTGTCTCAGCGAACTCTCGCTCTCCCAACGGGGCTGGTCCTTCCCGAACGGGGAACAGCGCCGAAGGAGAGCATTTTTAGAGAGTTCGAGGAAGGGGGCAAAGGGGAAACCCAGTGCGGATAAGCCCCCGGAGAACAGACAAGTACGCCCGCCTGTAGGAAAGAAAATGGAAGTTGTGATGCCGAAGTTGCCCTACAAGCCGAGGACGCTGCGAAAGCCCGCTGTCGAAGCACAGCCGGCGATCGTGGAGACCAAGGAAAAGGAGCGGGAGGAGACAGAAGAACAAAATGGCACTCAGCCGCCGGAACTTCCGTATAGGAACGTTCCCCCGGTCAAGCCAGCCAAAAGGCCCAACGAACCTAGAATTCGGCCGGCGGGAAATGCGCCGCCAGCGGCCAACGAAAAGAACTACGAGTTGAAGGCGCCAGTAGAGGACCAGGAAGATGAGGAGGTCGAATCCTTGATAAAGGAGATCTTCGGAAACCTGGAAATAGCACTCCCGCTGGGGAGGCTGTTCGCTCTCAGCCCGAAGTTGCTGCGTCAGGCTAAGGCGTTGCTCTCGAAGAAGAGAGTCTCGCCCGCTGTTCGAGTCACCCTCGAGCAATTGATTAGCCACGCAGAGAAAGAAGCCGACGAAGATGATGAGTCCTCCAGCGTAGCCTTGGAGGACCTCCCTTACGAAGCATTAGTTCAGGTCTCAACTGTGGCCGATGGACTCATGCCAGCGGGAGCTCTCATTACTGTCGACCCGGCGGTGCAATATTGGCAGTCGGTAGCCGATGGTGAGCCGGTGAGAGAAATCTTCGTCGCGATCTCCGAAGCTTCTGCTGGGGAATCAGCGGCCCTGAGAGTGGTCTTCCCGCTCATTCATGGAGCCGCCGAAGTCGAATGCATTCTGGATGGTGGATCACAGATCGTGTCCATGGCCCTGTCGGTAGCCACCGAGCTAGGAGTCAGCTGGGACCCCGATAACTGTATCCACATGATGAGCGCCAACGGGCAAACCGAAAAGTCAGTCGGGTTAGCGAGGAACGTCCCCTTCAGGTTCGGCGATATGACAGTGTACCTACAAGTGCATGTTATACGGAACCCGGCATACAAAGTGCTGCTGGGGCGGCCCTTCGAAATTCTGACCGCCAGCGGTATCAAAAATACTTCTGACGGGAACCAGTTCCTGACTCTGACCGACCCCTCCACTTCGAAGCGGGTGGTCGTCCCTACCTTCCCCAGAGGTCAGCGGCGGCAGGTGCGGCGCGTACAAAACGATGCGCCACCGGCTGCGCAGGCGAGCGGCGAAGAGGAACAAAATTTTCAGAATTCGAGGAGTTGATTAACCATCAAGGAGAGTTAGCGGTTCAGATAGAACTGGACGAGAATAATGTTCCTAGAATTTGCGCTTTGATGAAATCTGGAGAAGAGGGGTTTTCGATGGCCGAGACGAAAATGGCCTACCTAGCGGCTGCCATGCCAGAAGTTGATGACAAACCCGCTGCTCAGCTATTTCAGGAATATAATGAGCAGCTGACAGAAGGAAAGAACGTCGGCGAATCCTATGTAGCCATCGTAGCTACTATAACGGATAAAGTCAGAGAGAAACTGAAGGACCCAGCCGCTGTGTTCATGACAGCCGGTGCCGATATTGAATCGCTCAAACAGGAGCGATCTCGACATTCAGCAGGGGAACGCTGTCAGTGCTGTGACTACGCCGACTGGGTGGTGCCCGGGTTCGAACACAACGAGACGAAAGTGGTGTTGATGGAGGAAATCGTTCCCGAGGATCACCCGCCTGAAGTCGAGGTGAAGGAGGTGTTCTCGAAGAAATATAAGCCGGTAGCGCTGAAAGTAAAGCCGGTCCTCGAGCCGCTCCCTCCCGAGTTCAGGATAGAAAGAAATATCATTGGAGATCCGCTGCAGAATCTCGTCCCGCTAGACCCTCACCCGCCAGAGTTCGTTCCCGTAGGGAGGTACACAGCGGAAAGGAAAGCGGTAGTGGACGAACTGCATAATGATGGGTTCCTGAATAATGAAGAGATGAAGCTGGTTCATCACATGTTATCTATACACGAAAATACGGTAGCATGGGATGACAGTGAACGAGGAACTTTCAGGACGGATTTCTTCCCGCCAGTCAAGTTCCCGGTGAAGGCAGACCATAAGGTCTGGGTGGAAAGAAATATTCCCATCCCGCCGGGACAGCTGGAGGAAGTCTGCAAGGTGCTTAGGGCGAGTATCGACGCCAATATCTACGAACCATCCAACGGCTCGTACCGCACGAAGTACTTTGGAGTTCTGAAGAGTGATAAGAAGTCAATTCGGTTAGTGCATTCGTTGGAGCCGCTGAACGCGGTAACCATTGCGCACTCTGGGGTGCCCCCCGGCGCCGCGGATCTAGCCGAACATTTCGCAGGAAGGGCTTGTGGGTCCACGTTTGATCTTTATTCTGGGTACAACCACCGGCTGATTGACCCGGAATCTCGAGATTACACGACCTTCCAAACTCTGTTTGGGGCGCTTCGATTGGTAAGATTGCCGCAGGGTTGGACCAACTCGGTGCCGATCTTCCACGAAGACGTAACCTACATCCTGCGAGATGAAATTCCTGCGGTTACCCGGCCGTATATAGATGACGTGCCGGTCGCCGGCGGCTTCACTCGATATGAGAAGCCTGACGGGACGTACGAGACCATCCCAGAGAACCCGCTGATAAGGGTCTTTGTGTGGTTACACTTGGTAGACTGCAACCGGGTACTTACCCGGCTAGCCTATTCTGGGGCGACTGTAAGCGGGAAGAAGTTGCAGATTTGCCGGGGAACCTTTAAGGTGGTCGGCCATGTCTGCTCGTACGAGGGCATGCGCCCGGATGAAGATAGAATCGGCGTCATTGAGCGTTGGGGCCCGCTGAAGGATTTCCATGATGTGAAAGCTTTTCTGGGAACCGTGGGCGTTATGAGGATGTTCATCCAAGACTACACGGTCAAGGCTGAACCAATTCAGAAGCTCACCCGGAAAGAAGTCATATTCGAGTGGGGCCCGCCCCAAGACGCCTGCATGAAAGTTTTGAAGAAGGCTTTGCGAGAATGTCCCGCGCTTAGACCTATAAGATATGAATGGGACACCGAAGTGGTGCTGGCGGTTGATACGTCGTACCTTGGAGTTGGAGTGCATGTGTACCAGCGGGATCCTTTGGACCTAAATAAGCGGTACTATGCCCGCTTCAGCTCCATACCTTTGAACGAACGGGAGTCGAGGTATTCTCAGCCCAAGCGGGAATTGTTTGGCTTGAAGAGGGCGCTAGACCACATGCAATATTGGCTGTTGGGCTGCCGCAAGCTGGTCGTCGAGACCGACGCTCAGTACCTCAAAGGCATGTTGGATCACCCGGGAATGGGACCCAACGCTACGATCAACCGCTGGATCGAGGAGATCTTAATGTTTCATTTCACTCTGAAGCATGTACCGGGCAAAACTTTCGGGCCAGATGGACTCTCCCGCCGGCGTATTCAGCCGGGGGATCCAGAGTATGATCATCCAGAAGACGAGTTCGATAATAACGAGCCGCCGGGTCTTCATCCTGAAAGTAGTGCTTGGCCGCCTCTCAAGAATTTCGAGGATTTCAAGCACGATATTGACACCCGAGGTGGATATATGGTAGCTGAATTGGCAGGAGATGAGGCTCGGTCAGCCGCTGACTTCGAAAACGACGCCGAACAGGCCTGGGCTTACACCCGCCTTAGTAGAGAATACGTTTTCGAAGTCTTCTCTCAGTCAAAGGGGGACGACAAGCCAGCAGGCGAGCCGCTGATCCCTGACCTCGAATTGAAGTACGACCCAACGAAGCGGGAACCGTATTCTGAAGACCAACGATCGGTAGCGGCGAAGCTAGCGGACGAGCGGCTGCTCCTCATGAAGGAATGGCGGCGAAACACCCTGGCTCGCCCGGATGGCATGAACGACAAAGAATACAAAGCTTTCTTGCGATTCGCCACCGGCTTCTTCGAGGATGCAGATGGAAAACTCTATCATAAATCCACAACGGGGAGCGCACACCAGTTGGTGGTAGACAAAGAACACCGAATGTATATGATGCGAGCGGCTCATGATAGCCTAGCTCATCGCGGCGTCTTTGCTACCAAATCCTTGATAGAAATGCGCTTCTGGTGGCCTGAGATGGAGCGGGATGTCACTTGGTACATTAAGACTTGCGAATTGTGTCAATTGAGGCAAAGGACTTTATTAAAGATCCCGCCCGTTGTTACCCATACCCCTTCGCTCTTCCAGGTGGTACTCGTCGACGTGATGGTCGTTGGCACTCCTTCCAACGGCTTCAATAAAATTGTCGACGCCCGCTGCTCTCTCAGCAGCTACATAGAAGCGCGGCCGATAAAGAACGAGAATGCCAGAACGCTGGCCTTGTTCTTACTTGAAGATGTGATTTGTAGGTGGGGTTGCCCGGAGGAACTGGTGACAGATAATGCGCCGGCCTTCCTAGCGGCCGTAGCCTACCTTGAGTCTAAATACGGCATAAGAAATATTAGAGTTTCGCCGTATAATTCTCAAGCCAACGGGAAAGTCGAAAATGGGCACTTCTCGATGAGGCAATCCTTATGGAAAGCTACTGGCGGGAATCCCAGCAAGTGGTACTGGTTCTTCCCGCAGATGTTGTGGGCTGACCGGGTCACTATTCGACGAGGAACGGGTTGTTCACCCTACTTTATGGTAACGGGCGCACATCCGATCCTCCCGCTGGATATAGAAGAAGCGACTTGGCTAGTGCATCTGCCCGGCAGGACTCTAACAACCGCTGAGTTAATCGGCTATCGAGCCCAGGCTTTGGCTAAGCACGCCACTCACGTCGAACAGATGAGGGAGCGGGTCACCGACGAGAAGCGAGCGAATTTACGCCGGTATGAGATAGCACATAAACATACTATCGAAGATTACCATTTCGAGCCGGGAGACTTGGTGCTCATCAGGAATACGACCGTTGAGAAATCGCTGAATACGAAGATGGCCGCCAGATACCTGGGACCAGTAATTATCATCCGGCGTACGAAAGGTGGAAGTTATATCGTGGCGGAGATGGACGGCTCTGTCTTTCAATCGAAGATCGCTCAGTTCAGAGTGGTCCCCTTCGAGCAGCGGCGCTCTATCAAGCTGCCCGCTGACATTCACGACTTAATCGACCTCTCGGCAGAGACGCTAGAAAAGATGGTCCAGGAGGAAGACGGTTATTCTGGAGATGACTTCCAATTCGGGAATGTAAGGTTAACCCCCAGCGGGGCGGCTGACGACGAGCCGGCTCTGCAGGAGGCCTTGCCCGAGGAAGAAGAAGAGGAAGAGGAACCTGACACGGGTGAGCCGCTGCCTTTCAAACGAAAGACTCGTTCTGCCACGAAAGCCGCTGCGCGGGAATGAATTACTGCTACGATGTCTACGTTACAGTCTGAAACGAGATTCGAAGTCTTTAAGTAATTGGATTTCCTTCATCTCCCGCCAGTGCGCTGCGAACAGGTTGCGCACCCGGGGAGTGTGTGGCGGCCAGCAGAAGGATGAGCCGTGAGGTGTCCGAAACGATTGAGCCAGTACCGAGGATTCTGAAGAAAGGGGGACCCGCTGGGGGAGCTCTTTAGGGACGAGTCAGGGAACATGGGCATCGACGCCGGCAGAGGGGGACTCGGGGAAGTCGCGAAGGCGAGCCGAGATCTTCTCTCCTTCGTCGAGGAGCTGCTCGCGCCGGGCCAGAGAGCTACGAAGGTTCTCGTGGATGACCGCCAGCTCGACCATGATGAAATACATCCGCTTGCGCAAGGCAAGGTGGTTGCTCATGAACTCGGTGCCCATCTCAACGACGCTAGCGGCCTCGTCGACAACAGCACCTGAAGCGGGTGCCGAGGCGTAAAACTCAGCCGTTGCTGTAATAACATTCAGCGGGAAATCACTGACAATGGACGGGAAACTCACCGTTGGTGAGGAAGGAGTCCTCGTGGAACGGGACGTTGTCGATGCGAGCGCGCTTGTTGCCTTTGCCCTTCTTAGCGGGGGCCGGGCTATGCTGAAAGATTGAAATGAATGACAGAAGCTAAAGCAGAAATAACGTGCGACTTACAGCGCGCGCACCCTTCTTGCCCGCCATGGCTGATTTAGCCTTGGGACCGGTAGGGGGAGCCTTGGGAGCGGGGACATGCTCATCGTCAACGAGCATCTGGGTAAACAAACACCCAACGGCGATGATAGAAGTGTCAATCGTCAGCTCTACACAGGCCAGCTGTTAAACGAAAGAACGAACCTCGTCAGCACCGAGGGTGGTGAGAGCGGGCGATGGAGCACGAACGGTGCCTTCGTCCTCGTCCTCAGACTCGGGTTCACCCTGAGACCGCCCGCGAGTACTCTTCTAGCGGGGGATGGTTGTGAGTCAATGGTGAGCACGGCAATAAAAGTCAGTGAAACCGACCCGGGTCCCCTTGGAAGAAGAAACGGTGGAGACGGGCGGGATCGCCTTCTTGGAACGGTCTTCGTGAATGGCCTTGGTGATCCGCCGCAGGGCATCGTACCCAGCGGGGAAGGTCACGTCCCGTTTACCATCCGGGTCGTACAAGGAGTGGTAATATTCACGCGAGGTGAAGATTGCCTCACGAAGAACCGCGCTCTTGTCTTCCAAAATGAAAGGCATGAGCGGGGGAAGGCGCGCCTATGAACGAAAGAATAATGTTAACAAAACGAGACTGGTCAATGTAGCCGGCGGCTCTTACGAGAATCTCGGCGACGTCCTTGAGCTGGTTTTTACGAGACTCGGGCGGCGAATACTTGACGAGGTTGGCGGCAACGTCCATAGCCTTGAGGAAATCGGCTTTGACGGTGTTGTAATCGTTTTGAGACATTTTGGAGGAAGCAGAGTAAAGACAGTAGACGAGGCTGGGGGGTATACCCGTCCGCCCGCTGCTTCTTATACTCGAGCGGCCGTAATTAACGCCGTAAGGATAATTTGGACGAAATTTGGTCAACGGCCGAACTTGGATTACCATTTATGGTAGATACACCCGCCGGTGGCGCAGAAAATTATTTCAAACGCACCCGATCGTTCCGTGGCACGAAAATTTGCTGCCGGGGAACCTGAATTTCCTCTGATCGATCAACTGAGGACAGTTGAGATTTCTGAAAGGGGGAGAGGTGGGTCACCTAGCACGTCATTTGAGGGCAGCGGGCACATCTTTACCAAGAAATAAATGTTTCCAAGGCCTCACATGGGGCGGGAGCGTGTGTTATCGGAACGAACAATCCGAAAGTACATGTGCCTGTATCTACACTGCCCGCATCCTAGCCGGAAGATCCAGGAAAAGATTATTGGCGAGAACGTCTAACCGCTCGCGGATAACAGCAACATACGCAGCCGGGAGATTAGCCGTTTTGGCCTCCTGAAGAAGACCTCGTAGCAGTCGTCCGGCTGTGAAGGAAATAAGGAGATAGAAAAGATTTAGAAAGGGGGAGGGCTTACCTCGACCTGTATGAACTCAGGTGCCCGCTTGTCTTTATCGTCCGACGGAATCAAGAAGAAACCAAGAGGCGCGGACCGGTCGTTGGCGTCATAAGCCTTATAGAAGTTATAGGCTGTGCCAAAGATCGGGACGTCCGCCTCGTCGAGGAGCGCCATCGGGAAGAATTGCCAGGCGCGGATTTGGTTGATATCCGTGCCGGCGTGCATTCCCTGGGTCATCGCGATACGAAGCATGTGCTCCATGTGCTCCTCCCGCTCCTCGACCGTTTTGCCGTCGAAGCGGGCGACGAAATCTTCGCGTTTGACCTGCCGGCGGGTGGTGAGAATGGCGTGCAGCAATTTGAACATTTTGCGGCGAAGGTGGGCGTAGGCGCTTTCCAGCGAGTTTTGAATCGAGAAAATGGTTGCGCTGGCCTGATTCACGTCCTCGTTGAGGTCATACCACTCTGCAAAGTAACGGTCAGCGGGAGAAAGATAGAAAATCATTTTTAATTCTTACCCGGGCGGGTCATGGAGGTCCATTCCTTGAGCTCGGTGCCCATGAGGCTCAGTTCCTCGCCGGTAGCCAAGAAAGTGCAGTCTTTCTTGGACTTCGAACTGGCGCAGGCTGAGCACTCAGCGGGGAATGCGGAGACATCACACTCCGACCCGTTGTGGATACAACGGATGCACCGGGGGCCGTACTAAGGCGAAAACAAGGATTAGAAGAAAACTCAGTCAGCCGTTTGAGGCACTTACCTGAGCGAGGAACAACTCGAGGGTTGTCACGAAATTGTCAGAGCTGAGGGCGAACATTCCCCGCTCCGGGTCGATCGGGAGCTCCTTGCGCATGGCGGCGTTCGGGTAGGCAGAAAGGAATTTCTTGAGGAGCTCTTTGTTAGGAATAACAAAGCCCTCTCCTTTGGCCTTCTTAGTGGTCGGCGGGTTCTAGAATTTGGTCTGGTTTATACCGGGCGAGATGAACGTTGAAAGAAATTGAACCAAGACTCACCGGGTTGATACCGAGGTTGCGGATGATCATGCGGTAGGCCATGTCGGCCACGACGTTGGTCATCGACGGCACCTCGTCAATCAACACATCCTCTTGAGGGTGGCGGGGGGATGGCTTTGATGTGGAGGCCTTCCTCGTCGGCGGGGGTTTGGTGATGACTATGAAGGAAAAATTCAGCGGGCGTTTGTACTTGAAAATTAAAAGTTCACTTACGAACGATAGGCTTCTTGGAAGCCTTGACCTCGGATTCGGAGACGTACTCGAGCGGGGGAGTCTAGGAAAAATTTATAGTTAACTCTATGTCCGCCTTACATTTGGGGCAACAACGAGTAACTACTACCTCCTGACGGGCGGGCGCCTTGCCTTTGCCTTTTTCCTTGTCCTCCTTGACCTTCTTCGCCGGCGAAGTTTCGGCGGTGGCGGAGGCTTTGCGTTTCGAGCCGCTGGCGGCGGCCAGGGGCGAGTCGGCGGGCACCGTGATCTTGCGCTTCCTCACAGTGACTCGGCCGGGGTCTTCAGTGGTGGATGTGTCTGTCTGAAACGAAGAGTTAGCCGCTGGAGTTGAGTTGGAAGGAATCACTCACTGTCTTCTTGAACTTCGGGAGGGGCTTTTTCTCCCGGGGAGTGTCTTCGTCCTGTAAAGATAAAAAGAGGATAAGTAAGGGAAGAACCGAGAAAGGATAGAAGTTCCTACCTTAGGCGCGGGGGCCGGCTTGGCTGACTGCTCAGAGTCGGCAGCAGGCTTGCCGCCGCTCTTGGTGGATTTGGAAGAGCCGCCGGCGGCCTTGGCGCGAGCCTTGGGCTTGTCGTCGTCGCCCTTCGACGACAACTGCCTCGCTGACGAGGAAGCGGCCTAGCGGGCGTCAGTTACGACCTTCGATAAGGAAATTGAACTCACCGCGGTGGCCTTGGTCGGCCGAAAATCCTCAGGCGTTAGCCGAGGCGGGAGCTCGGGAACTTGGAAACTCGAAATACTGGCCGTCGGCTCCTTAGGGACCGTGAGCTAGGAAAAGTCGGGAAAGTTAGCCGTGCAGGTTGAATAGGGGACAGAAAAGGGCTTACACTGAGGTCCTCCATGGCCTTCTTGCCGATGGCCAGCTTCCAAAGCTCCGGGCGATGCTGTTGCGGATCGATTCTCTTCAGTTGCCGCCCGAGGTAGTAGCTGAACGCGATGGCCATCGGGGGAACTTTCTCTTCGCTGCCTTTGGCGAAGTTAAGTCCTGCCCGGTGAATGCCCTGGCCGAATAAATCAGTAAAACGGGCGGTACAAAAGGAATGAAATGAGGACTCACGAGCTCCTCCTGGAGGTCTTCGATGATCTCGGCTACTTCAGCGGTGGGCATCTCGTCCATGGCCCCGGGGGTGATAAGCTTCTTGGCCTTCTCGAACTTGTCTGGGCGGCCGCGCCAGCTAGACCAGAAGTCGATATGGTCGTTGAGGTTAATACGAGAAGACGTTTTGGCGGGAGGCTTGGCAGACGAAGCCGCCGACGGTGCAGCAGCCGGAGTCTGTTTTGGCGCAGGTGTTGAAACAGAAGGCGAAGTTGCCCGGGTGGGAACTCTAGAAGGACGGCGGACGGAACGAGAAGCTGAAGCCGGCGGGCGCTGGCGGGGTGTTTCTTTATCGGAAGCCATTTCGCGGATGAGACGTCGCGAGATGAGCGGGTAGGAAAAGGTGGTCCCCAGTGCAAGGCACTCAAGATCGTCGCCGGGTGGAAAGAAGGAAAGATAGGGCCAGAGGGAGCGAGTCAAGGGGGTGCCCAAGATGGGGAATCGGTGGGGAACCTACCAAAATCCTCTCGACTCTTTATACCTCTCGAGGTCGGAGTTTGAATGTTTGATGGGATTCTCTGGAAAATTTTCATGAGAAACATTTGAATGGAGAAGCGGGGGGGGTCGCTGCGGCTTCTTTGATCCAAAACATTCCAGATTGCGACCACATACAACGGCCTTAGAGAGCGCAGGGTTAGAGTTCGACCCTAGTGCTTCTCAAATTGATGTACTTCCGAAAATGGCAATGGTGACGCCTCATAATGAAAATGACGGCATCGCCGGCCGCGGCTAGAAGTTAAGGCGAGAAGCTGTCAACGGAAGTAGAGTGGGAATCTAAAATTAGGTCGCCACGAGTCTTTCGTTAAGGTTTTCTTTCATGAAATACCAAAGGGGACGAGCGGGAACCGGGCCTCACTGGCGGCCCGTTCGTTATCTAAGATTATTCCAAGGCGAAGTTTTGTCTTGAAGTCCCCTTCCCCGGGAAGATGGATAAGATCCCTAGCGGGCGATCACAAGTCGTCAACTCGGGAGAGTTGAAATCTAGAAAGGGGGTGATGATAGGGCCGCCCAGCGGCTAGGCATGAAATGCCCGGAATTTATCGATTTTCGAGACCTATCAGCGGGAGAAGTGAGGCTAGGATACTAGAAGATATGCCCGTCCTCGCGGGCAGTATCTTATTGCTGTGGATAGCCGACAAGCTGGTGGGACACCAACGGGTAGCAGCGGCTTAGCGACGTTTCCCTAAACATGAGTGCGAGACTCTGCCGCTGACTATTCTAAACTGCCGGGCCAAGAGACTTAGTGGGAAACCACTATCTCAAGGTGCTGGAGGCGACTAAGAGGAACTACCAACCTCCCTGAGGTTAGGCGCTCACCCGCCGACCAACATGAAGAGGATCTAGCGGGGGACCATACTGAGTTCAACTTCGAGCTCAGGACGGCCACCACTCTACCGACGAACAGGATCACCGGCAGGCTCTAAACGAGTACGCCGGCTGATTACGGACAGCCGGGACTTAACCGACTGCCAGCGGGAGCACCGCGGAGCCAGCGGCTATCCAGCCAACGGCTCTGTCAGAATGATGAGAAGGACATGGCGAGTTGCCGGGGGCATTTCCCGCTGATTGCGGACAACCCGAACGGCGAGTGGCGAGCCGCTAACGCGACTCGGCTCTCCCTATTTTCCCTGGAACTTAGACTGTTCTGAAGATAGAAGACGAGACAAACTTGACCGCTGTCGAGCCGTTGACTAACTACTCAGCGGGAAGCCTTTTCGACTTCAACTCGACCAGCGGCAAGACCATATTATGAAGGAAGAATTTCGTGTCCCCTCCCGGGGACATGGCAACCAGCACGCCATTGCACTGCAATAAGGCGCAATACCCACCCGCCCGCATGGACTTTCTCCGGGAGGCAGTCTTTTCACTCACGACTCGCAATCCTGAATATACCATTGGTTCCCAGCGGGCGCGGCATCAAACTTGGACACTCTCTCATCATGATTTTATTTGGTTGTTTCTGCTCCCGCTGCATGTATTTAATCTCCCGGTGTACTTTTTGTTACTCAGTCAATTACCTACCCGTAGACAAGGGCAGTTTGTAGCGGACTCTAGAATTTGAATTGAACTTTGAAAGAGACTAGACTTGATATCTGAGAGAGACTCGAGTGATACGGAAAGACTTGTGGCACACCGAGCCGCCAGAACTTTGAGAGCCCCGCCAGCCTTTGAGCCCGAGCCCTCCTGAAATACGAAGCCCCGTTTCTTGCTGTTCTGCGGTATAACCAAGACCCCCGTTCGAGCTTGATTCCGCGCCGTCGACGCCCCGTGTGCCAGCCGTTCCGCGGTATAACCAAGACCCCCGTTCGAGCTCGCCGCCGCGTAGTGGTGTAACTGCCCGGGTCACTGTTAGTGTCCGCGCCATCGACATAAGAGCCCCGCTTCTCGCCAGAGCCGCGCCGGTCGTATAAGAACCCCGTCCCGCTGAGCCGCGCCTTCTGCCCGCCGGTTGTCATCCAGAAAGCTTCTTGCCGGTTGACGATCCACTACCGGGCGACGCTTTTCTATTGGCACGGAGACCCTCCCCGCTAGACTCAGAATTTCTCATTTCGAAGTCTCAGAAAGAGTGACTCTTCGCTTCTCCCGCTGCGAATCGTTTTGCCCGCTACGTTCTCGCTAGACAATCTAGTAGTTCGTCCCGCTCAAACGTAGCGACCTTGATTGATTGAAGCTTGCACAAGTATTCTGAGGGACGATACGTGCTCCCGCCACCCCGAACACACACACACACACACGTCGTATTGGATTAGATTTTGTGAATTTTATATTTCGGTATATTTCACGCCTACACCTACACGCACCGTTTCAGCGTATCATCCATTCTCTTCATTGCGGAGCAGTGCAGGGAAGTACCAAGTTTCTTTCTTGAATATTGATGCGGGATTGGTGAACCGTAACCCTATACATTACCTTCGCGGGGCACGGTATATGTTCAGGCGGTAATTAAGGTTCGAATTTTCTCGATTCAATTTGGGAGCTCGCTGTCGTACACGACGCCGACCACCGTTCGATCGCTGTTGATGGCAGTCTGCGCCGTGTCGCGGATGTGCCGTCACCACCTCACTCATACCTTCTTGGCACCGTTTCGTATTATGCCGTCAATCTCGACAATATTTGCGGCGGTATCGGGGTTGTGTCGGCTAAATGTGCTTGACGGCGCCTTTGAATGATGGAATTGACTGTTTTACGGATTTTCCGGCTTCCCTGGCAAGCATCGATACGGGAGACACCGTACGGCCGACCGGTGGGCTCAATATGGGCGAAGGCTCGTAGCCGACGGCGCCGATAAGAGACTAATTCATACGACTCTAGCCAACTCATGGCTAGAGTCGTAAGTTTAGTTTGTATTTTTATATGGCTAGCTACGTGCACACAGTCTATTTCCTACAACCAGGGGTGCAGACTAGTAGATCACTGACCTGATTGCCGCAATACCAGACAAGACCGCCTGTACCGTGGCTTTCGGGAGCTTTCCCGCCGTCAAATCCGCCCTGCTCAATATGGAACCAGATCAGCTGTCGGCAATGTTCGCACAGGCGCGTCGTATCTGTGCATGCGTACCTTATAACCACTAATCCTACCGTGTATAGCTACAAAAAGGTGCTAACGGAGCCTTCACTGATGATGTCAGTTCCGTGCGGGCTGCAATGGCGGACTTTGTCAATTACAAAGGTGCCAAAGATCCTCTGACGCCGTCTTCACGAGACAACCGTGGAGCTGAGGGAGAGATAACCGGCCCTCTCCTCTTTCCCGTGGACTACGACTATAACGACGCCGAGTAGGTCTTCTTTTTGCTGGAAATCCTCGCTGAAAGGTGTGTCAGAGTGCGCGCAAAGGTCATCAACGGCGATCCCAAGTATAAAATCACGGCCGAGCAGTGGCCGCGTGGCGTGTATCAGAACGGGGTCTTTGACAAGGAGAACCCAGGGAAAGGCTTATTCAAGTCCATGTCGTTGCTTCAGGTGCGTGAACGAATTTTTTCCTTCATCACGTTCCGTACTCTCAACTCTGACATTAGACCTACCTGCACATATTCACGGCGCCGAAGTCTGCTAAGAGCATGCAAGCGGAGGCTGACAAAGAACGCGAGGCCGCCAGATCCGACGTCGAGAACATCCAGCCAGCCAGTATTGACAGCGCCTCAAGACCCAAGAAGAGAAGAAAAGTCGCGGCTTCCACTGCAAGCAAGAAGTGCGTAGCGAACAAGCTCCATCTGCGGCGTGTCACGCCCCGGTCCATTGCGTATGCCGCCGTCCACGTAGGTCGTTTCGTGATCATCGATGTATACAGCTGAGAGTTGTTTGTTTATGTTTATAGCATCGCTTCGCCTTGTCAGACGCACCATCCTGGAACGACACCGACGGCGACTTCGAGTACATCGCGTACTACAACAACATCGTCGACTGGTTTGAGGACGTCCCTGGTCCCATCGCACAGAAGGAGGTTGATGATCTGCTGGCTTGGTGGAACCAGTGCGTAACACTCCCGCTTACTTTGATGACGACTAATTCTCTTTCGTAGACGCGTCTTCAAGAGCGCTGCCAGTGCCAATACCATGGAAGGGTCGACGGACACCACTGCCTCCTCCTCCGTCCTCACTATGCGCCAACGTCGGGCAGCTCGAGAGCGCAGCGCAGCGTAGATTAGAATTGTCGTATCTGCCGAATATATTTTATTTCCTGTCTGCATTTTACCTGCGCATTCCATGAGATCTGCACAATTCCAACGGTCATAAGAACCGGTGAGATTCATCCTCCATACCATCCTTCGAGCACCTTGCATGTCGTCGCCAGGGGATATATCGCCATATACCACTTATGCTCATTGCAAGACCGGCAATGATTATATACATTGTCAATTGGCGCACTCTCGACTTAAGGCGATATAAGGCCTTGCAATGTTGTTCACAATTATTGTGAACATTATGAACATTGCGCACCTTGTAAGTACCTTATATTGCCTAGGGATCGGCACCGTAACCGTAAAATACGGTGTACGGCCCCGTACAATACGGCACCCGTAGCCGTCCCGTACAGGGTCTCGAGGCCCGTCCTTACGGTACGGGGAGGCGCCGTCACGACTACCGTATGAAGCCGTATTTGTACGGCCGTCTACGGCGTTGTACGGCCCGTACCCACATCATTCCGCGGGAGTGTGATTATCAGGCTTCGGCTCAGACTCGGATGTATCAACAGCTCGCATATCCTCTGTCGGCTATCCATTTGTCTTCGTCGCATCAATTCTTGACCCTGCGGCTGAATACTGATGTGCCGGGGTGTGCCGGGTGGTCTCTGGCTCAGTGCTTTCGCCAACAGATTGCATGCAAATACAGTCAGCGTCCACACAACAGCCCGAAACTGTTCAAATATCAAAAGCTTACCCTCAACTAGCTCCCCGCAGTTGAAATTGACCCTCCCAAAGCCAAATAAGTGGGTAAAAAATCGTACGGCCGTATGACCCCGTAAACACCCCGTAAAACATGCCGTACCGTCCCGTATAGGCCCCCAAGTCGACCTATACGGTTACGGCTACGTCCGGGGTAACCGCCGTAAAGCACCGTAAAGTGTACGGGCCGTACCGTATACGGTACGGTGCCGATCCCTAATATTGCCATATAGGTTTTTCCCGATTTTGCTGATGTAGCCGATTCTTGTTGTTCCCACGCTTCTTGTCCGCCACCACGCCGTCCGGCGTCGACGACGTACTCATCCTTCTACCGGGAATCTCTCAGACTCTCTCTTGTTCAACACAACACATGCACATTGAGAATTTTACAACCCAGCTCTATGTCAACTTTCAATCCCTTCACCTTGCGCTGGTACCGCCCCACTCGCGTTTCGGAAGCGAATAGACAACTGGACAGCAAGATTCGATACCCTAATCCGGTTCCTACCTGGTCTCTGAGTCCGACCGACGTTGGTTGGGGAGGAACAGAACCAAAACAGAACAAATATGCGCATGCCAGCACTTGTGATCTCTAGATCTCTAATTTCTTGATGTTGGCCAACTACGAGCTCGGGGACTTGGTGTTGAATTAGTAGTGTACCGCAGGTACCGGTGCGTCTGAGCCCCTAGTCCGTTTGTTGATTGTTAATACTGACTCGAGATAGGATACATCGCTCGATCTTTGCGGAGCACCAAGTCATCATCGGCGCCCGACCCACTTCCAGTCTACCCTCTATGCAGACGGCTGGAGGATCCATCAAGCTCTCAATTTCACGGACTCCGCATTTTGGGCCCTCCTCCCTTTGACCTGTCTTGCGCCGATTCAGCGTCGCCTCTATCAGTTCCCACACAACACGTCCTCGTACCGCTGAATGGCTCATCCGTGCCTGCCCCTCACAGTCAAACGACTTTACCCCACTCTGACATCGCCTCTCAATTCACTCGACCTGTCCAGCCGCCCAACTCCTCGATCCATCAACCCACTCCCAGACTCGGCGCGATAGTCCCTCCTCCCATTGAGAATGCTTACCTACGTCCGACCACCGTTGCCGCAACCCCAATCTCATCATTCTCCGCAATGTCCCACAGCCCGAGTCACGACATTTAGGTGGCTCGTTTCGGTGCTTGCCAGCTGCGCGGTCCGTCCCGACGTCATTGCATGCGGCTGCATTTGTCGACCGGGTTTTTCTCGTCACCACGCGCGGCCCGCACGTAGACGGCGCGTACCGGGTCCGCAGATCTCCCAGCTCCGACGCCTCGCCCTCGCCCACCCCCGTTGCTGGTGCCAGTCGGGAATTGGGTTTGTTCTCGCTTCTGCGGGTTGCGCCGCCGACCTCGTTTGTGCGCCGGGGGATGTGACGCCGTTTGGGAAGACGAGCTGCTGTGATATGGACGGGGCATTGCAAGCGTTTCGTGAGAGTACGTTCGGCGCTTTACAGCGCCACAGTGGTGTCGCACTCGAGCTTGGCTCTCCGTTACTGTTTGCGCATCGTCTCGACGCCCCCCTCTCACGCCTCCGAATATCTTCTTGGTGCCGCGTTTCTGGCGATTCCGTCAACAGACTACGATCAGCTCCATGCCGAGGGAAGACGGAGGAGCGGGAGTGTGAGTGTTGACAGGGCCGAGGGGTGGAGTAGGCCGGGGCGGATTCTAGTCGCAGCCACCTCGTAATGCGCAGGGTAGATTAAGTCGCGAGGGGAGTCTCCGTCGGGAGGATACTGCAAGTAGAAGGAGGAGTCCGGGGCCGAGATCGCTGCCGCCGCGGTGGCGTGGGTTGATGGGTATTGGGCTGGGGTTCCCGTCGTCGAGGAATGAAGTGGCGCGGAGGAAGGTGCTGTTGGAAGCAGGGTGAAGAACGACGAAGAGGTGGGTGGGGAATGTGTGGGGGCAGAGTTTGTTAGCGGTAGGCGAGGAGTACATCGTCTCATTGCGGGCCCCGGCGCGGGGAGGCGAGCAGTCGAAGCTTGCGTTTACGTTCGGTGGTTGGCGAGTGTCGACAACGAGGAAGCAAGCGGCGAGTGGGTGAGATGGGCATGGGCGATGAGAAGGTATGACTCGCGAGTGTTCCTGCTCTACATCTCGATAGAATGTCACCTTACTCACTTATCCTCACTTTTCTCCACTTACTCTGCCTACATATCTCAGTGCCGTTACATGTCTGTTTTCCCCCCTTTGTTGGGTCTTGGTTACACCGAAGGTGTGACTCGTACACTGAATAGGACCATCCAGTTCAACTTTCGCGTTGTACAGAGGACCGGCCAGACAATCAGGTATGGATGCAGCATGGAAACGGAATGAATTCGACTTCAGTTTATTACGACGCCTACAACCTTCACACTGGCACGGAACTGCAACCTCCCAATCCAGCGCGAGGTCAATCTTAGCCTACGCTGCGACCGAGTGAATCCGATCCATAACGACTCGTCAACCCCATCCAACGCGCCCCCACCCTGCGAGCCATGTTAACCATTTGCGCCGCGGTGGGCTCTTGAACAAGGGCATTCCAGTGTTCCGCCGCCAGCCGCCGCTTTCCAATTCCGAAGGCAACGTGACGATGTGGGCGGGCTTCACCTCGTCGATATTGAGGTTGTCGACAGATACCTCTGGATCGAAGACGGTGATGCCTTGGGAAACGTTGCAGGTGGGACAGCTTTTTGAGGGTGGGGTGGCTTATTCGCATGGCTGGGTCGACCTGAGAGAGGGGCGAGTAGGGTTAGCTCATGAATATGAGAGAGCGGGGAAGATGGGGGCATACCCGAGAGGACGGTCGAAGGCCGACTGGGACGTCGATTCGCGATGGGAAGCTTCCATCGGCGTAGATGCTGGCTACACCGCCGAGCAGCGTGTATTCCGAGACGCTGGAGGTCCGTGCCTGGGGAGCAAGTCAAACCCATCCAAAATCAACGCCTCGTATGCATACCTGCAGATGTGCCTCAATATCGACCTTTGCGACACAAATTCAAGAGACCTCCGCCCTCGAAGGCGACCTCACGATGGTGAGATTGTGCGCCTCGCCGTCGCTGGCGACGGATACGAGCCAAGGAAGACACGCCGGAAGGTCGCGCTGAAGGTGCCTTTCAAGGCGATGGAGGCGGCTTGCGAAGGTAGCACGCATACGATACAGCAATTGACACCGAGAAACTCGGAGCGTGCCCCGCCTCACTCGCCGAGCGCTCGCTTGCCGCACATAACATCCGCCGCTCGTACCCGCCCTGCGCATGCATCCAGCAGCCAGCTCTTTGACGTCCCTCAGGTCAGCATCCATGACGAAACGGGCTGCTCTGGGCCTTCTAACGGCGCGAACAATCAGTCCAGCACCAGCGAAGCGGTGCGTGGCTGATCGACGAGTATGGGCTCCGCGCGCAATCGGGTGAGGTGTGGAGCTGATGGAGGCTTTGGACTGCCTTGCATGCGTGAACGACGTCGACGACCCCGTGTCGAGAACAAGGGGATGCCAGTAGTGAATGGCGGGACCAACGGTTGCTGCGAGTGAACGAATCGTAGACACGATGTGCCTCGTGTATGTGTAAGCGGTTGATAGCGGGGAGCACAAATCGGCGGTCTATCGTGCCCAGAAGGCGGCGCGGGACGGAGACGAGCGGCTGGGGAGCAAGGCGGGAGACTGGCGAGGAACAAATCCAGACGACGGTCGAGAGTCGGAGGTGGAGGTGGTGACATTCGCTGAGGCGAGAGGCGCGGGGGTAAGGGACGACAAATGTATAAACGACCTCTCGAGACGCAGAGTTTTTTGTATGGTATCAAAGCGGGTTGATGACTCGACTAATCTGGGTGGCTTGTAGTAAGATAAACGAGGAGGTGGATGTCAAGGGGGATGCATACCTCGTCCAGATGCGACACGGAGCGATGGCGTACGGTGTTAACAGCACAGGAGGCGCGTGGGTGGTGCGCAGAAGCCACTATATATAACAAAGACGTCGCTCGAATGAGTGGCACGAGCTGGCGGAGGAGGGAGACAAACGTACGACGTTTATGCTTCGCACCCGCCTCGATTCTATCTCGGCCTTGCTGAACATTAGTTGTGAGCTCGGGGTCCTTGTTGGTGTAGACAGGTTGGATTGACGATAAGAAAAGGGGAGCGCCGTAACGGAAGTGTCCGTTTTCCAGGAAGACTCCCAGTAAATGACACTTGTGCACGAATATGATGACTGTCTACAAACCCAGCATTATTGCTGTTTGCGGAAATGTTGAGACTACGTAACAAATCACCCTTTTTTGGTATGCGGCACCATATCCTTTGTTCTGAGCTCATTTCTGGACGGATCGCCATAAAAACATATGGAGAATGCGTCTTTTTGAAAGGCGAATCGAATGGTATAGATTTTGTAGTATAATACACAAATTTAGTGAACCCAATTTCCGCCAGCTTCCCCGAAGCATGAGAATTTTCTTGCCAACCAAGCGGCCGTTTTGGACGAAGTAAAAACACAAATCTACGCGTCTACCTCCTACCTACACACCCCGCAAGTTGTAGGGAAAACGGGACAGAAATGACGCGCAACTGACGCGTCCAAGAATCCCCATCAACTCAGTAACTCAGTGACGCGTCACGGTCGCGTATCTCTGCCTCCTTCTCCCTGGTGCTCACGATGGCAACAAAGCGCAGGCCAAAGCACGATGGCCCTGGACGCCCTCCGAAAAAGCCTAAATCTTCCAAGTCTGCACCATCTCCAGAGCCTGCACCAGCTCCTAGTACTAAACTCACACTAAAACTGCGTTCCCGAAAAACTTCCTCTACCCCCAGCAGCGGCGACATCACCATATCTGATGAAAGCTCTGGTACCAACGACGATGATCTTTCTCTTGTTCAAGCTGCTACTCAAGGACTTCTGGGTCTTGCTGCCGGAAATAGTAGGAAAAGTCGAGAACAGGAGGACGAAGATAGTGAAGCGAACGATGACGACTCCAGTGATGATGAGGAGGAGGATGAGGATGAGGAGGATGATTTTCGTATGTCTCCTCTCCCTCCTTCCCAGTCATACTGTCTTATCTCAAGGAATTCCAGCTATTACCTTGAAATTCATTGTTCCCGTTGGCGCTGCTTCCGACACGACCAAGCTTTCTTCGACCACATCTTACGACGACTGTATGCAAAAGATAGCTGACACCATGGACATTCGCAAAAGCAAGCTCCAGATCGCATACAAACTCAGTTCCTGGAAGAAGGCAGATAAACCGCGCATCCTCAACACCGAGCAACATTTGCAAGAACTCTTTTCTGCAGCTCGTGCGGAGATCATTGCGCGGAGCAACAAGAAGAGCAGAAAGACAGACGCAATTGAGATTACTATCGTCGATAACACTCCTAAAGAAACGAAGGAAACAGTGGCGAAGACGACAACGAAGAAGGGAAAGGTATTATGTGACCTGCTGACTCGCGAAATCAATGCAAATCTCTCATGTTTTCGTAGAAAAAGCAAGTAACTAGTGTCGGTACAGACGACGAACAAGATTGCGACGAAAAAGCGAAAACAGCGGCGGAGTGGCTCGTCGACCTCGAAGAAGCACGGTACTGTGAGAAGCACTCGGCGCATTGTGTTGTCGCAAGCAACGGCGACCACATCAAGCTTTCAGTACAGAATCTTAGCCTGTGGAGCCAACTATTGGTGTGTTCCTGCGACTTTCATACACTGGCAGAGATTTTACGTGTTTCCTCGTAGTTCCAGGGCGTCCATACCTCTCTATCTCAGGCTCCCAAGGTTCTCGGGCTTCCGACAGAGGCCGGATATGAGGCGCCTGCTCCTTCCCGCGCTAAACTGAGCCAGCCGCAGAATGCACCGCCGCAACCCTACCCGCCCTACCCACCGTATCCTCCATATCCATATGCTTATTATCCGCCGCCTCCGCATCATCCCCATCCACCACCTGCCCATCTCCCAGAACAACCTCCTCGCCAACCATCTCCCCGTAAAGCTGTCCCTCCTGTTGTGATCGACGAAACAGTGCTCGACGACCCTACTCTGTATCCCAAGATAGACGACTGGCTACTCGATTTGGACACATCACCGCGCGGCGAGGATGGTCAAAATTTTCGGCAGTACGCGGCGGCGTTTCGCGAGCACGGAATCCTGCGTGTCATTCAACTGGCCGAGGAGGGTGAAGCAATGGGTTCTAAGCTGCTATTGAACACCATCGAGGGGATGAAGATAGGGCCTGCGCGGTCGTTGATGCGATATGCTATCAAAGACTGCGACAAGATCCGAAAGCAGGAGATGCAGAGCAGGCAGGAATGGGCCCAGGGGTTGGCTGACGCACGTAAAGATCACTGATTCTTTTCTTCTGTTTTCGCTATGGACTCATTGTATTTCTTTTCTTGATCCTCGTTGGTACTCCGATCACAATGCGTTAGAAACAGTTCAATGTATAAACCAGCCTTGTACTCGAATTACGCTACATTAGAAGTATCCTGAATGTACGAACCATCCGTGAGCGTCCTCAGGTGTGATTGAAAAAACAGCGTTATGTAGTAAAGTGATGACCCCCGCTCTCTCGTCGTTTGTCAGCGTAGCTGCTCGCATGATGTCCCCGTGCCTACGCACATAAGCCTTCATCTTCGAAAATCCTGGCTCCATGGGATTGTAGTCCGGGGAATACGGGGGGAGGTAGAGGCAGCGCATGCCGCTAACAGGAAGAGATCACATTCCAAGAAGGGTAAATGAACAAAAAAAGACGCACCGCTCTTCAATCATGTCCCGAATGAGTTGCGCTTTGTGAATGCGGCAGTTGTCCATAACGATGACAGAATTCGTGTTGGGGTAGGGATTCATCTGGTTGAGTAGGCCATCAATGAAGGCAGCGAAAGATTCCGTGTTGAAAGAGCCTTCGATGATGTCGACATATAGAATCCCATCCAAAGAGATGGCCGGCAAAACAGACCAGCTGGCGACAGGTTGAAATCAGATTATGGTCCCAAAGACATTGCTCACCGGGTCCCTCGAATAAAAAAGGCCTTTCGAACAGCGCGGTGACCTCGAAACGCCCACGCCCTCCCCCGATACGTCGTGCGGCGGTCGCATGAGCTTTCATCCACGAAGACAAGCTGGCGAGGAAGGTAGTTCAGACCTATCTTGTACCTGAATCTGGCTCGTTTGTATTTGCTACGTTCGATGGCGACACGTGTGAGCTATAAGTCAGAATATGAGAATAGGTGGGACAGTTTACAAGAGCAACTCGCACCTTCTTCATCCTGTACCCGCTACGTCTCAGAGCGCGCCAGATTGTAGACTGGGACACTACCCGACCACATGTCTCCTGGAGATCGAGTTGCAGTTCATCGAGATAGCGGTCGCAAGTGTGGTCGAGGGTGCCTTGCAAAAACTGAAAAGGCCTCAGTCGGAGTCACAGAGAGCAAGGAAACAATGTACAGCAACATCTGTTGTTGTCAAGTGTCTTGTGCGCCCAGTTCTTCTTCGTTCAGTGGCTGTAAGGACTTTGCCAGAGGAGTGAAAGAGATTGACAATGCGGTAGATTTGAGCTCGGCTAATGCTAGTATAGGACGCAATGAAAGGAACAGTGACACCAGCTGTGTACATTCGAACTATAGCCCATCTCAGATCTTCGGAGACGAGCTTGCCCTTGGCCATCGTGTCGAGTGTTTGAGCATGGAGGAAAGAGAGAGAGAGATACGCGACCGTGACGCGTCACTGAGTTACTGAGTTGATGGGGATTCTTGGACGCGTCAGTTGCGCGTCATTTCTGTCCCGTTTTCCCTACAACTTGCGGGGTGTGTAGGTAGGAGGTAGACGCGTAGATTTGTGTTTTTACTTCGTCCAAAACGGCCGCTTGGTTGGCAAGAAAATTCTCATGCTTCGGGGAAGCTGGCGGAAATTGGGTTCACTAAATTTGTGTATTATACTACAAAATCTATACCATTCGATTCGCCTTTCAAAAAGACGCATTCTCCATATGTTTTTATGGCGATCCGTCCAGAAATGAGCTCAGAACAAAGGATATGGTGCCGCATACCAAAAAAGGGTGATTTGTTACGTAGTCTCAACATTTCCGCAAACAGCAATAAACGGGACCGCGAGCGTTATAATGTGTCAGACGCACCTGAAGCTTATCGTTAGACTACACGAAGTCTCCACCCAGTAGTTGGCAAGGCTGGTAAAATCCCCGCAAATACGGTGGTGTCTGACTACAAAATGATCATCAGACGTCGGCGTCGAGTCCTCAGAACCAGGTCTTCGTAGCCAGTAGCATAGTTCGGCGCCCTGGACGCAAGCAAAGCGCCAACACGTATGATCGTTGCCCAAACGATATCGATGAGATTTCAATGAAAATTGATATGTACTGGAGGCTGGGCGGGCTAGGGGTCCTCCTTCACACCAGGAAGAGTTGAGTAGAGGGGGGAGATCATTCTGTCGATGGCTAAGTACGTCGGACGCGGTCGTCGTCGTCGGCGTTGACGAGCAGGACGCAAGCAGGACGTCGTTCGTGGAAGAGAAGGAACGTGGGAATGAGATAGTCGGCTATACGGCTAACGTCTTTTTCACCACGACTCAAAATACTCCTTGTGCTGAACGCGACTCGGATATCCATTATTTGCTGGTTCTTGGCACCAATCAACGCCGAACAAGAGATCGCAGCCCAAACTCAGGACTCACCTTCGGACTCTCAGGCTTGTTGGACTCAAAACTCCTGCTCTCCGTCTACTCCTTGCTAATAACTTTATTTTTTTCGTGCTCTTTGATCTGGCGCAGCTGTCTTCCATTGAAAGTTCATTATGGCTCCCCTAGCCAGTTCTCTGCCGGCTTTGCTACTGTGCCACGCCTCCGCACATAAGCTGGCCAGGACCAGGCCATGAGGAGTGGGGCTCTACTAGATCCAATCGAAACCGCGTCTGAGGATCACCCAGGCCTTCAAGCGCATGCGGGTGAGCCAGAAGCACAGCGGCGTCGATGAGGACTCGCTCACGGAGCTCAGGCAGCGGATTTCGCGAAAGTGACGCCGACGCTGACGGGGACAGCGGCGAAGCTTCATTTCTTCATGCAGGAGTCGCGTCTCACCCCCGCTCCGTCGCCCGCGATGCTTCATCCCCGCCGACAACAGCAGCAGAAGGAGGATATGGTGGATGAGACGCCGATAATGACCGAGTTGCGCGCGGCTTTGGCTAGGAGGGCAGCAACGCTCATGGGGGGACCTTCTTCGATGTCGAGTTCGCCGAAGGAGAACGAGAACGTACCGCACAAAACCACAGCCTCAACCTCCTCGATTCACTCGGTGAATAAAAGACGGTCTATCTCTATCTCTCTCCTTACTTGAGAGTTCCGGTATCTGTGATTCAAAGGAAAGCTTCAACCCACCGCGGTTCTGGTTCGCTGACTCGACCTTCACATCTCGAAAGAGCTCTTTGCACAGCACTAATAAACGTACGTCGCACTTCAACAGCTTTTCTATCTTTCTTTTGAATTTGATTCAGCTCGCCAAGAACCAACCCTGCTCTTCCATCCACCACAATACCTCCTCCCGCATGTTTGCGCCGCCGCCTTGCCCAATCAATATAAGGAAGCTGACTCGCTGCTATACAGGCGGTGAGCGTCGAGTTGACTCGATATTCGTTTTGGCATATTCTTTATTACTCGTGTGTGTTTGTGCTGCGTACCGGTTCGTCTTTCCGTTTCAAATAATATTCAAGAAATTCTGAGCTGTATGTATTGATCTTTTGGTAATCTTTTGCATGCCGACTGCGTGTGAGTTCTTGATACTTTGCTGATACTCACTGGATCACGATTTAAATCGGTTGTACAGACTTGACAGATCAAGTGAGCTGTACTTGATACTTTCCGGCTCGAAATGCGGTCTGGAAACCAACCCAGAAGTGCCAAGAAATAGTTTTTTGCAATTTGTTTTCAACACGAGGTTCGAAGAAAACATGTTGAAGGCGGAATCTGAATCAAGTGATACTTTGAGGATTACTTATAGCCCACAATTGTGAAGAGTCGTGGAGGGCAAGAATCGAAATAATTTAAGTACCCAATAATCATCATACAAGCCAAGAATCAGCGCCTGGGGCTCCGAACTAACATAGAATGTTTGAAGAAGTGAATCTGCCCCGAAGTTGATTTCAAGATGAATCATCTTACCAATGGGAGAATACTAGGGCTTGAGCCTGTCTCGCTCGAGCCTTGAGGAACATTCGGATGTCTTGACAGACGGATGTCTTGACAGACGGATGTCTTGACAGACGGATGACGGGTACGGGGACACAGGTGCCAGTGCATACATAGGGTACGACACAGCTAGGTACCGGTAAAAGGGTAGGTAACAGAGATTTATAGAAGTCATCGTAGATATTGAAGTAGAAACTGGACTTGCAACGAGATCGAACATGAGGTTTCTGACCTTATTACAGTACTCACATTCATTTTCCGGCAAGCTCAGCGGAAAATAACTCAGGAGAGACAAAGATGAAGTGCAAAATTACTGAATATTCTCACGGTTGAATTGCTTTGATGTTGCGGTTGTTCTGATTTGACAGTTGGCGCGAGTAGATTTCTCATGATTTTCTGCGGAAAACCACACAGATAGTATTATTCTGTATTGGTTACTGTGAGTATGCCTTTCTGCACTGCACGGCCGCCGACTCGGAAGTTTGAGTCACGGAAAACATCTTACGGCCGATAAGTACGACTTATTTCAGCCATATTCTTTGGCCGGGAACAAGCCGGAAAGCATTTTCATAGTCAGCAGTGGCAAGGTGTGCAGTCGCAAACTGTTGCCGCAAATAGAGGTGGCCAAGGTCTTTGATCAAGTGCCGGTGTATTTCGGTTCCAAAGTGAGTTGTCCGAGATCTACGGAGTTCTACCCATTCACTACGTATTCCTCTCTCTAGCCCTTTACGCAAAACAGACACGGCTTCGAATATATCCTCTTCCGTCCCCAGGACCTCGGCGCAAGTCAAATATTTTCGATGGTTACTATATGTTCTAAATTTGTGCATCGGGTGGCGCAAAAAATGCTAACTTTCAGTAATTGAATTTCTTGCAGCTCGAATTGAATATACAAGGCGCGATTGTTGTGTTTGTATACGGTAGGGGTAGACTTTGTTGGGTTCATTTCGTCCTTGTCTACGCGAACGGGTTGACAACAATGGGGAGTTTAAAATAACCTACTTACTAGAACATATTAGCAACTGGTGAAAAGTGTGCATTTGCTAGACCAATCAGCGGCCGTAAAAGTGTGGAGCAGCCAATCAGCGTTCTGGTGCAAAATACTTTTCATCAGCTGCTAATATGCTCAAGTGGTACATTTGAATTCCCTCCAATTGACACCTCCCGTCTTCCCCTTTGATTCCTCGAATTCAATCTTTGGCTAGGCATTGTGAGTAATTCCATACATAGAATCCCGCCATTTGGACTGAAAATATGTAGGCTGAGTACTCTGTTTTACCCAAGAATTCAGGGCGGCGGCTTCCATCTCAAGGGGCGGGAAGGTTGCATTGGGATCTAATGATATGCATCAGGGAGGCGCGGAAATGAAGGCAGCTGTCGTGCAGCTGTCAAAAAAAGTACAAGAAGCACATGCATCCTGTCAATTGTGTTCCTGGCACGAGGTGTGGGTCCGAGTAAGAGCAACTTGGTCCAAGTTTCTCTTTACACGCTCATCCTATCTTGGCCTCCCACCACAATGAACACTATCGAAACCATTGCCGGTCTGCCCTTGAACGAGAATGGAAGGCATGCAACTATTACTCACCTTCCACCTCTCAAGGCTCACACAGCTAGCAGAGAATCCCCACCCAGACCTCCCGAATCCCATACTGATGCAGTAGTCCAGACTGTCTCAGATAATGAGAGGTGAGTGGAATTTTTCATTCATTAGACACTTTGCGGTGAGCCGCCAGAAGCCGCCTAGCGGCTCTGATGGCATGCGGAGCACATTGGCTGCTTTCAAAGTCAAAGTCCAAGATTTCTTCACGGGAGGTTGTGGAGGCCAGGTATGTGACCACCATGCAAACTTTCTACACCTTGAACATTGACTAGATATTGAAATGACATGACTTTAAACTGCCAACCAGCCGCCAGTGAGCTGCTAGCAGCCACCATATGATGTAGCCGCTCCACAGTGCATGCCGTTAGAGCCGTCAGGTGGCTTCTGGTGGCTCATTGCAATCTCTCTATTCATTCATTGCTGGCTCAAATACCATATAGGTTGATTCAAGCTCTTGAAACAGGCTTCTCATGTCTTCTCCGACAACAACAGGAGTAAATTGCTCTCCAATTCTTTGTATATGGATCATGATAAATCTCTAGAATATGCCAGGCAATTGCAGATCTGAAGCCAAAACCTCCAACACCTGATAAGAGGACCGCTTTCTGGAATGGCTATATGGCTCTTGCAAATGAATATGATAAAGAATTCCTTCAAAAATATGGCACTGACCTTGATGCATCTTTGATCTTTGTTTGTTCTTTTCTGCCCTTATATCTTCAATCATTCTCACCTTGTTTGGAGGCTGGACTTTTCTCAGCTGTTGCCTCAGCCTTTATCATACAAATACAACCCAAATTTGAAACAACCCCCAGTTGCCTTACTGTGATTGCGCAAAGTTTACTGTACATCAGCCTAGGATCAACCCTACTTGCAGCACTTCTTGCGGTTCTGGGAAAGCAATGGTTGATGTACTACTCTGCAGCAGGTGAACGGGGCACTGTCGAAGCTCGAGGTCTTGAACGTCAAAGAAAGTTGAACGGCCTGGAAAAATGGAGATTTGAACTCATCATGCAAGCCTTCCCACTGTTGCTTCAGTTCGGATTATTTCTCTTTGCCTCTGCTCTGTCAGTCTATCTTTGGAAGATACATCGTGTTCTTGCAGGCATAGTCCTAGGAATAACAGCTGGAGGTGCTATAGCATACCTTGCACTCCTTGCGTCTGCTATATTCTTCAAAGATTCACCTTTCCAGACACCTCTTGCACCGTTCTTCAGAGCAATAGGTTCTTATGTGTTCACCAAATCCGTAAGAAGCCAAGGACGGGCACTTTATGAGAAGTGTACATTGCAATCCTGGTGGATGTGTACACAGATTAGAGGACTCTGTTCAAAGTTGATTGAACAATCAAGAGATCTTTTACCCATGTTCACTTTACAGCAAACTGCTGGATCCATTGCACTTGATTCAGATCAGCTGGCTCCTCTATTTGTTGATCCAGTCATACCATCTCCCGAGGTTTCAGGAGTTTCCTGGGTTCTCAAGACCTCCACAGACCCTATACTGCTTGCTCAGGCTGCAGATATGTCGATTGATTTACAGTGGCCAGTAGATCTGGATTTGCAGCCATACATCCAGGTCATGCAGGAAATGTTTCTGAGCTGCTTTGAATATTCAAAGTCTTCCAACATAGAGTTCCTCCATCTGAATAGGCTACGGGATGGTATGAGCTCTTGTGCCACTCAATTCGGACAGGGCTATATAATTATGCAATGTCTTCACAGAGCAGACAGTTCCTTTCCACCTGACATAGACATTTCTCATTATCTTTTCAATACTGTCTCATCCGAGCTGGCAACTGTTCTGAGCATCATAAGTGATTATAAGTCACCACGTTTGACAGAAATACCAAGTCAGCCATGGCTGATGAGGGCTTTACACTTCAAGTTGAAAGTCAAACCATGGCCCAGATTTAACCCCAGTACAATCACATACTTGAAACACCGAGCTGCAGAACTAAATTCAGGCAGTAGCCTGACATGTTCAACCTTCTCCGAATACCTCTTTGTTGTATACTTCTGTTTGGTAGATGGGAATATTACTGCAAATGATATGAGAGTCAAAGATAAAAGGTACTGTCATCTATAAATGATACTGAGACCATGCTGATTCAGATCCTCGAAGTGCATATGAGGTTTTATTGTATGAGAAAATATTGAAGACACTACCATCCAAACTGGAGTCAGAGCAGACTGACATGCGGCTTAGAGCTGATATTCTCAAACTCACACTCCAACTCGCCGGCAACTGTGAAGACCACAAAGAATGGGATGTGCAATGGCGAAAAAGGCAAACTGCTGCATACCAGTTTTGCCAAGCACTTCCGCAAACAGATGGTTGGATTGAAGTTATATCCACCCCTGGTTTATTATCATCTAAAATTGCATTGTTGAAATCAGAATCTTTCATACCATTAGATGCAGACTGGATTTCTTTGAATGCGGATGCAGAGCACTGGATCTATAATGCCTTGAGATGCATTCCCAATCCTATCAATGAACAAGGTGAATGTGAAGGAAGGATTGTAGACACTGTTAACAATCTTTTGTGTGCTCTCTATCACAACGGAATCCCACCATCCAAAGATAACTTAGAACTTATTGTCCAGCTCTTGTCTTTACAAGGGTCTCTCTCATTACCAGCAGCTTTCCTGTTGCTACAAGAGAATGTGCATGATTGGTATATGGACCTGGAGTTGGGATCCAAACTTCGGGATTACTCAGTGTGGGCATCACTTTCTGCTATCATGGTGCACCATGAGAGGGAACCTTATATCAAGAGCTATATTGATTTAGCATATTTGCTTTCAACTATCCCTGAATGGCAGCCTCATATTCAGAAGGAGCTGTGCAGTTGGATTCACATATATTCAATCTCATTCACAATTGGAGAATATCTAGAAAAATACAATATTGTGTTCAAGACAATTTGGGCACCCAGCCGGAGTATTCCCACAAACCATCACTTTGAGGAGGCTGTTGGGCTTGTGCATGTTGCACTATTAGACTTCTGGACCGCTTTTGACCCAGCCACACCTCTTGATTCTGACAGTCTCTTGGCATGGCTGGAGTGTAGCAACTCACTAATTCTGCACTGGAACACGGAGGTCTGGTCAATTGTCCAGCACACCCAGATGATGATACAAGAATTGTTCATTCCGCTACAGAGAACACTGTGTGGAACTGTCAAACAAATCCAGACTTTACCCGCTGAAGCCAAGACACCAATATTGGCAGCCTGTCAAGAGATTCTCACAATCTTGGCCACTACAATGTCTCAAACAGAAACTGAATTTGACAACTCCAGGGACAATATTCACAATCGGATTCGAGAGAGAATAAAAACTGCTGGAATTTTGGTTATAACTTAGGAAGTAGAGTGTCTGGATTCCAATCAATTGTCTCTTGTTGTAGAATATATATCCATGGTGTCTCCCAGTTCTTATTTTCATCATCTCTTGGATGGAGGGAAAGTACTTCATGCCGACCCACTCCACATGCATCTAAGGTGGCGGAAATGACCGGTTTTTGGAAGCTTGTGAGCCTGTCAAACATCATGGGTAAATTCCTAATCTTTGGCTTTGAAGTTTGGATACTATTGTGCCCAACGGGTATGAATTCTCCCAATGGGTCTGAATTCTTTGGCGTCCGGAATTTTTGGGATGAGCTCTTATACTTCTTTTCTATGGGTTTGCAGAGTTATATTGGGATACAGAGAGGGCGAGGTGTTGAGAAAAGGGTACCATTTTATCAAGGTAAATTGATGTAGTGATGATTGAGATCGAAATACTTGCCAACTCGGTAATTACTTTTGGACCAATTCCCTTGTGTCGTAGCCCAAGTGCTGTGGGGGTCTAGCAGTGAATTAGTGAAAGAATAAATCCCAAAAAAGTCCGGGGCCAAATGATGGACGGGGAGCGGGAAATATCGGAAATTCAGACCCATTAAGAGAATTCATACCCGTTGGGCACAATAGTAGATTAATCTTTGTCTTGCAATTTAACCTGACAATAAATCTACTGAGTACAGGTAATCTACATCCTAAGTTTCAACTATAACTACTAATTGCTTAGTCTCCTCAATTTTTGTACAAATCTGAATCTGAGTATCAAACAAGTCCATAGTCTCTGTGTGCACCATTTTCGTAGCCAAGTCTCTGACAATTTCTTTGCAGGCTGCTGACATTGGTGTCATGTTTTCAAAGGGTAAAAGCTGGATCCGTTCTACAAACCCAAACAAAGTTCTCTGTAGTGAAATGAACAATTCTTGCATCATCTGGGTGGCATGCACAGTTTCCTGAACCTGCCAATCAAGAATTACTGAAGTCCTACACTGCAGCCATGCAAAGAGACTTTTAGGATTCAGGAGCATAGCGAGATCAAATGTGGCCCAGAACTCTGATAGTGCAATACACACTAGGCCAATAGCCTCTTCCAAACAATTGTGTCCGAAGGTGCTCAGGCTGGGTGCCCAGATTGCTTTGAACACAGCAATGTATTTCTCAAGATATTGTTGCTTGGAGTTTATAAATTGAAACATGATAATCCAACAACATATTTCTTGTTGAATATGAGGCTGCCATTCAGGGAGTGGTGAGTGCAGATACAGATATGCTGAATCAATATATCTCTTGACACCTTCATAATGACATACACTCGTCCAATGATGTATTATTGCAGCTGAAAGCAATCCCAACATAAAGTGACTGAGGACTCACTGACTCCGAAGTTTTGCTCCAAAATCAAGATCTGTATACCAATTCTCCTCTAACATCAGCCAAACTGAATTTAAGGAGACATGACCTGGTAAGGATAAGAGCTGTATAAGAAGTTTCAAGCTATCTTTAGATGGTGGAATTCCATTCTTGTAGAGAGCACACGAAAGGCTGTTATAAGCATTTATGATTTCTTCTTCACATTCACCGTGTTCCATAACACGGCCTCCCCAAGGCAGGTTGGGAGAGAGACTTTCCTCAAGGGGTGTGTCAAAGATAAGCCTCTGTAGAAACCGTTTTCTGAGGAAGAAGAAAATGGGAGGGTGGACATGGTCTCCAGAAAGACCAACAAGCCATTGTGAGGATTGAAGAGAAATTACTGTCAGGTTACAGAGCGAGAGCAGAGCACTGTCACGGTGCCGTTGATCGGAGAAGTTTCCCCACCGAAACTGACTTACAGCTATTGTTTTGTGGCGAGTCTTCGTCGTGGACAGTCGTTTGATTGATGTATTCAAGGAACTGGCTGCAACAGAGCCACTACGCCACGAGTCTGAGCGTGACTTGAGGGCGTCGAAATTGTTGATGATGTGGTGGCGGCTTCCCTGTGAAGATGACCGCTCTAAGTGTAGATTCGACAGATAAGTTAATTGTAAAGGAGACTCGGAACGACGGTACCCTGCCGCTGGGCGAGAGTGCTCGAGACGATAGGTCGGGCAGCGGCGCAGAGAAACAAGGAGGAGGTTTGTGATTGAAACTTGGTGTAGTTGGAGCAGAACAAAGCATGATGGATTTGCAGCAGCGCGTCCGGTATTTATCCGTTCGGTCGGCGGGGATTTCTGGGTCGGGACGTGTTTTTAGGACTGAGAAGTTCCAAATTGCGGAGCAGAGAATGGAGGGGTCGGGTACTTAGATATGTAGACTCGGATGCGACAGACAAGTTTTCAAAACAGATGGGTTGTTGTCAGAGAGGGATAGAGTCGAGAATAACGTCCAAAGAGCATTGTTCGCGTTGAGGTTATGGTCGTTGTTGACAAGAGATAACCGAATAGCCGAAGTTTTCGTTCCCACGCTCCTTGTCCTTCGCCAACTGCGACCTTCTCGTCAACGCCGTTCACGGCGAACTCACTCGTCAACGAAATGCCTTACTCTCCTTCTACGCAACTCTTTCTGGTGGCAAGGATGATATCGTAGGCCAGCTGTCTCTTTATCTTATGCCGAACTTCAATCTCCTCGTCAGCTTGGGAAAAATCGCTTGCCTTTAGCGCTTCAATTGCGTTTGGGCGCCTGCTCAACAACTGGCGACCATACACGCGTATCGTACCTACAAGACTCCTCTTCCTGCGTTTGACGGCTGTTTGGGGCGGGGCGGAAAACTCCTGAAACACCGCAGTAGCTCCGCAGCTTCAAGTTCACAAACGATCCGTCTCATGAAGTTGGTTAGCTATGCGGGTTCAGGACTCTGTGGAGTACTGTCATGCGAAGCAGGTGCGTCTGAACTTGAACTACTCTATTGTTCGTGTTCGGTTCAATCCTGACTTGTAATGCAGGATGAGTTGCCGACCACCGTCGTGTTTTAAGTGTATATCGTCAAGAGCAGGATGCCTTCGTTTCGTGGACGCTTTTTTTTTCCCGCCAATTTCTCCACAAGAACGCTGGCTCTGGCTCTGGCGACAGTCATATCCTTGCATCTTGCCGCTGCTTCGTCTTTACACCTGCCCCAATCTCATCTCGTTTGTTCCATACCGGCTTCTCCGTGCCAGGCAAGGACCGCTCCATGCCCTTCAACGTTGAGTGCGACGACGACGCGGTATGGATATCTTTTTCCTCCATCCTATTACCTACATAGCTCACTACGAATCATCCAGTCATCAGAACGTCAACCCATTGATCTTCAAATCGCACATCTCGCGTCCCTTCTCAGTATTCTCGACCCATCCGCTGTCTTCCCGGTATTGAGCGGGTACGGGTGGGTTGCGTGTGGCACGCGAGCGTCTGGTGGAAGGGGTGGGCCACGCTCAGCATTTTTTCTTCGTCGGTAGGCGCATCGCAGTGGTTTCGCGGGTGTCGTGCTCGACCTTCGTGTCTCTTTTGGATCGACTGGGGATATCGTACCCGTCGTCCAAACGCCCGTCGACTTTCAGCGACAACCTCTCCCGCCCTCGAACGTCATCGATACTCTGTTTCTCCTGGATGCGCAACAGCCGCCCTTCACTTCAAGGATAGCTCGCTCCTCGTCGTCATAGTGACCTTCAGCCGAGACGCACTTGGATCAAGAGCACGACGACAACGGAGTCGCCCCCTTATCAGCGCCAGAGTTGACGCAGACCAGGGTCGCGGGGGGCTTTGAGATGCGACGATGACTCCCTGCGTTATGCGCGGCGCCGTCTCTCATGATCAGAATACACTGTCAACTGGAGGTATGTACTCATCTTCACATTCATGTCGTCCTCCGACTCACGCTACTCAGAACCCCCCTCGTTGTGGTGCTCACCCACACATCATTGCCGCCGCCTCCGTGATTTGCTTTTCAGTCTAGCTCTCCTTGCGCTACTACGGCGGAGCCAATTCAGCCGCCTCGTTTACCTCATCGGTTGTCGCCGCCCTCGGATCTCAGTCTCGTCATTCGACACAGCTTTGCGCTGCAATGCTCATCAGAGCTCGCGTCGTCACCTTATAGATGGCGGAGTAGCAGTGGAGCAGGGCAGTCCCCGCTCGCTATTTATCAGGGGTACGAGGAGGTCGGCTTCTGCGCTGGCGCGCAGAGGACTACGATTCGGCTGGTTAGCGACTGCGCTGCGTCTGTTGCTGGTGAGGTGACGTTGGTCGGAGTTGTGTGCGTGGGCGCAGCATGAAGTACGCTCGATGGATCCATTGTAACCTGGGTTGGTCCGCACGGGCTATTTCGCGCCGCTGAGCGTGTGGGCGGGCGAGGTCCGCCACGCGCCGTACCTCCTCGGGTTCTTCATAGCGAGGTGTCAGCACTACGATAGCGACGGTGTTCGCTGTGATTCTATGCGCTGGAAAGCCACTGCGGCGTCTTGATCCGCCTCGCGTCGAGTCGCTCTCGCCGCCTAACATCATCAGCAAAGTCCTTGCACCTGGGCCTGTCGACACCCGTGTCAGTGCTTACTGTCCCACACATTCCACCCATCTTTGGTGCACACACCGGCATGAGGGCATGGGGGACGAGACGCAACTAGTGTCGCTGTTGGGTGCTTGCTCTTCGGGGGTGCCGCCGAAACGTTCGCGCTGCACGGCTTGACGGTGGTATTGACCTTGAGCAAGGCCGCTGCTAGTCCACGCATGTGCGGACGCTCATATCGAATAGACTGCCCGGCTTCGTTCCTGCGAGTACCCTTCTGGTTTCCGTCCTCGTTTTCCATGGTCTCCCCTGCCTCGTACTGGATAGCCACACCAAGGGCGACGGCTGCAATCAAGTCTGAATCATCATCTCAGCCCGGCTCTCGATAACAGATTCAATTGGATTTGGAGTCAGATTTCACCTCCTCCAAGTCTTCATTGTATGCCCTCCCGCAGCTCTCTTTATCTGAGTTCCCCCGCACCCCGCTCTCTCTGTCCCTTCGACTCCTCCAAACCTCTGTCCACGACTCTCCGCCCTCGTCAATAGTCGAGCAGACCCTGAGGCTTCTATGCGCGGACGCCTAGCCGTACTCACCTTCAAGTCAATCAAGCATCTGTCTAGTCTCTCGTAGACAGACGCTACAACAATATGGTCCTCGTACCTGCGGTTGTTGTAGTCTGTTGAGAAGGTCAGTCGGCGGATCGCTCGCCCGCCTTATTACATAATCATAAATTTCTTGGGCTCCTTTTCACACCGTTAAGCGCGTTTTTAGCAAAAATTTTGCTGAACCGACCTTTCTTATTCCTGAATGAACAGACTTGTCAGTCAAATCCAGAGAAAATGTGCAGGCAACGACGAGATTCAAAACCGGCTGACAAATCCTGTCAAACTGATGGATTGTTCAGTTGGGCTTATTCCGGCCAGAAAATTGTAAATCCTAGTATATAGACCTGTTAATATATCCAATAGAAGGTACTTTCCCGGCCAGAGTTTGCTCATGGCAGATGCACAACGTTAAAAGCCAGGGAGCAAGCCGTGGGAATATATTCAAACTCCGACGATTGGTAATAACACGAGCGACCGTGCAAGCCATCGCGCTCAATAACAGACTAGCATCTGTCAGCTAATGCAGAACACCTCCCTTGACGCTTGGCCTTGAGACCGTCCACGCAGTCGTTGACTACGACTGCGCGGGGCCATCTCGTGCAGTCATGAAGACGCCACAGCATCTGTCGGGACGCAGAAAAGCTGCGTGTCGTTGGCGCGTCAAGTCGACCACTACGACGGAGGATGCAGGTGGCTAATGGAAGATGGAACCAGCAAGCGAAGACTGGATTGCTTTTGGGCGGCGGTGGTATCTCCTCCAATGTGTTCTTCCTCTGCGACTCCTTCCTCCCCCGCTGATGGTGACGGAAGGGTTTCTGCAAACGATGTCGGACGACCGAATGTACGTGCGGGAATGTCGAGAACGGAAAGTGGGTAGGTGCATCACACGCGTCCGTGACTACTTCCCGTGCTAACCTCAGATGATGCAGATTAACAAGACGAGAGGAACATCACCTTTTCGCGGCGTTAGTGGGTTGACGACCGCTTCGTGAGGATGCATAACCTACCTGTCTGTATCTGCCTCTGCTGCTGCGGCTACGCCCCGAAATGCTCAGGGTGATATTCCGAGTCATTTGATGATTCAAGCTCGTACCTACTCTTTAATCTCCTAGTCGTTGTGTCACAACGCGGCATAGAATAATTGTAGCTCGATTCTTTGGTAAATGCCAATTTTCTGCGCTGCAACCGGCTTCAATCCGAGCCGAATTGCCGGAGTGGCAGTCACCACCACTCCCATCCAACGCGCTTGTAGGGTGGTTTTGGTCTGGCTGACATCTTTGGCTCGCTATCCTCAGGCTTTGAACGGGATTTTGAAGAATCTCAAGCGGTTTCTGGCAATGAAAGTACAAGTACCTATAAAACTCCTCGAAACATCGCCGAAAACCTCTGATACTACTACTGTAGCTTGCCACATCTTTAGGCCGGGGTACAGTTCACTGACGAGCCTCAAGTCTTCAAGGCATACCGGCGCCTATTTCACGATTGTGACGGCCTCTTTTCACCAGCTCACTTCCTACGAATCAGACTACGATGGCTTCCGATTTGCCTTTAGTATCTTCCAAGTTCAGGCTTTCCCCTGCCTACAAGATACCACCGCACGGGTTCAACGAGGCATTGGGTGCACGGAGGTCTTACAGCAGGCTGTTCGTCACGCCTGAGAATTTGTCCGCAAGAATAACTGGGACCCTGGACAGAATTCGCTACAGCGTTGACTGCTGATATAGCTAGAAGATGCGCTGGGATGCTTCAGGCATCTCGTATCAACAGGTATGTCCCTCAGCTGTATATTTGCGTCTTGGAATTTATTTTTCAATCATCGACAAAGAACTTCGTTTCATTACAACTCACTCGAGTCTCGAGGCTTGGACGCCGGAACTTACACTCTTCATCCGGTAAATCAGGCGCCACGGAACGGTTTCTTGTACTGTGCTTTGTCAGTTCTGCTATCTGCACTTAGCCCAGCTCCCACAGCTGCAGTGAGGTTACGATCGACTCGAATTCGATGTGCGTCAGAGGGCTCGATATGGGAAGATTGCACCGACTCTTCGTCTTTCAGGCGTTTTGCGCCTACCGGAAATCATATCCGTCCAGTGATTGGCTGCCGCCTTCAGTCTATTGCGGTCTCTGCTACAACTTTCACCGCATCCGGGCGCTAAAGGAAGTACAGACGAACATTTGGTCTGTCTTGAAGACGGCCATACTTATCGTGGGCAGCTCCTACACTCCACTGACGGCGTTCATTTCTTATTGTGGCGTAGCGGCCACCAACGCCTCGTTCTTGAATCTTGATATAGAATTCGTCTTCCGTGCGAGATGTAGCTATTGAAAAGCCAGCGATAGCAACAACACGCAGCTTGCCTCTGTCTTGGTCTCGCGGTATGCACGAACGGAATTCGTCGCTTCAGTGCGTTCATCCTAGTCTCGGGTCTGCATGTTGACTCGGTTCTAACGACTGAAACAGGTCCAAGACCAGTATGCTCAAGATCAAGGTGTCCAGTAAGCCTTTGCTCAGAACGTTGACTATACTCCTCAACCCCGCGCATTGTTCTAGATATACACGCCGAATCAGTTGTAGTGGCGTCATGGCGTTCTCCGAGGCTGTTCGTTAGGATCGAGGCAAATGACGACGTCGAGAGCACCTCTATCGCTATCGCAAATTCCGGTTCGGTTTCATGGGGCGATGAGTTTCATTTGTGAGTCTCTCCCGTGTCTAGCCCTTCTCGATTCCATTTGGATCCCATCATGCTTTTCCAGTGACATAGCGTCAAGAAGCATTATAAGGTTTACCCTCATTGCAACTCATCGTGTTCGACCAGAAACATCATTGGGTTGGGTCGAGGAGAGAATAGAGGAGCTGGATGTTTCGAGCGACACAGGTTAATTTCACCCCGTCTTATGCCTTCTTAATACCCCATTGATTTTTCTTCTACCTACAGTGGTAAAACGGCGACTGCGAGAGGCTGGTACCGCGCCAGTAACCATAAGTTTTCGATGCCAACTGCTTCCTTCAAATGCCCCCTCTGTTCCCCACCCACAATCAAACAAATTCGGTTCTATCGGCGTCAGTACCGGCATCCAGGCCGCGATGGCGATGGCTTTATCTCCCGTCCATATCCCAGGCGCCGCTCTGAATGCCAAGAACGCCGCATATGCTAGTCCAGAACTCGCTGAAGACGTTTTCAAGTTGGGTCAGATTGACGATATGTCGGAAGCTTTCAGTTTTTTGCTCCAACATGTCGATAAATTTACCAATTTAATCACCCGGTTTTCCGAAGTGCGTGTTCCTTTGACAGCATCGGCTTCATACTGACAATGATTTAAAGATACATCCATACGCCAAGTTCGCAGTCGGCGTCCTGACCATGGCACAGAAGGTAAACCAATCCGGTTATTGCATGACTTGACTCTATTCTGACTTTTCTTTCGCTAGGTCGTGATTGCTCAGAAGGATCGAGACGATCGGTTTCGCCAACTTATCAAAATTACTTCGGAGGTCTATCAATTTTTGAACAGTTTGAAGATGTCTGCTCTTGAAGGACATCGAGGGACGATCAAACTCTTGACGCTACAAACGACCGAATGTGCCTACTTTATCCGGGACTACACGAAGCAAAAGAGTTTTGGTGAGACACTGGTTCATTGTTACCATGATTCACCTTACGCTAACTCACCTGGCAAGTGGGCCGTACCGCCGCTACTATTTTGACGGGGAGTGCGATAAATGGTAAAATCGCAGAATACGAGAAAAAGTTTGCGGAGCTCAAAACTTCGTTTCTTCACGGTTCTGCTCTCAATACCGAGATTGCAGTAATGCGAATTGCTGAGCAGGTTGATCGTATTGGTAATTCTGTATCTCACACATAACGCTGGCCTGTCGCTAAATCAACTTCCAGCAATCGCGGGGGATCTAGACGATCTTCCTTATGCTTCCGCTCGCTTCGATCTCGGAAAGCAATGTCTCGAAGGCACACGCGAAGAAGTACTTGAGAAGATTTATTCTTGGGTCAACAACACCGCCGACGACACTCCACGCGTGCTGCTACTCAACGGGGCTGAAGGCACCGGAAAGTCTGCCATCGCACACACCGTTTCGCGGAGATTCAACGAGCTACGCCGACTGGGGTCTTCCTTCTTCTTTCTCAAAGACAAACCCGAACGCCGCGCCGACTGGCTCTTCACCACCATCACCCGCGACCTCGCCGATCTTGATACCGAATGGACCACGTCCCTGAAGCAGGTCATCAGTGGTCGGCGTGCCGTTCGCAAAACCAGCTCTATCCGAGAGCAATACGAGGAATTTATTCTCAAGCCTGCTCAGGGACCTGGAGCCCTATATTTCGGTCCCGTCGTCATTGTGGTTGATGCACTGGACGCCATTGAAGACGCAGCTGCCCGACATACCGTTCTCACTCTCCTCTCGTCCCGCATCGTAGAGCTTCCGTGCAATTTCCGCTTCCTTGTTACCGCTCGCCCGACCGAGGAAATACGCGAAGCTTTTGAGGGCAAGCCAGGGATCGCCTGGTCCCCTATGGATATGCTGATTGACGAAAAGGCCAACGCGGAAGATATCAAGGAGTTCTTCGACGATGAGTTGTCCGGTGTCATCGAGTTGAAGTGGAGCGACAGAATGTGCAAAAAGCTATTGAAGAAGTCAGAGGGCGATTTTGCATGGGCAGCTTTTGCGGCCACGTTCATTAAAAACACCAACGCTCGCATCAAGAGTCCGGCGGATCGCATGCGACGGCTGCTTTCGAAACCAAAGTGGAGTAGCACACTTATCCTGGAGGCAGCGGACGAGTCAGGCTCAGAGAGCGAGGGCTTCTTTTCCGAGAAGATTCGGGATACCCTCCAGAGCATTCCGCATATACTTGCCGGCCATTCGGTAATGGATCACATCTACCAGGGGTACGCACCTCCTCCTCCACCACCTCCACAATATTCGGAAGCTTCCAAAGCATACCCGGAATTTCCCATTCCAATGCCGCACAAACTCTCTCCGTTATCCAACGTTGACGGGTCTTTCGAGTCTTTGCATGCCATACGTCCGGAATACTTGTCGCATTTTGTTTCTGAACCCGAGGGACGCTGCGATACTCAGACCGATTCTAGCCCTTGGGATCGAAGTACGAAATAGACACCAAGGCTATGGGTGGTCTCTCCACATGTTTCCAGATCCATTTCACAGTAATTTTTGCGAGGAAAAGCAGAATACTTAGTAGGATACTCGGTATAAGGCTCCGTATCTCGGTGATTAAGCTGCTAGCATTGCCAGAGGAGAACAAATGAATACACTGTTAATTCCAAGTTAATTCTCGAGATATCTTACACGCTAGCGGCGAAAGAAAAGCGGAAAATGAGGATGAGCTGGTTGTGAGCCGAGGGGAACTTGAAAGGCGTGTGACGCATCTGTCACGTCAGTCACGACGCCCTTTGTCTTCGAGTTCGCCTTGAGGTCAACTTGAGGTTGCTTTGTGCCTTGAGTCTTTGACTGCCCGCTTCCATTGTTCTCACATTCTTTTTAAAGCGGTATATGACTGAAATATGCTGTTTGCTTCCCTCCCGCCCCCAAGTGGCATCTACGCCGGTGACTCCGACTTGAAGATTCTTGAAGAATTTCAAGCTCCATACATAGAACCATAGGTGCGCTGGTGAAATCTGTACGGTCTAATGTAGCTAGGATGCTCACCATTCACAAAGATGGACTCCGCCGTAATTATGCGGGTACTTCGCAGCAACGACCCACCCTCTGCAGACGATATCGCGCAGATGCATCTCCTTTACCAGAATTTGCTGGTGTATCGCACCGCAGGGAAGTTCCCTATGAAACGCTCCGACTCGAAATCGATGTCTTACGGCGAATTCCTTCAATTACTGGAACGGTTTCCGAGATTCGTTACCGGTCTCTCGTCGCCACTCCGTCGCTTCCCTCCCGAGTTGCTCAGTCTTATCTTCACGTTCTGTCGCGACGACTGTCTGGAGGCGGGCTATACAGTTTGCGATCCGCGGCATACGCTCATGGCTCTCGGAGAAGTTTGTTCTCGCTGGCGGGCTGTTTTGCGCTCCATGCCTGGGGTCTGGAATCACTTGCATTTCAGTACGTCTGCGATGAAGCCTTGCAATGCCGAAGTCACCCAGCATCTACTCGGTCTCTCTCGGCAACTGCCTCTTTCCCTGCGCTTTTCTTCCGTCGTCCAAGTCTCCGAAGACGACACTAGCTCCCAGGATTCTGGTCATGATTTTGACGAGAAAGTGAACAGCGAGAAAGCGGATGTCGAGGTGGGCGACGGGACGGCGGCGGTTGAGAAAGGGAGCGGAGTCGTGGGCGTCGGTCCCCCCAAGACCCTTGTTTTGAGAATCTCCTCACGCGAGGAGAAAATGTGGGCAGTTCGCGTGTTCCCAACATTGGAGGTTGCGCGACTCGTAGCGGATCGCCTCGAGTATCTTCACATACACGCCACATCCGACGACCTCCGCTTCTGCAATTTTCTCGAGTCTCGCGACACCACATTTAGCATCCTCTCGTCACTCACAGTCACCATCGTCGACACGGAGTTCTTCTTTCAGGACTTGCTCACAGTGTTCCACACTGCGCCGTCTCTGAGGAAGTTACTCATCAATGACGGAGAAACGGTGGAGATGTCCATCGACGACTCGTCACGCCCGTACCACATTGGAGAACCCGATTTCCCATGGAACCAGTTAACAGTGTTGACCATCGACATTGCCCTGGTCGTATTCGACGCCCGCGAAGTATTGTGCGAATGCGAAGCTCTAGAAGTCGCGACGTTTTCCAGGCTCATCGATGACCCGCTTGAGGAGAGACTGTCCCTACGCATGGCATTCCCAACCATCACTACCCTTCTTAACGTCCGTGAATTTTCAATCACGTCCGAAGCTCACTATGCGGCCGACATCCTCGAAGACATGTCGCTACCTAATCTCGAGTCTTTGACTATCGATGCATGGCATTCCGACTTCATCCCCGTGCTGGGCGACCTTGAGAAGAACTCCAAGTTCAATTTACTCCACTTCACTCTCCACGGCTACGATGACAATCTTGAGAACGTCTTCCCCTTCCTCTCCCAAACCCCCAGCCTCGAGACGCTAGACTTTCAGCACTGCAACCCCACAAACACGTTCTACGAGAGTCTCACCTACACAGCCCCCCAATCCCAACGTTCCACGCCTCTCCTTCATCTTCCCAATCTTCGCATCCTGACGTTGAATCCGTTGGAGATTTTCGGTCCGATCGAATGCCCTGAAGATTTTGTCAAGTTGCTGGATTCCCTGTCGCATTTTTCCGGCGGCTGCGACACGCCGTGTCCGCGTCTCAAAACTCTCCGTCTCTCATTGTCGGCCTTCTTGGCTGAAGAGGGCAGAAAAATCATTGAGGAGCAGCTGGCGCCTGTGTGCGGTGATAGCTTCGACCTTGTATACTGCTAGATATCGAATAAATGAAACTAATTTTCTTGTACATGACCTTAGGGAGTTGAGATCTATTCGAGTCTACGATGTAGCGAACCTACTGCCTCCGTTGGTCAAGATACTGTACAGGATCCAGCAAATAGGTATCAGAACGCGCTACCGGTGGGCATTATGTAGTGTTATTGATTTTGGAGGGTCCGAGTGCCAGCGGATTGGGGCTCAGCCCTCAAGTCTCATTGGCAAAGGCATGAGTGGCATACCCGCGCGGCGTGAAATCCCCTGCCAGGTAGAACGTCGGACAGTCGTATAGCTTGAAAGGTATGTCCTTCTCAATTCGCGTCACCAAGCCGGGCTGTAGCATCATTAGCATCATGCGAGGTAGGAGTAGAATGTGGTCGATGTACTTTTGAGGTGAAGTATCGCACAAACGCAATCAAGTCGTCGCTCTCCTCAGCCCATTTGAGCGCCATTTTGCGTGTGTGACCACGCGCGAACGAGGCGGCGCGGTGCTTAAGCCGCAGGCAGCTCGTCGTTATATAATATATCCGTGTGCGCCGACGGAGTCTTCGTCGCGGGAGAACGTTCTGACGATGCGCGGCTCGACGAGGCGGAGGTACTTATGCCAGGTCGGGTGACGCTGAGCGAGTTGGGAGGCCACGTAGGAGAAGGTGGGGATGGGGTCGCGCATGGCCATGTCTGCGCACGCATTTCAGCCCGATAACGCTCGGAAGGTAGAGCAGGAGAGAGACGCACCTCGAATCTGATTCCACGAGCTGAAACGAATGACCGTCCGTTCGGTCCGATAGCCCCAATGACAGCGCTAACGATTCCGAGGGAGAAGCGTGCGCGGTTCTCGACACTGCCGCCGTACTCGTCCATGCGATTGAGGACCTCGTCGTGGAGGACTGGTGGATGAGGTAGTCGTTGGTAGCTGAAGATGCGATACGCGTGAGCCCACGGAAATGCAAAGCACTTGCGATATACCGTGGATCTCGACGCCATCGAAGTCTTGTGAAAAGTTAGATGAAGGATGAAAATTGTCGGATCCAGAACACTCACCCGCTTCAATAGCGTTCTTCGCCGACCGCGCAAAGAGATATACTCCTTGATCTCAGGTACGGTCAGGGGTCGCGGAAGAAGGTCAATGCCAGTGAGCTGGACATCCGATGCTGAGACGTAGGGGAATGATGGGTCCTCCGCCTGCAGCTGCTAGCGCTTCGCAACCCATCCGAGAGCCACCTGCTGGCTGAATATGAGAGATCATTTGCCGTGTATGTACGGCGTCGGTGACCTGCGGGACACTTCAGTCAATATCGCGCTCGAGGAGCCGCACGAATAACGCACCTGTCTCCATGCAGCAATCTGGCCTTGAGTATAGAACTTGGGATGTGAGCAGTGCCGCCAGCACGGGCTGCGATGATCATCGCGTCGGTCACTGGCAGCTTCCCAGGTCGACGAGCCTGGTGAGTGAAGTATTCGGCGACCAGAGGTAGATACGGGTCGTGGTTGGCGTCAGCACGAAAACGGGCCATCGGGGCGAGGACGACTCGGTGTTTCAAGGTAAGCTTGCCGACTCTGATGGGCTGAAGAGCTTGGACGAAGAGGCAGAGGCAGACATCGTGCTTTGTGCTTTGAGAGATGAATTTGTTAGATGCATTCCAGGGAAGGGCTCCTTCATCGTAAGCGTTTCCTTAGAATGCGATCAGTCAAAGGTACATGTAGTGCAGAACGACGACCGGCGTACCTTGGAATGCTCCAAATAGAGCACAGAAGTCCAGCGCCCAGGCAAAGCCCATACTTGCCGCAGAAATAAAGAGCTGCATCCGCTCAGCATAAGCCCAACGCTGGAAAAACAATAAGGGAATACGAATTGTACCGCTTCTGGTGTCGTCTTTCAAAATTTTCACGCCTAAATCTTCAGACTCCAGCCCTCTGAGTAAAGATCTTCATTATGCTGCAAAAGTCACGGTTGATACAGAGCCTCTCACCCCAGTTCCACTCTGCAGATTCAATCCCAAGAACCTATCTCTTGAATAGCAGTCGATACTCGAGCCGGAGATTTCGCGATACATTCATGTGTGGCATTGCTGGCGCAAGAAGAGTAAGTATGGCAATCATTCATGAGCCGTTTCATGGCGGAGACGACTGGATAGACTTTGAATTCAGAACGAGCACCGAAAGTGCCAGGGACTTGAGGTGGTGGTGGGGAGTGACGGGAGTCACGTACTACATCACGATCACGTTTCTTGTGACCATTGTGACGACGCGACTTGATTCCCCTCCCTCATCCCTGTCTCGAGACTCTTAATGTGGGGGACTTTCGAAGGAATCAGGTAAACAGGTGACCTCCGCACATGTACTGTTTAAGCAAATATTGCAAAAAGGCGGCAACGCCGTGTCGCTCACTTCTGGCCACGTTTTTTTTTTTTTTTTTTTTTTTGAAACGCGTCAAAAACGCGTGCTTCGGACGCTCCTGGCAGAACGTTGTCGGAAGAAGAGCGCTTGAAGGAGTGTTTGGACACGTTCCAAACTTCCAGTCTTACAACGGAGGCCGCGCCAATAACCAGGCGGGGACGGAGAAGTCAGAACGAACTTCAGAACAATTCCCCGCCAATTTCCAAATAGATTCAAGAAATGCTTAGCAAATGAGGATATTCGACGTCAGAAGTTGAGGAATATATATTTTGATTCTGTTGCATTGCAACGAGTGATAATTCTACAAACACTTCAGTTGTAGGAACGAACGGAACTCGAGCCCTTCTACGGCGTCCAACTGAGCCGAAATCGCTTGCTCTTCCATCGATATCGTGTCTCCCGCTCCACGAAGGATGTTCTGAAGACAAGCTCTGAAAGGCTGTTCAACAGAACGTCTACACCGGACTCGTGAGCGTATCAACTCGATGTAAACCGAGGAGGTAAACGCGAAGGTTGAGCTGAGCTCTAGACATTGGAGGTCCGCAACAAGAGGTACAGTGGATTCGTCTGATTCGCAGACAAGTCCTTGGAGGAGGGCGTCTGTGATGGTGGTGTGCCTGCGGGATTCGTCCACTCGCAACATTTGTAGCTTCGGGAGTAACTGGAGACACTGCAAGACCTCCATGTCCGTGATGATGACGTGTATGGAGAGGGAGTAGAGATGGGCTTGAAACAAGGAACGACTGGCCAGGGCAGCAAATTGCTGCGGTGCCCAAACAGGGGGCTGAGCACCCCGCCGCCGAGAGACATTCAGTGAACTCAGGGCAGGAAGAGTCAGACAGTCCAACACACGACCGACGAGTTGGGGGTCGTCGGCTGACAAGCGGAGGCTGAGCGTGCCGATGTTGGATGAGACAGGGTGCCATGGGACATTCGACGTCATTCCTTCTAGGTTCAACTCGAGCTTCGACGAAGCCTTCGACGTTACGCTTGTCAATATGGAGAAGCAGTTGACGGGATTATCGGCGGCATGCGCCTGGTAGACAATCAAGTCAACCTGGGGCCATGGAAGGGCGGGTATTTTGGCGAGCTTTCCGCTAAACAAGATTTCGGTTAAGTGCGGGGCTATTTTGAAAATCTCGCTGTCCATCCGCCTCCAATTGCCCTGCAATGCGAGACGGGAGAGCTGGCCGAGGTTACCCTTCACCCCAGCGAGAGCCTGCCTCAGATGTCGATCAGGCTTAGCTAAAAGTGTGAGGCCGAATTGCCTCCATCTCGATGCATGCTTGCTGAGTAGCTCCATCACGAGTCGGGATTCGGGAGAGGAAGATAAGGTGAGACGAATCATGAGAGGATGATTACCGCCCAACGTTAATGAAGTCTCTATGAGAGACAGGAGAGTCTCTGGGGAGACGCGGCAGCCGTCCAAAGTGGGATGCGAAGCCAGATTTTTCACCAAAGCCCCGGCGTACCCATTACGCATCGATGCCAAATCGAGCACACCTTGCAGGGGAATCAGAGCCGAATGGACGGAAGCGGGAGGTGTGCCTACCTGAGAAAGTTGGCGCAGATGCCATTGAGATACTCGACGCAATTCTTGGTCCGACGACCTATCCCTCTCATCCAGACTGGGGAAGCAGTGGTCGAAAACCAGGAATAACACTTCACTGGGTAATCGACGAATGGGAGAAAAAACGCTGCGACAACTGTCCGTGTATGACTCTAGAGCCGCGCGTTCGGAAAGCAGCCTATCCATTTCGTTTTGGATTTTTTGAATTTCTGCATCGTAGCATTCCAGTTCAGAAGACGCCGCTGAAATGGTCGCTCGGAGAGTTGCTGTATCTGTGGGCACTGTTCCAGACCGAACAATTTCGCGGATAGCCGCGAGCTGAGCAGGAGTAGGGAGAGCTAGAGAGGAGAATCCGGTCTGCATCGTCGTTGCAAAGAAGTAAAGGACCAGATCAATCACAAAATGATAGATCATAACCCAACAGGACCAAAGCGGAAAATACCGGAGGGCCCGATTTGGGCATTCACCGCCAAACGCCACAAAAGGAAGGTGAAAGGAATTAGGAGACTCGAGAAATTGATCAAAATAGCCGAAGATGAGGCATCAAATCCTTGCTAGTTTTCGCGTTCCGAAACTTTCCAGTTGGCAGTGAATAATGCGCCCAGTGTCGTTATACTTACAACAACTTCGGACGTCACTCAACCATAAGCGGGATATTCAGCAAACGTAACCATATCTCACGCCTCCCAACCCCGACCACGGACTCGACGGGTACGTACCCCATAAAAGCCATTTATGAACTTTAGCTCAACGGGTACCGGTCAGTATTGCATTCCTCTATCTATTCTATTCAGAATTTCTCCTGGAGGGTGGTGATCAATGAGAATGCTGGTATTCAGCAGTACCTCAAACGCGAAGTGTCTCTAGGTGTGAATGTGACGAGCGAAAAGGATTTGGATGATCATATTTTGGAGAATATTTTCGAGGAGGGTTTGTACCGTCCTGAGTTTCGAGGGCTAATTAATTAATATTGGAAGCGCACCACGCTTGCTGCATGGCTGCGATTGGGCCAGACGATGGTAGGTGCTTATTTTGATCCTGATTTGAGGCGGTAATAATTAGAACGGAAATAAAGACCCTCACGCTGTATTGGACGGAGACTCCAACGTCCGCGGTGTGAAAGGTCTCCGTGTTGTGAATACGAGCGCGTGGCCGGGAATTTTAGGTTACTTCCCCGCGTCCCCGATGTACATGGTGAGTCAGAGTTCTCCCACACATTCTCGAGTATCTTATCGTCAATATTCCAGGTTACGGAAAAGGCTGCTGGTGTCATTCTGCGGGATGCTAAATTGAATTAGTATACCATTTGTCGCGATCTGGTTTTTGAAATCAATGATCGGTTCATTTAATTTTTACAAGCGGCCAGTCTGCTCGTGCCCGACTCGATGGGTCAAGGAAACGACCTTGTTGATGGGTCTGTACCGTCGCCCCAAACCGATAGTGGGCTATTACTATGTAGTATGATCTCACGTTATCTATACATTTCACATGGTCGATTCAGAAGAGAGACGACATACTGCACACAATGTTTACACCGACCAATAAAACCTAAAGATCAACCTCAACGAGCACCTCCTCCCCCTTACCCTGAATCTCAGAAATAGACCTGTACCCCGACAGACCCAGCGTTGTGTCAAGATCTGCGAGCGTCATCTTGAGCACTTGCTCAATGCCCTCTTGTCCTGCTACAGCTGCGCCGTATAGCCACGGGCGGCCTACTATGTGAGTAGTATGAGCTCAGATACGAAGCATGGAAGACAGCGACTCACACAGTACGCCTTGAGCACCAAGAGCCAACGCTTTGAAGATGTCAGACCCGGTGCGGACGCCCGAGTCGAAGAGAATCGTAAATTTTCCCGCTGCCTGGGCCGCTCTGACTTTGGAAGAGCGCATGATGCGCACGAGGGCTTCCAAGGACGCTATAGCACCATCCACCTGACGGCCACCTGCGACACAAGACAAGCATCAGCACATTTGAATCCAAGACTCCAAAACCACCCACCATGATTCGACACGACAATCCCATCCACGCCACACTCCAAAGCCTTCTCCGCATCACCCACACTCTGAATCCCCTTCAACACCAACGGCCCCTGCCAATTCTCGCGCAAAAACTTCACATCCTCCCAATCCCGAAAAAGTCCCGAATTCATCTCCCTCAACCACTCCATCCCCAGATCCACCGCATCCCTCGCCTCCTTGTCCCCATCCTCAAGCGCCCGATCCACCTCGCGCGCATCATACGGAAACCGCGTCCGCGGGCGCACCTGCGGCGCCCGCCCCAGCCTTGCCATGAACACCGGGTCGCTCATCCCGACCTGCACCCCGACGCCGTGCGCAAAGGGGAGGTAGGAGCGCGCCATGTCGTGCGCGCGCCACCCTAGGAGGACGGTGTCGAGTGTGACGAGGAGGGCGGCGAACCCGCTTGCCTTGGCGCGTGCGAGGATGGAGAGTGTAACCTCGTTGGAGGCGGGCCAGTAGAGCTGGTACCAGCGGTGGCCGGTGCCGTTGGCGGTGGCGACGTCCTCGATGGAGCGCGAGGAGGCGTTGCTCATGATGAAGGGGACGGTGAGGTTTTTGCCGGCGGCGGCGGCGGCGAGCTCGCCTTCGGCGGAGAAAAGACCTTGCACGCCGATGGGGGCGATGAAAAGCGGGGAGGGGTATGTGACGCCGAAGATGGTGGTCTGCGAAAGGGATGAGAACGACGTTTCGAGGCAAGATGGTTCGGAGCGACTCGGAGAAAGAGAATCAAAGAGTCGAAAAGCAACTCGGGGTCAAAGGAATCAAACAGAAGCGCAACGGCCCAAAACGAGCACGGGGGATCCCAAGACTTCAAAACAAAAGGAAACTACACGCACCTCAAGACTGCGCGTAGTCGCATCAACGAGCATCCGCGGAACGATCCTATACCTTTCAAACGCACGCACATTCCCCCAATACGTCGAATTCGTGCCGGCGCTCCCTCCCGCGTACATGAAAACGCCTGGTAGTAAGAATGCAATCCCAGTCTCGACTCACGATGTAACAACATCAACAGAACTAGCGCACTTACCCGGATACTCTTCAAACTTTTCCCTCGCCTTCGCCTCCAATTCCTCAAAGACGACGCTCCCAAGCGGGGGCACGCCTTGTCTGTTGCGGTAGACTTCGATCATGTATGTGCTCCCGGCGTGGTGTGCCGTGGGATTCATTGTCGTAGGTGGCGAATAGTAGCGAGTTTCGGGGCTCGTATCGCGGCTGTAGGCGCTTTCTTATAGGTAGCGAGCCGCTAGCGCATCCGAGGCGGGGGAGAATCCGCTCTGCAGTCCCATGATCGACAGAGTTCAACCCCACTTCGTAGGCGCGGCCCTCTCTTAAAGACAGCGAGCGCATCCGAAGCGGGGGAGAATGTGGGAGAATCCAGTACTCTCCCCCATGATCGTCGTCCGTGGTCCCGTTCTGGACCGTGATTGGCCGGTATAGGCAGATTCCGAGCCCGGTATTTGAAATTTTAGGATCCAGGTGCATTGGGGGAGGACCTGGGCAGGTACATACAGCATTGTTATCGTCGCAGTGGAAAAGATTGAGATCAGCGACCAATGATGGGATGCAACAAAGACAAACTCGGGCTTTCCTGATTCGGCTATTCACCACCGAGTGCCATAAAAGGAAGGTCGAAGGAGCCATCAGCAATTTGACAAAGTTCTGACTCTGACGGACATCGTCGCTTGATCGTAACCTGATAGTAGACTGACAATAGAATTGCTGCCAGTTTGAAACCAGCCGCAGTTGTATCGGGAGCTAGTGTGAATATCATATACGGAGGAGAAGTTAGCAGTTCGATGCGGGTTTCATATTTGATGTACATACAAACCTACTTAGAAAACCAAGGTGCAAAATTAGTTTCGGAAGCTCTGGATGCGATATATTCTTTGCAGCAGGCTGGCTGCACGTGGGCATAGAAGTCGCGGAATGGAACAAGAACGTGGGTAAATAAGTTTGTATGCTCAAGTGAGATTAAAACAGATGTTCGCTAGTATAAATACTCCGATTTTTCACCGAGACATCGCGATTTAGATTGAACTAGGTACAACGTCGAGAATCTATACACATAATATTGATACATCACGGCCAGCCGGAGGGATGTGACAGCTTTACGAATATTAACCTGAATGCACTGCATGAACTGCTTCAACATGTAAACACAACGCTGATACGGACTCAGTGAAGACGGTCGGATGGGAATATCGCAACCACTTACTTCCGGCGGTGATATTTATGGTGTCGACACGCGAAATAGGGAGTTGAGGACCTGCTCCAATTCCCCCGTTACCCCCATCGCGACCTCCCTGTCCTCCCCCGCCGCCAATTCCGCCTAAAATCCCGGTCATATCAGAGCATTCGCAAGATAGGATAGTAGACGCACCACGTATTGACCCAATTGACATGTGGTTCACTGTGAAGGGGGAGGAGAGACCCGGTCCCGGGGGCATTTCGCTTTCCTGATCTGGGGGCTCGACTAGGGAAAATGAGGAACCGGTTCCGTTTTCAATGCAGTATAAGGAAGTAGTCCTTGTCTCGACGACAGAATATGAAGAATTCTGGGAGGATTCTTCGTCGATTTCATGGGGCTGGGAATCATTCAAGTCTTGAACTATAAACCATTTCAGAACAGAGCGGGAAGGAAGTAAAATTGACTTCGTGCCGTGAATAGACTCGAAGCTTATGCTGTCCATTGTCAGAGTGCGAGTACGGCTTGACTCAATAGGTATCTCCACTCCCTCATTCGCGAAGGTACATGGTGGGACGAGAGACCATTGAGAAGAATTTGGGGAGGCCGTGACTTCGATAGGGAGGACTGGAAGGGTGCCGATATGACGTGCCATGTGAGAGGATAGAGAATACTGGGAGGATTCTTCTACGGCTCTGTGTGGCTGGAAGTCTGAGACCTCAAACTGTTTCGGAGGCGTTGAGTTCCAAGGAACCGCAGAGAAATATGGAATTTGTTTCTGCTTACCTCTTCCCGTAAATCTCTTGGAAGCATCGCTGAAGAGGAAGATTGGGTTTCATTGCGGTTGCCGTCAATACAAGCGTTCAAAGTTTCCAGTCCAATATCGGTATCAATCTCGGCCGTCTGGCACTCAATCGCTAAGGTGCTTAACTCAATCGCTAAGGTGCTTATTTGTTGTCAGTCTTAGACTAGAGGAGCAAGAAGCTGCACACATACTTAGCTTGTATCTTGAGCGTATCACGCAGTATTATGCCATTAGTGTGCCATCTTGCGGCAACAGCACGCATCATAGTCAGAGTCACTTCGGTACTGATATCGATATATTGTCAGTCTTGGACTACAGAAAGCCGCAACAAAGCTGCGCACATAGTTCGGATATTGACTGTATTGCGCTGTATTTCGAGAAGTTCTTCGATACTAATCTATTGTCAGTACTAGTCTCAGACGATAGGCAGCCGCAACGAAGCTACGCACAGCGCTCGCCGTTCTTCCTCTGAAGATTGCGGTTCATCAAGTTCCCCATCAATACAAGTGTTCGAGAGTCCGATATCAATTTCTTCAACCCTCGTGTGCTGGTATGCGAGACCGAGACACTCTTCAGTGCTAATTTTATGTCAAGCTCAGACGACAAGAAGCAGCAACAATGCAACACACAGATCTCGGATCATCTCGCACATTTTCTCGATCAAACCGCTTTTCTTTCGTTCTGTCGCACAATCAATGTCCACACAACTTATAGAACAAAAGAATTCGTTGAGTACCTGGGGACAGCTTGGAATACAGTTTGGCCGCATTGGATAGCTTGAACTGAATCCGAAATCTAGTGATACGAGGCGCCCGGTGACCACTCGATTCTTCTTTGACTTTCTGTAGGCGAAAATCCGAGTCCTCGAGCTGTTTCATAGGCGATAACGACCAGGGGAATATGTAACAAAAGCGAGTGAATTTTCTCACCTCCTTGTGTGAATCTCTCGGACGCATTGCTGAACTGGAAGACAAAGGCATTCGTGTTTCGTCCTCGTTCCCCTCAACACGAGTATTCCGGTTCCCGGTTACGATGACAGCATCGAGCTTGACCGTATATGAGTCTACTTTGAGAAGCAGTGCTTCGTAACTAATGTATTGTCAGTCTTGGACAATGGGAAGTCGCAACTGAGCTGCACACATAGCTTCGAGTTCCTTGACCCGATGATTGTAATCGTCCCATCCATTATCATCATGAAAACGTTTTTTAGTCCCAAGTTTCTCTCGTTCTGTTGCGCACACTGATCAGAAATCACAGTCTTCATAAATCAAGAGAATCTGTTGAGTACCATTGGCAGGGATCAGCCGAGAAAATAATTTGGCTGCGTTGAATGGCCTGAGTTGAGTACGGAATCCAACAGTGCGAGGTGCCTGGCCGACACTCATAGGAGTACTGAAAGAGGGGGCGTCCTGACCGCGGTGGTAGCTAGTCGCCGTATTTATACAGTGATGCCAAATTTAGAAAAAAAAAACACGCGAAATGCAGGCGGCAGTCATTGACAAGCCGTGCACACCGCTATAATAATTAATCGGCGTGCCAAATGGTCGACAAAATTGCATGTGCGCATACACCGCGAGCCCGCCAGTCCGAGTGACGGACACCACAGTGGCTGACAAAGTGCAAGAAATTTATTGATGGATCTAGGTAGAGGTTGGGCAGAGGAAAATGGGGCGATCTGTCGTAGAGTAGCCTATAGTTGAGAACGACAAGGTAGTAACTTGTTTCACTGAACTTCGATGGGATGAAATCGGGCGACAAATCGAATGATGCATATGCATATGCGCGTAGAACGAACAGTGAGAAGCTTCAGGTTGAGAGAAATTCAAGTGAGTGAAGCATAAGCAGTGGGAGACAAGGGAGGCTCATCGACAAGCTCAAGCGTCGTCACGGTCCAGGTCACCGAGATTTTTCAAAGTGTAGCCAACGAGGAGAATTTAGCGCAAGTGATGCCACCGCGTGCTCTTCAGCGAGCAAGAAAGTCAGAGTAGCGTTGGCTATTGTCCCATCCAAGCAGGCGTAACGATCTGGCGGCCAAAGCGCCGGTCGTTGTAAGAAAACAAAGTGCAAACACCACCATTGTCCCAAAAAGGAAGGTAGACCAAACACTGGACAAATAGTCCGACCATTGTTCTCTCGCCAGCCATTGTCCAACCCGTCGACGTATAAAAGCAATGCAGAATCCCCGCTATCCCCCAGCTCCCCACCCACCGCGACGACGACACGACGACTTGAGGACTGGTTCCTTTTCCCACTTCACTTCATTCAATTGACTTTACGACTTTGAACACCACTCTCCTTCAACAACTTTTCTGCCACCACATCACACGAAACCAACACAATGAAATCCACCACCCTCTTCACCACCCTCCTCACCCTCGCCCTCGGCGCCCTCCACGCCTCCGCACACGCCATGCCCAATCCCGCACTCGGCATCACCGGCCGTGCCCTCCAGCGCAACGACGCCCAGCGTCCCTCGGACGACAAGCCCTGCGGCAACGTCGATATTGCGTCGAACATCGACAAGGCGACGGCGATTCCTGTTACTGTCGGGAAGGATGGGACGAGCGTGAGCTTCAATATGACGAATTTCAATGGGTGCGTTTTTTCCTGACTCATTTCCACTTTTATCTCATTGGACTGACTGGTGGTGGTATTTGTGCAGCGGCGGAGACGGCTCGCGGAAAGTCTCAGTGATGATTGACCCTACGGGCACGGGGAAGAACTTTGTCAAGGCGAATGTCACGAAGAACGGAGACCCTGTACGTCTTTCTGCTCCCTCCCCCTCCTCCCTGTCACCTGAATACTGACCACCTCGACGCAGGCCCCCAAAGAAAACACTGGCTCCGACCTCATCACCGTCGCCCTCCCCGACGGCACGAAGTGCACGGGCGGGAAGGACAAAAATCTGTGCTTACTCGTGCGTCTTCTCTCCTCCATCCTCCTTTTTCCCATACCTCACGCCTCACGCTAACGCCTTCCCCCCTCCCACAGTCTGTCAAATCCACCGCAGGCTTCGGCGCATGTACCGTTGCTAGCCAACTCGCCTCCACCGGCGCTGCCAAGAGCGGGAAGGTGCCATGTAAGAAGAACCGGAGGGCGGTGGTACGTGTCTTCTTCTCTTTCCTTCCTCATCCTGCTCTGCCTCCCTCCACCGTGCCGAATCCCGATTTCTCCCCGCTTTCTCCCTCGTCTCTCGCCCCCTCTCCCCTTTATCTTCTCTGTCCTCATCATGCCCGTCACTCACGCTCTACCTTTACCCACAGGCCACCCGCGCCGCGCGCTTCCTCCGCGCCCAAGCCCGTGCACTCGAGCGCGAGGCTGAGGAACAAGAGCGGAGTCTGCACGGCAACCCGCTCTTCGCCACCACACTGCTCTAAGCTATGGGCTTATGAGTCACGACAAGGACAATCTTTTGTATTTCTAGCCGCATAAATCCTGTATCGAGAGAAGAAGAATGTATAGAAAGGAGTTTTTTTTTGGAATATCGTTACTGTTTTTGTTTCTGTTTCTGTTTCAAGATCATCGACCCACCGACATGCCTCGCAATTGTCTATCATCCGGCTCGATAACGCGGACTCCCTTGAATTCGACACTGCATCCTCGAAGACTCGGGCTCGAGCTCGAGCTTAGGACTTATGGTGCAGCATTGGATTCTCGCAGTTGCATTGACTAAATATTCTCCTTATGAAAATCAAGAAATGCTGACAGCGCCGACTACTATACAGCTTGGGCGGTTGTTGTGACTCTTTATACTTCAAACCACAGCTTCAATTCGGATCTCATCCAATGCACTGGCAGTCAGACTTTTTGAATTCCGAGACTCCGGAAAAAAATTCTCTCTTCCCGATACGAATCACGAACAGCACTGGCAGCGACGAAACATAATTCCGAATCTGTTGGGTCCTCCGAACCTACATATGTGATTAACTGTGCCACTCCAATTTCCAGCCGCGGTGGTCATCCAACGCGCCGAATAGGTATCGATATATCACGCTCAGTGCCTTACGCTGAACTGATCTGTGGTCTGCCACAATCTCACCTTTTCTCGCCCACCTCAGCCGTGCCTCAGTCTCAATGGTCTTTAAGACGCCTGGACCGTACGAACGGCCGAATGGATCGAGACTCGAGAGGATGAGATATTTCCTCCTTTTTCGTAACTCTCATTTTCGATGTAAGCTCTCGAGAGACAATCGCAAATCTAAGACGGCTAGTCTATCTGCTGGTATCTCCTTTCACTTCATACTTTGAGAAAATTGTGGCCAATGCCGAATGCATCGGTAGTAATTAAGCAGTAAGTATCAGCTAATTAGGAGTATTCTGTTTTATTCAGTTATTTGCGACGGATATGCCACTAATAAATTGTCTGAGTCTGAGAGATTTTGTTTCGACGCACGGTACTTTTATTTTTCTACGTTTCCATCCTCTTACAGAAAATCTCCTTTTTCGGTTTGCGAAGCGGTAGTTTGTCTAGGTTTGGTCCGTTTCGGCTGTTCGGCGATCACTTCCTCCTTGCCTCGTCACTGACCAAGATTTGCCGGTTCTGTTGAAACTTGACGTCGCCGACGACTCGCCGTGTCCACAATCGTTGTTGCCGCGATTGCGCCACCTCCCTCGCTGGCAGATGTCGCTGAGTCCGGAATATCTTACCCTTGCCCGCACTCTACACCCAGGAGACCTCTGGTGGGCGGAACATTACACATTCCTTCTCTCCCGTGGCTACCAACTTCGAAAACGATTCAAACCTGGATGGGTTCCAAGTTGGGAGCTTCCGGGGAACGCCCCATGGCCATCCGCCTATGAAGATTTTCAACCCGCACCCGCAGTATGTGACTGTGCCTTTCTGAGAAATTGGCTGATGGTTAATATTCTTTCCGCAGAGGGGAAATGTACTAGACGCTGTTCGAATTGCAGACGGAGTAAAAGTGGTACTGAAGATTGTCAGGACAAGAAACGAGGCAGATTTGACGATCTATTTTGGCAACACGCTCCGCGAGAGCGAGCCCTCTGCAGCTAACAGAGCCGTGCCTGTGTTGGAGGTCATCTCGACGCCATATGAGACCCTCATTGTGCTACCATTTCTTCGGGAGTTTCTTAGATTACCATTCGTTCGCATTGGCGAGGTTACAGAAGCTCTTCGTCAATTCCTTCAGGCAAGATATTACAGTAATTTCCACAAATCTCGGCACCCCCCCCTGAACGGTATTTACAGGGAATGCAGTACCTGCATTCGCACAACGTCGCTCATAGGTATGTATACAGTTCTCCTTTCATCATGCGCATATAACGACAGTGCATATCAGAGACTTGGGACCGGGAAACCTTATGATGGACGCCTCTCGTGTCGTTCCCAAAGGATGGCATATGTGCGCGGCCGATTCTCATGACCTTCCCATCCTCTCCACAAAGCTGAAAAGCAATCCACGATACTCAGTTGCACCGGTCAGCTACTATATTATCGATTTTGGTCTCGCAACCCAATTTCCCCCGTCCATATCAGTCGAGGACGCCAGGTCTGTCGGTAGATTCGGTCAATACTGGAGAGACATTCCAGAACTGTCTGATATTATCCCATATAACCCGTTCAAGGTCGACATTTTCATGCTTGGAAATGTAATCAAGACATTTCTCGTCGAGGTATGTCGCCTTTTCTCAGCGCCGTAGTCGCTTACAGATGTGCAACTCAGGAATATCATGGTCTCGATGTATTTCGTGGTCTGGGCGAACGAATGACTGCCACGAATCCCGATGAGCGACCCTCTGCTTCGGAATGTCTTGACATGTTCGAACGGCTGGTGTCTGGAATCAATCACAAGTGTCCGGTTATAGCCCGGGACTCGGGCAGTGAACGCAAACGCAAGTTTCGATTTCGGAGCCTTTTGAAACAGTTTGTATCCTGAATTCCCTCGTGTTAATCTGCCCATTTTCGGCTCTCGCAATCCATTCTCCCGCTTTTCTCCAATCTTGATCGCAAACCAGCAGTCGCTTTCAACTCTCGCACTTTATTCATATGCTGTCGAACTTGCTATGCACGCCTTCAATACAAGTTTCGCTACTTGTCAATGCTTCATCGAAGGGCTTTCTAATTGCTTTCTGGCATGAGTCCTCGCTGGGATGCCCTACCTTTCACGCCAATTCACCTGACCTTCGCTCAGCCCTGGAGTTCTCGGTGCATCGTGCTGATCCTGGAGGCCGGTGCGCACGGCCTGTCGATGACTGCCGCCCAAAGTTCGCATGTCCGATTTTGTATAAATACACTGCCTACGCAGCTTACAACGCGGTCGACAACCCGTCGTTCACACTCCCATGAGTGGTCGCAGGGCATCTCGTATCATTGGATTCCGCATTCCCTGAAAGCGCCCAAGCCTCAGTTTGACTTGCCCTCAGACTCTGGTAACGACTTTCTCTATCTTATAAATCCTGTGGACCTTGATGTCGTACAACAGGCCTAAAGAAGCCCATTCCTGAAGAGTCTTGTCATGACGATGTCTTGAGGGCTACGACACAGACTGAGCAGTTTCGCGCTATACTGGATCGAATGCTGGCGGAGGAGGCTGAGTTGAGGGTTGCGATTACGGAGGCTCGGTTGAGGGGACTCCCTGGTATTGACCTTTGTTCCCATGACAAAATCCGGGAACAAGACAACTTGCAAAAACTACCTGAGCTGCAACGGGACTTGCCTGCCATTGATTCGGAAGAGGTAGAAAAACTTCTCTTTCTAATTTTCGGGTTTCATTTCTTGGTACTCACTTAATCTTCATTAAACAATGGCAGTCCAAAGGGCAAGACTCAGCCGACCACCAGTTCCGCGAACCAGGAGACAACCGGCATTCACTATGCTCCCAATGGTCTTATGTCTTACCAAATACCTCAAGCGAAATACCTGTTGGGCCACACCTCAGCTCCTTCAGTCTGGACCGAATCACAATTGAATCGATTCACGGTACGTATGCAATCTCATATTCCTAGCAACTTTGGTTTGAATCGGGTCACAGGATCAGAATTGGATGAGGTACAGCTTCGCCGGATAAGCACAGAATTGGCCCAGCATTCGTCATATTCTTTAGTCGAAACAAGGAGCACTTCTTTCTATCGCAGTGAAAACGGCACCCGTTCTTCATATTCTCTTGTCGAACCGGAAGGTCAAGAAACAGACGTGCCTCTAGGGTCCAGCCTTGCCTTGCCCTTCACAGTGAACTACCTGTCAATTGGGTCGATACGCGGTACTTCTAATATCCTATGTTCTGAATGCTCTGATACCAACAACCTTGAAGGCGGAATCGGCGGCGGGGGAGGACAGGGAGGTCGAGATGGTGGCGACGGGGGACTTGGAGCAGGTCCTCAACTTCCGATTTCGCGTGTTGAAACACTGAATATTCAGGTCACGGGAAGTAAGTGTTTGCGATGTACTTGTCGGAATTTATTGACTGAGTCGCGATCAGCGTTATGTTTGCATTCTGAAGCAGTTCATGCATTGCACTCATCAGAAGCTATTGACTGAGTCGATATCAGTGTTATGTTTGCATCCTGAAGCAGTTCATACAGTGCATCCAGATTAACAATTTCTGTAACATCACTCCGCCGGCTGGCTGGCCCAGGGTATCATCATTGAGCTTGTAATATAAATTGTAGCACCTTTTTGAATCGACATCGTGTGTTATAACCTCACTCACTGGACATACAAAATGGTGTATCATTTATTTCCTTTTTGATTCCATTCGGCGATTTCTATATCCACGTCTAGCCCAGTCTGCCGCAAAGAATCTATCCGATCGAGAACTTCCCGGCTGATTCTGTAGCTGTGGTATCTTTGTAAGTATTTCTGTCCGTGTTGACAAAACCAGCATCGAATTACTGACCGATCGCCCGTATACGCTGAAACGTCCCTGATATTCACCCTACTCCAGGGTTCAACCGTGGTTGGTTTGAGACCAGCGGCGATCTCATCGTGGGTCCACCATCGAGCTCGGATGAGGCTATGGACAGCATCAATTAAACCGGGGCCGTGCCACATAATATCCGTCAGAGTCAGAATGTTCAACCGCGGCACCAAAAACTGGGAATTAGAGTCCGGTGAAGCCAAAGCGCGAGTAAGCATTTCGAGAGTAAACACCGGACATTGTTCGATTGAGAGATGCGTCAAGAGCGGTGCATGACGCAGCGAATTCTTGAGAGTGTGCGACGAGATCTCGATATGTGGCCCCGCCAAGGATAATTTCGTGATATCAGGCGAGCCGAGCTGAAAGTCGGTGAGCGAGCCTTCAGCCAGTTTACCGGGATTTTCGAAGCAAAGTTCGTCCAAGGATGGTGCCAAGATAGGGTCCAGAAAGGTGCTCATAACATCGAACGCCCGGTCCTCGACATCCGAGGAAAGCTTGAGGACGCGGAGATGGTGTAGAACGATGGTGAACAAAACGATAGAAAAGCCGGTGTCATGCATTCGAACCGAAATGTGTGCGCGGACTAGTTGTTTGCATTCTTTAAGGATGGTGAAAAGATCGTCCTTTCTGTCTCTGCGGATGAAAGAGATATCGGTGAGTTGAGCCCATGGCATGGGAATTGGAAATCCAGAATCCAAAGTGAGCTTTCGCAAACGCGGCATCTCTGTGAAGCATGATATACTGTCCAGTCCGACGTCCTCTTCGAAGTCGTCACATATCTCCAATTCCTCCAGAGAACTTCGGCTGATGTTCCCTAGCTGTAGAAGAAACGAAGCGGATACCGTTCGAGGAAACCGCAAAGAGCGACAACGAGACGCGACGGCCAAGATTTCGTTCGCCATCTGGGGCGCTTCTGCGCTCCGTTGCAGGGAAAGGGAAAGAGGCAGCTGAGCAGAACGCGCAAACCAGGATCCAAGTCCCTCTGCATACGAGTCTATGGATTGCTTCGCAGGAGACACCACCAACGGCGAAGCGACCCATAATTCTGGGGCACCCAAAGCTACTGCTTGCCAGTCAGAGCAGACGTGGGAGAGTCTGTAAGTGTCTTGGATATGATACTTCCGCTGCCACGAAATATGGAAATCTCGACCATGTGGAGCATCGAGGTGTCGGAACGCGAGGGAGAATATCGACCTCAGGAATTCCACTGGGAGGGCGCGTGCAGGCGCGATGAGATGCCGGAGGGCTGCAGAGACCGCGCGCTCGGTGTCGCATAGGTCGTAAAGCGGAACGATCTGTGCTTCAAGTTGGAGCGCTTCAATTTTTTCCGTCAAGGATGAGATTCTGGATTCAGCCTCCGAGATAAAGTCCTCGATCTGGGTTTTAGAAGCGCTGGCAGTGCGGATCCTGGTCTGTTGTTCTACGATAACTTTGTGCATAGACTCGGAGACTCCAGGGGGAAAGATCTGAGTGGAGAGAGCCATGAATGTCCTGCGGGCGGAGCCACGGGAATATGAAGTCAAGGTAGTGGACTAGATGGGATCGTGGAACAAGCAAGCAGATTGTTTGTCAACAGTAATACGGTCAAACAACCGCTTCGTGTCAAATGTAAGGCAGCCCTTGGGCAGCCCGGGTGATCGGGGCGGGGAAGAGACGATCGCGAGGCATGTCCTTCGTCTAGTGCTCTCGATACAGTTCCTATCTAGCTAGAGATCCAAAAACTCCGCCTTGGTCGTCAGAGCAGCGTGGCAGCAAAGAGCGGGTTTCCGCGCAGACTCCTCTCCTGCTCCTCAATCCCGCGCTCGCGGGCTTAAGCGCGGAGGAAGCGCGCGGCGCGGGTGGCCTATGGGAGAGGGTTAGCGTTGGATTCAACGTGAAGATAAAGTGGAGGGGGAGGCGAGGAGCGAGAGGAGGGAGCGGGGGAGGGAGATGAGCAGGAGCGCATGAAGGCGGGCAGAAAGGGAATGTCCGTCGAAGTGAAGGGAACAAGAAGAAGGTGGAGGGGAAGGGGCGCGATGACGAAAGCAAATAAGGGACTTACCACTGCCCTACGATTCTTCTTGCCGCTCTCACACGGCACCTTCCCGCTCTTCGTCGCACCGGTCCCGGTGGTGATGGCGAGCTGCTAGCAACGGTACATGCGCCGAAGCCTGCGGTGGACTTGACGGACTGCGGGAGATAGCGTTAGTGGAAGGCGTGAAGTATGGGAAGAGGAAAGAAAGACACGCACCACTGGGCAGAGATTCTTCTCCTTTGCCCCGGTGCACTTGGTGCCGGCAGGGAGCGCGATGGTGATGAGGTTAGAGCCGGTAGCTTCTTTGGGAGCCTACCGTGAATGTAGTTAGCGTTTGTGTGGCGGGCAGGAGGGAGAGAGAGAACGAAGAACGTACGGGGTCTCCGTTCGTAGTGACATCCGCCTTGACGAAGTTCTTCCCCGTCCCCGTGGGGCCGATCATCACAAAGACCGTTCGCGAGCCGTCTGCACCGCTGCATCGATACCATCACCGTCAGTCCAACAAGGTCCAAGCGGAAACAAGGAATGACAAAACGCACCCATTAAAATTCGTCATATGAAACGCCCCGCTTGTCCCATCCTCACCAACTGCGACCGGGATCCCAACGGCCTTATCGATGTTCGATGCGATGTCGACGGTGCCGCAGGGTTTGTCGTCGGACGGGCGCTGGGCGTCGTTGCGCTGTCGGGCACGGCCGGTGAAGCCATGGGCCGAGTGGATCCACCAGGCGTGGATGGGTCAACGGGGGGCCGCACCTTGTGAAGTCGTACGCGATTGTACCTCCCGACAGTGCGTCTGCGCCTTCCTCCGCGGTAAGAGCCTCGACTATACGCGGCTCGACAGGATCGCCGTGCACCAGGTCGGGATGGCTCTGATCTAGCTCGAAGACGTAGCTAGATAATGTGGAGATCGTGGCGTTGCCATGTCTGGACGTCGTGAGTCTCGAGACATCCAGACCAGAGAGCTATATCGGACATACCTTGAAGATAATGGGCCCCGTCCGCTCAGTACCTATAGCCTCTACGACAGCGTCGACGGTCTCAGCCGCAAAACTGCGAGAACCTCGACACTCGGAGTATCGTCGTACTCGTCCGTGTGGTTTGACTTCGTCATGGAGAAACTGATGGACAGGGTAGCCGTTAGCACCTGTGAATACAGCACTCACCGCAAGGAAGACGTACCATGGGCTGCGACACCATTGAAGCCTTGGAGAAAGCAAGGGGCGGAGCTAAGTATTGACATCGATTTTCGTCCTTGGGGATTTTCAATCCCAGTGGCTGCTCAGCGTAGGTAGTTGCCTCCATCGGCGCTGGCGTATGCGCTGGGGAAATCGATATTTTTGGCCTCGAGACTACATTTCAAAGATGGCGGCTGGGGCAAGCAGGAACTGGAAGCGGAAGGTAGTTGGTGAGACCTTCTCCGTGTAGTAAACGTTGTGGATTTGTCGGCGACTGCCGGTGTGAACTTGAAGAACTCGACTTTGGTGTTTTCATCGCGTTTGCGGTGGAGCACGAAGGAGGAGGGAACAACTTCAATAAGGAGGGAAACGGGATTCTGTGGCGTGGATGATCGGTTAATTCCCACGGCAGCTTCCTGACTGCGGCACCTCGGGCCGTCCCTTTCAGCAGCCGAGAATCCGAGATCAATGATCATGAAAAAAACTGATTTTTGCAGCTTTGCTAGTCTCTCTAAGACAGACGCTACAACTTGTAGCTCGTTCCTCGCAAGTTATACTGGCTTCCGTGTTGCTTCAAAGTTCAGCCATCATGACATTGACTCTGAAGACAGCGTCGCGCTTTTGGCCATATATTTCTGCAGGGCCAAGCGTAAATCTTCAAGCTTTGAAATTGCCGGCGGGTGCCTCGGGCTATTTATCGTTTTCGACAAGTTTTCGACTTGACTGGAATATTTCATATTACAACTTGAAGCTCAATAACGATACTCTGGGCCAGCCAGCCGGAGTGATGTTACAGAAATTTGTTAGAATGCACTGCGTGAACTGCTTCAGCATGCAAACATAACGCTGATATCGACTCAGTCAATAGGTTCCGATAAAAAATACATCGCAGCCACTTACTTCCAGTGACGTGAATGTTCAATGTGTTGACCCGCGAAATTGGGAGTTGAGGACCTGCTCCGATTCCCCCATCACCCCCATCGCGACCTCCCTGTCCTCCACCGCCGCCAATTCCGCCTAGGATTCCATCCATATTAGAGCGTTCGGAAAAGATAATACTTAGTAACGTACCTCGTATCGACCCAATTGACAGGGAGTTCACCGTGAAGGGCAACCCTGAGGCGAGGCCGGGCCCGAGAGGCACGTCGTTCTCTTGATCATCCGGTTCGACGAGAGAAAATGAAGAACTGGTGCCGTTGCCGATGCGGTAGAAGGAAACACTTCTTGTTTCGACCCATGAATATAAAGAATGCTGGTCCGATCCTTCGCCCATTTGATGAAGCTGTACATCCTCTGAGTCTGAAAATATGACATATTTCAGAGGAAAGTCGCCAAGGATACAAGAATGCATGCGTACCATGAATCAATTCGATTGTCAATCGGTCAAGACTGAAGGAGCTGAGGTTTTGCGCAATAGGTATATCGTTCAAGGTACTTGGCGAGACGAGAGACCATTGCGAAGGATTCAGAGACGTTGCGGACTCGATACTGAGGCGTGAAGAGGTGCTAATATAATGTACCATGGAAGAGGAGAGAGAATTCAAGGAGGATACTTCTCCAGCTTCGTGATGTTGGAAGTCTGCCGGGCTTTGGAACTGTTTTATAGACATTCAGAATCAAGAAACTATGCAGCGATGAGATTTATTTCTGGTTACCTCATTCCCTATATCTCTCGAAAGCATTGCCGAACAGGAAGGCGGCATGATAGAAGACTGGGGTTCATCCAGGTTCCCGTCACAAGCGTTGGCAGTTTGGGGTTGAATATCAGTAGTAGTATCCATTTTGACCCTATCGCGCTGTGTTGCGAGGAGTGCTTCGTTGAATCTAATTGATTGTCAGTCGTAGACGATAGGATACCGCAACGAAGCTGCACACAATGCCAGGAGTTCCTGGTTTGTTGAACAGGAAGGCGGCGTGATGGAAGACTGGGGTTCATTCAGGTTCCCGTCACAAGCGTTGGCAGTTTGGGGTTGGATATGAGTAGTATTATCCATTTTGACCCTATCGCGCTGTGTTGCGAGGAGTGCTTCGTTGAATCTAATTGATTGTCAGTCTTAGACGATAGGATACCGCAAGGAAGCTGCACACAATGCCAGGAGTGCCTGGTGGATTTCATCACGGACAATCTTGTCAATCGCCGCGAGTCTCTCTCGTCCTGTTGCGCACAATTAATATGGAACAGGCGAATTGGAAATCAAGTACCAGGGGGCAGCCAGGAAACCAGTTCATCCCTGTTCAATGACTTGACGTAGGCACGGAACGCAATCCTAATACGAGGTGTCTGACAATCACCCGATTCTTCTTCGGCTTTGTGTACGTCAAAGTCTGGGTTTTTGGGCTGATATTTTATAACGTTAAAGACCAAAATATGCAGAAGATGTTCTGCGATTTTCTTACGTCCTCAGGGGAATTTCCGGGAAGCATCGCTGAACAGGAAGACAACCTAGACAAGGCCATTCGAGTTTCATCATTCCTGTTTCCGTGCATGTCTTCGTCCTCAAGTACCATATGAATATGGATGATGGCCGTATTGCGCTGTGCTGAGAGCAGTGGTTTGAGGCTGATTTACTGTCAGTTTAGGTTTTAGACGACAGGGATGCCCAGCGAAGCTGCACACAGAGCTAGAATATTCTTGACGGGCAGTACTGAGACAGTTGCCTCGATGCTGATTTGGCGTTAGTCTGAGGCGATGGGGAGCCGCAACGAAGCTGCGCACCCGGCTCGACCGTTGGACCAATCACCTGTTGCGCACCTGAGTTATGTTATCGTCAGTCTTGAACGATAGAAAGCCACAGCGAAGCTTCATACAGCCCACAAAATTGGACCGTTTTGCACTGCGTTGGTAGGTGGCGGAATTTCCTGCTCATTTATTGTCAGCTTGATTAAATTGGAAAGCCACTGACTGCATGCATAACTGGGTTTTCGCTCGTTACCGAAAAATATGCTTCGTTCCTGATTTATGGTTAGTTTTAGATCATAGGAAGCCGCAATGAAGCCACACAAAGCTTGAAATTTATTCTCGACCGTATCGCTCGGTGCCGAAAAATATGCTTCGCTCCTGATTTATTGTTGGTTTGAATAGGAAGTTGCAATGAAGCTACACACAAAACTTCAAACGTATCATAGATTCTCGTCAATGTATGATCGTAACGATCATCGAATTCCTCGAGTCTTGACTCGAGTTTCTTTAGTTCTACTACGTACAATCAGAAACGCTGCTTAAGAATCAAGACAAATCATCAAGTACCACGGTAAGGAAACAGCTTGGAATACAGTTTAGCCAGATTGAATGGCTTAGATGGAGGCCGGATCCGGATTCCAATAGTACGACGAGACACCTGGCGACCGCTCATGGGAGAACTGAACGAGGAGGTATTGATGGCGTTGCAACTGGGTAGCAGTGACTTTGTAGGTCGTGGCTCGTGGCCAACTCGTGGCTGTATCTAGTATACAGCAGCGGCCAGATTTAGAAGAGACATGCGAACTCAGCCAGGTGGTGGCAGTTAACTGTTATCGACACGCCGTAGTACACCGCCATTGTCGACAAGATGCACGGAGAGCTCCAAGGCTAAATGTAGTTCAAGGGAATCTTAAATCGGCGTGAATGGTCGGACTCAACATCGCATACCCAGCTAGGACCCTGGACTGCGGCACACTTGAGAAGTACAGTTACTGCAAGAATTCCAAGGTAGCGGCCGACACAGCAGGCAGAGTTGGATGAGGAGCATCCGGAGAACATACTGCCAGTGCATAGCGCTATAGCGCTGCAGCACGATGGTCGCACATGCAAAGTCATGAAGAAGCAAGGAGGACTGAGTGATCGCCGAACAGCCGAGAAGCCGCGCAAACCTAGACAAACTACCGCTTCGCAAACCGAAAAAGGAAATTTTCTGTCTTTCGTTTCAAGACGATCTCGGGGACGCAGAGAAAACAGTGCCGCGCATCAGAACAAAGTCTCCAAACAGATTTATTAGTGCTGCGAAACACTGAATAAAATTCCAGAATACTGTACTGATTAATAATAATACTACCGACGCATTCGACATTGGCCCCATTTCTCAACGTGCGAAGGCTTGGATCCGAAACGAGAGTTACGAAATAGGAAGAAAGATCTCAATATCTCGATCAATTCCGAGGCCGTTCGTATAATCAAATACTAAGTACTTACTGTACTCATCGAATCCGCCGCCGGCTTCAAGCGTCTTAAAGCTATTGAGACTGAGGTGGAGGGGGGGAAAGAACGACGAGATCAGTCGGATTATCGTAGGGGGTTACAATCCAAGGGTTGTCTTTTGTCGCTTCTTTAGCAAAACTAAAAAGGAACTTCTTCACACTTTCTATTTTCTTCTCTCTTTCCGCGCGCGCCGGGGTTTCGGGGTCAACAAAACAATTCGGGGAAAAGGGAAGGAAGGTATCTGTGTTTCACAAGAGGACTGCTACTGGCCCCGCGGTGCCGAGATAAAGAACAAGAAACGCAAGAGATCTCTGCAGAACCGCCGCACGTCGCCCTGGGCAGAGAAAGAGAGAGGAGAGAACGCGAAAACTAATCCAAGAAAAACAATTCCCTTCATACATTCATTCGTCTTCTCTCGATACAAAATCTATGCAGCTAGAAATACAAAAGATTGTCCGTGTCGTGCGTGATTCGTAATAAGCCCATCGACAAGCGATAGCTCAGAGCAGTGTAGTAGCGAAAAGCGGGTTGCCGTGCAGACTCCGCTCCTGTTCCTCGACTTGGCGTTCGAGTTCACGGGCTTGAGCGCGGAGGAAGCGCGCGGCGCGGGTGGCCTGCGGGAGGGTGGAGCGTGAGTGACGGGGATGGTGAGGACAAGGAAGACGAAAGGGGTGAGGAAGAGGGAGGCGGGGAGACGAGGGAGAGGGAAGTGCACAAGGAGGCCGCAGGTAAGGGAAGAGGAAGTGAATCAGATTGGGTACAAAGCGGAAGGTAGAACAAAAAACGTGCGGCGGCAAACGAGGAAAGAACTGGAGGCAAAGCAACGAGACGTACCACCGCCCTCCGATTCTTCTTACACGGAACCTTCCCGCTCTTGGCTGCGCCGGTCCCGGTGGATGCGGTGTCGAGCTGGCTGGCAACGGTACACGCGCCGAAGCCGGCGGTGGATTTGACGGACTGCGGGAGACAGCGTTAGCGGAAGGCGTGAAGTATGGGAAGAGGGAAGAAGGATGGGGAAAGAGACGCACGAGCAAGCAGAGGTTCTTCTCCTTGCCACCGGTGCACTTCGTGCCGTCGGGGAGCGCGACGGTGATGAGGTCAGAGCCGGTGTCTTCTTTGGGAGCCTAGTGTCGATTTGGTCAGTGTTCAGGTGACGGGGAGGAGGAGAGGGAGCGGGACGACGTACAGGGTCTCCGTTCTTCGTGACATTCGCCTTGACGAAGCTCTTCCCCGTCCCCGTAGCGTCAATCATCACAGCAACTTTGCGCGAGCCGTCTCCGCCGCTGCATTATCAATATCACCGCCAGTCAGTCCGACAAGATAAGAGTGCGAATGAGGAAGAAAAAACGCACCCATTAAAATTCGTCATATTAAAGCTCACACTGGTCCCGTCCTTCCCAACCGTCACAGGAATCGCCGTCGCCTTATCGATGTTCGACGCAATGTCGACGTTGCCGCAGGGCTTGTCGTCCGACGGGCGCTGGGCGTCGTTGCGCTGGAGTGCACGGCCGGTGATGCCGAGGGCGGGATTGGGCATGGCGTGTGCGGAGGCGTGCAGGGCGCTGAGGGCGAGGGTGAGGAGGGTGGTGAAGAGAGTCGTGGATTTCATTGTGTTGGTTTCGTGTGGTGTGGTTGTAGAAAAGTTGAAGGAAAGTGGCGTGCGTTCAAAGTCGTCAAACAGTCAATTGAATGAAGTGAAGTGGGAAAAGGAACCAGTCCTCAGGTCGTCGTTGTCCTCGTCGTCGCGGTGGGTGGGGAACTGAGGAGTAGCGGGGATTCTGCATTGCTTTTATACGTTGACGAGGTGGACAATGGCTGGCGAGAGAACAATGGTCCGTATTTGTTCAGTGTTTGGTCTACCTTCCTTTTTGGGACAATGGTGGCGTTTGCACTTTGTTTTCTTACCCCAACGTCGCTTTGGCCATGTAAATCGTTACGCTGCTTGGATGGGAATGGCCGACGCTATTCTGGTTCTTATGCTGACCTCAGCGGTATCACCTGCTCCCAAGTCTTCTCCTTGGCTACCCTCAGTGGGCTACCCTTTGCAAATTGTCTACGTTTGAGCTTGTCGAGGGGTTTCCTTCGTCTCCGACTTGGGTTGCACTTGAAGTTCTTTCAAGCTTCTAGCTGTCTTTGCGTCCATATACATATGCAAATGTTCGGTGTCTTTGCTCGTCAACGAGTGCTTGCGAGCGATGGTCTCACCCGCGCCAAATTCTCCTCGCTGGCTAGTAAGTGGGTGATTTCTATGTACACTCAGATTGCTTCCAACTGCTGAATATCCCGCTTCTGGCTAAGCGACGCCCGATAACCGCCGCCTCGTTCGCGCGCTGTACTACCGTAAGGTTTGGCGCACGTCTCGGCGACATTCGATCGCGCCGTGCATGCACCAGTCAGGGTCGAATCGACGCGCTTCACATCCAGTACAGCCCGGCGAAGAACCTTGGCGGCGTGGCGTCAACGTGGAACTAGACAGCGGCTCAGACTCGTTTTGTGCTTTCAGGGTTAGCGGATTCTCGTATTTCTGCATCCGTTTTTGAAGCTGATTCATCTTATCAGTTCGCGGTTCGTCAATCACCAATCCCATCATACCATCGGACAGCTATCAGTATCATGCTGCTATAGCGCTTTCTTGCCCTCCCCATCTACCTGTGGCTCCCAACCTTGTAAAATCTTACCCGAGATATGTACTCAAGTTTTCGCTTCGTAGATGACGACACTTCGTGTCATTACAGCGTAGATATAAAAAAAAACATTTGTGCTTTGCGTTCTACAAGGATTCGAAATCACATCAAGAAAGTATGAAAGGAAAAATGTAGCAAGATTGAAAAATCGCGGGACGCAGACGCACACACATACCACCGCCACCACCACCGCGCTCCGTTATGTACGCTGCAACAGCCCCAGACGGCGCTCAGAGGCGCTAACTCGCCAATTCGCAACCCATCTGCGCGCCAGCATCCAACCCGCCTCCACCTCCTGCCCACGTTTCGTCGATAGCTCGGCGGCGATACGTCCCGCTTCCACCACTACTTGTACCACGACGACGCGAGCTGCTGGGAGGCGAGCTCGATATGTGTATCGACCTCGCTGTCGTAGCGCAAGGAGTGAGATTCGGGGGCGGTGATAACCGATACGACCCAGTCGTAAACGAGGCTAGCTTGGATATGGTGCGCACGAAGCACGCATTGGATGGTGCGACCGAGATTCGCGTTGGCGGCGGGCGGGAAGGGGTCACGGGGAGGCAATTTAAGAGGAATTGACGGATTGCGATGTGCGTCAGGTAAGGAGGAAGGATCTTGAAAATCGTAGTGAAATAAGGAATGGGATAAAAACAGAGGATATTTGTACATCGAGATGGCGAATTTGAGTAGGTCCGGATGGCGACATACGGTGAGACATAACGAGGTAGCGTCAGCCGCTGACGCATTCACGCGAAACGCAGCGCTTCGGAGCGGGCGCGGGTGCTGCTGAAAGTCAAGGGCGTTGCGAGGGCAGGCCCGATGTCGCAAAGCTCAAGCATGACACCCCCACAGAGCGCCGAACGCCACCGCCGCGACATCCGCCTACCCAGCCGCTCTCTCCATGGGACGCATGTAACGCCTCATCGGTATCACGAGCCGTATCCGCAACCCCCACGAGGATGAACGAGGCCGGTGCTGCAAGGCGCAGACACGAAAACGGTCCCACCGCTGCCGCTAGCAACGAGGGTGGACGCGGGCGAATTGGAGAAGCTGGGAGGGCAGCAGATCCGAAACATCCGGTACGTCGGTCGCGTTGACGAGAGAGAGCTTAGATCGACGATGAAGCATGCCCAACGGCATGTGACGACGACGGAACGAGGTGTACAGATGCGAGATGGACCATAGAAGCACCGAAACAAGCCGCTTTCAAAGTCGAATACTCTGCGGGGGGACGTTGCGGGGGATGATGGGATTGGGGCTGCGGTAACGGGGGTGGACGCAGGGAGTATACCGACAAGCACGGAGGGACTATCACGCAACCTCGCGTAGCGAGTTGATGGATTGGCGAATGGTGTGGCTGGATAGGCCTGGAGTGAGTTGGAAGTAGAGACGGCGCTGAACCCACGCGAGACCAGTGTCGTCCGATGCTTGGCGTCGCAAACGCTGAGTTCGTGGGAGCAACCGCTTGACGGATCCTCAACCCGTGTGCATAGGGGGGTAGGTAATCAGAGAAGGCGACGACGTTGCGACTGCAGGCCCCCGGTCACTACCTATTAGGTCCGTCCGCCCATTTGGGCAGATTTACCCTATGAATTTTCGGCGTTTGGAGGCAGATTTACCCTATTCCGGACGGACATATGCCAAAATATTCGATTTTCGGCCTATTTTCCGGTGTTTTTCTTCCGTTTTTGCGCTGGCGCCTCAATTTTGCCTGTTTCCCATCCTTTCTCGGTGTTTTCAGGCTGATGTGAACACACCTTGCTTCAACATGGGTTGGTAAAATTTTCTCAACCGCCGCCATGAGGTTGAAAAATGGACCTTGGACCCCCAGATTTACCCTATACCCGGACGGACCTAGCTCGAATTCAGGCAGATTTACCCTATTTTCCGGACGGAAAATCGCGATTTTTGAAGGCAGATTTACCCTATTCCGGACGGACCTAATAGGTAGTGACCGGGGGCCTGCGACTGCCTTCAGTAGAGTTGCACTGCCACGAGGCGACCCTTCGCAAGACCAACAAGTCGTCCTGCGTTCCGGGTCAGTATTGACAAGCAACGAACAATCCAGTAGCCCGGACGCACCCGCGACCAAAAGAGCTTCTGATAAAAACCAACAAGTCGGTGAGCCCGTAGTTGGCCAACTTCGGGATGCATCTAGAGAGTCACGCAAATGCTCGCGTATTTGCTCTGTTTATCCCAAGAAACAGCCTGAGCGGCCTGGCTCAAATCAACAGAGCAAGCAGCGGGCAACCAAGACCAGATCTTGCTATCCGGGTCGCATATCTGCCCCACAAACGCAAGTGAGGCGTACAAGCGCATGGTTGTTGCCCGAGACGATGATTTGTACTCCGCCATAGAATAGAAGAAACTTGAGTTGAGGAATCCGCCTTTGCGCCAGCAAGGGGTTTTGTTGAGCGGAAACATGGCCGGGTACGTTGTCGACGGTGTCGACGAGCAGGGGGTTGGTCGAGGATGAGAGGCGTGGGAGAACGGTCGGCTATCCGGCTACAGGAAATTGGCACATCTCGGATCCGTGCGGATAGTGCCGGATGATCCCACGTCCGCCTTATCAGATCATATACTGCTGATGTCCAGCTGACGAGCGCGGATGACTGCCAGATCGTGGCTTGAAGATTTCGCCAGCGCTCATGAGCTGGTCGTCAGCGGGGTCAACCGCACCATATACCAGCACTATACCAGCCCGCATTACCCAGCATTCCCGGCCTTATTGCCCTTGCTCTTCCGACAGATTGCCTCAAGAATGCAAGAAGATATCCATGTACATCAGTGTTTTACGAAACTGGTTGCGGCGTTGTACAACACCGAAAAACACCGAAAAACGCCGAAAAACGCACCAAAATGCCACAACGCACGGTGACCACAACGCCAAGCCTTTTTTTTGACAACACCTGATCTCTTTTCGTTTGCGCGCAACAACGGCTGGGCAGAAAATTTTGTTTAAAGTGCACAATGTGAGCTATAGATAGGGTACATATTCCCTCCAAAATTCAAATGGGTATGACCGTCCTATCGAGCCCAGTTCTCAGCAGATTTTGGCAGAACAACGGCAAAATGCCGGAAAACGCCGACAACACGGCAACCAGTTTGATGAATTGCTGATGTATTCATGCTGCATGAACACTCTGTCAAAGACATGAAGGAACCCAATAGACGACCCCATATATGTACGAGAAATGAACGAAACACTGAATGACGCACCACCGCCCAGGAGCCACGCCCTCGACTACCACGTGTTGCAACGATACAATCGACTTGGGGCAAAGTCACCCGTTTAGTGGACTAAGTCTTGACACGAGCAGACCCAGGCTTGACGGTTGTTGAACATAATTGAGGGCATTGAGGGCAGCTTGAGGAAATTGCGATGGAGAGTTGAGGGGCTTGCAATGAGACTTCGAGATTGAGGGCAATATCTTGAGAGTTTGCGGTGGAAAGCGACTTGAGAGTTTGAGGCAGAGACAGAACTTGACGTTGCGGTGCGAACGGACTTGGAACGGACCCAAAGAGACAGACAGCTTGAAACCAACGAATTTTGAAAGAAATTGTCTTGAGATGACTTGAAGTTGCTGAAGGGCTTTTGACTCTGAGGCTAGGGACTGCAGAGGAAGGTGGAGGAAGGAGGGAAAGAAGCGACAACCCCCATCAAAAGGTATCAACATGTTGATGTTGTGATTGATGTGCACGGACCAAGCACGTGTGCGACGCGTAGAGACGCGCCCACGCGTCGTCAACGTCTACGGTCTACTGTTCATCTTCGTTCAGCTGTGTTCATGAGATTCGAGATAGTTGCTGGTGTCAAGAACATACAACAGGCATAGCGCGCTTATTATAATACTGACAACTCGTCAACAACTGCACCCACCAGGACAATAGGGAAGCCTAGGGAAGCGTTCGAAACTTCAAGTTGAAAGTTGCTAGCTTACAGAAACAGTCTAACAAGGTCGAAGCAAACTTGGATACTGCTTAGCATCAATGAAAGCAAAGACTTTGAGAAATGGCGCAGAAATTGTACAGTAATCACTGGAGTTGGGGGAGCGGGAGCGGGAGCGGGATGAGTGCGCCCAAGGAAGCGGCAGTATCTCACCAGCGCAGACCAGCACGTCAACAGCATGGCGTGCGGAGTACAGCACCACATCAGCCCGAAATCGGCTGATGGCACCGCGTGATCGTCATCAGCTCACGCCAGCTGAAATCCCACTCGTGCAAATTTCCTGATGTCTTGTCAACAACCACAGCTTGACCACGACCCCGACGTTCTCAAGGCACATCTCTGGCGGGTGGCCTGGGAGTAGATTAAGTCTGAGAAGGACATTCGAGCTCTATCGACGACTCAATCCTTTTGTGCCAACAAGATCTTTTCCTGCTTCGGCCTGCGCCCTCCTTTGAATCTCTTCACTGGCACTCAGTCGGACATGCACCCGTCGAACCTCCAGCTTACCCTATCGATGCTCTGCTTGTAGCATTAACTACGCAAATCAAAACCACTTAAATCACCCCCCAATATAACTACTTGAGTATGTATGCTTCGCACCTTCGTTTTGCATCTCGGGCCCTCGCTAACTGTCTCGCTCCGCCCCCCTCAAGTCCTCGATCAGCTGGATGGAGAACGGACGCACCGCTGAACATCCGTTATGCTTTGGCATGCCTAGGATGCGCTTAGACGAACTCAAACTTTAATGAATCTTCTCTCTGTTTGCTTTCCAAATGAGTTTGGAGTGTGCACCGCAGGTTCGTAGGTCCGTTCCATCCTTTCAAGTCAGAAGATCTGCCGAATTCAATAGCTAGCTGAAACAGGCGAGTGTGGCTTTGTGATTGATTTCCGAGGTTTTTATTCCCTGAACGCATTCCCAAGCGAAAATTACAGTTCAAATGTATTCGTGCGGCGGTCTCTCCTTCGCAGCCGCCTTATGAGAAAGCTATTCCCCGGCAATCGCCAAGGTATGCCGCAACACCGTTCTGAGCAAGAACATCGGTTCTGTATCACATAAATAAGCATCCTAGGGAACTGAACTGGCGAAGGCTTTTCTCAAGATTGGGTCTCGGTATCCATTTTCGTCAAAATCTAACAGTATCCCTCAGGCCTCATTATGTGCGCTTTTCGAGAATTCAATTGACTCCATACTGGACATGTTGTATCCTTGACTCATCTTGAAGGCCGCATTCAATTGAAAATGCCCACCGCATTGCCAATTCCTCGAACAGAGGCTACATAATCACATTTGTATGGGTGCGTTAAGTCATCTTACTTCATTGATTTATTGCCTTGCGCAAAGCAATCGCCGCTCAATGAAGTGGTTACTTATCTCTTCCCGGCGCGTGTCGAGTGTTTTCAGTGGTTCCGTCCTACGATCAGTGGCCAATTTATTCTAATCTTCCCCCTGGCCTCTTGCACTGACTTGAACTCCGAGTCGAAACCCTATTACAGAATCTTCCCCTTGTTTTACTGCAAACATTTTTGCAACGCGCTTGATCTCTTCCCTCGGTATGTGACTCCATGTGATTCCATGCACCCCCGTCCGAGGTCTGGTGGGCTACCGGGGACTTCGTTTCATGCACAATTCCCGCGCGCTAAGTACTCTCTTACTCAATCAGGAGGGTAAGATTCTATTTTCCTTTACTCATGTAGGTTTCATTGACGTTCAATCACCAGATTAATGACTAGCATCACCGCCTCGACAGTGAGGCACGGAAATAAAGCACAGGAGCATTTCGGCTGCCCGGGAAGTACACCCGCGAGCAAGCATCAACAATGCGGTCGGTTGGAATCCTTACTTACTTTGGTTTACTGCATGTATGCACCACTCGCCCCCATCTTAGCTCTCTACCATGATGAACACCAGCGAAAATACTGCCAGTCCAGTGTTGGCTGAGACTGAACAGCCTGCGACTCTTCCTAGCATCAAAGCTCACAAAGCCGGCAGAGATTCACCACCCAGAGTCCCCCAATTTGATACTGATCCAGTAGAGATTATGTCTGACAATGAGAAGTAAGACATCTTCATCACTCGTTCGTTACTGGCTTGAATATCATAACTGGTAGGTTGATTCAAGCTCTTCAAAAAGGCTTTGAAGGTCTTCTCCAAAAACAAGAGGAGTAAATAGCTGTTTAACATTTCTCAAACACCAATGTTGATAGAACTCCAGAATGTGCAAAGCAATTGCAGATCTCAAGCCAAAACCAGCCCCAACAACGGACAAGAAAACAGCTTTCTGGAAAGGCTATAATGATCTTGCAAGTGAATATGACAAAGAATTTCTTGAAAAATATGACACGGATCTGGATACATCCTTGATATTTGTATGTTCTACTTCATTCTTGTATCTTCATCTATCTTACCATTAATCGGAGGCTGGACTTTTCTCAGCTGTTGCAGCCTTTATCATACAGATTCAACCTGATTTTGATTTGGACCCTTCTCTCTTGAGTCTGATTGCACAAAGTCTACTGTATGTCAGCCTAGGATCAACTTTGCTTGTCGCACTACTTGCAGTACTTGGGAAGCAATGGTTGATGTACTACCGTGCAGCAGGTGAACGAGGCACCATTGAAGCTCGTGGTCTTGAACGTCAAAGAAAGTTGGACGGCCAGCAAAAATGGAAATTCGAACTCATCATGCAAGCCTTCCCACTCTTGCTTCAGTTTGGATTGTTCCTTTTTGCAGCTGCTTTATCAGTGTATCTTTGGAAGATACATCACATTCTTGCAGGCATAGTCCTGGGAATAACAGCAGCAGGTACTATAGCATACCTTGCACTCCTTGCATCTGCTATCCTCTTCAAAGATTCACCATTCCAGACACCTCTTGCACCATTTTTGAGGACTATGCTTTTCTTCATATCAACTACAGCTTCCTCCATGATTCCAAAATACTTGAAAGCAAAAGCGGAAGAACTTTCCCAAAAATGTTATCTCCGATTTTTTGCAATAGTATTAGTGGACCACATCAAGCAATTCTATTTGTCAGTCATTAAACAATCCAAAGAGCTTTTACCCAGATATGCGTCACACCAAACTGACAGTCAGTCTATCAAACTTGAATCTGCTAGACCTGAGTCAGATTTGCCAATTCCACTATTTCAGAGACCTATGCCATCTCCTGCAATTTCCGGGGTTTCTTGGGTTCTGCAGACCTCCACAGATCCTACACTACTTGCCCAGGCTGCAGATATGTCTATTGATCTGCAGTGGCCATTAGATATGGACCTCCCACTAAATAGTTGTCTCACACAATTCTTGGATTGTTTCGAGTATCATTCAAGTTGGCAAGGTTATGTGTTGGATAGGCTTCGAGATGGAATGGGTCATCATGCCACTCAATTTGGATGGTTCTATCTTGCAATGCGCATTCAGAGTGCCATCTCACTGTCCATTTGGCCAGTTTTTGATGTGTCTATTAACCTGGATGAATTGTTACCTGAGCTGGCAACCGTTCTTAGGTCTATAGACAGGTATAATACACCACATTTAACAAATTCAATACAACCATGGCTGTTGAGGGTTCTTCAATTCAAGTACACTCACAACAAAATCAAATGTTTGGAGAGGAAGATGTTCTCACGCTGCAACCACCACGACGAAAATCAGTCCGGCGCGAAATTTGTCCCTTGGACCGCGCTGCCGCCACAAAAGTTGGACAACAACACCCGCGAATCTACCAGACCCCATCCTGATGCATTCACTCCCAACCATCTTCGCCTCGAGAACCTGTTGGACGCGACCCTTGCCACAGTGATGATCATTCTCGACAACGACCCAATTTTGACCCTATCGGACCATGCAGAACGGGCCTTTCGTGCCCTGTGCCGTCGCATCGACCTGGGCAACTGCTCCGTACCTCACCCCGCCCTTAGCGCGGCAGCAGCACCTGCTGTTCCGCCTCCGACTCCAACCACGTATGCCGAGGCTGTGCAAACACGTGACGACAAATCCATCGATCCGCCGACGCCGAAGCCCGCCGCACCAAAACCCGCTCCCCTCCGCCGCAGCGCGGTTGACGCCGACCTCATTTTTCGTGTCGATAAACTGTCCCCCCCACCCGCCGTCTACCCACAACCGGCAGAGTGCTTTACAGCGCTACAGAAAACCTTCGCTGACTTCCCTGACTTGTCACTCGCTGGCCTTCGATGGACGCGAAATGGGAACTTGTCCATTAACTTCGATCACAACGCAGGTTGGACATCTGAAAAGGCATTAGCTGCTGCCCCTACCATCTGGAAAGCCGTGGAACCCCTGTTCTCCTTCCCAAAGCCATGTCCCGTCCCCAGTGTCGACCTTGGGGGTGTTTGGCACTCGGTCCTAGTGCACAACATCCCAGATCTGCCGCCCAAAGGCGACTCAAACACACTCTCACTTGGTGCTTGGTTACGCATGGGGGGTCTTCAGGGGACCTTTGCGGGGGCTAGGCCTATGTGCACGGTTGATGAAGCTGGAAACACGAAGACGCTGTCAATGCGGATCTCTTTTAGATCCAAAGCTCAGGCTGATCACATAGTCCAGCACGGTGCTCTTGTTTTCGGGTCTCGTTGTCGGGCTTCACACTGCAAACCGAGAACCATACCTGCACGCAGCGCAGCAGCATAGTAACCTGGCACTTATGCCATGCTTTCTCCGTTTCACACCCTTCCTCTTATGGTTTTCCTTCTTCTCACTTTCCCAATTCTTTACCATACTCACCAGTGCCCCCATTGTGAGGCCTAGACCCCCACTTACATTATTCATGCGCACATTGCGCGTACGTTCGTCATCGCCCCTCGCTGGCATGGCTGACAGACTGCTGCTGTTCAAAACAAATTCACTGAAACTCATACTTACAGTATTAGCTACGAGATCCATAGTGTAGATTATGCCTACCATGTTCCTAGGGACGAAGGGCAAATAACAAGGATTCAAAAAAAAAAAAAATGTTTGGAGAACCTGGTTGCAGTACTAGATTCCAACACTAGTCTGACACGTGCAAGCTTTTCTGAATACCTGTTTGTTGTCTACTCCTGTTCAATAGATGGTAATGTCTCTGCACATGATATGAGAGTTGCAGATAAAAGGTACCGTCAGTCATCCATCCTGCTGACATCACATTGACTTTACATCTCTTCAGCGCATATGAGGTTTTGTTGTACGAAAAAATATTGGACACACTCTTATTCAAACTGAAGTCGCAGACAATTGGCATGCAGCTTACAGCTGACCTTCTTGATCTCACACTCCAATTAGCCAAGAACTGCAAAGACCATAAAGAATGGGATCACCAGTGGGCCAAAAGACAAACCCTTGCATATGAGTTTTATCAAGCACTTCCTCAAACAAATGGCTGGTTGCAAGTTATCTCTAGTCCTGATTTATTCCCACTGGGATTGCCCTCCTTTGATCAAAAGGCAGACAGCTGGATTCACGGTGCATTGAGGAGCATTTGTAACCTTCTCAATGAACGGCATAAATTCCACAAAGAAATGCTAGACACTATTAACAATGTTTTGTGCGCTTTCTATAATCATAGACTCACACCACCAAAAGAGAGCTTTGATCTTCTTGTACACCTCTTGTCTTGGCCAGGTGTTGTCTCTTCATCAGCAGCTCTGCTGTTGTTACAGGAGAATGTCCACAATTGGTACACAGATCCTGAGTCTGGGCCGAAACTCCGGGATTGCTCTGTGTGGGCATTGGTTTCTGCTGTTATATCAGAGTATCAGTGGCTTTCTGAACATTACATCAATTTGGCACATCTGCTCTCAGCAATGCCTGAATGGCAACCTTATATTCAGAAAGAGAAATGTTGCTGGATCCACATATTTCCAACTTTAAACAGAAGCAAGGAGAATTTAAAAAAATATAATGCTGTATTCAAGACAATCTGGGCGCCCAGCTTGAAGATCTCTACAGACAATCCCTTGGAGGAGGCTATTAACCTAGCTTGTGGTGTACTATCTGATTTCTGGGCCTCATTAGATGTGGGTACACACCCAGATTCTAACATTATCTTGGCATGGCTTGAGTGTAGCAATTCAGCAATTCTTGATTTGGATGTTCAGAAAGCTGTCCAAGCTTCTGAGATGACACAAGTCTTGTTCCATCCACTTCAAAGAACTTTATTTGAAGTTGTAGATCAAATTCACCGCTTACCCTCTGAAAACATAGTACCAATATTAGCAGCCTGCAGTAATATTGTTGGAGACTTGGCTACCAAAATGCTTCAAACAGAAATTGACTCATATGCTGCTTGACAAGAGATTTATACCAAGATTGAAGAAGCTAGAAAGTTAGTAGCCAAAGCTTAGGATAGAGACTTAGGGTCCCAGTAGATTCATGGCAAGGAGTTGGATTTCAATACAAGGAGTTGGATATTATTTAGTATGACATGACATCAGTAGAAGTGTGCACTCACATGAAACCTCAATGTAGACCTTCGCTCCTGAACCACTGACTCAGCTCAATGCATGTTGAGTCTTGTGTTTACCGCGGGGTCTGACCGTGTAGCCAGAGTATTATGTAACAGCATGTAAGCAGACTTCGAGTTGTGTGAATTTCGTCTAAGCAATGTGGTTTCTATAAATATTTGGCGGGAAGTCTATTCTATAGGAGTCAAACTATCATTCTGGTGCCTCAAAGTTTGGAAAGGGCTGTTGCGATGTTTTGCTCAGAACACGTTGAAACGGCGCGTGTAGGTATAGGTGTGAAATATACCGAAGAATAAATCACAAAATCTAATCCAATACGACATGTGTGTGTTTGTGTGTGTTCGGGGTGGCGGGAGCACGTATCGTCCCTCAGAATACTTGTGCAAGCTTCAATCAATCAAGGTCGCTACGGTTGAGCAGGACAAACTACTAGATCGTCTAGCGAGAACGTAGCGGGCAAAAACGATTTGCAGCGGGAGAAGCGAAGAGTCACTCTTTGTGAGACTTTGAGTCTCTTTCAAAAGCTTCAGTTCAAACTTCTAGAGTCTGCTACAAACTGCCCTTGTCTACGGGTAGGTAATTGACTGAGTAACAAGAAGTACAGCGGGAGAGTAAATACATGCAGCGGAGCAGAAACAACCAAATAAAATCCTGATGAGAGAGTGTCCAAGTTTGATGCCGCACCTGCTGGGAACCAATGGTATATTCAGGATTGCAAGTCGTGAGTGAAAAGACTGCCTCCTGGAGAAAGTCCATGCGGGCGGGTGGGTATTGCGCCTTATTGCAGTGCAATGGCGTGCTGGTTGCCATGTCCCCAGGAGGAGACACGAAATATCTTCTTCATAATGGCTGCTTGCCGCTGGTCGAGTAAAGGTCAAGGTCACCTCCCGCCATCCGTGCAGGTGGCGGCTCGAGTGCGGTCAAGTTCGTCTGAGTTCTTCTGTCATCAGGAAAGAGGCTCCCGCTAGAGGCAGGACAAGCCAATATAATCCAAGGGTTCGCCACTCGCCGAAAGACTGTAAGGGCAACCTTTAGGACCCGAGATGTCTCGAGGGTCTAGCGAGGGAGAATCCAAAGTTAATTAAGAAGCTACTAAGAATACATCACAGCGCACCTAGCGAGGGAGAATCCAAAGAGAAGAAAGGCTGAGGATTCCCACGCTAGGTGCAGTAAACATATAGTAACTAGTTCCCACAAGCTCGGAGCAATCGGCAATGATCCCGGGCCAAGTCACATGCCTTACTCCACGATGACATAGGGCTTTGGGGATTTGACAGGAAAGTGGGAAATCTGCAAGAGGCCTGCGTCATAGGTGGCTGTGTAGTGCCAAAAGGGGGAGTTCCCCTGACATCATCCCCCCCTTGGAATGCGGCGCCTCGACGCATAGATCGCACCTGAGCTGGAGTTGACGAGCGGTCACGGAAGGGAAGGGAATCGAAGGCAGCAACAGCAATGGAGCGAGGTTTGGAAGGGTATTTGCGGTAGAAAGCAGCGACAGCGTCCGGGGCAAAGACATTAGAGTGCTTCACCCATTGATCATGGGACGGGTCATAACCCTTCCAGCGAACAAAGTACCATAGACTCCCATAGCGGATCTTGGCATCCAATATCTTCTCGACCTCCCATTGCTTGTCGCCAGGAACGTCAAGGACTGGTGGCGGCTCTTCGTGTCTGGGGCGAGTGGGGAGTGGATCGGCTTCCACAAGCTGAAGTTTCACGACGGGGAAGACAGGGTGGCGGGCAGAGTACCGGGGCGGCAGCTCCAGTTTGAAGGCACCATTACCGACGACCTTCAGAACCTTGAAGGGGCCGATACGCCGGTGGGAGAATTTCACCGAAGGGCGGGTGGTGCGGATATCTGAAGCATCAACCCACACCCAGTCACCAACCTTGATGTCTGGAGCTGGTGTCCGCCGGCGGTCATAGTACTGCTTGTACTCTGCCTTGGCCTTGACGAGTGCCGCCTTCGCCTCGGAAACCCCTGACGCAATCCGATCGTGGAACTCGTTTACAGCCTCTAACCTAGAACGTGCAGCGTGGGGCTCAAAGCCCATCTGTGGAAGCCGACCAGTGTCCGTCATGAACGGTACCTGCTGCGTGGAGGAGTGCATGTGGTTGTTGTACGCAAACTCCGCTGCAGGCAGCAGCTCATCCCAGTCGTCCTGCTTGTAATTGGTGAAGAGCCGGACGTACTGCTCGAGTTCCTGGTTAACGCGCTCCGTTTGGCCATCGGTCTGCGGATGGTAGGCCGTAGAAGTGGCTGGGGTGACCCCAACGAGGTGCCAAAGCTCGCGCGTGAACTCTGCAATGAACTGGGTGCCACGATCCGAAATGTACTTCTCCGGCAGGCCATGGTGGCGCCAGACGTTCCGGTAGTACAGCCGAGCAGCGCCAACCGCGTCAATGGTGGTGTGACACTCCATGAAGTGCGCTCTCTTCCCAAGGGCACAGACAACGACCATGACTGCATCGTATCCATGGGCCTCGGGAAGCTCGACAATGAAGTCGACTGAGACGGTGTGCCAGCGCTCCTCGGGGACCTCTGTGGGGTGGAGCTCACCAATCGGCAGTCTACGAAGCGCCTTGGTGCGGCAGCACAAGTCACAAGTCGCAACGTACCGGCCGACATGGCGCGACAGTTGGGGCCACCAGTAGTTCCGAGACACGAGCTCCAGAGTCTTGAAACGACCGGCATGGCCTGCAACGCGCGTGTCATGGTGTTGCTCCAGGATGCGTCGGCGGAGGTCCTTGTCTCGGGGAACGACAACCTTCCCCCGGAAGTAAAGGAGTCCACCTTCAATACGCCATTCCGAAGACCGGGCAGACCGCACACCTCGGGCCTTGAGGAGTTCCTTGGCAGTCAGGGCAATGGGCTCTTCAAGGTCGGGTTCCCCGGCAAGCGCATCGCGAATGTCGCGCAAGAGGGGAGCCTCAGGGCCAGCAATAACCAGGGCTTCGGTGGCCCGAAAGCTCGGGTCGAAGCAGGGTAACATCCTGGTTATCGTCCTGCACTCCATGGTCCGGTCTCCGAGAAAGCGCGTCAGGGCGACCCATGAGGCGACCCGGTTGGTGGTGCAGCGAGAAGTGGAAACGGGAGAGGTAGAGAGACCACCGAGCTTGGCGACGGTTGAGCTTCTGGGCCTTCCGGAAATATTCCAGGTTTTTGTGGTCCGTCCAGATCTCAACCGGGTGCTGCGCGCCCTCAAGGAAGTGGCGCCACTCCTCAAGGGCTCGCACAATCGCAAGCATCTCCTTGTCGTGAATTTCGTAATTCCGCTGCACCTCGTTCAGGCTTTTGGAGTAGAACGCAACCGGATGCCACTTGCCATCGTCACCCTGCTGGGAGAGGACGGCACCGGTGGCATAGTCAGAGCTGTCAGCCTCGAGCCGGTACGGGCGTTCGGGGTTTGGGAGAACCAGAACGGGGTCCCGAGTCACCCGCCGCTTGAGCTCGTCAAATGCAGCTTGCTCTTCAGGCCCCCAGGTCCAGGCGATGCCCTTCTTGGTGAGTCTGAAGAGGGCTTGAGCAACGTCTGAGAAGCCCGCAATGAACCGGCGGTAGAAGTTTGTGAAGCCAAGGAACTGCTGCACATCCTTCTTATTCTCAGGTGCTGGCCAAGCTGCCACTCCTGCAACCTTTACAGGGTCCATCTCGACGTGGTTGTGGGAGATAATCACACCGAGGTACTCAATGGAGGTCCGCTCAAACTCACACTTCTCTGCTCGAAGGTAAAGCTTGTTTGCGCGAAGCCTCCGCAGGACCTCTCGGACGATCTCTCGATGCCGACGGATGTCTGAGTGGGCAATGAGGATATCGTCGAGGTAGACCATGACGTCGCCAGAGAGGATAAGATCCTGGAAGATGTCGTTCATCATGGTCTGGAAGGTTGCAGGGGAGTTGGTCAGACCGAAGTACATGACCAGCGGCTCAAACAGTCCCCGGTTGGTCCGGAACGCTGCCTTCCACTCGTCGCCTTCACGGATTCGAACGTTGTTAAAGCCCCATCGGACATCGAGCTTCGTGAAGTACCGGGCTCCCCTGAGTCGGTTGATGAGGTCGTTGATTAAGGGGAGCGGGTCACGATTCTTCACGGTCATAGCATTTAAAGCTCGATAGTCCTGTACGAACCGAACTCCGCCGTCCTTCTTCTTGACGAAGAAGACGGGTGAGGCCATAGGTGATTTTGACGGTCGAATCCGGCCAGTGCCAAGTCCCTCCTCGATGAAGGCATCAAGTTCCTTCTGTTCGAGAGGCGAGATTGGGTAGACCTTGCAGTTCGTGGGTTTAGAGTCCGGCACGAGCTCAATGGCATGGTCCCCAGGATCGGCGTTCAGGCAGCGAGTCAAAGGACTCCTTGTTGAAAACATCGTCAAACTCTCGGGCCCATTCGGGAACGTCCGAGCGCGCCGGGGCTGAGTTTTTGGTGTATGCCTCAGCCAGGCGCTGGGAGACGGTGCTTCCAGCACGGATATCCTCAGAAGGCAGGAACTGGGTGTAGAACACCCGGTCTCCCGGCTCAAGGGGGTCATCCACTTCATCCGCATCATCCACTTCATCCACATCATCCTCGTCATCATCCTCGTAGTCCGGGAACAGCTCTGGCAGGTCATCGTATTCATCTTCGCCTAAGTCTATGGCGCAGATGGATGGAAGGGGACCAAGTCGGAGCTGCCGGAGGATCTCAGCGGCCAGGCGGGACTCTCGGCGTGCAGCGCGAGCTTCCAGGCGAACCTCGGTGCGGCACGTAGAGCACTCGCTGGGGCATCTGCTCATCTTGACCTCTCGGGTGTCCCAGTCGATCTCCGGGTTATGCTTCCGGAGCCAGGAGTAGCCGAGGATGAGCTTCTGCTTCCCAAGACGAGTAACAGCGAGCTGCATGCGCTCAGAGTGACCACGATACTGCAGCACGACGTCAGCCACCTCGCGGATCGCACCAGCCTCATTTGGCGAGCCATCCACATTGAAAACTGGAATGGGCTGTGCAAGGCGGCGGAGGGGGAGGCCAGACTTAGCTGCGAACTCAGAGTCAATGAAGTCTCAGGTGGCACCACAGTCAACGAGGCCTTCGAGGGAAAGCTTGGTGGCGTCCTGGACTGCCTGAATCTCAAGGGGGAGATGCAGGGAGTTGGCACCGGGTGCAGCAGCAACAGTATAGCGCTGAGGAAGTCTACGTTCCCAAGGCTTTCGCCGGATGCGTGGGGAACGGAAGGGAGCAGGGGGTACGTCTTTCATTTCGGCAGGTTCAACAGATGTAACATTGGCAGACTCATCATACAAACATGCGAAACGATTAGGAGACGCGATCGAGGGCGTACCACTCACTCGTCGCATGGGAGAAAACCCTGCTCTTCCTCGGCGACTACAGACTCCGGCTCAGGGAGCGAGTCGGTGGTGGCAACCCGAGCCACCAGTTCGGAGAGGAGCTCGGACCCAAGCTGACGTATGACCTCGTCAAGGACATCAGCGGCTCGGACGTCAGCCGGGGTGGGGCAATCCCGGGCCAGGTGTGGACCGCCGCATCGGTAGCAGCCACGGGGAGGTCCTCTCCCGGAGCGCGTGCGATCAACGTCCATGGGGACTACCTGCGGAGGAGCAGGAGCTGGCATGGCCCGAGGAGGAGGCGCAGGGACAACAGGGAAGACACCTGCTGGACGTGAGCGAGCGGCTGGCGGAGCTGAGGGGGCTTTCGGGAGAAGCCCAGCAGCACGAGCCCGCACGTGTGATTCGTACTGGCGGTACGCTCGGGTCCGCCAAGCCATGTAGTCGCGGAGGTCTGGGGGGTCGCTGGACGAGGTGATGGCCGCATTGATGGCAGGGTCAAGGCCAGAGCGGAATTTGGTGACCTTGACCAACGCGTCAGCAAACCCAGCAAGGTCGAAGAGGTCTTCAAAGTCATCAGTGTACTTGAAGACATCCCGGGAGCCCATATAGTATGCCCTAGACTCGAGTTTGTGTAGGGCGTGGTCCTGCTCGTTCTCCTCAACAAAGCGTGAGCAGAACTCCTTGGTGAAGGCGTCCCAGGTGAGGAAGGGGAAAGGGGTTTTGATGGACATGCGCTCAGCCCATTTTTGCGCAGAGTCTTTGGACATAAAGGACATGGTGAAACGCACTGCCTTTTCCTCGGACATCTCGCCACCTTCGACAAACGCCTCCGGAACCAGTCGGATGTAAGTCCGAGCTGAGTGAAGGAAGGCCCGGCCAGCCGAGTGGTCGCCGTCAAAGACAAAAGGGGGGTTCGGTCGAAGGACCGTTTTTGCTGCCGGGGTGAGGTTGGCAAAGAGTCCTGGACTCTCGGCCGGAGGCTCTGGAGGAGCGGCAGGGGTCGGAGCAGTAGTAGTGGAAGGATTGGCAGCAGTTTGAAAAAGCTCGACCAGACGGTCAACAGTCCTCTCGAGCCTATCCATCCGCTCGGCGGCAGCTGCAGCAGCGGCGGCAGAGTCGGTCATGGTGGGTTCTAGAGAGGGGGAGGAGGGGGCAAGATTCGCGGTTTGCGCGTCCGAGACAGCAGAGGAGGAGTCCGACGAAGCGTCTGAAAAATCGCCAAAGCGCGCAATCTTGACCAGTTAATCCCTTGGAGCCTTTCTTCTGCTGTAAGGGCAACCTTTAGGACCCGAGATGTCTCGAGGGTCTAGTGAGGGAGAATCCAAAGTTAATTAAGAAGCTACTAAGAATACATCACAGCGCACCTAGCGAGGGAGAATCCAAAGAGAAGAAAGGCTGAGGATTCCCACGCTAGGTGCAGTAAACATATAGTAACTAGTTCCCACAAGCTCGGAGCAATCGGCAATGATCCCGGGCCAAGTCACATGCCTTACTCCACGATGACATAGGGCTTTGGGGATTTGACAGGAAAGTGGGAAATCTGCAAGAGGCCTGCGTCATAGGTGGCTGTGTAGTGCCAAAAGGGGGAGTTCCCCTGACAAAGACTCCCCAATATCAGTGGTATACCGGTGCACTTGGTGCCGTCGGGGAGTGCGACGGTGATGAGGTCAGAGCCGGTGTCTTCTTTGGGGGCCTAAGCGTCGTGGTGGTTAGCGGTGAGGTGGCGCGGACGAGAGAGAGGAACAACGAAAACGTACGGGGTCTCCGTTCTTCGCAATTGTCTTTATGTTTTTGTTTCCCTCCTTCAAATTTTATGCAATTGGGCTTGATCAGCTCCCTAATGCATAGCAGGAAGCTGAACTTCACTGACCAAATTTCGGATGATAAGGGTATCCTCAATATGACTTCAAAAGTAGGTCCGCTCTTTAGGGCCGGGTTGATGATTAGTTGGAATGAACGAACAAGTGGCGGGTTGTCACTAGGAAAACAAAGGGGTAACACCGTATAAGCATCTCAAATTCACTCTCTTGTAAGGTCTCTTGGTGTAGTCGTTACACTCTATCTTACAATCCTGCTTGCTCCTCCTCCAGTCGGCAGTCCGAGTCTTGCTGGCATTCCTTTTTGAAATTGCGGCGGTTTAAACTACCCTCACTGTTTAAATAACTTTGAATCAATCAGTGGTTAAACTGGGTTTAACGTTCCAACGCTAATTGTTTCAACAATGATGGTAGGGATTTATTACAATTCATGTCTTGAGAGTTGCATCAAGCATACCTCCGAGTCCTCCAGCCACGAAATTACACCAGGCAGCTTGTCGTGGGAGAGCAATGTGTCCTCAGGCAACCACGAGTTCTCCATTGCATCGTAAAGGTCTCGACTTGGTTCCGCCTTACATACATGATAATCCCAGTTTTCGTTGGCATATACTTGATCGCTGCAATCGAGGTTCAACTCTGGACAAGGATGTGAAAGCTCGAGTGCGTACCGTATATCGTCTGCATGGTTGCCTGTCAAACACCACCGAGCGACCCAGTTATGACAAAGTGCTATAAATGTGCTGTTCTCCAATTGCAAAAGATGTTCTTTGAATTGGAAAGGGCTGATGAGTGATTCAGGACTCGGAGAATCTATGGATGACTCTGAGGTCAAATAACTGAATACGAGTTTCAGTACGGCACAGACTTCATCCACCGACAACTCGAGTATGCGGGAGACTCGGATGATCGAAGGTGGCTCCTCGAACACGATAGCGACACGGAGTATCGAACGAAGTCGGGGACTTCTCTTCGACTCTTCAGACAGCTTTTGGGATAGTTCCGGATGACTCGTTGACTGAGCAAAAAATATTTGTCCTACTATAATCCCGGCCGTTATTGGTCAGCGGTACCAGAGGCACTCGAGCTATATTGTCAGCCACTAAGTGTAAAACAGCCCCTGTAGGTCAGACATACTGGGTACATTCAAGCATTGAGCCATTGGAGCAGGTAGTAGATGAGCAGCATGGGGAGCGTCTATGGCAAACGAAGAGGTCAGGTCTACATTATCACGCGATTGAACGCAAAACTATACCGTGAGTGTTTGCTGGCGCAGCCTCACGCGGAAAAATAGCTTCATATGGCTTTCCAGTCGAGTCTGTGCCGCTGATATTACCATTTGCGATTCGCGTCCATCATAAGGTTTCCCGGTCCCAAGTCTCTGATATTCGCTTTGATTACATCCAAAGATGAAAGGATAGCTGAATACATACCTATGAGCGACGTTGTAACGCTGACACTTGAATATATCGACAGAAGTGCTAAATATAGCGCAGCAGAGAATCTACCACCAAAATATATATATAACACAATCAACCAACACACACAACACTACAACACAAATATCTCAACAAGATACACTCAAATGTCTCTCGAAGAGTTCGTGGGGTTCGATCCGAAATCCAGATGTCTCAGTGACGAGGATATAAGTCGACTTGCAAGCAGAACCTGTCACAGTCTGGCCCATTGATTCCATCAAAGCCTGTGATCCTAACTCTCCATCAGCACAAAGGCCCAGCCTTGCCTCTAGACACAGTGGACTGATTGCCTATCGACTGTGCAAGGCTGTGCGACTGTGCGCTTACTGATCTCTTACTCAGCTGACTGTGCTTTTACTCAGCGGACTGTGCATTTAGTCATCAGACTGTGCACTTACTCAGCAGCCTGATTAGTATCAGAGTAGTCAGTATATAAGGAGCCTGGTCTCCACTCATGTACCTTAGAGTTTTTATTCCATCATCTTCACCTGCCAATTCATACCATCCAACTAAACCTCATCCACATCTTACCAAACAATATCAAACACTCACACACTGGCTAGTTTGTGACATAATAAAAACTCTCTCCTCCTACCCTCGTACCAACCTCAACATTTCCAATCCTACCCTCCTCTTCTCTCTCCCTCTCTTCTCTTCCCACTTTCCCTCTCCTTCTTCTGAAGGTACGTCTCACCTATCTTTTCTTTTCTCTACAGATCAGCAGAGCATCCCCTCGTGTGAACTGCACTTGACGTTTGTTTTACAAACTTAAGTAGCTAAAGGGAGAAATTACCTTGCGGGGTACTCCGAGAGTGCTAGACTCTTTTCACCTGCAAAAGATTGTTCTGTTTTCATACCCTTTGTTCTGGATCCTACCTGGAATTATCGTACCACCCTCCAAATAATCACCTCTCTTCCCAACTCTCCTCTCTTACCTTCATCACTTTCTACTCCCCCAAGCTCTTGGGATATTCCTACTCCTTCTACCCCTACCATGACATCTTCTAAAGTAATCCTCGCTACTCAACCTCCATTCTTCGATGGTGATAAATCGAAATGGAATAATTTCTATGATTCCCTCACTACCTACCTCGCTGCCTATGAGGCGGACTTTGACACGGACAAGAAGAAAATCTGGTTCACCATTTCTCACCTCCGTAAGGAGAATGGTGCTGACTGTACAGCGTCAGATTGGGTTCGTAACTGGAAGAAGCGCAATCTTACCAGCGCTACTCTCTCTCCTACTTACGCATTCAACAACTTGGTTTCTGAACTTGAGGCTGCATTCAAAGATCAGAATGCTTCTCAGATTGCCCATGTCAAGCTCACCAGTACACCACAAGGCAGATCCTCCCTTACCGAATTCTTCCAACGCTTCGAATTGCTGGCAGAGCAGGCAGGCTATTCTCCTAATGCCGCTGCAACACCATACAATGCTTTCCTCATTGAACTCTTGGAGTCTCTTGTCTCTCATCACATTGTTGGACAAATGTATGTTGGAGGTGCGGCTCTGCCCACCACATACAAAGACTTCAAGGAGCGTCTGATTCAGATTGACGCTAATATACAAAGAGGAAAAATTCGAGGTAATCACTCAGTCATTCATACCCCTCACACAACAACCTCTACCTCGACACTTGCACATTCACCACCTACCTCTCAGGGTACCGTGCCGAATCTTGCTATACCACTTATCAATGGTCCTGTACCTATGGACGTTGATAAGCAGGCACAGCGTGGACGAACTTTTCGCTGTTACAACTGTGGAAAGTTTGGTCACATCAAGCAAGACTGCCCTCATGCTCCTAAACAAGGGTTCAACCTTCGCTCCCTGGTCACTCAAATCAAGGAAGAGGACCAGGACAGTGAAGTGTTGAAAGCTCTGGCTGGTGCATTGCGCGAGAAGGGTTTTTGATGCGCTCCACTCCCAAAGCCAAGGAGATGGGGCCTGAACAAGGAAAGTACGGATGGTTCACAGTGCTAGGCAGTATCGAAACTGAGCCTGTGGAACCTGACACCCACACTGGAATAAACTCGTCACTACGGAATAATATTCAGCATCTGTTGGTCAATACATTAGAACAGAAACGTAATCTTAGGATCTCTGAAAATAAGAATCAGATTCAGAATATTAAAAACCGTAGGCGCGATGAGCAGAATAAGCGCTGGGGTGCTTTCAAGAAATCGGCTCGCGGAATCAAGACCGCGTCATCAAAGGTTGAAAAGGGAAGCATAGCTTCGGAGGCTCAATCCTCGAAAGAGGAGGTAGCGCCTAGTAACAGAACTCGTACTTCAGTTTCCACTCGCATTCGGGAGGCTTCCCACCAACAGAAAGGTCCAAAGCCTGACCGACTGACTCAGGAGCTGAAGCAGCTACAGCGTGAGCGCAGACACCATGAAATGCTGGTCCTAGTCGTGTTGACTGCCTTGGATACTGGAAAGACTCGATCAGTAAAGGCATTGCTTGACAATGGCTGCACACATACCTGCATTGATCGAGATTATGCCAAGGCAGAAGGCTTCGACATGAAGGAACTGGATGTCCACATTGTTGCTAGAAATGCGGACGGCACAGAAAACACCAGGGGAAAGATCACTCATTATGTGGAGCTTCTCATGGCTGTTGGTCCCCACCAGGAGAAGCAACGTTTTCTGGTCACAGGACTGGGAAAGGCCAGGGTCTTCATTGGGTATGATTGGTTGTTCAAGCATAACCCTGAGATCAACTGGCGATCCCAGAAGATCCTGTTTAGTAGGTGCCCTCCGGAATGCAATGTGGATGGAACGAAGTCTTGGAATGGTTCTCCTGTCAAGGAAGTACTTGAAGATGATGAATCAATTCTTCTTGTGGACTTTGCAGAAGCAATTGATTTACGTCTGAAGGAAACTCCTGCACAACGTCTGGCAGAGAAATCCATGCAGGCCAAAGGAGCGCCCAGCACAGATCCCTTTTCCATATCGTCAATTTACTGGAGTCTTTTCAAAGGAGTCCTTTGATTCCCTCCCAGAGCGACGTCCATGGGATCATGCTATAGAACTCAAACCAGATGCAAAGACGGTGGACTGTAAAATCTACCCTCTGTCTCGGAATGAACAGGAGAAATTGGATGAATTCCTGGATGAGAACTTGAAGACTGGGCGTATTAAACCATCAAAATCCCCAATGGCCTCTGCCTTCTTTGTCAAGAAAAAGGATGGCACTTTGCGTCCTGTCCAGGATTACCGAAAGCTCAATGAGATGACTATAAAGAATCGGTACCCTCTACCCCTCATCTCCGAACTAGTGAACCAGCTCCGTGGTGCCAAGTTCTTTACCAAACTTGACATCCGGTGGGGGTATAACAATGTTCGCATCAAGGATGGAGATGAGTGGAAAGCAGCATTCCGTACCAATCGTGGGCTGTTCGAGCCCTTGGTTATGTTCTTTGGTCTCACCAATTCTCCCGCTACGTTCCAGACTATGATGAACGACATTCTCCGCGAACTCATCAATGAAGGCAAGGTTGTTGTTTATCTTGATGATATCCTTATCTTCACGGAAACACTAGAGGAGCATCGCAGAATTGTACGACGTGTCTTGAAGATTCTCCAGCAGCACAAGCTCTATCTCAAACCTGAAAAATGCGAGTTTGAACGCACTGAGATAGAGTACTTGGGAGTCATCATTGGACACAATTCAATGCGCATGGATCCTGTGAAGATTAAGGCTGTTATGGAATGGCCAGAACCAAAGACTGTCAAACAGGTTCAGGCTTTCCTTGGGTTTACGAACTTCTACCGAAGATTTGTGCGTGGCTACAGCGAAATTGCCAAACCTCTCACCAAGCTCACTGGGAAATTGCAGTGGGAATGGGGTGAAGAACAACAGGCAGCTTTCCAAAAACTCAAGGATCGTATTGCAGAGGATGCAGTTCTGGCTCTCCCTAATGATGTTGGTCAATTCCGTCTTGAAGCTGATGCTTCTGAAGGCGCAGTTGGTTCTGTCCTCAGTCAAAAGCAGGATGGAGTCTGGCGCCCCGTGGCATTTATGTCCCATGGCTTGAATGAAACAGAACGCAACTACGAGATCTATGACAAGGAGATGCTGGCTATCATGCTCTCGCTTGAAGAGTGGCGTCAACTGCTTATGGGGGCAGCCGAAACATTTGAGATATTCACAGACCATCAGAATCTTGAATACTTCAAAAAGCCTCAGAAGCTTAATCGACGTCAGGCACGCTGGGTCACTGAACTATCCCAGTTTGACTTTACTCTTCACCATCGTCCTGGAGCACTCAATCGAAAGGCAGATCTCCTCTCTCGTCGTGCAGATCATGATCAGGGCCGAAATGACAACAAGGACATCACTGTCCTCAAACCCGAACTCTTCCGATCAACAGAGTTTGTGGTTGAGGGACAGGATGAACAGCTGATGACTCGCATCAAGGCAGCAAAGCTGTTGGACACCAGTGTCAAATTAGCTCTCCAGAAGTCTTTGCCTGATTGGAAGCGCGAAGGTGATCTTATCTTCCATCGGGATTTGATCTATGTGCCCCGAGATGAAAAGTTGCGAGATGACATCATCAGACTCCACCACGACCCCGCGCTTCTGGGCCATCCAGGAGAGAACCGCACTCAAGAGCTCCTTGAGCATAACTTTTGGTGGCCTAGGATGGGCAACCAGATCAAGGACTACATCTGGAAGTGTGAAGTCTGTCAACGCACCCGCATTCGGCGCAAGACAACAGGTGCTCTTCATCCTCAGAAGATTGCTTCTGGTTCCTGGGAGATCATCTCCATGGATCTGATTGGTCCGCTCCCGCTAAGCAATGGTTTTGATGCCATCCAGGTCTGGGTGGACACCTTCACAAAGACCATTCATGCAGAACCAACCAACATGGAGATGACAAGTGAAGGAGTTGCCAGGCTGACTCAAGACCGCATCATCCGATACCATGGAGTCCCTCGCAAAATCATCAGTGATCGTGACACCCGCTACGTCTCTGCATTTATGCGCGAACTCAACCGTCTCTTGGGAACAGAAATGAACCCAAGTACTGCTTATCACCCTATAACTGATGGACAAACCGAGCGCATGAATCAGGAGATTGAACACTATCTCCGGATTTATGTTAACTTCCACCAGTCCGATTGGGCAGAATGGCTAGGTTTAGCTGAGTTTGCACATAATGACAAGATCAGTGCCTCTACCAAGATGTCCCCATTCTATGCTGATCATGGATATCATCCATGGAAGGGTGTTGAGGGACGGATGGAGTCAAAGTCTGAGTCAGCGAAGGAGTTCGCTCAGCGGATGAAACAGATCAGAGATGAAGCTACAGCTGCCCTTCAGAAAGCTCAGACCCGGATGAAGAAATACTACGATGCAAAGCGGACACCTGCACCTGAATTCAAAGTTGGTCAGAAGGTGTGGCTTGAAGCAACCAATATTCCTCAAGGTCGCCCTACAGAGAAATTCTCTGACTTACGCTTAGGGCCATATGAGATCCTAGAGAAGGTTGGAGCATCTGCGTACAAACTCAAGATTCCAGGCAACGGGCGTCGCTATCCAGTCTACAATGAGTCACTCCTCACTCCATATGTTGAGCCTCCTCCTGATCGTCGTGATCCACGTCCACCACCAGAGATTGTCTCAGGTCATGAAGAGTATGAAGTTGAGGAAATCCTCAAATCTCGGAAGAAGGGAAAAGGTCACCAGTATCTGATCAAATGGAAGGGTTTTCCCCATAGCGGAAACACCTGGGAACCAGCAACTAATCTCACCCATGCAAAGAAGCTGTTGAATGAATTCAATAGCAGACATAGCATCAGCAATTGTGCACTCCCTATGTTGAAAGCTGGTCATTGGGACTACCTCACGAACCGCTTTGATCCGACAAAACATCCCTCGCTTCCATATCCTACCCGCAAACTCTTTGACCCACTCAGTGGTGAATTTAGGCCAGTCAAGAAAGCCTTAGTCGACGAGGACGTCGAGCCTAAAGGGGGGGTAATGTCACAGTCTGGCCCATTGATTCCATCAAAGCCTGTGATCCTAACTCTCCATCAGCACAAAGGCCCAGCCTTGCCTCTAGACACAGTGGACTGATTGCCTATCGACTGTGCATTGCTGTGGAACTGTGCAAGGCTGTGCGACTGTGCGCTTACTGATCTCTTACTCAGCTGACTGTGCTTTTACTCAGCGGACTGTGCATTTAGTCATCAGACTGTGCACTTACTCAGCAGCCTGATTAGTATCAGAGTAGTCAGTATATAAGGAGCCTGGTCTCCACTCATGTACCTTAGAGTTTTTATTCCATCATCTTCACCTGCCAATTCATACCATCCAACTAAACCTCATCCACATCTTACCAAACAATATCAAACACTCACACACTGGCTAGTTTGTGACAGAACCTTGCACAAAACACGCTCTCACACACCGTAGATGGAAGTGATTCCGTCCGCGGACCTTTCCTAAGAATAGGAACTATAAAACAAGGATACAAGATACCAACAAAGTTGAATATCAGGGCGAGATTGAGAGTATGACCACAGACAGTTTCCGCGGCAGACTGTACAATTCTTATAGCACCAGTTGTACTATAGACCTGAACCTCCAAGTTCCAGGAACGTTTGACACTCAGGCAGTTCCTAGCACACTAGTACCACGACAAAGTTACTCAAAGGCGAAGCCTCCGCGGGTGAACACTCTCGAAACAAATGCTTAGGATTCACACTTGACTTGAACTTCAACACAGTTTCTATTAAGACAAACGAGTAGACAATATCTTTATATGTGCCTCTACGTTGCTGCCTGAGTTCACCAACGCTGTCCAATAGACTGAGCGCGATGTCCTCCAGCTCAACGAGAAATACTGGTCCTTTTATACTAATGCCAAGAAATACATCACATAAATAGTACAGAGTAAGCAATGTCGATCCAATTGAGTAGAGAGATGGTATATTGGTATTTGGGTGTCCCGGAGGACCTTCGGCAGCCTCTTGGCTTGTCGATCCAACGGTAGAAAGTCAGCAGTTATGACTCTCACGGTTGAATCACTGAATTGCGGAAGCCCGCGGAACACCATCATTGGTGATCCCGTCAATCCGTCACTGGCGACAACCCTTCCGGTGGCGCCATCAACACCTCTACTAACTCCTAAGACTATTCTTGGGACATTCCAATTCACTCGCGATTTCACGGACCCGTCTGTTGTCCAATTAATCAAGCCACCAAGTCATCCGCGCTGACTCCAATATAGAAATAGATTTCTAATGAAGTTGCCGCACTTGTTCGGCTTCAGCATCACAACACCATCACTCCTGTCAAAGACCTCATGTCTTGCCATAACTCTGCCTTTTGATCCTGGCACCGGCATCTCCTGTATGAGATCCCTTTCCGCTGTTCCAGCCGTCTATTTATAGTCGGCAGCCCGCGGCATCTGTCCCTTGACTGATGTTGACTCTAATGTCCACCGCGGCGCCTTCTACATCCTTGTAGACCTTCGCCTAAGTCCATAGTACACAAGTACTTGACTCTTCGTCACTCTTCTGAGGGTTCTGTTATGGAACAGATCCATAGTACTGCAGTAGGCTATTATTATAATGCCTTTCTCCTGTGATGGGTTTTACGGTCAACAGCTCGGAGCTCACTTTGACCCTCCTTAGTGTCACCAACAGAGGTACTGACTTCCTATTGATAGTTGAGTAAGACTATAGTCGTGGCAGGTAGTTGGGTTGTTTAGGGCCGCACTTGACTTAAAATAGCCAGATATAACGCGCAAAAATGACCAGTCGTTACAACATTGTGCGAATGCAGGTGCTGCATTCCCTGTAAAAACCGTTCAGCGGAGGTGCCGAAAGTTGTGGAGATTGATAGCTTGCCTGAAGAAATTGACGAAGAGCTTCTGTTACCTCGCCGATGCGAACGAATGGTATAGTCGAAGAAATTCCCGAAGAAATGGTAGCACAATGAGGGTCTCATATGGCGTCGAGATGACCTCCAACACAGGCACGGCTCTATTAGCTGCAGAGGGCTCGCTCTCGCGGAGCGTGTTGCCAAAATAGATGGTCAAATCTGCCTCGTTTTTTGTCCTGACGATCTTCAGTACCACTTTTACTCCGTCTGTAATTCGAACAGCGTCAAGTACATTTCCCCTCTGTGGAAACAATATTAACTAAGTATCAGCCAATTTCTCAGAAAGGCACAGTCACATACTGCGGGTGCGGGTTGGAAATCTTCATAGGCAGACGGCCATGGGTGGTTCCCTGGGAGCTCCCAACTTGGAACCCATCCAGGTTTGAATCGTTTTCGGAGTTGGTAACCACGGGAGAGAAGAAACGTGTAATTCTCTGCCCACCAGAGATCTCCTGGGTGTAGGGTGCGGGCAAGGGTAAGATATTCCGGACTAGCCACATCTGGGGGAAGTGGCGCAATACGATTGTGGACAATCCTGGCTCAACGACGTCAACAGAACCAGCAAATCTTGGTCGGTGATGAGCTGTGCAGTGTGATGAGGGCAAGGTGCAAGTGATCACCGAACAGCCGACTTCGCCAAACCTCAACAAACTACCACTTCGCAAACCGAAAAAGGAAACTTTCTGCAAGAGGACGGCTGAAACGCAAAACTCCGTCCCGAGCGGCAAAATAAAATCTCTAGGGCTAAAAAAATATTAGTGGCATATCCGTCGCGAGTAGCGAAATAACCAGAATACTCCTAAGTGATACTTACTTGATTACTACTGGCGCATGCAGCATTGACCACCCACAAATTCTCAACGTATTGAGTGAAAGGCGTTACCAGCAAATAAACGAACAGTCTTAGACCTGACACCGGAGAGCTTCCATCTAAAATGATAGTAACAACAAAGAGAGGAAGACAAATATCTCACCCTCTCGATCAATTCGGCTGTTTGTACGGTCCAAGCGTCTGAAAACCATTGGTGGGCGATAAAAGGTGAGATTTCGACTGGTCGCTTCAGTGTCAGGCACTCAGCCGCCAGTGTGATACTTATTCCGCGCGTTGGATGACCACCAATGCTTGAGATCGAAGTACTTAGTGCAATTACTACTAATCGATCACACATATGTAGGTCCGAGGGCTCCCAGAGAAATGTGTTTCATCGCTGTTTTTCGTATTGTAAAGGGGGGGCTAGAAACTTTCCGCCCGGAGTCTCGGAATTTAAACAGTCTGACTGCCAGTGCATTGGATGAACTCTGAAGGCATGCGGAAGGTTCCAATTTCGCCGCTGCCAGCAATACTTACTATTCAATGCAACTGCGAGTGCTGCAGGCCCAAGATCGAGAGCCTTCGAGGACAATTCGAGGATGCCGAGTGAAGAACAATTTCCAATACGGGCGTTAACACGAAGCTCGAATGTCGAGGTTCCGGTGCGCCCACTTCAGTGTGGCATGGCGTAAGCACGCAAGTAGAATGTCGTCGGTCCCTCAGAAATATGAATGGATCCGGCCAAACAACCGCTTCGCGAAACCACAAGGAATTTTTCCTATCCACGCGCTTCGAAGTGTCGAATTTGAGGGAGTCCGGGTGAACAACGCGGGGATATACAATTGCGAGGCATGTCGGTGGGTTAATAATCTCGAAAGATGTAAAACAGTAACGTTATTCCAAGAAACCAATTATACATTCTTCTCTCGATACAAATTCTATGTAGTTAGCTAGCGCTACAAAGGATTGTCCGTGTCGTGACTCATCATGAGCCCATCTAAGCGATAGCTTAGAGTAGCGATCGTTAGAGCAGCGTGGCAGCTTAGAGCAGCGTCGTAGCAAAAAGCGGGTTTCCGTGCAGACTCCGCTCCTGCATTTCAGCCTCGCGTTCGAGTTCACGGGCTTGAGCGCGGAGGAAGCGCGCGGCGCGGGTGGCCTGTGGGACAAGGGAAGGATGAGCGTCGGAGCCAAAGTGGAGATGAGGTGGAGGGGGCCAGCGTCGGAGTCGAAGTGAAGATGAGATGGAGGGGGAGGCGGGGAGCTGGGGGGGAGGTGCGCAAGGAAGCGGGGAAATATTGGAGCGAAGGAAACAAGAAGAAGAATGTGGGGGAGGATGGAGGCTGGACGGGACGGGATGCGGAACGAGGAAGGAAAAAAAACACGTACCACCGCGCGCCGATTCTTCTTGCTGCTCTTGCAAGGGATCTTCCCGTTCTTCATCGCGCCGGTACCGGTAGAGGAGGAGGTGTCGAGCTGGCTAGCGACGGTGCATGCGCCGAAGCCGGCGGTGGACTTGACGGACTGCGGGAGAGGAGAAGGCATTAGGAATCGTGAGATGTAGTGGCAGGGAAGAGGAAAAGAGACGCACGAGTAAGCACAGATTCTTGTCTTTGCCACCAGTGCACTTGGTGCCGTCGGGGAGAGCGACAGTGATGAGGTCGGAGCCGGTGTCTTCTTTGGGGGCCTGCGTCGAGGCGGTCAGCATTCCGGTGACACGGAGGAGGGAGAGGGAGAACGCAGACGTACAGGGTCTCCGTTCTTCGTGACATCCGCCTTGACGAAGCTCTTCTCCGTCCCCGTGGGGTCGATCATAACGGAAACTTTGCGCGAGCCATCTCTGCCGCTGCATCAAGTCAGTCCGACAAGATCAGAGTGCAAATGAGGAAGAAAAAACGTACCCATTAAAACTCGTCATATTAAAACTCACACTCGTCCCATCCTTCCCAACCGTAACAGGAATAGCCATCGCCTTGTCAATGTTCGACGCAATGTCGACGTTGCCGCAGGGTTTGTTGTCCGACGGGCGCAGGGTGTCGTTGCACTGGAGTGCGCGGCCGGTAATGCCGAGTGCGGGATTGGGCATGGCGTGGGCGGACACGTGGAGGGCACCGAGGGCGAGGGTGAGGAGAGTGGTGAAGAGGGTGGTGGGTTGCATTGTTGGTTTTGTGTGGTATGATTGGAGAAAAGTTGTTGAAGGAGAGTGGCGTGCGTTCAAAGTCGTGAAGTCAAGTGAAGGGGAAGAAGAAACCAGTCCTCAAGTCGTGGTTGTCGTCGTCGCGGTGGGTGGGGAACTGAGGAATAGCAGAGATTCTGCATTGCTTTTATACGTCGACGAGGTGGACAATGGCTGGCGAGAACAATGGTACGTATTTGTTCGGTGTTTGGTGTACCTTCCCTTTTGGGACAATGGTGGCGTTTGCACTTTGTTTTCTTACGACGACGGCGCTTTGGCCGCCAGATCGTTACGCTGCGTGGTTGGGACAATGGCCGACTCTATTCTGGTCTCTTGGTCTGCTTCTTGGCTCGCTGACGAGGCTTGGTGGTATCACTTATGCTAAATTCTCCTCGCTGGCTACGCTTTCAAGTTTGCTACGCTTTGAAAATTTTCTGCCTCGAGGACGCTTGGGGCTTCCCTTGTCTCCGACTCGGACTTGCCGGACCTGAACTCCTCTCCAGCTTCTCACTGCTTATTTCTACACGCATATATATAACACATTTGCGGCCGAATCTACCAACCGAGGAAAAATTCATCGAAATCCAGTGAAACAACTTGTGCTACTCGTTTCCGACTAGCTGAGCCGATCAGAGCTCGCATTTCCCTCAACTCCGGTCCATACGAATCTCTCAGACTCTGTCATTTTGCACCCTTTTCTTTCCGTCGGCGAGAACTTGGACGTCCCTCCCATCAAGTGAATCAAGAAAGAACGGAACATGGAATGCCATCTTGGCACCAGATCATTATTATAACTCACGACTCTCTGTGCACGCGCTCGCACTGTCTCGAAATTCTGGCGCCTCTGCGGAGACGCGCTCGCCGATCCATCATTCTACCCAAACAAAGTCAAACTCGTCCTTACCATCTACGACAATGTTGCTATGCCTGCCCTCCACATTCCCCACCTATTTTCACCCTTTTGAGCTCCTTCTGAATCACTTGCTCAAAACACAGCCTCGCCTTGCAAGCCGGGCATCACTCGTCAATATCGACACATTGCCAGGCCCCTCAAGCTGTTGGATATCTGGGTGGAGATGTTATACTTATAACCTTGGTGAGTTCCTCAAATGGTCCTACGCCTTCACTTCCTCCCCCCTACAATCTCAACCCTCGCCTCATCGTGGCTCGTTACCTCTACTGTGATGTGATGTCTTGCCCCCGCTTAGTCCGATTACCACCGCCAAAGTACCCGCAGATGGGGGCTACCTAATTAGGAAAACTGGCTCTGCGCTGCAGATAAGTAGTCAGGACTTGCCACTCGGTGCATGGGTCGAGATTGTAATTAAATTACAGCATAGTGATACAATACTACACAATACTGCTTCTTTCTAATTGAGATGAACTTGCCTGTGTGCAACTGGACGCCCACACTTATTGTCGTCGATAAGTTGACTTGGGCATTTCTTGCGCCTGCTCGGCTATCAAGTTAACCGTAATTGCCGGACGTCCTAAAAGGAAGGTCCGGGGTGTCGGCCCAATTTCCAATCCAGACAACTTCCTGAAACTCCGTGACTTTTGCCACCCAGCACAGAGATCGGTGGTGAGACAGTGGACTCTGAATCTATGTCTATGGCATTTTCTTTCTTTCCTGTTCAAGGAAGTCATTCAAATCATCGACGTGAAATCTCGTTCCACTCTGATATGTTCAGAATGTTCAAAATTGATTGGTTGACATGGAACAAATGGGAAATCTACACCTGGTATCAGAATAAATAAAAGAAAAGAAAGAGCTATTGGTTCAACGATGCCTGCGTATAATGCATTTGTGACATGTCACAGAGTCGACAACGAGAACAACTTTGGTTCAAATTCATGTGGCACGCACATTCATAACGAGTTATCGAGTGCCAGTGGAATCTGTGCGAAAGAATACTTATACCCACGGCAAGTTCTCGCCGAAATTATTATAGCACGACTCCCGCCGGAGATGCCAAAGGAGCATGTTGACTAGCACAAACCACTTGGCGCCACATCATGTCGAAAAACCAAAACACGGTGAACCGTGACCAACACGAGGTTACTTAAAATCACTGTACAAATTTGGTTTATAATTTAGAATCACGCATTTTGACATGCCTCACGACGATGAAGTATGTACGCACCAATTCCAAAGTGTCCGTTATGTTTGCATGATAAATATTTATACGATGCCGCGACGCTGTTGGTAGACGGAGGCGCAGGATTTGATGCAGCAGGGTGACGTGAGGTGAGGTGAGGATGCGGTGTGATTGCAGCTGTATATAATCCGGATCGCCGTATTCCGAAGTCGTCCGAGTCATGAGTGCGTGCTATAGGAATAGGAGGAGCGGTCTCAACCAAAGGCGAGGATGCGGGCGGTCCGTTGGCTGTATGACGGCCTCGCATGATTTCTGGTGAGCCGCGGTTCTACTGCCACTTCAAATTGTATGATTTTGTTCGCGGTCCGATGCTCACTCACTGAGCCGTATAATTCGTACGCCACACCACGCGTTTCCAGCATCCAGCGAGTGAGAACAGTAAGTACTTAGCGTGAAGTTAGACTGTTGGAGCGCTTGCTGCGTGTCCAAGCGGTCGAATCAAACACAGTCAGGTCATGAAACTTGCGAGTCGTTCAGTCATTATCATCTTCAAGTTCAAAGAGATATCACCACGGTGTCCAGTTGAAAGAAAACCTCCACACGTTGGGGACCGATGACTGAAGCAAAAGCAAAGCAAAGCAGGAGGAAGCGGTCGGCCATAAATCTGTGTCTTGCAATGTATGATATGCATTTGGCCGACGTGCGCGAGGTAAACACGCAAAGACGCAGAAAGAGAAAGAGAGAGAAAAAAAACTGAATCGGATGAAGGGTTGTGGTATGGTTGCCGGCATTCCCAAAAAGGAAGGTCGGAGTGTTGGCCCAACTTTCGTCTGGATTCGGACAGTGGTCCAACCAATTTCTGCTTGCGAAATATTTCACAAAGTATTGAATGTGAACCTCTTGGATTGAATAGACACATTGTGTATCAGGACACAACATCCACACGAGGGCTCACGATATCGAGGTGCGAACAAGCGGAATTCTGCAACACAGTTTTGACATCCTCGCAGAGTACTTATACTCGGTCACAATTCCAAGTGAGAGCCATATCAATGAAACTTCTCGGGATTGAGGAAATATTGTGAGAATGGGGGTCAGTTCCATTCAACTTGTGCCTACGACATTAGGACCTGGATATTTGAGGAAAGAACACTGAAGGTGGTTGGATGCTTCAAGTTTCGTTCTACAGACTTTGATATGTTCATTTGGAAGAGAAAGCAGGGCAGTACAATTGTACAACCTTGAAGAAATGGGTGAGTTACAAGTTGTTACACAACGCCGCCGGGTGCAACATTACTCAGAATTCCACGGCACCAGGCAAATTTTTGAAACTCAGCAACAGCTCTTTCGCATTACAACAACCGCAGGTACGAGGACCACTACTTTCGCATTGCCTGAGGAGTATCAATCTGCTCTGCACAATGTGCTTGCCACATTGGCAGCCTTGCATAGCAGGCTGGTAACGAGAGTCCAGGACTGATTTCCAAACTTGACTTTCCCAACACTGGCTCCCAGTCATCCGGAACTACTCCTAGTATCTCACTTCTTGTGCTCATAGATATTGAGTTTTTGCTACCCGGAAACAAGATAAAACTTGAATTGTTTTACAAGGGATTTACATGTGCCAGGAACCAAGCCAGGAACCCAACATTTATCACCGCAAGAAAACAGATAACAAATTTAGCGAATCTAAATTATGTAACATCTCGGACCGATAAATCGAGGGAACATTGTTCCGCATTGAGTTCAAGTCCAACCTGTCGCGCCAATTTACTTACCCTTTGCCCAGCCGTTGAGTTCTCGATGCATTGGGTTGAAATGGCAGTGGGCTTGGCCGCTTGATAACTGCCAGTCTGCCACCAAGCTGTTCCTGCCGCCTGTTAACAACTGCTGTTGAAACAATTTGGACTGTCAACTCTGGGAGAATCTCAGAATAAGGAGTTATTCACAGATATCAATCACTTGTCATTCTCCGCACATGTCTCCTACATAAGTGCTCATGGGAACAAGGCTTTATCTTTGCCTCTTTCCCCCATCTTCACCCATGAGCTCCAGCACACACAGCTGCACCCAGCCTCTGGCAGAGAATGAAAGGTCTCTGCCATTTCATATACTCGTTCTCAGAGATTGATGTCTATCATAGAACACAACTTTTGTCAGAATCTCAGAGAGATGTAGCTGTCCAGACTGTGGGCGACAATGAGAGGAAAGATACCACCTTTTTGTTTGATATCTGTACTAAATATGCAACAGGTTAATTGAAGCTTTAGAAACAGGCTTCTCACGTCTTTTGCAGCAACAGCAGCAGCATACTGATAGGCAAATATATAAAATCAAACTTTTCTTATCTCTTTCTAACTGATGACCCTAGACTACACAGTGCAATCATGGAGCTGAAGCCAAAGCCACCTCCAACAACTGACAAGAAAACCACTTTCTGGAATGGCTATATGGCTCTTGCAAATGAATATGACAAAGAATTCCTTCAAAAATATGGCACTGATTTGGATACATCCTTGATATTTGTATGTTATTCAAAACTTTTTTGATGTATATTCTACACCATTGTGATACTATCTACAGGCTGGTCTTTTCTCAGCTGTAACCTCAGCTTTCATTATACAAATTCAACCTGAATTTGAATCCACACCCCATCCTCTTACTGTGATTGCACAAAGTCTACTGTATGTCAGCCTAGGATCAACTTTGCTTGCAGCACTACTTGCAGTCCTTGGCAAGCAATGGTTGATGTACTACTCTGCGGCAGGCGAGCGAGGCACTATTGAAACTCGCGGCCTTGAACGCCAAAGAAAACTTGATGGATTGAAGAAATGGAAGTTTGAAGTCATCATGCAAGCCTTCCCACTCTTGCTTCAGTTTGGATTATTCCTTTTTGCAGCTGCACTGTCAGTGTATCTTTGGAAGATACATCATGTTCTTGCGAACATAGTGTTAGGAATAACCTCTGGAGGTGCCATAGCCTACGTTGCACTCCTTTCGTCTGCTATACTCTTCAAGGATTCACCATTCCAGACACCTCTTGCACAATTTTTGAGAGCTATCACACCAAAACTGCAATATAGATCATGGCCCTTTTATTGGTTTTGTAGGCGATTTCTCAGGCGAATTTCTCTGCGAGTTTTCAAAATAATGAAATGCATCAAAGAAATCTATTCATTTGTCATCTCTCTATTGAAAGATATCCCATCCAGGTTCACTTTACAGCAAACTGCCAGTTCTGTCAAATATGAGTCAGGTCCACCTGCTCCCTTGTTTGAAAAACCTATTCCATCTCCCGGGGTTTCAGCAGTTTCTTGGGTTCTTGAATCCTCTACAGATCCTACACTACTTACTCAGGCTATAAGCATCTCAACAGATTTGCAGTGGCCACTTTTGCCGTGGCCACTTGAGAAGAACTTAACACCTTGGGTTCAACCTACCATACAGTTGTTTTTGAACTGTTTTGAATATGAATCACATATGTGCACTCATTTCCTAAATAGGCTTAGAGATGGAATGGATTATTCTGCCACTCAAATTGCACAGGCATGCATAATTATGCAATGTTTCAGCCCAAATCCGTATGCAGATGATCCTTTTCCACGTTATCTACAAGTACCTGAAGACTTCCAGCAGATCCTCACACCTGAGCTGGCAACTGTTCTTGGCTTGATAAGCAATTACAAGTCACCCGATTTGATGGAAATACTGATTCAGCCATGTCAGCTGATATTTAATCAGCCATGGCTGTTGAGGGGTTTACACTTCACGTTGATGAAGCTTGAATTTTCTCAGTTTGCCTACAACACAATGACATACTTGAAACACCTGGTCGCAGAACTAGATTCAAATCATAGCCTGACATGCTCAGTCTTTGCTGAATATCTCTTTGTTGTCTACTTCCATTTAGTTGACGGTAATATTTCTTCACATGATCTAGCAGTCATGGACAAAAGGTACTGACATCTGTATATATCCTGAGATCATGCTGAGTTTGCGTCCTCAGTGCATATATGATTTTGTTGTATGGGGAAATATTGAAGACAATGCCATCCAGACTGAAGTCAGAGGAAATTGACATGCAGCTTACCGCTGATATTCTGAAGCTCACAACTCAACTGGCGAGCAATTGCACAGGTAAAAAAGAATGGGAGAAACAGTGGGAGCAAAGACAAACTGCTGCATATGGATTTTGCCGAGCACTCCCTCAAACAGATGGTTGGATTCAAGTTATATCAACTCCTGGGTTATTACAACATGGAAGTAAATGGCAAGAACCAGACTTCCATCCAGATGCAGCAAGCTGGATTTACAATGCTTTGAGGAGTATTCCCAGTCCTATCAATGGCCAGGGTGAATGTGATTACACAATTGCATCCAATATTAGCAATATTTTGTATGCTCTTTATTACAATGGACTTCCACCACCTGTCGACAATTTGCAGGTCATCTTGCAGATCTTATCTTTAGCAGATCCAATTTCGTCATCTGCAGCACTACTCTTGTTGCAAAGAAACATTTTTGGTTGGTATACACAGCTTGAGTGTGGACCAAAACTTCAGGACCACTCTGTGTGGGCATTGCTTTCCACTTTTGCAGTACAGCAGTGCCGGTCTCTATCTCGTAGTATTTGGAATTATGTTGATTTAGCATACCTGCTTTTAGCCATCCCCGAATGGCGGCCTCATATTGAGAAGGAGCTGTGCAGTTGGATTCACATATTTCCAGACATATGGACAATGAGTATTTATGATAATGTCAACATGAGGAAGTTACAGAAGCAATATCGAGAAAATTACAATGTTGTTCTCAAAACAATCTGGGTACCTCACTTGAGTATCTCCACACACAGTCACTCAGAGGAGGCTATCGCTCTAGTGTGTGTTGCACTATCTGAGTTCTGGGCCTCATTTGATCTTGCTATGCCTCTGGAACCTAACTGTCTCTTTTCATGGCTGCAGTGTAGCAATTCAGCAATCATGGCTGTGGCTGGGAGACTCCAAAAAATTCCCCAAGCCTCCCAGCTGACGCAAGAAGTAATCATTCCCCTACAAAAAACTTTATTCAGAATTGTAGAACAGATTCAGGCCTTGCCCTCTGAAACAACAACACCAATACTGGAAGTATGTGCAGAAATTGTCAAGGACTTGGCTACTGGAATGCTTCAAACAGGAATTAGAAACTTGTATGATATTCGGAACCAGATTGAGGACAAAATTAAAGATGCTAGAAACTTCCACAGTCAAGATTTAGAATGAAGAGGATAATGTTCAAGTTTTGGACCAAATGGGACTGAGAAAATGATTGGCAGCAATTTCCAACCCAATTTGACATGAAGCAGTGAATCATTATTACTGAGCTGCCTCTACAGAGGGAAAGCTGCCCCACACATCACATTACTACTTTACTTTGTTCACACTTGTTGTCAATGCCCAACATTTCCTATTTATGACTGATAGTTACAGCTGGCATCATTCTCTGCGTGCACATTGTCCCAAAATTCTGGCACCTCTGTGCTTACTTACGCTATCCGGGAACGCACTCGCTGATGTGACTTTGGTCCAACTGTTTATCGACTGGCAGTCTAGTTTTTGTTTCTGTGTTTTTACGTGTCTGCAGTGGAATCTCTCGCGCACTGCAGCCGCCACGTCTACCGAGCATATCATACCGTACGAGACACTGATTACTGGCTGGCTGTCCTTTCCCCTGTTTTGTTTTTGCTTCCCCGACGCCTGGACGGATGTGTGTGGGGATGTTTCTTTGAAGTTGATCAAACCACTGAGCGAGTGGCAAGTTCATGGCTAGACTCTATCAAGTAACAATGATTCGACCGCTCAGACACGCTGCAGTCCCTCGGACAGTCCAACTTCACTCCAAGCATATACCTCTGGAAATGGCGTGGCGTGGCGTACGAATTATACGGCTCGGTGAGTGAGCATCAGACCCCGAACAAAATCATACAATTTAAAGTGGCACTAGAACTGCCGCTGGCCAGGGATCGTGTGACGCCGTCGTACAGCCAACTATGATCCTCGCCTTTGCATGAGTCCTATGGCACGCAATGATGGCGACTCGAATCCTCCAGAATACTAGGTGATCGCACCCTCGCCTCACCCAGCTGCCTCAAATTCTTCACACTGGCATTCGTCTACCGACAACGTCACAGCATTGTAATTATCATGCAAAAATAACGGACACTTTGGAATTGGTGTGTACATACTTCATCGTCGTGGGACATGTCAAAATGTGTGATTTTAAATTATAAACCAAATTTGTACAGCAATTTTAACCTCGTGTTGGTCACTGTGTTTTGGTTTTTCGACATGCTGTGGCGCCAAGTGGTTTGTGCTAGTCAACATGCTCCTTTGGCATCTCCGATGGGAGTCGTGCTATAATAATTTCGGCGAGAATGTGCCGTGGGTATATTCTCTCGCACAGATTTCCACTCGATAAATCACTATGAATCTGAATGCCACATGAATCTGAACCAAAGTTGTGCTCGTTGTCGGAGTCTTTTACAAGTACTTTATGTAATCGTTCTTTTAATCTTTTACCACACTGATTTTGAGAGTGCCGCACAAAAGTGTCATCCTTTTTCGATGAACACTTTTGATGCGGACAGCCACTAAAACTATAAGCTTTATTTTTAGAATCATTAGAAAGTTTCTAATGGATTGTAGTTTTGTGATTGTGTGAAAGCCTTGACTCAGTGAAATAAGCCCTAACCTTAATGAACAGAAAATTTATTGATGGGCTTGACCCCTGTGCCTAATGCGAGCCGGTTGATGCACCAGCATCAACCGGGCGAGCTTTGGGTACTGTATACTCATTTTTTCAGCATCAGTGGTAATGGCTTGATTTCTGTAACAGCAGCACTACGGGCTAATAAGTTGTGAGGTGACCGATGCTCACATGCTTGACCTCGGCGACCGGCTTGCATTTTGTTCATTGTTCATTGGCAAAGACTGACTTCAACAGGAACTGTGAATACCAACGGCACGCTGTCTTTCAGTCGAGTAGTCCCTCTCGTGGAATCCTTGGTTAGAGTATTTTTTCGGTTGAATTGCCTGGTTCTACAAGTCAAGTTAAAGTTGTTGCCGATTTTTGTTGGGATTTGACAGGTGTACGGCAAGCACCATCAGCCAGATCAACAATCAAAATTCATGTAAGGTCGGGTTTCTTCAAATCCTGACCATTTTTCTCCCGTTTTTTTTTTTTTCAAGGTGTTCATAGCAATGCTGCTTGACTTCTGAACTCCCTCCATAGACAACAAATGTGTAGCGGTACATATGAAAAGCTCGCGATTTAACGACAAGCTGTCATCCGTCAAAAACAGTCAACACAAATTTTGGCTTTAGTTGGTGCTATCGTTTTCTCTCGAGATTCTCTCTCTGGAGAACTAATCCCAACGGACTACTAGCTCTCCAGTAGTCCTTACTTCAGCAACCAGCGGTGTCCTTTACCTTTTGGATTTCTCCAGCAGATGGCACAGATTTTGAACCATATGCATATTTGTCTTGTAGAGTAGTGTTGAGGAATCGGAGGTGACTGGTGAAAGACTTTATTTCGCTCGACAACTCGTGATCCTACTTTTTTTTTCCAAATTTCTCAAAGAAAATATTTAGCCCGATACGCATTGACAATCTTTCATTGTCTTAACTCTGCGTGAAATTTCAGGCCTGTCAGTGATGAAAATAGAAAGTACTCGAACTGCCGTGCAACTATGCATCGGCCCTCTACCCCAAGTACTTATATAACTTGTCACAAAAGCATTATACACAGGTATTGTTAAACCAATAGCTCTTTCTTTTCTTTATTCTGATACCGGGTGTAAGACCATTAGATTTACTTTTTTTTTCCATATTGCTCAGCGAAGGGTGAACATTCGGAACATACCAAAGCAATACAAGATTTTACGTCGATGGTTTGACTTGAACAGTTGAAAAGGAATCACCACAGACATAGATTCGGAGCTAACTGTCTCGCCACACAATCTCTGTGCGGGTGTCAGGGGAACACCCGCTCCGCTCCCTCCAGCTCCGGCCCCGGACTCTGTTTCTCCGGCCCCCGGCTCCGTTCTCCCGGCTTCCAGACCCCCACAGAAGAACTTACTTTCCAAAATTGTGACAAGTTGTCAAAATTTGTTACAAGTGAGTTTAGCGACACTAGCAAAGCTAAGCGCGGCCAAGCGGCACAGATTCTCACAGATTTGTGCGTAATCTGTATCAAGTCCGAAAAGCGGCCTACAGATCCGTGCAAGTTTGCCGATGTTCTCACACCGAAAAAAACGAACTTTCAGCAGACCCTATCTACATCCCGAAACAAATTGTGTCGACTTCCCAATAGACTAATTTGAAGCATAAGCCAATCCCCAATATTTTGACTTCCTTGTCGTGCCGCTCGATAGACAAGGCGAAAGAATAGAAATCGGCTTTGTTTCCTCCCAGCCGCAAGTTAGCCGAAAGAGAAACTATCATATTTTGCACCGTGTGTGTCGAAAGATAAGTACAAAATGTCTTGTTTCGGGTCGAGGAGAGGACCAGCCAAAACGGAACTCAACACGATAAGGATCAAGCAAACCTTCGGCCTGCACGACACTTAAGCCGAAATACAAGGTCTGTTAACTTCCGAGGCTAGCTAAGGAGTAACATAAGACTGCAGCAGTTTGGTTGTTACAATAGCGACTGGGATGAGCAATGTGTAAGAAAAGATCTACTAGGCAATATAGACTGATTTGAAGAAGGCATGAGTGAATTTGAAGAAACACATCCTCCAACATAGGTGAGCTACCCATTCTTCATATTCTCCTCTCACTGATGTCGTCTTCTGAATTCCCCAACAGGTCATTGAGTTTTCTCGTGGTGTCGATGCGGATGCTGGTGAGTTCACCCTTTTCCTTCGTTTTGCCTCGTTCTCTGAGGCCTTCGTTGTGTCAAGTAGTCTCACCACTGTGCCTCCAGTTCCCCACGGTTCAGCCCCGCCTTCATCTCATATTCCTTCAACGCAGCTACCAAGAGAACAAAGTCTCCAGTATGTGGACCTGTACTCTTTCTTATTTGCGTTGCTGATGCATCTACTCAAGGCCCGAAACACTCTCCCAATTTCTTGGTACGTACTGTTTTCCTTTGTCACTGTCTCCGCTGACTAGGTTACAGCTTCGCTGTCATTAGCCAGAGTGTCGGCCTATTTCTTTCTCCCCCCATACCCTCTTTTTGACAGCACTGGCCCAAACTCCACCCCTTCGCTGGCATTGTCTTTCGGATCGCCGCTGCGGAAGCCTTTGACAACGAATGTTTTCCAGGTGTGTTCATCGCATCTCCCTCGCTGGTTACCCTTACTAACAACCCTTTTCCTAATAGTTCGTGAGCCTCTCGCACCGGTCTGCACCTGCTTGTGGTCAACCCGGGCCCTGATTCATTGGGCCTTGAGGGCAGTGGCTGAAGCAAATTTCTATGTTGTATGTCTGTGTATGTCTGTACAACAGTAGATACTTCTTCATGTACTTTGCTAGACATCCAATACATTATTCTTGACCTATGTTTGTGTGTGCATCAGTGGAATGTCTCTCAAAAGCAGCTCGAAAATACCACAACTATGTTCCAAAAACTCACAAATTTGTCACAAATCTGAATTGCACGATCGGGTTTTCTCACAAATTGTGAGAATCTGTGATTTGCGCTCGCTTAGCACAATTTGAGCGCAATTAGGTACAGATTCCGCGGTAATTGCCAAATTTGTCACTGATTCCACGTAATTGTCACAAATTCAGGAAAGAGGTTTTTCCTGATATGATCTTCAATTGTTTTTGGTTCAAACAGTTCGTTGTACTTCAACCTTTTTGGTTCAAATGGTTAGCTGTACTTCAACATTGTTGATTCAAACAGTTCATTGTATCTTGATTCCAACGGTTCTGCATAACGGCTCACACAGTTCAGTAAGGAATGGTTCAAACAGGTCCAGACCAATGTGTACATCCATAATGCAACAGTTCGAACTTGAACACTGCAGTTACTGATTTTCTAGCTCCTTGTACGTACAAGTACACGATGCGGCCGTAATAAGTCCACTAGGCCTAGGTACTCATGTTAAGTTTCAACTATACCTACTAATCTTTGAGCCTCTTTAATCTTCACATAAATCTGATATCTATCTGAGTTATTGATTTTTGTTTGAAGCATTTGAGTAGCCAAGTCTCTGACAATTCCTCTGCAGGCTGCCAATATTGGTGTTATGTTTTCAGAGGGTAAAAGCTGGATCTGTTCTACAAACCCAAACAAAGTTCTCTGTAGTGGTATGAACAACTCTTGCATCATCTGGGTAGCATGGATATTTTTCCAGATGGTTGGATCAAGAATTACTGAGATGCTACACTTCAGCCATGCAAAGAGAGTTTGAGGGTTCAGGGGTATGGCAAGATCAACTGAGGCCCAGAAGTCAGATAGTGCAATGCACACTCGGCCAATACTTTCATCCAAGTGACCATCCGTGGAAGTAATCAAGCTGGATGGCCAGATCGTTTTGAACACATTGATGTATTCTTCCAAATATTGCTCTTCCAACCTCATAAATGGAAAGATACTAATCCAACAACATAAGTCTTTTTGGATATGAGGCTGCCATTCAGGGATTGCTGAGAGCATATATGCTAAAGCAACATATTTTTTTGGTTTGATGCCAGTTGTATATATATCCTCCAAATGCTGTAAGATAGCTGTGGAAAGCAATGCCCACATAGAGTGATCCCGTAGTTTTGGTCCTAACTCAAGGTCTGTATACCAGTCATGCACATTCTCTTGTAAAAATAGTGAGGCTGCTGCTAAAGAGACAGGACATGGTAAAGACAAGACCTGTACAAGAACCTGCAGGCTATCTCTAGGTGGTGGGATCCCATTGTGATAGAGAGCACACAGAAGATTGTCAAGGGTGCCTATGATGGTTTCTTCATATCCACCCTGTTCATTGATAGGACTAGGAATGGACATCAACACATGGTAAATCCATTTTGCTGCGCTGGGATCGAAACTTGGTTTTCTGCACAAAATATCATATGTACCTACCCCAATCCCACCAGTTGATAATAAACCAGGTGTGCATATGACTTGAATCCAACCATCAGTTTGAGGAAGTGCTTGGCAGAACTTATATGCAATAGCCTGTCTTTTGAGATAGTTTATCTCCCAGCCTATGTTGTCTTTGCAGTTTCTTGCCAGCTGCAGTGTAAGTTTAACGGTATCAGCTACAAGTTGCATCTCAATTTCCTCTGTGTGCAATTTTGATGTCAGAGTTGATAAGATTCTTTCATATAATAGAAGCTGATATGCACTATGAGGATTTAAACTCAGCACAATCTCAGTATAATGTGTGGATAGTAGTACCGTTTGTCCATCACTCTCATATCATATGCAGAAATATTACCCTTGACCAAACAAAAGTAGACACTAAAGAGGTATTCACAAAAGCTTGAATGGGTCAGCCTACTGTTTGAATCTAGTTCTGCAACCAGGTAATTCAAATGTGTGATTGAGTTGTAGCTGTATATATTGTGGCCAAAGCTGGTCCATGTTGAATTCAATTTCAAGTGTAAAGCCCTCAACATCCAAGGCTGGCTTAATATTTCTGTCAAATGTGGTGCTGTGAACTGTTCTTCTGCTAAATGTTGTTCTGTATAATTGCTCATGAAGCTAAGAACAGCAGCCAGGTCAAGGGAGAGGCTCGCCAAAACATCATCAGATATGATTATATCCTGTCTTCGAGTTGGCTGAAAACATTGCATTATGAGATAAGCTCGTCCAATCTGAGTGGCACGATAATCCATCCCATCTCGAAGCCTAGTCAACATGTAACCTTCCCAACTTAAATGATACTCAAAACAATCCAAAAAATGTGCAAGATAAACATCCAGTGGGAAGTCCATATCTAACGGCCACTGCAGGTCAATAGAGATACCTGCAGCCTCAGCAAGTCGTATAGGATCTGTGGAGGTATCTAGAACCCAGTGAACGGCTGGAATCTCAGGAGATGGTATGATAAGGTTATTGAATAGGGTAGTAGGTTCAACAGCTAAGCTGGTAGTTTGTTCTAAACCAAACCTAGGTAGGATGTCTTTTGATTGGGAGATAACATATTGCTTGATGTGCTTCACTATTTTCACAAACAAACTCCCTTGAAAAAGTTTCTTTGACTTTTGCTTTCAAGTGTTTTGGAACTATGGAGGAAACTGCATTTGCTATGAAGGAAGATATTGTTCTCAAAAACGGTGCAAGCGGTGTCTGGAATGGTGAATCTTCGGAAAATATAGCAGACACAAGAAGGGCAAGGTAGGCTATAGTACCTGCTGCCGTTATTCCCAAGACTATGCCTGCAAGAATGTGATGTATCGTCCAAAGATACACTGAAAGAGCAGCTGCAAAAAGGAATGATCCAAATTGAAGCAACAGGGGGAAGGCCTGCATAATGAGTTCAAATCTCCATTTTTCCAGGCCATCCAACTTTCTTTGACGTTCAAGACCTCGAGCTTCAATAGAGCCTCGTTCACCTGCTGCCGAGTAGTACATCAACCATTGTTTGCCAAGGACTGCAAGCAGGCTGCAAGTAGAGTTGATCCCTGGCTGATGTAGAGGAGACTTTGAGCGATCACGGTAAGTGCATGGGGTGTTGATTCGAATTCAGGTTGAATTTGTATAATGAAGGCCGAAGCAACAGCTGAGAAAAGACCAGCCTGTATACAGGATCAGAATGGTGAAGGCCAGGTGTCAAAAAAGTTTGAAAGAAACACACAAATATTAAGGATGTATCAAGATCAATGCCATATTTTTGAAGGAACTCTTTGTCATATTCATTTGCAAGAGCCATATAGCCATTCCAAAAAGCAGTTATTTTGTCAGTTGTTGGAGGTGGTTTTGGCTTGAGATCTGCAATTGCTTTGCACATTCTAAACAAAGTTATCAAAATCCATACTTGAAAAGATTTGCACAACAATTCACTCCTCTTGTTGATGGAGAAGACTTGAAAAGCCTGTTTGAAGAACTTGAATTAACCTGCATGGTATTTAAGCTAGGAATGAATGAATGAAGACCTTTTACCTCTCATCTTCTGACATAGTCTGGACTGCTACATCAGTATGAGATTGGGGAAATCCTGGTGGAGAAAAAACTCTGCTAGCTGGGTGAGCTTGATAAACAGAAGATGAATCATAGCTGCAGGCCTTTCATTCTCATTCAATGCCCGACTGGCAATGTTTCCAATGGTGCTGCTCATTGCAGTGGGAAGCAAGGAAGGGGCGAGGTGTGCATGGGAATAAGTATGGTTGGCAGGCGTCATTGTTGATGCATGTTCCCTGCTGTTCTTCCTGAACAGCCAAAATGTTCCGGTGCTTTATTTCAGTCCCTCAGGGCATACACACACTGTGAGAGAGACTGTTTGTGCTGAAGGAAATAGCTGGCTTACATATTTATATGGTTACAAGCTACACCCTACAAAGTCACTGCTAGCATGTTGCCCTGTTTCAACGCTGAAACGCTGACTATAGGGCAACTATAGAAAACACCAAGAAATGAAAGGAATTAAATCCCAAATCAAATCCCAAATATAATCCTAACCACTATGAGATCGATGTGCGACGTTTGGGGTTCCAGTCCAGTATAGACTGTGGCAATCCAACTATCCTAATACTCAAAATATACTAAACTTAGGCTTTCGCGATTGCTGACTTTGTACAGAGAATGTCTATACGAATCCTATGTTGACACAGGAAGTGTGGGTTTCAACAAAGGTTTGAGATGTAACTCTTCTCATGAGGTTTAGGTGTTTTAATTGCTTGTAAAGCCGCTGATATATCAATCGCAAAAGATGTCTTATAACTGTTTCACGCGTCCGTATGCCAAAGTTCTTATAATTCCACGCGTAAGTTCCCAAAATTCCAATATTCACGCGTACAATTCAAGATACGATCCAACAGACAATATATATCGACGAAACAAACCAAAGAAAACAAATAAGCTTCTGGAGTTTATCTCGAATGGAGTCCAACATCTGGTTATTCACGAAGCCAACACTGGCTTGACGCGCACAACGAGAGGAGGGAATCCACTAGAGCTCCAGTACAGGAAACGATGCCTTTTATACCTTTCACTAATAGATAATAAGAGACCGAACAATTGACAAACGGGTATATGGTGAGAGAAACATAGGGTCCGCCATGCCCTCGCCCTATCCTTGGTCGCCAGAACAGGAAATGGATCAAAAGTGCATTGAATCCCACTCCCTTATCCCGATCATTATGTTATGACAGTGGCCCGCTGCGGCCCAATCAATATTGCCCAAATTGGCACTAATGGCCTTGGTATCATTGTCCCTCCTCAGACCGTGCTCCTTGATCGTAATACGGCGGCAGCCACCTCGGCATGACGTGTAGTTTCTTGTAGGAATATTCTACGTCCGCAAATCCCTCGCAATTGATTTATAGAATTATTCGTGAAAGCCTCTTGCCTCCAGGAAACACTCCTTCTGGCCTTTCGGCAGGTTTTAATAAGTCCCAAGTAATATCCCACTCATTCTGCCTTGGGTCGGAACACAGGGTGACTCCCAATCCTGTTCCGGATGGTTAGAGACCTTTCATGATAGGTCTGTTCTGGAATATTACAACTTCCACTCTATACCAGCGCAGTCGTAGACAGTGCCAGACCTCCCACTAGTGTATAATCCTTTAACTGGCTGCTCAGGCAATTGCCAGTCCTCATACAAGCGTATTCCCTTGATATTTAATGTATTACTCTTTTAATACAATAGCGCTTGGACCGGAAATGAATAAATTCAGCCCTGGCCAAATACCGGGTCTATCAACGCGATCAACAAACCTCATTCAGTTGCCGGTGATAGGGCCGTTCAGCGGCTAGGCATGAAGTACCCGGAATTTATCGATTTTCAGGACCTATCAGCAGGAGAAGTGAAGCTAGGATAACAGAAGATATGCCCGACCTCACGGACAGTATCTTATTGCTGGGGATAGCCAATAAGCTGGCAGGCCACTAACAGGTAGCGGGGGCTTAGTGATGCTTCCCTAAACATGGGTGCGAGGCTGACTGTTTCTACTGCCCGGCCAAGGGACTTAGTGGGAAACTACTATCTCGAGGTGCTGGAGACGAACAAGACTACCGACATCCCTGATGTTAGGCGCTAACCCACCAACCCACCATGAAGAGGATCTAGCGGAGGACCATCTGAGTTGACAGCTACCACTCTACTGACAAGCCTGCTGCCTGAACAACGACAGCTGGGGCTTAACCAACTCCAGCAGGAGCACCGTGGGGCCAGCTATCGACCAAATGTTCAGGTGACAGGTGACAAACATCTGTGAACTGAACCCTTTTGGTTGTGGTGACGGTGACCCTCGAGTTTTTTCACCCAAAATGGACGAAAAAAAATTCGGGCCGGCATGCAATGGCCTACCATATAAGGTAATTTGCTGTGCTCTGACCATTTTGTCCAGTGAACATTGTAGGTGGCAGGTGACACCCTTTGAACACTTGGTTGAAATACTACAGTACTCTGAGTTCTTATGCTTGCTGACGAGGGCTCGGTGGTATCACTTTCTCTGAATTCTCATTGATGGCCACTGGATTCAGACACACTTTGAATATTTCGTACACGGACGACGTTTGCGGCTTGAGCTCAATCAATTCACACTAACTTGAACAAATTGTTCTAGCAACAGAATTCCAGAGCAAGAGCTAATGAATCATCTCCCTTGAACTGCGTAAACAGAATGACTGCTTTGTGTAGTCTTTTTCGGTCGGATCAACTTCATGCCTAGTGGAAAGATTTATTTTTTAAAAAAATAGGCACAGTACACAAAGCAAAGCTCGCAGCAGCAGAATAAGTATGTACGTACTTTTGTCTGACATGCCTCAAAATATCTCTAAGCGTCTGGAGCTTGGGAGCATTGAGCAAAGGTCTGCCCGAAGCGCAGCGATCGCAATCATACTCCGGCAGCCCGTAATCATTGCAGGGGATATACACGGGAAACTGGCGGGGGGAGTGCGGCCTGGGGAGGTGGCAGACAAAATTGGTGCCTTCGATTGGGAATGTGATTTCGTGCCTTGAGGGGAAAAAAAAATAGGTTTTCCGACCATACTACTGGGTGTCCATAAGGGGAAAAATGCGCAAAAAGAAGGAAAAAGAAAGAAAAAGAAAGAAAGAAAGGAGAGCTCCAAAAGTTCATTGTACGCTCAAAAAACAATTCAAAGTCGGTTTACTTAATCACTATAATGGTCCCGGAGCCACGAGCACCGAGGTCGTGATTACCGTTGCCCACACGTCGTAAAAATGCTCAATACTTGTCTTCGCGGGATTCTTGTAATGCAACTGAATATATATACACCCCAAGACTCAAGTAACACTTATTCCAACTTATTCTTCAATGAAATACACGAGCAGCCAGTAAATTGAGGGAATTCATATACAAAATCAATTCGTTGACTACGAGATGGGAAGCTAGTGAAGGTTCGTACCAGCAGAATTACTTGAATGGGAGCTACAAGGTTTGAAGACCTGTGATTTAGAGTTCGAACCCACTGAGAGAGAGCAGAAGGCCAGAAAATCTTGGGATGGTGACTCATCGAAGTTATGCCAAGAGATATGATGCTCAGCTCGTGCCGTGCCCAATAAGCTTGCGGATTTTGTTTGAAGTGAAGGTCCCGGAGGGAGGGACGACTCAAGGAGTCAGAGCGTTTGTGTGCTTCGAGTGTGTACATTGGGCCAATATTGGTGAGGTACTTGATTTTCCCTTGTAGATGTGCTAGCCGATGGACTAAATCAAGCTCATGAGACGATATTCCGAGCTGCAGCAGACAATCCCCAGTGTTTTCCTTAGTCCCCGCTGCCAAGACTCGTCAATGTCGGGGAGCACAAAGAGGCAAGTAGTATTTGCGGTAGGCATTTTACAGCTGTTTGCAAAGTTAATGGCACCTCTTGGTATTTTATGAAAAGAAAGCATTTCAGAGGTCCCATCTTCCTGCCCTCAGATCTCACTCAATTTCCAACCAATTCATGCAGTTCAAGTTTTGTTTCAAAGCGGTTCGGCAAGGCTTCCAGGCCGCCGGCACAGTTCGGCCACGGCTTCCGAAATGTGATGGCATCATGCCGAAGCTATTCGTCATGACGGGAATGTAATTTGCTTTGTTCTGGCTCAATTTTGAAGCGTTTAGGGTGCCATAAAATGTTTGTAGCAGGGTAATAAAGCTCAAATTATGTCTGCAATCACACCTTTTGAAAATATGCTGATACAATGGCTCAGTGGCGAGAAAGGTCACTCGGTGAATAATTTCATTCTTCTGGTGGTTGTTTGTGCTTGCCTTGCATTTTGAGCCTGGAGACCTCATTAGCTACCTTCCAGTTGCATACCCTCTCAAATTGAAGTAATTCTGAACAAAAATGAGCAAGTTCCATCAGTTTCATTGTTCGTATTAACACTAGTAACCGGCAATCAAGGGTTCCGAAGGAATCAAATTAGAGGTTCATTCAGGGATAGGATGAAATCCCCGTCAAAACGCTACAAAATGAGCCTACAATCATGATAATCGGGCCATAAATGGTTGTGGAAGGGGCAATACAAGTTCGGGCATTCAAATTGCTCTTTATGTACAAAATGATCGGAAGTGCCATTAGCTTTGCAAACAGCTGTAAATCGAGCCGTTTTGATGTGTTGAAGACCACAGAGAGCGTGTTTTGACTGTTCAGCGGCGTTTTACACCCTCCAGATGCGGCTGAAGGCAGGCTAGAAGCGAAATCGTCGAGGAATCGCAAGAAAACGAGCGAGAAAGTCGTGGAGTGTGATGTTACAGTCACGTCACACTCAGCTTCGGCAGCTCGGAACGTCGTTTGGCGGGTGAGAGAGGTGGCTGTGAGACCTGACATGTTGAGTGGACCCAGTTGATCGGTCGGTTAACCAAAAAATACAAAATGAGCCAGCATAATGTAAACAAGGAAACACGGGAAGACAAACACTGCCAATATGTGGTCTATGACCGTTGAACGCTTCACCTGGTACCCATGATGCGCCGGACACAAATTGCAGAGCCATGCATTGACTTCATGTGTCGGATCCTGAATCTTTCGGAAGTGGACATACTTTGCAGCCTCAATTGAAAGCAGGGCCCACGAGGAGATATGACGGACCGGCCCCGTTACTTGTGGAGTATGTTCCAAGGCGTGCTGAAGCTGCGAGGAACAAAAAACATATCAGATATGTAATGTAATGTAGATGCATTAACCAAGACTTACGCAGAGACGCCATCCCATGACCTCAAGTGCTCCGCTCGACGAACAGTCTTCGCACATAAAGCGCGCGTCGAGCGCATCCATATGGCCTACCGTTGCAGTGCAAGGATCGAGCCCAACAAGTTTCACGAGGGTGCGCGCCGCGGTGCTCGCAATTTCACAAAATACAGTAGTATCAAGTCCACAATTCGAAGCGCGGTAGCTGCCCTGATAATGGTGTCGTGTGCCGATCTCCTTCCAACCGACCAAACAACAAGCCGGCAGATGGATTTCTGGATCCAGAGGGCCGCTGCAAGTGAAAACAGTTAACTATTCTGTTGAAAAAACTTTTTAAGCAATAAGATTTGGTTGAATTTCAAGGAGTGATGTGATCCAGGGTCTGGGTAGGCTCAGCATAAGTAATGGTAAAGAGCAGCAAGCAGAGCTTCACCAGTAGTCTCGTATGCCGAGCAGTTTTATCTCTACTTGGATTCTCTGCTTGATGCCCATCATCCTGGCTTTCGCGTTCAACTCTCCGCCGCATTCACTTGCAGCAATGTGGCTGTGTTGATGGGATCAATATTGCCGGAAGGCCCGAACTTGTTCAAAAAGTGTTGCGATTCCGAATGACGAGTATAAAAGTGTCGCGAATCCGACGAAATCACGACACTTTTACTCACAGCCTCAAAATGCACACAAGTGTCGCAAAATCGATTTTTGGTCAATATATGTGTCTGTCGGAAACTTTAAAATGCACTTTGACCGCCATATACGGGTGTGTGTCCCTCTCATTCCCTACCACCATCAATGAATCCGGCTCCACTCGTAGTCAGTATTACGACGTCTACATCAAGAGCTGAAAACAAAGACCGACGCATATTCAAAGTGAAATGCCGCGTAAACGTCACCGGCTACTCAGGCCTGTCATTGGACTCGTTCCTCCCGACAGGGCCCTCCTTTCTGGTTAACGCGCGGACTATACGCAGCTCGACGAGATCGCGGTACGCCAGATCGGGACGGCGCCGAGCTAGCTCCGCAACCGGAGGAGAACGTTGGGATGGCGTTGCGCGTTTCCAGACAGCGTTTCTATGTCTGGACGCCTTGAGTCTCGAGACATCCAGACTAGAGGGCTCCATGGGACATACCTTAGAGATAGTGGGCCACGCCCGCTCAGCACCTATAGCCTCGACGAGACTACGACAGCGTCAACGGTCTGAGACGCAAAACACGCGAGGACCTCGACATTCGCCATACTCGTCCATACCGTCAAACGCTTCGTCGTGGAAGAACTGATGGAGGAGCAGCGGTTGACACCTGCGGATTGATATCGACGTCAGCAACGTATACAGCAGCCACTCCAAGGAAGACATACCATGGGCTTCGACACCAATGAAGCCTTGAGGAATTGATCAGACCATCAAAGCAAGGGGCGGACCTATCGACATCACCTACTCAGCTTCGATAGCATCCGTCGAAGGCTGCGCATAGGGCGCGGGGTACTCCTTGATCTCCAAGAGCGTCAGCGGTCGCGGAGAAACGTCCTTGACCCCAAGCGGGACATCCGACACCGAGACATACGGGACCGTATCGACTACATCGTTCGCCACAAGCCTGAGAATCCTAAGGGAGAGATAACATCGATCCCTTCGCGTGTACGGTGTCGGTGGGCTGCGATGAATCCGAGTCAGTCTTGTAAGATTGAAGAGAGGGGAAGCATGAACACTCACCGTCCCCGACCTATAACCTGGTCCTTGATATACCTATACGCTTGGTGCATACGCGGCGCCCCGGCATGCGCTGCACTAAGGTCCACCCCTGATAGAAGGAGTGTCCCCCGGCCAGTGCGCCTGCTGGGCACACTACGAGAGACAGATAGGGATCGCGCCCAGCGTGGCTCGGGGACGCGCCGTCCACGTAAGGATCATTGGGTGCTAGAAGACTTGATGTGCTAGACGATCTTCGAGCAGGATGCAGACGTCGGAAGTCGAGACGAAGCATCCCGGGTCGGCAGCTGCCCGAGTGGGAGAATTCCTTTCGCCGCAACACATGGCGCCGCTGTCAGTGTGGGGATCACTGCCCAGGAACGAGGGTGATGGAGTTCGCTCGAAGCCAGCACATCGACCAAGATATCCCCCCGCGAAAGAAGACATGCTACAGGGGGCGGTAGATGATGAAGGGGGAGGGCCAATGCTGGCGAGCAACGGGTGCGGATCGGCGCCGCCCGAAGGGTCGAAGGCAAGCGGGAGACGGCAAGCAAGTCGGCCAAAGACGTGGCAGAGGAATGCAGAGGGATCATTAGGGTCCATGTGCAAGGAGGTGCATGACGGCGCAAACTGAGAGGAGCTTTGAACGTCGACAATGCCGATGATATGCGCGACTCATCAAGCTTTAAGTTTTGCTGCGGGTGCTGGACCCGTTAACGAGGGACGCCACCACCAGAGACAATGAAGCATTGACGGACGAGCTGCCTTCGAACCAGTGTAGACGTTTCGCAGCACTAACTCGTGGTGAGGGGTGACGGAACCGTTGAACCACGGTTGTGGCTCTCGAGACGCAATGTCCCGCGACTGCAAACCGTGGAAGCAGACGAAGACGTAGATCCGCTGCCGGCCACGCATACCCTTCCTCAATGCAAAACAAAAAACCAGTCAAAGATAGCTCTTGTCATCCTGCGCGGCGCGTATTCTTGGCCACAGCGATTGCAATGTGTGGGTGCTGAGTCTTAAGATGAGATATATCTGCTTTTGATACAGACAGAAATGAGCGCAGAGTATAGATACGAAGAGCTGAGTTTGCGCACAGTATGTCTCCTAAGCCAGAGACAAAAATGGGCTTCATCCTCCAGCCTCGGTTCTCGTCCGACGTCCGACCTCCTTCATTAAAAAAAGTTCCTGAAAAGACTTGCCGCCTCTTGTGTTTCCGGCAGAGATTTCATACGTCTGCGGGCGTTTTGTAGTCATGGGGTGCTAGCCCGGCCGAGCCATGCTACAGGCTTTCGAGCGACTCTCGACGAATCAAATGCAAATCCTAGAAATAACAAAAAGTCTGCGTAAACCAAGGCGAAAGCACGAGGGACAGAAACAGGAATGGGCGACCTTCCAAAATTGAACGTGGGGCCCCAAGCGGATAGACGGAGACGGCGACAAGACCAAGTCAGAAAGCTTCAGAAAGTGTCTGAAAGTGTGGTGGCAGAGCGTGACGGACGTTACGTTATCTTTTTTTTTCTTTTTTTTTTTTTTTTTGGAATGTTTGCCCACAGGTTCTCTCTGTGACGGGCAGTGCCCTCGCCGCGGCAGAAGCTTTGGCAGTGACACCCATTTCCGGACTTTGCCATTTGCAAAACCGTATAATGTCCTCGGGCATTGTTTTCCTGTCCCTGACAAGATGATTCTGTCCCAAGTATTGTCCTTCTGTCCCGTCTTTATGGAAACAGCATATTTTGGTTTCCCCAGCCTATATAGACTACCTATAGGTATCCCCAGCGTATCTGGACGGTTTAGAAAATTAAATCTTTTCTCAAAACATCGGACCATATCGGGAAATATGGCTTGATCGGACTCATCGGAGTCACGGCAAATGATCCTTACAGTTCCATCGCACTTAAGTACCTCCCTACCAATCGTATCTGCCACTGTAGCTATATAGGTGAAGACGTGCGAGTATGTGTGCAACAATGGCCTCATTTTTTGGTTACTTCGAATTTCTGATGCACCAACCAAGTCCAAGTTAGTTAGTTCGCAATTTTCACAACTTTTCCGCTTGAATGCGTAGATGCCGACTGCATGGAATGTTTCATATGCCACTGGAATTCTAGGGCCCTGTAAGGCCCTATCTGATTGAAGCTGAGAACTCGATAAATTGCAGAGAAACGATGGAGAAAGGTCTTGTCTTGTTCCCATGGTTGATTTTGCTCAGGGCCGGGATAAAATGTTGAAAATATCTGCCACATACACTGGGCTGACATTTGTGGGTCCCAAATAGAAGGCTTTAGACACTTTTGTTACTTCCATGCAAGAGATTCTTCAATCCAGCGAGATTTGAACTGGCTGAACACTGATGTTTCCTAATTGGGAACCTCTACTTGTTTGCGCTGTACTGCCCTAGGATTCCGAGATATGGCCTCAGAAACATTTTTCCTGGAATCTGCTTCAAAAACGGACCATGAAGGTATCCAACATCAAAAGGTTTGGTAGGACCCTTGGTGAGATCCATAAAGATCGGACAGAAAGTGCTTGTCGGCCGGACCGAAATCAAATGATGGCCGGACAAGAAAGTGATGACCGGAGGACGTAAATTGCTTAGGAAAAGGACTTTAATTCCTTATACTGTGGACTGAATAATTATAACAAGCAGCTATATTTGTTCGAGCAAAGGGACAGAAATTTCTGAGCAGAGGGACAAGAATCATTGGTGCCGTGGACATAACTGCCTGATCAGAAGGACAAAAATATGATCGCCGGGACAGAAAAGGAATACCCGGGGACATTAAAGGTACACGCTTGCCATTTTCAGGCGGAAGTAGAGATCCGGAACCCAATGCATTTATGCAGACACGTGACATGTCACGGTACTGTGGGACTCGCAGCTTGGGATTTCGACCAGTGCAATACCCACTAAAACCAGGACCTCTGTTTATCCCTTTGAAGGCCAGATCCCGGATCGGCCCAAACCCCGACTTTTTGTCCGAACCGGTTTTGGGGCGAACTGGGCAATTTTTGTCCGAACCGGATGCAGCCTATCATGCCGTAAGTCACCAAAAGCGGGTGATTTCTGGCCTGTCACCATCAAAAATGCTCAATTTTTCTTCCCAAGCTGTTTTTTGCGCTCTTTCACCCGAATCCAGCCATTTTCTGGATGAGTTTGAAGAAATTTGCTTTTTCCTCGACCTTCGGCTTGTCCTCGGCCGACTCAACCCTCTACGACCGCCGGATTTTTGTCCGAACCGGATCTAGACACCTGGCCTCTCTCCCCCCAAATTTTGTCCGAACGGCATCTAGGCTTCCCGGCCCTGCCCCACCAAAATTTGTCCGAACCGGGATCTGGCATTCATAGGCATAAACAGGGGTCCTCTAAAACCCCCCACGGTTGCGTGGGACTCGAACCCACGACCGTAAGCGTTACCACACTTACGGCAGCCGGTCTTTCCCGGCTAGGACTCATGGCATACCCGCTCGACCATTCGTCCCCAGGACGTTACGTTATCGTACCCTCTTGATCAGCTGCGACGACCAGCAACCCAGGCTCTGAGGATTCGAGCGTCATCCTGGCCTCGTCGTTGTTTGACCCAGGCTAGAACGTACGTACGTATACTGTGGCAAAGAAATTGAAGCAAAGCCAATCAATTTCAAAACGCTCGGCGTCACGGTAATAAATATCTAGAGAGTCTAGAGAACTCAGAAATTTAGTTGCGCATTCGAATTGCGGGCTGATCACCCCCGCCTTTACTACTCGTCGGTCTCATGGGCTCTATGCCGCCGGGAATTCTGAAGGATGCGATCCAGTCAGTGGTTAATCTCGCATCGCTTCCCGTTGCAGCTCACTCCAGTTTAACCCTAGAATCGTCCCAGTCTCGATATCGCCTCTCACCCACATCAATGACTCCACGAACCGGCTATAGTAGCATGTTTCATGGAGTACCTAGGAAGGCATGCTGGGTTTTGACATGAGGCGGAGGTTTGTATTTCTTGCTGTTGGAGCATGTCTCATGGCCTTATTAGCCAATTTGTCACCCTCATTTTGACGGTAAAATCGCCGAATTAGCAGCTCATTCTTCAACGATGCTATGAAGGTCGTTCTGTAATTCTCCTGACCTTCCTTTTCTGGCGCTCGGCGGTGAATGTCCAAATGCAGCCTTCCGACTTTGCCAAGGTTTGCATCGCCATCATTTGATGATACTCTTTCACTGCAACGGCGATGTGCTCGTCGAGCCCACGACGGCGAATGCCCGCAGGGCAAGACGAGTCGGCAGTCATCTAAATGCGGGACTCTCGCTTGCTATGCGGATGGTTGTCGCGAATTCTTCTCTTCCCTCTCAAGCAAACTCGATCAGTTGTTTTATTTTCGACGGCTCGCGAGAAGGCTGAAAATACTAAACCTTTTCCATTCTGAACTCGCTCCACCAACAGCTATGTGTCGGCAACATCGCGAAGTGTCCCCACCCCGCCTGACTGCACGATTCAGGCTGCGACGTTTCCCCGACCTCGGTATAGATAACCAAAAATAGACTATCAATATATCCGTTGGAAGAATTCTCGATATGACCTATAAACAGTCGGGAAAAGTCTCGGAATTGCCTCAAATAATCATGTTTTCAGCTTCTATACCGAAGTATGCCCGGTAAGTCCGAGACTCGCATACAAAAAGGTAGCCATGCTGCCAGTCTTTTCCCTACCATCATGGCGTTCATCCTCACCAGCTCCCTGCTAGCGTCGCTCGCTGCAGCCCAGCAGATTGGAACCTTCACACCTGAGGTGCATCCGCCCATCACCTACCAGACATGCACGTCGTTTGCTGGTTGCACTACGCAGAAAGGGAGTGTGACGCTCGACGCTAACTACAGATGGTTGCATACCGCTGAGTACGTATATGCTCCCTTTCTTGTCCCATGACACTCTGCTCAATATTATCTTAGCGGCACAACATGTAATCCTTCTGGCTTCAACCGCACCATCTGTCCCGACGCTCAAACCTGCGGTGAAACCTGCGCACTCGACGGCGCCGACTACGCTGGCACCTACGGCGTCACCACCAATGGGAGTGCCCTGAACCTCGTCTTCGGTAGCGGCGGCGCGCGCGTTTACCTCCTCGACTCGACTGGCAAAAACTACGTCAACTTCAAGGTGATGAATCAGGAGTTCACTTTCGACGTGGACGTATCCAACGTACCGTGCGCGTACAACGGCGCGTTTTACTTCTCCGAGATGCCGCCGGACGGTGGGATTTCAGAGACGAACAAGGCGGGGGCGGCGTACGGGACGGCGTATTGCGATTCTCAGTGCCCGACTGGGATTAATTTCGTGAATGGGACGGTAAGAAAATACCCGCTTTCTATTCTATCCCAATGCTCATTAAACTCTCATTCAATACAGACAAATGTCGACGGCTCCTTGGGTTCATGCTGCAACGAAATGGACCTCTGGGAAGCAAACAGCGTCTCCACTCAGCTCACCCCGCACCCCTGCAATGTCACCGGCGAATTCGTCTGCACCGGCTCCGGATGCACCAACCTCTGCGATCCCTCCGGCTGCGAATTCAACCCCTTCCGCATGGGCAACGAATCCTTCTACGCACCCTCCTCCTCTGCCACCGTCGACACCACCAAAGTCTTCACCGCCGTCACGCAATTCATCACAGACAACAACCGCGCCGACGGCACCCTCACCTCCATCCGCCGCTTCTACGTCCAATCGGGCAAAGTCATCCCTAACTCCGTCGTCGAGCTTGCAGGGCTCCCGAAAGTCAACGACATCACAGCGGACTACTGTACCGACAAGATGAACGTCCTGGGCGACTCGACGGCGTTCAACCAGCACGGTGGTTTGGCGCAGATGGGTAAGTCGCTTGCGAGGGGTGCGGTGTTGGTTGTGAGTTTGTGGGACGATCTCGGCGGGGGGATGACGTGGTTGGATGGGTTGGCGGGAGATGCTAGCCAGCCTGGAACGTTGCGGGGACCGTGTACCTCTGCGGACATTGCCTCTGACCCTACGACGTCGGTGACGTTCTCGAATATCCGGGTTGGGGACATCAACAGTACGTTTTCGCAGCCTCATTTCGGGCAGTGGTGAGTTGCTTGTTGGATAACTTGCACTCGAAGTCATTGAGACTGATTTGCTTTTAGTGGAGGTCAATTCTACGAGGGCCCGAGTCTTTGTGCCGAGCCGTTTTCATGTGTCTACAGTAACCCGTTTTATAGCCAGTGTTTGTAGAATTGTTACTCGTTGGAATGAGACAGAACAAAAAATATATATCCTTTCAACTTCTATCGTCGAATGTCCTCATTTCCCAATCATTTCCTGAATTTATCGGGGTTTCCCCAGTAGAACCGTTCTGACTTCTCCGTCCCCGCCTGATCGATTGCCCGGATGTCTTCCGCCGTAAGATCAGGAGCCTGGAAAGTTTCCAGATACTCTTTCAGGCGCTCTTCTTTGGACGACGTTCTGCCAGAATCCGTCAATAAAAACTCATGTTTTCCGAGGGAAAAAAAGGCTAGAACGCACGTCACGACGATGCCGCCTTTTTGCAGTATCCACTTGAACAGTACGTGTGCGGGGGTTACTGATTTGCCGTATTCTTTCGAAAGTCTCTCCACCATAGGAGTGACGACCTGGTCAACTGGCCCTCCAGCTGCACGGAAAATGGAAGACAGCCCTCCATAACTTGCGGGAGTGATGCCGCCGTTTGCCAATCCATATTCGACAGCAAGGCCGGCGTCTTTCCACGTGTATCTGCACGATTCCATCTCAATTTAATTCATAATAATTAATAAATCGAAGAGTTGAACGCACGGATGAAGTTCCATTTGATTCACGCTCGGAACTACTTTTGCGACGCTCAAGACAGCTTTCAGATCATCAATCATGAAATTGGAGACGCCGATGCTCTTGGCTAGGCCTTCAGCGTGAACGGCTTCCATCGCCTTCCAAAGTTCCTGGAGGGTACCGTCTTCGGGTTTCATCAGAGGCGAATGGATCAGGAATAAATCGACACTATTTTCTGAGTCAGCCAACGCAAACCCTATCGGTCGAATTCAGGACGTACAAGTCCAACCCTGGGAGATTCATTTAATTCAGATTTAGATCGAGATGAGCATAACGAGAAAAACTAACCTAGTTTTCGCAACGACTCGACAAGCGACGCCCTTACTTCTCGGGGCTTCGTACCCGGCTGCAACTTCGTCACGATGAACAGCTCGGAGCGAGCCTTCCCCGAGCGCTTGATCCCTTCCCCGAGGAATGCTTCATTCCCGTATACTTGAGCCCCGTCAAGATGGGTAAAGCCGCAATCGATGGCGAGTTGGACGGAGCTGGCGCAGTCCTGGCCGAAGAGTTTCGCTATCACGAAAGTAGTTAGTTGAAATCGGAGTTCGGAGATTTAAGGGGAAGACGAACAGCCAGTGCCGAATGCGATAGCAGGTACTGCGTTACCGTCGTTGAGCTTGATTGTAGGTATTGTGGACATCGTTACGAGTGGATCTGAGTGAAGCGGAGGCAGGTGACTTGATGTTTTCTTGTCGCCACAAACTCCCGGTTTTATACCTCAGCAGAGGCTGGTTACCTACGTAGACAATATTCGTCATGAACCCTGTTCCGTTGAACTGTTTCCGAAGGCTTACCGACCGTGCTTTCGCATCCATGGAAGCAAGACGAAGATATAGAATAAATTCGCACGATCAAGAGAAATCGGACCTGAATGCGGATAGCGTCGGGGTTCTCGCTGCTTTGTGCCCTTTGTGCAACGCCGATGCTTTGACAAGCAGCGAGCGCGGGAGCGCTTTTCCGGCTAGAAGTGGTTATGCTGCTTTCAAGTTTCATTCTAGATGCAAACGAAAAAGGCACGAAAGTCATTTTCTGACCTGAAAGACCGCTCGTCCGAGGCTACTAATGAGATCTAACTTCAGTGTTCTACTGGGTTGCTAGTCTCCTGGTCCGAACCCTCTCAGCCTGTGGCATGTGCCCGGGGTCTGCGTTGGGGGAACGTGGATATCGTTTGACGAAAAATAGAGCCTGTCGAAGCTATTTGACCGCAACATAGATCTGATACTTCACAATATAGGTACAAGTCCAGGGGCCCTTGGCTCCAGGAGCAAGAAAATCTCCGCCATTAAGAGCGTCGAGAGACGATGATGAGGGAAGAACCAAGCCGCGTCAGTGTCGCGTCGTCACAGCGGTCACACGAAACGTGATCGTGATGATGACTCCCTCCAAATCCAATCCACCACCACCTCACTGACACTGTCGGAGCTCGTTCTGAATTCGAAGTCTATCCAGCTGTTTCTTTGCTATGGAATAGTCTTGGACTAATTGTCATAACTACCCCACTTTACGCCACAAATGCCACCCATGAGTTGAAAGTGTATCGGCTCAAAAGCAATGGAATGTCGTTGGAATATCGTCTGCTTTTCAAGAGAGGGCCGAGGCTCTTGGAATTGGATCCGCAAAGTGGGAATGGGGTGAGCTTTGTATCAACCGCGACTTTTGCAGGATACTGACGATCTCTACGTATACTCAGAGGGCCGGAACTTGAAGATTTCGCCGTGAAAAGTTTTGAAAGCGACACAAGAAGCGGTACGATTCGTCTTGTTGTTTTTTCAGCGGTAGGCTTATGCTGAGCAGGTGCAGCTCTTCCTTCGGCAAGTATGGACCTTGCCTGGGCGCTGGGACTTCTGTGCCTGTGCACTGTCCCGCCCTCTTGACTCTTATTCCTTCTGCGGGCCCTCTCCTTCGCGGTACTCCCCATCGTTCACAAGGCCTTGTCGTCATGGATATCGCGACTACTCTACTGGTAGGATGTCCCGGCTCCCGGACCCGTTTTAGTGGTCGAGGATTCACCCCATAGACGCCACCATCGCCTGGGGCATCCGCCTCTTAGTCGTGTCCACCCCTCATTTTTCTACACGCACTTGGCGGTGGGGGCAGTGATTGAGAAGCTGGTTGCCAATGGGTGGTCCGCATCCACTGACAGCTCGTTGCTCTGTCACACCTGGAGCAATCGATGACCTGCTCGACACAGGCCACAGGATCTCGCAAAGCTCGTCCATAGTACTTTCTCCTCTTGCGACGAGCTTGGTGTCTCGAGTGCACTACCTCAACCTCACTCTTCTACACCACCAGCCCTCTCTCCCATATGCGTTCCGTCTACGCACCGACAGCTAGCGACTATCGTCGCAATCGATGACTGGGCACGAGCATTCGGAAACGTCGTTCCTTGTTTCCAGCGCCAACGGCAGGGCGGCAGCTAACCGCTACTTCTCAAGCTCGAGGACGGGCACCGCGATCCTTGCTGACTTAGGGGCAGAATGCGCAGGAAACCCAAGGGAAACCATAGGAAACCTCCCAGGAATTTTCGGAACCTGCCAGATCGCCTTGTCACGCTTGGTCATTCTCCCGATTAGAAGGTCTCTCACTTTGCAGTATTTCGAGGTATGCCGCTCGTCGTTGTGCACTACATGTACCTTTGACACATCGCATTCTAGAGAAACAGTTATAATGAAGGAGCCCTTCCCTGGAATGCATCCCACAAATCCATCTCTCCAATCACAATGTCTGCCTCTTCGTCCAAGCTCTTCCAGCCCATCAAGGTCGACAAGCTTACCCTGATGCACTGATTCGGCATCGCCCCGATGACTCGTCCCAGAGCTGACGCCAGCCACGTCCCGCATCTTCCTCTGGTCGCCGAATACTTCACTCAGCGGGCTCATCGACCTGGGACGCGACCGATGCGACGATCATCGCAGGCCGTGCTGGCGGCGCTGCCCACGCACCGTGTATTTATACTCAAGACAAGATTGCCGCATAGAGACAGGTGGGTCATTCGTGTGGCTCCTCGAGCGCAATACTGACTGAAGGGTCCCGCAGGTCGTCGACGCCGTAGACGCTAAAAGATCTTTCATATTCAGCCAGCAGGTGGCGCTCGGGCGGGTCGCGAAGCGCTAGCGGCTGCAGGCGGAGGATCTGTCCTTCCCCTACGTCTCCGCGTCGGATGTCCAGCTCAGTGGCATGGACGTTCCTCCGCGACCCCTCACCGTACCTGAGATCAAGGAGTATGTCGCTCTCTTTGCGCAGTCGGCCAAGAACGCTATTGAGGCTCCTTCGTTTACCCGTTGACAAGGCTTCGATGGCGTCGAGATCCACGGTACGTTTCCTTCCTAAGTCCCTTGCTTATCCGTTATCTCACGCGTATCGCATCTTCAGCTGCCAAAGGCTACCTCATCCACCAGTTCCTCCACGACGAGGTAAACAGTCGCACGGACGACTACGGCGGCAGTGTCAAGAACCGCGCACGCTCCCCCCTCGAAATCGTCGACGCCGGTGTCGAAGCTATCGGCGCCGAACGAACGGCCATCCTTTTCAGCCCATAGAATCGAATTCAAGGTACGTCTCACCCGCCTTACTTTCCAAGCGTCATCGGGCTAACAATGCGTACGCTAGACATGGCCATGCGCGATCCCATCCCCACCTTCTCCGACATCATTTGCCAACTCGCTCAGCGCCATCCCGACCTGGCATACCTCCACCTCGTCGAACCGCGCATCGTCGGAGCGTTCTCCCGCGGCGATGACTCCGTCGGTGCACACGGATTTAACGACGAGCTGCGTGCGGCCTGGGCACCGCGCTGGTGGTTACACCCGCAAGATGGCGCTTGAAAAGTCTGAGGAGGGCGACGACCTGATTAATATTGCGTTTGGGCTGTACTTCACCTCGAATGTACGTCCGTCATTCTTTTCCTGGCTTTCTCGATATCAATGATGCTACAGCCGGACTTGGTGACGCGAATTGAGAAGGACATACCTTTCAAGCCGTACGACCGCCCTACCTTCTACCTCGCTGGGGATTCCACGCGGCGCGGGTATACTGACCGTCCATTCGCCGCCTGAATCTCAGCGGGCCAGCATGCTCAATACCCCCTTACACCTTTGAAGTACAAGGATAATACTTCGTAATGCTAAACATAACCATTGACAGAAGTACGCTCCTTATTCAGATTGATTCGAAGCTTTGCAGAGGGGAACTTGATGTCGTAGATAGTGGAAACTGCGTTTCAAATACGCCATTCATTTCATATGGTACAAGAGTTTGAGAATTCTATAGTCACAGTCCAAGACAACATCGGTATTGACCGTCACAATATAGTACTTCACCCACGTCCTTCGCCGATACACAAGATTAAAACCGTCTGCGCACACAGGTCCTGCCAGCTGCTCTTTGATGATTTTTCTGCGCTCCTCACTCAGGAAGATCGGTAACGAGATGCGGAGAGTTTCAAGATTTGGGCACGGCGTCTCGCAGCCGCCGGAAAAATGCGAAAGCGAATCCATCAACTTCACAAGATTCTCGGGGCATTCGACCGGACCGAACATTCTTGACGGGTCCAACGTCAAGATGCGAAGATTGGAAAGACGAAGGAGAGGCGTGGAGCGTTCGGATTGAGGGGCCGTATAAGTGAGGGCCTCAAACAATGCGTTCTCGCGGTCACAATAGAGAATTTCCAGCGTCTTGAGACTTGGTGTTTGTGAGAGGAGTCGACAAATGTCCTCGACCTTGTAATATCCGAGCAGAGAGAAATGAAGTAAAGTAAACTTGGAGGTCGCCTGCAAATCACGCAGCACGGGAACGAAGTTGGAATCCCATGCATTGATGGTCAATGACTCGAGATTGGGTAGCGACAGGCCTTCGAGGATGTCCGATGCGTAAAAGGTATCGGATGCGATTGAAAGTTCGCGAAGATTATGTAGCGTGGTAACGACAGGGAACGTCATTCGTAGACCAAGTCGCTCCTCATCGTCCCCAGCAAGCCTGGAAAAGGTCGCAATTTCTACGGCGCCACATTGGCATAGGATTTCGCGAGCCTCGAAAACGATGATGTCGATGTCGAGAATCAGGTTGGTTAGTTGATTCCACGGAAAGTCTGGGTCCCCGATGGATGAGTAGTGTCGACTGCCGTCGTGCATGTAGGAAGCCGATTCTCCGGCGATGACTAGTGTCTGCAAAGATGGTGCGACTCGGAATGCTGTGAGCTGACGTTCGAGGAAAACGTGTTCCAAGTCGATTATTCTGATAGTGAGCGAGGAGAGAATGCTGTACTCCGTATCCTCGCATTCAGCGAAACCACAGAACCGAAGATCGTCGGATGTAGCCTGCAGTTCAAGATGCTCCAACCTGTCCGCTACGCTTCCGAGAACACCCAGTGTCGGGAAACCTTGAACCGCCTCCCGAATGTCCTCGGGTGTGAGGGGTATTATGACGAACGGTATGGGGGCCGTGACGATGGTGCCAGCGTCATCAACTTGCTCGACGTCCGAATCCTCAACACCGGCTTGTTTTACGTCCACAGTCTCGGCTTCTGATTCCTCGATATAGTCAGCGGATCCTTCGGAGCTGTCGTCGTCCTCCATAGTGGAGAAACAGAGGGACAGACGCATCGCTCCAGAGAGACCAAGCAGATGCTGGGTGACTTCGGCATTGCAAGGCTTCATTGCAGACGTACTGAAATGTAAGTGATTCCACACCGCACGCATGGAGCGCAAGACAGCCCGCCAACGACAACACACTTCTCCAAGAGCCATGAGCGTATGCCGCTCGTCACAAACTGTATATCCTGCCTCCAGGCAGTGGTCGCGACAGAACGTGAAGATGAGACCGAGCAGCTCGGGTGGAAAGCGCCGCAGCGGCGACAAGACACCTTTCAGTAATGTATAGAATCGGTTGAGTGAGCGGGCGTATTGTTCGGGAGACAGTGCGTCAGGATTGGATGCGTCCAGAGAGGGGTACAGGTGCATGATTTCACGGAAGACAGCCAATGCTTCGAGATCGCCGACAGAGGGCGGAGCATTGCTATGAAGAATGGCTACGCTTGCATTCAGAATTCCCTGCGCATCCTCCAGAGTAAGAGTCAAAGCCATTTCTCAAACTACAGAACGTGATGGTAATTTCAGGAATTGCTAGACTCGAAGGGCACTGGCAAGAACGCACTGTTGATGCCGAGACAACAAGTTAAAAGCCGTGGTGCTTGAAGAGAGCAAAATGACCCGTTTATGAAGAGTGAGCGACCTCGGCAATCCGCAATCGACTCCTCTCAGCTCTGAGTGGTCGTACTTAGCTTCACTCAGAGTCAGGCGAGGTGGTGGGGGAAGAACAAGGGAGGCTGGGGCTAAACGAAGCATATCTAGTCCTTATGCCTGAACGGATAACAATAAGGATAGGCCTCGCGGCGGCTCGCTTTGTTGTCAATGGGGACAAAGCGGTGCTAGTACTGTATCATTTCGACCGGTTGTTCACATAACGGGTAACAGCCACCTGTGAACTGAACAATTTTGCGCCTCGTAACGCGTAACGGGCAATTTTCCGTCCCAAAGAGGCAAGAAAATGTCAAAATTTCCCGTCCGGCTAACGCCGGACTACCATATCGGGTAGTTTTTCTTTGATTACCGGCCGGTGAACAATTGGTCCAGTGAACAAAAGGTGTAACGCGTAACGGCCAGTGAACAACTGGTCGAAATGATACAGTAGTCCAAATTGGGTGTGTTACGCCAGTCACGGTCACATGCCCGGGTATTCTCCGCTCCTCCGGCCCGCATCGCTTTGTCCGAGCCTTCTTTCTCTCAACCCTCTTTGCTTTCTTTAGCCTTACGCTCGATTCGCTAGCACCTTAACGAAACAAACTTCTACGCCATCTCTCGCCCCGGGGCTCTATGATGTACACTAAAACATACATCTAGTACTCGACAATTCAATGCTCTTTGTGTAAAACCGCGACTTCTAAATCTCCCACTGGCGTTGCACTTCCCGAAGCAAATTCCTCCGACGGCGTTTCCGTCCCACTATTATCCTTACCCATCTCCACATCTCGCGGCGGCGCCGTCTTCGTATCAACTGGCATCTTTTCATCCCCAGAGCCTTGATCCGGCACCTGCTTACTCTCCGACTCCTTGGTCCCCAGCTCCTTGTGCTTGATCAACAACACGCTCACCGCCGTGGCGAAAACCGTCATGCTCGCGTTCATGATGAACAGAGCGCTGAACCCCTTCGTATACCCGTGATAAAGAACATCCGTCGCCGATGCCTGCGAAATGCCTATCTTAGACGGTGTATGCAGGAGCGCGGGGTCGTCGATGATTCTGCTGATGTCGGAAGAGGAGAAATTGAGAACCGTCATGGCCGAGCGCAGTTTGTTGTTGACGAGGGTGGAAGCCACGGCTAGGGAAAGTGTGCCGCCGAGGAGCCGGATGAACTTGAGAGGCGAAATTCAATCGGGAGAAAGAGTTATCAAAGGGAGGCGTACGTTGCGCATAGCGGTCACCACCGACATTTCTCGTCTGGGAACGCTGGCTTGAACGGCAATCGTGGTAGTCTCTACGAAATTGAATTTATCGAATCAAGCTCTTTGTCATAAGCTTGTGAAAACGTACGCATGGTCTGAAATATACCGTCAGAACGGCAGAAAATTTAAACGACAAGAAAATAGAGAATTACCTGACCGGAACCGGACCCAGCAAGAATCATATACACCGCCAGAACGGCTTTATGGGAGCCGGGTCGAATGGTGGATATGCAGCCACAGGCGATGGACCAGATTGCAAATCCGAGATAAACAATTGTCTGAATGTCTTTAATCACGGATTCCTAGTAGATGCAACTATAATTCTCACCCGATAGTGCCCTGTTCTGCTGACCAGCATGCCCTAAAAAGAGAATTAATCGATTAACAAAATTCTGATCGTAATCTCATGGTAAAGGACACGCACAGCGAGCCAGCTCACGATACTCTGTGTCACCAGAAACGGGATAAGAAATAACCCTAGAACCGGAGTCATCAAGGCCGTTTCCTACGCTAGCAGAGCACAGAAAATCACCAGCATGAAGCGAGTCGTAACCTAGCGCAACTTGGAAGAATTGCGGAAGGTAGTAGAGTGTCGAGAAGAAGACGAAGCCACTGGAAGATATATTTCATTTGATCAATAGAAATGCGGGGAGAGCGCGAATCTTACTTGATGAACATCGCTATAAACACGCCCGTTACGGTAGAATATTTGAAAATGTACACTAGATAGAAGGATTAATCCACAATGTAAAAATTAACCGTGGAGAATGACATACTTGGTACAATGGGCAGCCGTGCTCCCTTCCATTCCCAGAAGCAGAATATTCCTACCACGAGCATGCTCGAAACGAGCGGGGCGAGGACGACCGCCGAAGCCCACGAGAAGGTGACGCCTCCCTGTGAGATAATCGCATTCAGTTTTATAATGTGTCGTTCCAAGGTCGGAATAATCTGACATACTTACCCAGATGAGGGGAAGTATAAACAGCGTGCATCCCGCAAGCGCAAGCAAGGCTCCTACATAATCCACCGCGAGCAACTTACTGCATATCACACAGTCGATACTTATCGATCTCAATCCGGAGATGGAAAATTACCTGCGAATATTGCCTTGCACGGGCTTGAGAGGCAGTACAAATACGACGACGCAAGTCGCGACGAAGGAGAATGGGATGGTGATCCATACACACCACTGCAGAAAGAAAGTGAGGTCTTGAGAACCGCCGTGTCTAATATCTAAGTCTGAGTAAGGTAAGTACGAACCTGCCATCCGACGCGCTGGGAGAGCGCTCCGCCGATGGGGGGGCCGATTGCGTATCCCAGGCCAATGACTGCGAAGTGGAAGTCAAAACGCAGGTCGGACGTATTGATATGTCACATACCGCCTCCGATGATTCCTTGGTACTTTCCGCTGTGATGAAGAGTCGATGAGACGAATCGACATGGGCAAAGCAAAGAACTTACCGTTCGCGAAGAGTAACGATATCAGATACTATAATCTGCATCATGCTCTGTACCCCGCCGCCGCCCGCACCTGCAATTCTAAGACAAATTATAGTTGAATTCGGTTAGTGAAACGCTTCGACATACCCTCGGAAGACAATCAACTCGATGATTGTCTTGGAGAATCCAGAGAGCAGGTTTCCCAACATAAAAACACCCATCGCTAACGCCAATGCACTTTTGCGACCGAAAATGTCAGAGAATCTGTCTCATTTGGAATCGGATTAGTACAACATGATAATGACGAGGCGCGTACTTGCCTCCCATACAGCGGTTGGAAGCATGTCGACGTCAAGAGATATGCCGAGGGGACCCAGGATACTACAGCACCAGCGTTGAAGGCGGAAGAAATTGTAGGGAGGGCTGTGGCGACTATCACAGAGTCCAGCGAGGCGAGAGCGGCACATGCAGCTAGACCGAGAAAAATGGGGAGCAGTTTCTTGAATGGTAGTCTGTTCGTCTGGTCCGTGAGCTGCACCGAATTTTTCTTGGGAGTGGCGTGTCCTGGGTCGGCTTTCTCTGCGGTGGGCGACGACATGGAGGTGGAGGAAGGGAGGAGAGACCCAGGTTGGAATTCGACATGGAGGAACGAAGCAAGGTGTGATGATGGCGGAGTTCGGGAAGGACGGACTGATGCCTTACCCGCGGACATTGCGGTCACTCAGGATCTGAACAAATCTGGCATCGCGGTTCGTACTGGTTCGTACGGGAACCTTGAAAAGAACCCGATGGTAAATTGGAAGTTCGCAAGCTGTTTCCGCATCTTACGAACTGAAAGAGAACGGACGGATTTGCTTCCGTGGTACGTGCGAATTTTGAGGAAATACGACAAAATTATTGGTCCATTACCATTGCATCAGCACCACTTCAACGCCCTATACTAACCGTGTAGTGTGCATTTCTATGAATGTCCGCAAACTACCGTTTCGGCTACTGGTAGCAATCGCTTATCTCTGGATAGAGCTTGTTCCCAAACCCCGTAAATGTTGCTATGATGCTTTCCGTCTTTCGATTTGTCAAAACGGTGATATCAGCTGTTCTTGGCGTCACAGAATGTAAATAAGAACGTCCATCGCTAAGATGAAAAGGCGCGATACGTGAGATACCCTCAACTGTTGCCGCGGATGCAAATTGAACCGTGAGAACACTCAGTGATGGGGTGATGGCAGTTCAAGTACAACGCGTGAGTCGTGCCTCGCGCTTCCCCCTTGTCAACACGAGTAGCTCCATATGTTCCAATTCTTCCCCATACACTGCTTGCGGGGATATCCCTCGAGCTCTCCGTCCCGGACTACCATTCTGGGGACTCGAGTTCGTACAACATTTGATATCATTCAAGAAGACTCGATACAGAAAGTGCCCGCCACCGATCTACTACCTATCGTTTACAATCTAGAAAGTCTTAGTCCAACTACCGCATATGCAACGCTGCTGATTGGAGTGACGATGCAGTAAGCCCAAAAGATCGTGCGGCTAATAAGCCGCTCGAAAGCGTCTCCTGACGCGGCCTGGGATATCTGTAGCCTCGAATATGAGCGTTTTTTCTTTACAGAACGTCAAATCAGGTAAGTACATACCTGTGCTAGCGTTAATGCTGGCGGCGATGATACAAGGAGAACCATAGCCACAACGAAAATTGGGCTACATTCAATATTAGTTCGTCGAGAACAAGATATAAAAAAACCAAACCCACTCGTTGAAAGGTTGGCGGTCAATTTGAGCGCAAAGAGCCATCAACGGAAGCATTAAGAGCGGCGTAAGAAGCATTCGAGACACCACAGATATTATCACCGCCTTTGTTTCTCCAGGATAGGTCACGGAAGGTCTGATCTCCGCTGCTCCCGGCCCATTCGTGTCCTTCTCCCCTGCACTATCGTCTCCAGAAGCCGACGACGGTACGTAGAAATACGCGCCGAGGACAACCAACGTGGTCGGAATCGAACAGTTACCCGCACTCGAAAGGGCAGTCTTGACCGGATGCATGTGTTCGACGAACGCCAGCTGCAGCGGAGTGATGCATGCCACGAGGATGGATGCCAGGGACGCCCATAGAGGCGCGGTCATGAAACTGTTGACCGAGAGACAAAAGCGATATGCCCGGAGAGAGAACTTGGCGTGTATCGGCGAAGTGTCCACTGCCGTTTCAGGAAGGCAAATTCCTTCTTTGTCCTGCCCAAGTAATGCTGCCTCATCGCTCTCCAGTTCACTGGCAGGCGACTGTGGGAGAATCGGATGAAGTGCCAAGTGCTCCCTTGAGGCTTCAGGCGATTTCGGATTGAACCAATGAGAGCGGCGGAGGGAGGAAGGAGGCTCCGTTGCCTTCTGCGAAGCGGATCTAGGTGTGGGCAATTCGTTGCCGATGAGCGCGCTCGTTTCCTCCGCCTCACCGACTACGGCCGCGTCCTCGCGGTTCGGACTTGATTCCGTGAGCAGATGCCAGCCAACGCTCCACCTCAGCACCATTCCGATCGTGCTGTAGAGCAGGAGGTATGTCAGCGCTCTCCCCACCATGGCGTTGGTATCATCATCGGCGTCTGGATTCAATTTCTGCTTGAGTGCAGGGAGCGTAACGACTAGACTCTGCATAAGCGCGACAGGGAGAGAATTTGAGTTCATGAACATGCTCGCAGCCAGCGTGAAATTCCTTTAAATTTGTTCAAAGTTGCAGTGAACGAAGGCCAAGAAAAGAATTAAAGTAAAAAAGTAGAACTTACCTCTGCTGGCGTTGTAACCGGAATACAGTGGACAGAAGGAACGAAACCGCCATTGAAACGAACGTGACGATCGCAAAGAAAATCGGAATGACCCATAGCTCCCGCAGTTTCTCTGATATGATAATTAAGGCAACGGTTCACGCGATTGACGAGGACTCAACTCACCCGGAGAGAGAAAGAACGCAACCTTGGAAAATACGAGAGATGGGGTGAAGAGCGAGATATTCAACCGATTGACTTGCTGCACAGACGGTTGAGATCAGGTTGAACATTCATCGCCAATTCATACATACCTTGATCGTTCTCTTATCCAGAATTCCTCGCCACGCTAGCACATATCCCGCGAAGCAGAGTAGAAACACCTCGAAAATGGACTGCAGAACCGTCGTTAGATGGCACTAACCTACGTTCAAGAAGCACACTTACCGTGAAGACAGTGAGCAGAAGAGAGAGTATGTGCCCCCCTACTTGCTCTACAGGTGCTTCAGCGATGCGAGAGTCCGACATGACTGCGCGGAAAGAAAGCATCGATAGGAGGAAGGAAGATACATCCGACACTTACTTATGAAACCGACACATTCTCTTACATAAAGCAATGTGTCGGCTATGATGTTGCTCAGGATCAAAGCTCGGCTTTTCCGGCATTCCCCCGGCATGCAACCTCAACCTAACCAACCTAACCACCTAACCTCCCTAACCTTCTTAACCAAACCATGTCGTGTCGGATGTTGTTGTACCCGCATCGATAGCAAGAAATCCGAATGAACGAACCTCGGAATATTTGCCCCAACCGGCATTTGTTACCGTTTCTTCAAATCGGCGTCATGATACAGACCGTGTTACCATCCAACCTACCGAAAGGCATCAGAAGCTACTCTCTGGCGTACGTGATTGCTACCGTTCAAGTTCGACCAGTGCAGTGTGCTCGCTTGACTGACAGTCAATTTCCTTCGCTGTCATTGATTCAATTATAGTCCCACATGGACCTGCGTCGCGCCTTTATGAGGCCGTAGGAAAGAACTGTGAGCATCACAGAACTTAAGAACTTCTGCCATACTTATCCGACTCGGATACGACCAGCCTCGAAGTAACTACTAGCTCGCTCGATAAAGTTTTGATAGAGTTCTGCTGCCTGCAGCGACGATATCCAGATATCTACCAGAGCAGAATGGTAGCTCACCTCACCGACTCGAAATACGAGGAGAGACAAAGGACTCAGAGGAAGCAAGACGGATCGGTCCGGAAAGCGGATAAGTATTATCTCCCATGGTTGCCTCGCTTGGTTGGTGACGTAAGTTCAACTTGGCAATGCGCGCGCTGATTGATCTACTTACACAGAAGTACTTCTTCACCACAGCGCAGGATAAGGGTGAATAAAATTCAACCGCACCTCGTCGCATCTAAAATCCGCCGACGCTCGGGTTCTCAAAGAACTCCCACCAATCCAATCGACGGACAAGGAAAAAAATAAGTAGTACCGAACGGCGAAGACTTCGGAGCCGTTCATTCAATGTCGTGTGCCAAACAAAGCTCGGCGTGAAAATGAATGGAAGTAAGACCAAAGTGAGACCTAGTTCTACTCCAACATAATTTGTAACAAGATTCTACAACACAGAAAAAGAACAACAAAAACGATTCGACAAAAATTTCCTTGATCGCACAACTTGAGCGCAACCCGACGCTCACACAGGGCCCCAGCTGCTCGTTCCCTCATGTCCCGGAGCATAGTGACCAGTAGGCACCTCGTTCCCAGTGAGACTCTGGTTATACCGCATATGAACGAATTGGCGGATCTGACTGAAGTCCCGGCAAGTATGGGTGCGATCGCTATCGAGGTAGTTCTTGTTGACGTTCTCGAAGCGCTGAGACGGGAGTGGGGTGAGATCGGCTTGGCACATGATTTGTTGACGGATGTGGTCGATGCTGCGGAGGATTTTAGTTTGCTTCAAGTCAGAGTGGTTGTAAGTAGAGTGGTCGTTTACCAGTGCCCTGGGAGAGAGAGAGAAAGAAGCGATGAACGTGAGCGAGAGAAGATAAGCGTCTGGTTGAGGGCTGACCGTTGTGAATGTCCCCGTGGAGTTTTCCTTGATGATAGTGGTCAGGGTACAGCGATTTGCGAATGTGGTCCTGAAGCACTCAAGTCAGCGATCTGAAGCGGTCAAAAATGGGAAGTCTTACAAGGCAGTGGAGAGAGTGGAACAAATCCAAGCTACCAGACGAACTTAAGCCAGGACTGAGTCAGAATTGGAAGCGGTTTACCTGGCAACATATCCACCCCAATTCGCATTCCAGTACTTCTTGTACGCGGCACCCCATTGAGCCTCTGCCTCTTCAGCAGAGAGCAAGAAGAAACGCCCTGATAACCTAGTGTCAAAGAAAGAGCACTTGGGAAATTCATACTCGACCTACTCGTCGTCAATTGATTCCAAGCCTCGTCGATTTCATCACTCGGAGGACCGACGTATCGAACCTGTGTGTGTGTAACGTCAGAGTACGCCGAGAGGCAGCATTGGTAAGGATTTACCTCCCCAGGCAAGTAATCAACATATTCCTCGCCATCGGCACCGAATTGTGGCGTCCCGCGATACTTGACGTTGTGCATACGAATGTGAGCCTTAGCAGGGACTATTCGAACGAGTCAGTCTTTCAGACCAGTAAGTAGAATTGAGGAGTCGACGTGCTCAATTCAAGGTCGAAGCCTGTTTCGAAGCTGGGGCTCGATGTCGATGTTGAATGCACGTAGTAGTCGTTACGGCGGAATGTCAGAGACGCGATGAGCAAGATGAAGAGGATCCCAGAGACGATCCAAGGTGCTTGTGCGCGGAGTTTGGCGGCTAACGACGACTTCTTCTTGTTGGCGAGAGGCAAGTCGGTGTCCGAACCCTCCATGAGGGGTGCCTCTTCTGCCAGAGGCATATACTTGGTCTCGACAGTGGTCCCAATCTTGGAGGAGGAAAACACGGGCAAAGGCATGGTTGCTTATCGCTCGCTCGAGAGGAGAGTTAGACAATACAATCCAATGAACCCGATACCCCGTGAACAGTCTTTAAACTGTCGGAAAAATGGGCCGTATGGCTGGCACTCCTAAAGCGTTACAGGAAGTACTTCCTTGAATTCAAGTTGAATGATGCCTCACCTAACAAACCGGAAACCGCGGTAGCCTGAAGCGTTGTCGCTGATTGCGATAAGTCGGAAGTCCATAGCTTCCGATTTTCTACCATCGGGCAGGCCCGCTCGCATGTAGGAGAAGCTGTTAACGAACTGAATGTGCCCCAAAAGGCGTGCGTGAATATGAATCAAATCAGAAAGAGTAAAATCATTCCCACTCATAAGCGTTGTCTTCCGACCAGTGGGAGGACTCTGAGTCCACCCTTGATTCAGAGGCATTAACGAAAAAGAGAATAGCCCCGACCAAGCAAGAATCAAAAAGGAATGACTTGATCATCGTGGCCGTCGGAATCGTTGCCCTTCCATAAGCAATGAGCATTCCCTGGCAAGGCTAGGAGTCGGTGATCTAATTTTTTTGTATGTGTACATAGACTGGTTTTACCTTCCATACCATTGGCTCCGGAGTCGCGGGCCACTTCGCTGATTTCTCCTTTTACATACTGCGAGCACATCGAATTAATTTGCATCCGCGGAAGAAGAAGAACGGGAAAAGTTGAGGCGAGTTCCCACGCTTGCCTTGTAGTTGAACAAACCGGAGTGGGGGGTGGATCGGTGAGAGTATTCACGGAGTTGGTGGTGGGGTTGTCCGCTTTGCGTGTTGAATGACCGCCGATAGTACTACTATTAGTAGGATACCGCATTTTCCCTCGCTTCCGGTGGAAGACGGTGGAAGAGATGCGGAGATGGAGTTGAACGAAAGAAAACTTGGGTGCAGTGGAAGCACCCCGCTGGATTCTTTGTGGTTGGAGAGCAAAATCATGTTCGCCTAAAGTTGTCGCCATCAGCAATACAGATACGAGCATCACAACATGCGTGCAACAGAGACGATACGGTTCATTGGTTAACGGCAGTCGAGGAATGCCTGGGAGGAGAGCTTGGACTCGGAAGAGCCCGCCCAAGACGGTGGAGCTGGTCAAGTTGTGATGGTTCATCACCGCCAACAGCGCATCAGTCAAATTTGATGTGACCCGCCTGGGTCTTTCTCGTTCAATTTTGGTTCAATTCTCCATTCTACAGTACCTCGAAAGAACTTGAATATCCGAAAATATATCGTTTGACTGATATATCAAGTAATTTCCTCCGCTCCGGGTCGTGACGCCAAGTCAACCCAAGCCGAATCACCGCCAAGTCACCGCTGACCACAAGCTTGACTGCTTGATGTTGTACTGCCAGTACTGGTCACCGTAACTGAACCACTGAATGTTCGAAGGGGATCAGATGGAAGACTTCCCAGTTCGTTATAGATTACCCACCGGCGTCTATTCGTCTCTCGCGTTTGCGATTCATTCGAGATCCCACAAGCTGGCCACATCGATATTGACATCAAGGCCACTTTGTTGTAAAGTTTCCATCTTGTCACGTAGCTCAGGACCGATTCCGAACCTAAAATTATACAATGAGCCTTCGTTGACATATGAAAATGGAATGCTACCAACTGTGGTGAAGAGAACTCGGACAGCTCTGTCAAGTTCACGCGACTCCATCGCGCTGCACCATGCGTAGAAAGTTCGTCGTCTGGCCACCACCGAGAGTCGATTATGCCCCGCACCGTGTCCTCGGATTTCCGAAACTGGGAACACTTAAGAGTAAGGATATGCAACCGGGGGACCAGGATGTGGGACTCGTCGCCTGATAGTGAGAGCGCATCCAGGACATATTTGAGCAACCAGGTATTACAGTCTACAATAGACAAATGAGTCAAGAGGGGAGCATTGAGAAGCGCAGCTTTGACCGCCTCGAATGACATGTCGGAGGTGTAACCGGATATCTTCAGGGTCGTGATGGAAGGCGAACGGAGCTGAAACGCTGTGATGGGGCTTTCATCCCATGTCGAGTTGGATGGGAAAACGAGGTGAAGCTCGTCAAGAACCGGAGCGGTTAGATGATACAGAAAGAGGACGGTTGCGTGAGGGGGGCTTCTCATTGCAATGCGTAGGCAGAGAGAACGCAGATGGCTGAGAACGACGAGGGAGGATGATACGCTGGGGTTGTCACAAGGAGCAACGAGGTGTGTCCGAACTAGATTTTTACATCTGGTAAGGATTTCGAGGGGATCGTATACGAAGCGGTTGGAGGTGACAATGAAGGTGAGATCAGTGAGTTGGGCCCAAGGCATGGAGATACTAAGTCCGAGTAGAGGATTGATGCTCAATTTCTGCAGCCGAGGGGCTTGTGAGAAGCAGACGACGCTTCCAAGATCAAAGCCCGGCACGTCTTCGTAGATAGCCTGTATTTCCAATTCCTCCAAAGCATCTGTATTGCCAAGTTGTTGGAGAAACGAGGCCGGGATGTGAGTGGAACACCGTAACGACCTGCAACGACCAGCAACGAGTGCAACTTCGTTCAATATTGGGATGTCGATTGGAGTTCCAGTGAAGTTGGGTGTGATAGATATTGATAGGGGAAGGGGAGCTGAGCGTGCAAACAAGGCGCGCAGAACTTTTCTCGAATGCTCGGGAGAGTAAGTGAGTTGTATGGGTGCAATCCATAGTTTCGGAGTAGCAAGCGCGACCTGGTGCCATTCGGAGCAGACGTGGGATACGCGGTACGCGTCTGAGATGCGTAGATTTTTCTTCGCATTCCTCATGTCGCTCTCTCCATCTCGGAGCGAGAATAGAAAAATTGTTGCGAGTAACTCAACCGGGAGAGTGCGGATCGGAGCAATCAAGTGCTGCAGAGCTGCGCAGAGAGCGCGCTCGTTTCCGAGAAGCCCAGAGAGCACGGTAATCTGCGATTGAAGATCTTGAATTTTGTGCCTCGAATCTTCGATAAACTGTAGAACCTGATCTTCTGAAGCTTGGGCAATCCTTTCCCTTTGCTGAGAAAGCATTTCACGCATGAGAACGCCTGGATATGCGGGGGACCGAAAGCCCATTGCTTGAAGATAGCCACTGGCAGTCTGGCACACAGATTGAGTCGGAGTTTCAAGTGGGAAAAGCTGGGTATAGAGTACTCCACAAGCAGAGTAAGGGATTTCTGTAGCCGGTGCGATACAGGGAGTCAGCTATCCCTTGGCTATCCCGGATCCGGCGAGCCTTATGTATGCCAACTTTGAAGGCGGGTCACGCCAGGTCACGTCACGGTCACACTTTTACTAGCTTTTCTGGTCCCTTTTTCTAGTTCTGCCGACCAGTCACCACCAGGAGCACCAGGGCCAGCACAAGTGGGCTCGTCGCCATCGCTGTCGCTGTCGCCGGCCGGCGCACCTATGAGCTCTCTAGACCTGATCCTATGAGACGTTGACTATCGCCTCGTCATAATCTCTTGTCTTCTTACCCATGTAGTTGCGAGCAGCCTAGCGCATCTACTCAAGCGATCAATTTGGCAAAACGGGGGTCTTGTAGCAGGAAAAGGCGATGCCCTGAGGCTACGGTCTACGCTAGGAAGGTCTGTTTTAGGCTCGTTTCGCTATCTTCTCTCCTGATTTGACCTTCATGAACGTAGAATTTTTTCGCTTTTGGAATTGTGCATTATGTTCGGTGGAAAACTTGCTCGAAAGCTCGTAGAAGGCGGTAATGTCTGAGTCGATTTGAGGTGTGTCTATATCGCTTGCCAAAGGCGTTGCTTTCTCATCACATAGTCGACTATGAGCTTACGCCTGCGGATAGGCACACTTACCATGAACGCGTTTTCGTACCCTTGCATGCACTGGCAGAACGGAACTTGAGCCTTCCTCATGAACTCACGCCATCTTAATGGCTTCACAGGCTCTCTATATGTCGTCTCGAAATGGGGCAATAATCCTGCAGCTTGCTCGGCATTACTCGAGTCAATTCACTTGCATTGTCGCGGTAGCCACTTCCTGTAAGTATTGACGATTCTAATTCCAGTCGCATGTGCTCACTTTCTTCTTTTTAAGCTCAAGGCAGGTCACCTCTTTCTGATTCGGGCTGAATGTATCTCGTCCGCTGGGTGGGCCGCTCCTTCACGCCGATGTCATGCCACTGCCCTCTCTCCCTATCATTCCGGCGATGTTTGTCGCCAGCAGATCTTTTGTCTTGTTATGTTTGGAGAGGTCATCGTTGCGTGCGGAGAGATACCGGCCCAGGGAAGAGCGCGGTCGTATTGGGACACCCCTTCAGAACCTCATACCCTGCGAGCTTTGCCCGCCTCAGGTTACAATGCATTTGACAGGCTCCAGGGGTACTCGCTATGTCTTGCCCCGGACATTTGCATGCGTGCAGCCTGTGTCATGGATCTTCTAGATACATACTATTGTATCAGGGAGAAACGGCAGAGGACTACTCCAGGACGATTTTTTCGAGCCTGGTGTACGTGTGGTGGTTCCTTGGCGCAGCACTCAATGCCTCGCCCTCCAGCTTGGGGTATCGCATAACGACGATAGCGGCGAATGTGTCTCTGCCACCACCCTGGGTTTCACGCTTCCCCCCCCCCCTCGTCTTCGACTCTCCGTACTGTGTCGTTTTCCATCTGTTGTCTCGCAGCAGTGACCCGTTTGTCACTTTGGATCCTATCGGGCGGCGCGAGGCGGATGGAATATCTTGGTGGATGCGTTGGCAGGTAGCATTACCGAACGCCATCAACCAACCTTGCCCGTGCTCAGTGATTTTCCTTCAGCCTCAACCTCGAGGAAGAGGTCTTCCGCCTACGTCCCATCTCTGACGAAAAACTCTATTCCTGGTCTTTGTCTTGGTCACTCGGAACACCTACGACGACGGTATTGATGGATCCTCTCGCCCGTATACAAACGAGGTGCAATCGTCTCAGGCGCAGGCGCGGAATGTGTTCGGAAAGTGGACGGAATTAGTCAGCTTCCGCGACACAGGATTTCCGAATGCTTTCCTCCCGCCCTCACCTCTAGCGCATCGCGGGACACCGCTCTCGTCGTCGACACCTTTTACTCAGCGTACCCAATCGCTAGGGAATGCTTATAACGAGCGAGCGAAATGCTTACTCTCCCCAACGACTAAACGCCCTTTCACTCGAATCGATCCACTTGCGATGTCGGCCTCCGCTCCAACCTCGAAGCTCTTCCAGCCTATCAAGGTCGGAAAGCTTGCCTTGAGACACCGAGTCGTCCTCGCGCCGATGACGCGTCTCCGAGCTAACGCAGAGCACGTCCCGTACCTCCCTCTCGTAGCGGAATACTACGCCCAGCGCGCACACCGGGCAGGGACCTTACTCTTATCCGAGGCGACCCTCATCGCGCCTCGTGCTGGCGGTGCCGGGCATGCACCGGGCATCTACACCAAGGATCAGATCGCGGCATGGAGACAGGTAATCTCTCTGTTTATCCTTTCCTTCCAAGTGCATCACCTTAATGACTTGACGCCGCCCCAGGTCACCGACACCGTACACGCCCAAGGGTCGTTCATATTCAGCCAACAGGTGGCTCTCGGGAGGGTAGCGAATGTGGCACAGCTGCAAGCGAAGGATCCTTCGTTTCCTTATGTCTCATCGGGCAATGTGGCGCTGTCTGGTAGGGACGTTGCTCCGCGAGCGTTGACGGTACCGGAGATCAAGGAGTATGCTGCGCTGTATGCGCAGTCAGCGAAGAATGCTATCGAAGCGGGTGAGTGCTCCCGATGTATTCGCCGACTGCTTCAATTGTCTAAGCGATTCCCAGGTTTCGATGGTGTCGAGATTCACGGTGCGTCTTCCTTGTAGCTACTGCCGTGCCTGACACTGACGTGGATATGTATTCACAGGTGCCAATGGCTACCTCGTCCACCAGTTCCTCCACGACGAGGTAAATAATCGGACGGATGAGTATGGCGGAAGTGTCGAGAATCGCGCACGTTTTCCCCTCGAGATCGTTGACGCTGTCGTCGAGGCTATCGGCGCGGAGCGAACGGCGATTCGCTTGAGCCCCTGGAATCAGATTCAAGGTACTTGTCCCCCACTTGCGAGACCAATTCATCCACTGATGATGTATTCGTCAGATATGGCCATGCGCGACCCTATCCCCACATTCTCCTACGTCATCACCCAGCTCGCTCAACGCCATCCCGACCTCGCATACCTCCATCTCGTCGAGCCGCGTATCGTCGGTGCCTTCACTCGGGAAGAAGGCACCGTCGGGTCACACGAGTCCAATGACGAGCTGCGCGCTATCTGGGCACCGCGCCAGCTCATTCGCGCTGGGGGATTCACTCGACAGACGGCGCTGGAGACGGCCGAGGAGGGGGACGACTTGATTGCCTTTGGAAGGTATTTCACTTCGAATGTGCGTCCAGGCTTCGTTTGCAGGTCTTGATGTATGTTGACTGTGAGTGCAGCCGGACCTTGTTACAAGGATTGAGAAGGATATACCTTTCAAGCCGTATGACCGGCCAACGTTCTACCTTGCGGGTGATTCCACCTCGCGTGGGTACACCGACCATCCTTTTGCTTCGTGATACCAAATAGAGGAGTGTGTATAGCTGTCGGACGTGGTATACTTATTGGCCGTCTTCCTTGTATACTGTATCTGTCATCCCAGCCATACCGTACCCGTACAGTATGGCTGAGAACTGTAGTACTCGTAGAGACTGAATCAGAACAGAAACCTCAGACAGCGCGCTTCCACGTGATTACTTTCCTCTTTCTTCCACTGCCAGCGCCACTGTCGGTGCCAGTGGCCACTTCGATCTTGCGGCCGATTCCCCAACTTCCACTGTCCACCTCCTCAGAGGTCTCATAGACATGCAGGATCTAGCTATGAGTCGGTCGGAGGTGCGTAGTGGTTCATTCACGGAGGGCGGTCAAACAACCTCAACTTTTCTTTCGTTGTCGGTTTGTAGATGCCGGACTCTCAGAACAACTCGCACCACAAAGAAGACTGGGCCTCGCTTTCTCAGTTTAAAGGTCTTCCTGGAACGCGCCGCTACAACCTTTTGCACTCCAACGAAGCACCTTTCGATACAGAACTTAACGAGTTTCAGAATGTGATGTCGAAAACAGGTGCATCGTTGGTTCGTCTGGGCGATGAAATCGCTCGGACGCGGAGGCATCTCCAGGATTTGGAGGACCGGCGCGCTGAGTTATTGAGCTTTCGCGAGCAGACTCGAGGCGTGCTTTTCCCTCTTCGAAGGGTGCCACCGGAAGTCTTGTGCGAAATCTTTCAGTGGGCATTGCTCTTGCCGCAAGACAGTCCATTCCGGGAAGGTTTCAAAATCAGCGATAGTCCCTGGAACCTCACTCACGTTTGCCGCCGCTGGCGAGACGTCGCGATCTCTAAAGCCTCCTTGTGGTCTTTGATAGCTATCAACTACGAGGACGATTCAAATCCCTCTTCCTTGTATCCTGTGCCCATGGTTGAAAGGCAGATCGAGCGGGCTCAATCTCATGGCCTCAGAATTCACTTCTATGGCAGTGAACACGCGAATTCGGAGCCGCAAATTCAAGTTTTGGAGTGCTTGATGAAATATATGCCTCGGTGGGAGGAGCTCAGTATCGGACTCACGTCGTTCCTGTACCCAATTTTGGAGCGCATGAGCGGCCAGCTTTTCCTCCTTCGCAGGCTCTGGGTCGAATGGATGTGCCTTGAATCCCAGCAGTCGGCGGGGCCGATCACGGCTTTCCAGCGAGCCCCTTCCCTTGTCGATGCTGCCGTCTGCAACGTGCATATGTACACACCGATCTTGCTCCCAGTTGGACAGCTCACTCGATATCAACTCGACGTTCCATGGAACGCGCATCGTGATATCTTGGCGCTCGCGCCTAATCTAATCGAGGCGCACATCGCTGTGAACCATGATGAGGATGATGATTGGCCTGAGCCGCCTGCCTCGGACGACAAGTCGTTGCAGCTAACGTTGCTCAAGCGACTATATGTCTCGCATCCGGAGATCCTCCAATACGTCACGTTTCCGGTCCTGGAAGAAATCGCTATGGAGATAGACCCGGACGAAGTCGATGCTATCCCGGAATATCTCGAGCCCTCAATCAGTCGATCCTCTTGCCCGCTTCGATCCCTGTGTATCGTCGGATCTCCTATATTGTCTTCCACTCTCGTGCAATTCCCCTCGGTCACCGAACTCAAGATTATAATCGACAACGATGAATCGCCATCCAAGACCCTCGACAGCCTGCTAGTGGACCTCACGCTGGCTTCCCCCGATGCGGAGCAAACCATTGTCGCTCCCCAACTGCGCGAGATTTCCATCGGACACAACCTCGAGGAACGTGAATTCATTTTCGCTCCTTACCTCGCGATGCTTGAATCGCGTCACAAAATCCGAGATAGCGCGTTATGCGCTGCCCATCTTTACATAGTATCCAAAGCAACAACTCGAGATACTGCTTCGCAGGACAGAATGAGAGCTCTCCTCACGAATGGTCTGCGTTTCGGCTATAAAAAAGGGCGGAGTGCAAATCATGCTTTGATGGGTTGGAATTTTGCTGCGACATGGTGCTAATTTAAGGATCTTCTTACCTACTTCATTCGGCCTTGCTAATTCAAAACAAACATTTGTCGTATACTTGAATCTTGGGCTCAGGCACTACTCTTTCACAGTACCTCTGTGTGCGGTGTTCCTCATGTCGAGCACACTTAGCTCTTTGAACAGATGGCGAATGATACCACTGTATCATTTCGACCGGTTGTTCACATAACGGGTAACGGCCACCTGTGAACTGAACAATTTTGCACCTCGTAACGCGTAACGGGCAATTTTCTGGCCCAAAGAGGCAAGAAAATGTCAAAAATTCCCGTCCGGCTAACGCCGGACTACCATATCGGGTAATTTCTGTTTGATTACCGGCCGGTGAACAATTGGTCCAGTGAACAAAAGGTGTAACGCGTAACGGCCAGTGAACAACCGGTCGAAATGATACAGCAATCCGCTGGGTCAGGGTGCTCACACTCCCAAAAAACCCGTCTTACCAGGGCTAGGAATTTGTCTTGGAAAGATAAAGTTTCCGCACCAGTTTCCACCCCTCGGAAATCGTTCGTGAATACAATTGTTTCCGCAACGGTTTCCAGTGGTCGGAAACCTTGGCGGAAAACAAAAGAACCCGTGACGAATTCCGCGGCCCGGAGATAAAATATCTCGGCAACAGTTTCCCGAAGGTGCCGAAAACTAAACCTTTCCGGCCGCTGGAGCCGGGTTTCCGAGGGTTGGAAACATTTGTTTTCCACCATCCGAGGAAACTGATCCGGAAACACTTAATTCCCGAGGACCGGAGAGTGCCGAGGATTCTTTTTGTTCTGCAAGCGGCCGGAACTGTTCCGGAAACAATTGTTTTCACGAACAGTTTCCGGCGAGTGGAAACTGTTGCGGGAAGTTTTAGTCTCCAAGACGAGTTCCTGCCTTCGAAAACACCGATTTTTTCGGAGTGTCATGATCTCCGGTCTCTTTCTCAGGCTGCACCGACTGGAAAAGAAACGAAAAATAATTAATAATTTCCTCTCTCCCGGCCGGTCCGACCAGAATCCGGCTAGTAGCTGCTTACCGCCACGGCATCGATCTTGCGCAGAACCATCACCGTCAGGGCTCGGTATTTCCTCAAATTTGCCGGATCGTCCTCAACTTACGCGCCAGTGGGGGCATCTAACTCACGGCTCTCCTGCCAGACTGGCTCTACAACTTACTTTCTCAAATTTAGCTACTGGCAGCGACTTGGATGAGGCAATGACTGCGGTCGTTGTACGTTCGAACAGCCTGGTACCCTCGGTATGTATTCCTATGCGTCGTTCGTAGACGTAAATTAACAATCTTCTAACAATGTTCCGTTAGTACCGCGATATCTCGGGCACTAACCCGAGTAATTTGTCTCTCTTCGTATAACATTATGTATCAGCTACAGCGGGAGGGGACGCGGCCGAGCGCTTGAATAGATTATTTTGAATGTTCAGGTGGAGTACCGGTTGTTCAACATTCATTCCCGGGTTGACATTCGTCTTTTGACAGATATCGCTAACATTTCTCGTCTGAATTTGACTGCGCCTTTTGTGCGATGATGTTTTGTTCCTCTCTGCATTCTTCTTATCCGTTCTTGTCAAGAACCATGCGTATACCCGCGCACAAGCAACGCGAAGCCCTGGGCCGGCATGGGGTAAAAGCATCATCTGTAAGCAAGGGGAATTATTTATTAGTTTCATCGCTCAACTATAAAGCTACGGGAGCACCACAGAAATCCTCAGGCCGCGCGACCTAATCCAGCTCAGCCATGTATACCGTGCCGCACATTGGGAATACTTTCTCTATCATCGCTTTCATTCTGTCTCTGGCCTCTTCGGGGCGGGGTACGGCCCCCATGCTCGAAACCCGCGCTTCTGTTCCAGGCACCTGGTCTCTCGTTCAGAAAGGGTACGCGGGCACCGAATTCTACCACTCGGAACTGTCTCAAATCTTCTATCAGAACCACTGGGGTCAGCGGCATGCAGCTCGCTGTTGTTTCAGAAACCAAGGCCATCATCTATGACAAAGTGTACGCAATGCTTCCTCTACTCAAGAAGATTTCACAATCCTGAACGCTGAATAGTGAACATAATCCTCTCACCGTCAATGGACACGTTGCTTGGGCAGTCGAATTAGACCTCAACACGCAGCAAGTCCGTGCTCTCAACCCGTTGAGTAATTCCTGGTGCGCGACAGGCAGCTTCATCAGTAATGGCACGTTGGTCAACTCGGGAGGGAATCCTATCGTTATCACCGGTGCATAGTCCTCAAGTCAATGAAACCAGAGTGCAGCTCACATTTTTTCATTCTAAGGCGCCAATGGCTTACAGGGTATTCGACTCTTTACCCCGTGCACGAACGGCAGCTGTGATGTGTATGAAAATCCAACCCGTATCCGCCTTTCGTCCGCCCGCTGGTACCCGTCTTCTGTGAGATGCTATTCAATAAAGTTATCCAGCTGCGCTGTATTGACTCTACCGTGATCAGGTACGGATCGAAGATGGAAGTATCATTATATTTGGCGGTTCCGTGTCCGGAGGGTAAGTCCGCACTAACAACTGATGACATGGATGAAGACTGACGTTCGATAAGATTTATCAATTCCGCTGGTATGTTTCAAAGCGTGGGGACCTTCACGGCATTCAAACTGCACGATAGGTATCAATAATCCGTCATACGAGTTTTATCCGCCCAAGAACATAAATGGTATGATTTGGCAGATTGTCCAAGAGTCATTTCAGACAGTTACTACAGGATTTAACGGGCTGAAAATTCCGAGTCAGTTCTTAATAGATACTCTGAACGGCAACCACTTCCCGAATCTGGTTGCGCTGCCCGATGGAACAATATTTGTGTCTGCGAACCGGCAGGCGATGATTTTGAATTGGAAAACAAACACAGAAACGCGGCTTCCTGGAATTCCTAACGGGGTGCGCATTAGGTGTGTTACTCAATACTACAACCGCCCAATATCCCTTCCTCTGAAAGACTTATTTAGCTCACCGTTCTCCGCTGGACATGTTTTACTGCCGTTGTCGCCGAGTAACAATTATACGCCCGAAATCATGATATGCGGGGGATCAACGGTCAGCGATACCGTCTCAGCATCTTCGATCTCCTCACAAGCACCGACATCCGCGCAATGTATCCGTATGGTATTGAACGCCGCTGGAATTGCCGCTGGCTGGAAAGTGGAGACTATGCCTCAGGGCGGTCGCATCATGGTGGACATGATATTATTGCCGGATGGGAGGGTAATGCTTGTGAATGGGTGAGCTTTAGAGATACTTCTCCTGCCAAACCATGCTCTCATTTCGCGATTTTAGCGCTCAAACAGGCGTTGCTGGCTACGGAAATGTACGCTCGTTTTAATTTTGAGCTTGAATCAGCCGCTCAAAAGGAAACAGGTTGGCAATCAAATTGGCCAGAGCAACGCCGATAATCCTGCGTTCACTCCAGTGATTTACGATCCAGCAGCACCTGCTGGCAGTCGGTTCTCGACTGCCGGTTTAGTAGCGTCCACAATTCCCAGATTATATCACTCAACAGCCAGCCTTACTCCGAACGGGACTGTCATGCTCGGTGCCTTGCTTATTATTATTTTCTCCGCTCTATCTCATTTGGCATGCCATCAACAGCTGGATCTAATCCAAATAACGACGTTACAACTGTTAAATATCCGACTGAATATCGGTGAGTTTTGTGTTTAGTGCCATTCATTGAATCTTATGGTGATCAAAATACGGAACAGCCTTGAATTTTATTCTCCGCCTTATATGAACGTTGCGAGACCATCCTACACTGGATTGCCGGCAACAATCAATTACGGGACTACATTCAATCTCGCTGTCACTCTTCCCGCGAATACGACTTCTGTCACGGGTATGTCGCTTCTTGCGAGAATCATGTTCTAGCTTGAACAATAACCTATTCAGTGGCTCTCATGGATCTCGGATTTGCGACCCATGGCGTGCATATGGATCAGCGACTAGTGCAACTCGTTGCAACTTTGTCTCCCGACAAGAAGACGCTTTCCGTGCAAGCGCCACCGTCTGCAACAATCTATCCCCCGGGGCCTGCCTATTTATACGTTGTGACGAATACCGGGGCGCCGAGCTTTGGGCATAAAACGATAATAGGTACGGGCGCTTCTCCCCCCGTCGATAAAGCCGCAATTGCCAAGTGAGTTCACTTCTGAATCTTGTATTTATTGCTCATGTCCGTGAATGCAGCATGCTATCGAAAACTTCTGGGCCGTCTGTTGTTCCTGCCTTCCAGGCCCTAGCCCCTGCTGAGGGTGATGGCAGTAATGTTGCCACCGCCGTTTTGCCGGCTCCTTGAGCTGCACGTATGATACGACAACACCAGCTTTCAGGTTCGTATTATGGCGCTTGATTCTTTTTCTATGAATATATTGGTCTCGACTTGCCTTTACATAACCCACAAGTTCCATCTTACGTCTCTGAATGAAAAATCTTACAAGTGATCTAAGCTGCAATTTTTAGACTGTATTGGCGGCTCATTTTTGCTGTATCATTCAAATATTCCACCTAAGACAATTACAGGGAATATCTTTTGCCTGTGTAAACAGACACTCCTCACCAAGAAACGCTAAAATCGCACCTCATGTTGGAAATTCAACCCAAAGTTGAACCATGGAAAAATGTGCCGTCAATCAATGCGCAGTTGATACAATCATCTGTCTCATCCAGAGTTTGGGCCTGCTTACACGGTTGTTTCTTCGGCTTCTGCACGACCACCAGTCCAGGAATGAAGCAGAAAATCTCTCTATGTTCGCCTAGCATCACTCTTCATTTTACGCCTCATGATAGTCCAAAATCAGGGCTTTTTGTTCCTTGTGTTACTATTCCGGCACGGAGTGACTGGGGGCCTGGCCTCAGCCCTCACGCCACCTTAATGGCCTGCCAGTGAGCGCCCGACGGAAGATAGATCATGGGCGCCGAGCTTGACGCCGTGTCTTCTGTGCTCTTCCCCCATGCATCCTCGACAGAAAGGACGCCGTCGATCAGCGAAAGCCAAAGCCAAAGCTAAGGACGCCGCAGCGTCCTTCCCTCAACCGGAATCGCGCGCGGGGTTGCTGGTGACCACGGAGCTCGAAAAAGCGCTCGCGGAATGTAAAGCCCGTGTTGAGCGCATTGTGCGCGACTGCCGCGCTAATAATCGTCGTTTTCGGTGCGTTGTGGATGCTGCTGTACTGCCGCGCCTTACTTTAGCCTTACTCATAATCCGTTTGTTAGAGACGTCGAGTTTGACCTCGAGAACGACCGCGAGCTGTAAGTAACATGTTTGGAGCTCGGCTCATGACACACCGTTGATGAACTGCACGAAGATGTCTTTTCGGTCTCTCGAAAGAGAATAGAGAGCTCCGGCCCTGGGACGTTCAGCGCGCTACAAAGATATTCGCAAAGCCCTCCTTCTTCATAGACGGCGCAGACTCGAACGACATCGTCCAGGGACGACTGGGAGACTGCTGGTTCTTATCCGCCTTGTCAACCATGACAACTGCCAAAGGGCTGATGGAGAAGTTCTGTGTCGCTCGTGACGAACAGGTCGGCGTCTATGGATGGATCTTCTTCCGCGACTCGGGCTGGGTTACAGTCATCATAGACGAGTGCGTTTTGCTTTTTCCTGCGTGTCATTATAGCTTGATTCAAAGGCATGCAGCCTTTTGTATACAACGAATCCGAAATTCGAAGAATTGACGTCGACAGAGCAAGGCCTTTATCATCGGGACAAGAATCTGTACAACAATTCGGCGCGTCAAGGTGCGAAAAGTCTATATTTTGCGCGGTCGGAGCAGGAGGGAGAAACGTGGGTGTCGTTGATTGAAAAGGTGAGGCCGTTTGTATCTGTATTGCAACTCATGAGCTGACACGGTATGCAAAGGCCTATGCGAAACTGCACGGGGACTACACCGCGATCGATGCAGGTTATTCTTGCGAGGCTATCGGTGCGTCGTGTCCTCCAGAATTTTGCTTCCGATTCTGAACGCCAATTTCCACAGAGGATCTCACAGGGTAGGATCCTCCATTTCTCCCAGTCCCTATCTAACTTCTCAATCAGCGGCGTCTCAACCTTCATCCCAACCAAAGACATTCTCGACTCCGACCTATTCTGGAAAGAGGAACTCCTTCTCGCAACAAAAGATCGCTTATTCGGATGCGGCTTCGACACGCTCGACAGCACGCGCAGCGGAAACGAGGATCGCACCGTCAACGGCCTCATCGGCGGCCACGCGTATTCGGTGTTGCGTGCGGTGGAGTATAATGGAAAGCGATTTGGTATGTGATTGCTTCATCTATCTGTAAAGTCTCAAAGAAAGTTTAGCTGATTAATTGGGGAATTCTAGTGGTGTTGAGGAACCCGTGGGGCGATTCGGAGTGGACGGGTCGGTGGTCCGATGGTTCGAAAGAGTGGACGGAGAAGTGGCTGCCCGCTATGAAGGTGTTGCAGCATACGTTTGGAGATGATGGAGAGTTTGTCATGGAATGTGAGTATCTCTGCCCTCTTTCCCGTTGTGTCGTTCGCCAGGCGCATGAAATTCACCGGCCTGGTAGATTCTGATTTCTTGGATAACTTTGATTTGGTCGAACGAACGCTTTTGTTCGACGAAACATGGATCATGGCAAATCAATGGCTGCAGGTAACCGCTCGGCCGCCCACTGCTGCGTGGAGTTACGGCGATGTTTCATGTCGGTGGCATTCTCTACATTGCCTGCTCGCAAAACACTGATATCTGTATTGTTTCCCTAGTCACGATCTCCATCCCCGCGCCTACGAAAGCGATCATCGTCCTATCTAAACTCGACGAGCGCTACTTCTCCGACATCTCGGGCAACTCGTGTTGGACATTCGATTTTGCCCTGTTCAAGAAGGGCGAGACAGAGCTGATCGCGCAGAGTACCCTGGCGAGGTTTTATTTGAGGAGTGTGAATTTGGAGGCGCAGCTCGAGAAGGGGGAGTATGTCGTACATGTTCGTTTTTTGCTTTATCGTTCTGTTAGGACTACCTAAAGTGAGGCGGATATTCCCAGGTAAGGCTGGACCGGGCTGTGAATGATGAGGTTCAGGTGCGTGGAATAATTATCTTCGCTGTTTGGAGTTCATATAATTTGGCTCAGGTTTATCACTCGGGGAATACCAATACGCGGAAATTCGCTCGCGTACAGGCTGAGCGTGCCAAGAGCCAGTCTATCGCGTCTAGTAAGCGTCTTAAACATCATCTGAAAATTCACTCATTTTTTTCCTGTAAAGATCACAGACCCAGGTTTGACCCCGTTCTCCACCGTTTTCTGGCTGCAAAATGACTGATTCCATCTCCGATCTAGCGCTCCTCTCCAGGTCGTGCCTCTTCCGCTCAATGTCCTGGCGGGCCAGAATGTGACCGAAGTAGAGACGAAAGCCACGGAGGTGGAGAAGAAGCTGAAGGCGGCGGAGGCTTTAGAAAAGAAGGCTCAAGGTACGGAAGAAGCAGATAAAGCCAACAAAGATGGTGGTGTCGGGGAAGACCAGTCGACGTCTAAGGATGTGCCTGCCCCTGTACTGACTGAAGAACCGGAGCAGGAGCAAAGCGTGTCAGCCAATGTTCAGCCACCGCGACGGACCAGAGCTGGGCAGCGGAAATCATCCGTTGCTGCCGATGTCGACGAAGACTGGGTTGAAAATCACGATGAAGTGGATCTCGACGATCTACCAGCTTCACTTGCCGACGAGGATTTGGGGTTCAATTCAGCTGTCGCCGTGTTAACGCCTCCGTTACCTCCAATCCCATTGGGAGAAGCCATGCCTTACAGCGAAGCTCACTCTGACCACGATGCCGATGATGCTGGCTCAGAGTTGGGGTCTGGCTACGATAATGACACGGTAGTGCTTGGATTACGGGTTTATACACATAAAGAGGCCCCGGCAGTTGTGGGTGGGCAGTTGAGGCAAGGGGTAAAAGCGAGGTTTGGGGCATTCATGGATGCGGGATTGTAGACATTGTTGTTCGATTTCAATGAACAATACGTATAGATTTATGAATCATGCTGGCACCGTAGAGTTTGTGTGCCCGAGAGACACTTCCTGGCTACCACCATCTACAATATCCTCAATGGCATAGAAGCCGCAAGTGGCGCGCCATCTCCCTACGGCTAAGCTTCGAAGCCTCCGTGGCGCGCTAGCTGCTATGATCATGAGACTGAGCGGATTCTCGTTCAGCAATGCCACTAGGGGCTTGAACAAGAGAGTTGGCCTCGTTACTCGTCTGGCGTCGACGCTATGATTGTGTGGCTTCGGAAGTGCGTCGACACGAATGCTGCGCCGAACCTGATCTTTTTGCAAACGATTATCATGATTTCCGGATGACTCGGGGGTTGAGCTCATTGTCTCGCACAACGCCAAGGATAAGGCTTGGCTCCGAGGAAGGGCCCCTAAGCCGACTTTCACATGCTTCATGTGTCCCTTTAGCAAAACATCTGCTTCTTCGTCCGCCTCGCTCTCCACAAAGACAACGTGCACTGGAATGGCCAACCTGTCTCCCAAGCCGGCCGAGCTGACAACAACTTCATCATCTCGAGTGCATTCCTTGCGTTCAGGGTAAAGTCAATGATTTCTGGAAAAGGGACCTAGTGGTGGAACTTGTCTTGGGGTTCAAGTATGTCGATATCTCATTCACCTTCATTCATACCAACATTCTCGCTACGCACTATGCGATTAAAGCGTCCAAGACCCGAGCAACTCCCAACCGGTAACGCGGCTCCGCGGGAAGTCGCGCCGGATTGGCTCTTCTCGTTCGAGAGGGACTGGTGTTTGTAAGTACCTCATCTCGGGTGAGGAGCTCGCCCTTAGTGCCGACACCGCAATGCTGCACGATCTACAAGACGTGCAGCATCCCTTTTTGCGGCGGCTGCTCGGGTTCAATTGTCATTCCTTGCTCGCTGTTCTGTTGACAGAAACTGGTCAAATGGCAATGGGTGTGCGACGGCTGCTCCGTGGTCTGCTCCCGACTCACGTCCATCTCACGCCGAGCAATTTGCTCTGTATGGAGACCGTTGGGCAATTCTGCAAGGACGTGGAGGATCTCGTACTGAGCATGTAACAAGAGACACCTGCATTCTTTCCGTTGGCCTTCAAGATCTCCAGTCTTGCAGCAAATTACATACCCGTCTTCATAGTCTTCTCCGTGAGAGGTCAGTTATCCTGTAGGGTACATTGATTATCACAGCGGGTGGGCGGTTGATGTCTGTAGCATACATTTGGACGCGTTGTATGTCGGTACAGAGCCTGCTTGTTCCTTATCGGGACCTCCGCAGTAATACATCCTTCCTTCCTTCCTTCCTTCCGAGTTGTGCCCGAGTGCCACATGGAACTTTACAATAGACCAGAATTGCCAAGGTTCGAATCGGTTTTCTTTGCGCGTTTTGATACGTTGTCGCAATCCACCTTGATTCCCTTGGATTTCCTCCACTATTGCGCTTTTCTCTTCCTCCCCTTTCTTTGTATTTGCCTCCGTTGATAGAACATCAAGCCCAGACAGACCCAGACCAATCGGCAAGCATCCTCAGATCACCAACAACGACAGGCAACGACCAAACTTCAAAGGTCACAAGGCTGAATCTTACGGCACAGTACCCCGCGTTTCCCCAGGTTTCCCCGCACTCTTCCCCGCATCTTCCCCACACTCACCTCCTCACCCTCGACCACCATGTACCGTCTCGCCTCCTCCGCCTTGAAACTTCGCTCGACTCCCGTCTCCCAAATCGGAAAGAGGTTTGCATCAGGCCATGGAGAATACAGGGTACATCACCCTTCTTTCTCTCATCCACCCTCTGCTGACGATAAGCCCAGCACTTCCCCTTCGACGAAAGACAGGCGGTGACCCACCCCAAGAAGTTCGCGTTGAAGACCGCTCTGTTCATGAGCACAGGCTTTTTCATCCCTTTCACCGCTATCTACTTCCGCTGGTGAGTAGCGCTGCTCGTATCGACGGCAACGAACCGATCTCATTGCGTACAGGCACCGCCCGGGCGGGTTGAAGAACCCATGAGCGTGCCAGCGATACCGCGCTAATTTCAAGAGCTTGAACCCTGATTCGGTTTGACCAAGGCTCCGCCCATGCTGGCTGTACTTTTAGATGTTTTGCCGTGTAGAAATTTTGAAACAATTTGGATGTTGCTCTTTATCAACGTATATCGACCAGGCTCGGACCTCATGCGTGGCTAATTCGTTGAATTAAGTTCAAACTACAATATCTGATCATTCATTATACCCAGCCGCGACGACTCTGAATCCTACTTCTGCAAATTCGGAATAACGACCTTCCTCCCAGTATATGCGTACGCCCGAAGCTGATCGATGACATCGTTGATATTCTCCAGCGGCTCCGTTTGAACTTGGACGCGAACGACTCCCTGTGGAAAATTCTCAGTTCAATTTCTCCTCTCCCTCAGTTTATCGATCTGCGCTCACCTGAGCCAAAAGATCCAACACTTCACGAAGATCATTCTGGTCTCCGCCTGTGCTTCCCAGCACTGTGCGTAGCGGTTAGCTTCAATGCAGCTTCGATAAACGCAGCTCACCTTGAACGCCTGACGTGATAATGTCGAGGCTACTGAAGACGAGGTTCTCGGGGCTCACACCCACCTAAATTCCGCCGAACGGGTTTCAATCTCCAACCGACATGAAATCAGGAATATACTCACGATGACACACTTGGGCTTCAACGCAGGATCCACGACGAAATCGACATCGTTTGGCCGAAGCGCTGCCATAGCCAGATTGAAAGCTTCATTTAAACCCCAAGTCAGCGTCCCACCTCCACGAAGACGATCAGGATCGTCTTACTCTGGTTACTTGTAACAAAATCCATCGTCGTATCCACCTTGAAGTCACCCGAAGTCGTCTTGTCATTAAGCTCGATAAGGTCGAAAACCTCGTCGGCGCCGAGATCGAGGGCGAGCTGTCTAGCGGCGGGTTTGAAGTCGCATACGAAGACTGAAGAAGAAGAAGCAGGCAGATTCAGGGGACGAATAGAAGAGGGGAAGGGAAAACAAACGAACCGGTGGCACCGAAGTGCTTTGCGAATTGGAGCGCGAGATGTCCAAGACCGCCGACGCCGAAAATGAGAACCTTATCGCCTTTCTTGACCTAGACAGACATTCAGGTGAGCATCATTCATGGACCGCCATTTCTCTCTTTGATATTCACCTGCGCAGCGAATTTCACAGCGTGGTACGCAGTCACACCAGCATCGCTCGCCACAGCAGCCGCTTCAATTGGTACGCCGTCAGGCTATTGACATGGCGAGTGTAATATGTTCAGATGAGACTAGCCAGCATGGGAGCGAACTCGAGCAACGTACCACAGGGACAAGCAAATCCGGAGTAACGATGACGAATTCCGCGTACGCCCCGTCCTTTCCGAGTCCAAGGGCATTGAACAAAGCGGGACCGCCCTGGATCCCATGCACGCAGCCGTCGACTGGGAGGACGGAGTACAGTTTCCCTAGTTGAATTGTGTTGGGGTCGACTTTCGCGCCGAGCCTGCAAATGAAAATGATCAGTCCGAATCTAGCGAAATCCGAAGAACCTACTTGACGGGGACGCCAGACGGTTCGTGCCCGAAGACGTAAGTCCTTGTGTCCAGTGTGACGCCGGTCAGGATTTCGACGTCGCTCCGGCACACTACCAGATCGAATTCAATCTTCAATGAAGAGAGAGTAACGAAAGTGAGAATACGGACCTCCAGTGGCCGAAATCTTGAGCAAAATCTCGTTGTCCTCCAATTCACGAATGGGATAGTTGGGATCCAGTACAAGACTCGAGTTACCTGGCTGGTAGAGCGCAGCGAACATGGTGGTTGGGATGGAAGTCATGATGATTTCGATGAATAGGAAGTTGAGTTGCGTTCGCTGAGTGGTATTAACAGGTTCTGTGCGTGTTGGGATCCAAAATCCCCAGAGGACGCGGCATTTTATACTCAGACGGGGTTGAAGTGAGTCTCCCCGATCACGGTTTCCGGGAATGCCGCTGCCTGTAGAGGATCAAGGATACAGCGAGCAGTTAGACCAAGTGGCACGAGTCTGAGCCCTCAACTCCCCGAGTCTAGTGCATAGCCTCACAATTTTGGGGCCTGCAAAATGATAATCTGAGTCAGAAATGGGCACACCGAGTGGTATTGAATGGGGAGACTTGCGGTCTAAACAGCGGACACCGTCTCTGAAAATGGATTGGAGAGTCGAGAGATGGATGAAGAGAATGCCGGGCCTCAGTCCCGAGGATCAACGGAGTCGCGATCGGTATGCGCAGGGTGGTTGAGCAGTTCTGGAGCGCAGGGATATGATATGGAGTTGCGGGATTGAAGTCCGCAAGCCCGACCGAAGAGATGTAATGAAAGCCGGTCTCGAGTCGGGTCACGCTGAGCTGAATAAGATGGCGCATTCCCTCCCGATGCCTAGTGGGTCGGACACAGGGTAAGCATGGGCAGAACACGACAGGTGTGGCTTTGAGGCATCACCATCAATGGACCAAGGTGACATGGGTTAAATGCGCTTAGAGAATGCGCCACATGAAAAGGCAGAAAGTAACCGAAGCATCCGAACATAATTCCCTGTCTAGATATTATGAGCCGTATCACTTAACAACCTGCCCTTTCAGCAAAGCTATAAGTTCACAGCGCGGTGGGGGAAATCAACCAGACTTACACACGAAGATCAAGTAAAGAAACTAGTTCCAAGGCGACAAAAATGTCCAACGCCGTGCGGCTTCCCTCGCCTCCGAGTCTCGCAGGAATGCAAGGTCTAGACCCTCGCTACGAAGTTCCCCAATCTTCTCAGAAACCCCAGGATCCAACTCTTGGTTTGTCAAGATCAGGAGAGCCGCCGCAGCAAGGGCTGCTTTCGGAGAAGTAAATCGGCTACCCAAGATATCCAGATAAAGCGCGAAGTTCATGCCCCCCTCGACCTCGTAGCCCAGAAAGATTCGAGTAAGTTGGGGAAGGATGAATCCGTCGCCGCGTTCATTGGCTAAATCCGCTACCAGAAGGTCGGCTTTCATGCGTGGTGCAGCGGGGTCATTGATGAGAATCATCAGCTCCGTTATAGTAGAAGGCAGGTTCCGAAGAGTCTCCGCCGAGATGGGGTATCCCGCGATGCAGAGTGCGCGTAGGGGGCAGGAAGAGCGGGAGAGCGAAGTATGGATATGCGTCGAAAAGAAGGTTATCTCATGTTCCTGGACCTGAACGGCGAGCTCTTCCAGGCACGGGAAGGTGAGAAATTGCAAGACCTCTGCATGCGAAACGTAGAGTCGCTTGAGCGAGGGAACGGAGATGTTTTCGTCAGAGTTTTGCCAAAGAGTGTCGTCAAATGCTACGAAAATGCGAGCCTCGACCAAGTTTGTTGCTAGTTTGAGCATATTGCGATGACTGTCCCATGGGCCGTCGAGCTCGTAGCGGGTGAGCTGATGGGTTGGTAAGGAAAGCGGGATGAATCGGTGCTCGTTAAATACCCCGGCATCGACGAGAGAAGGCGCCACATCAAAGCCTTCGACACGTTCCGCCGAGACTTGACTGGCCGAATGGATCCATTCGACCCACAGTCTGCGTAGATTCGGGATGCAGCCTTGAAGACCACTTTGGAAAGGTAACAAAGCTGATGTAAGTCCAAGACTGAGCTCTTCCCATCGAGAAGCGTATTTGGCCAAGTAGCCAAATATCTTGACTTGTGGCTCAGCGGTCCCGGATTCACAGCCGTAGAAGTGTATCTTCAGCTGCTGTGCCTGTGACCGCTCGATTTGCGTCTCGACCATCGGAAATGGATACGAGGACGCTGGATCGACATCATCGTGGTAACTGATAGCCACCAAAGACCACAGCGAAGGCCTTCCGATCGATATTGCTCGCCATCGACGACATACGTGGGTGAACGACCATGGACTGTCGCTAAGGCTGAATTTTCGACGCATCGGAATATCTTGAGGCATAGGTGAAGCCCAATAAAATATTTCGCCAAGAACCTCCGGAGGCATCCTTCTCAGAGGAGAAAGAATTGCCGAGTTTCTTTGTCGAAAGTCGAACAATATGGTGCGCCGACTTTCCAGTTCTTCTAGCCGTTCTCGGACCTTCGCAATCTCCTCGTCAAGGGCGGCCAAAGGAGCGTCGGTTTCTGAGAGAAGGGCAGTGATACTGGGAAAGTCGGACTCTAGCGGCACTTCATTGGAGTTCAGTAGAGTGTAATGCCGAGATTCTTTGGCCGGAGCAGCATCCAAATCGACCATAAGATGTGAGCCTGCTTTTACGATTCTGGCGCCCTCAAGGCTGTTCGAGTTGCTGGATGTGCCGCATAGGTGGCATCGGTATAAGGTCATACGTGGCTTAGAAGAGGGTGAGAACACAATGATTGGGGTGATTCAGAGCCTCACCGACTGCACTTAGCGTAGCTGACGAGCAGGTGCAATCTAAGTTTAGATGGTGGCAAATTTGATGCCGTGGTGGTAGCCGGAATACCGGACTCGGACCAGTCGGGAGACTTTCAACTTTTTTTTGTGAGTGGGAATCGCGTGTGATACAGTATAATGAGCACCGTGGTCCAGCGTGGCCCATTGTGTCGATGTGGGTTGCGATCGGTTCGGAGAGCCAACTGTGAGTCAAAGAGCAGAACCATTGCATTTGGCTTTTAAGGGTAAGTAATATTTATACGCGACAAATGATAGTTTTGAATTCGCAAGAGAGAACATGAAGTCAGTAAACGAGATACTTGAATTAGCACCACGTCGTAGCAAAATTCCAATCCATCAAAGCATGATTCGCACTCCGCCCTTCTTTATAACCGAGACGCAGGCGATTCGTGCGGAGAGCTCTCATCCTATCCTGCGAAGCAGTATCTCGAGTTGTTGCTTTGGATACTATGTAAAGATGGGCAGCGTATAACGCGCTATCTCGGGTTTTGTGACGCGATTCAAGCATCGCGAGGTAAGGAGCGAAAATGAATTCACGTTCCTCGAGCTTGTGACCGATGGAAATCTCACGCAGTTGCGGAGCGACAATGGTTTGCTCCGCATCGAGGGAAGCCAGCGTTAGGTCCACTAGCAGGCGATTGAGGGTCTCGAATGACGATTCATCGTTGTCGACTATAATCTTGAATTCGGTGACCGAGGGGAATTGCACGAGAGTGGCACACGATATAGGACATCCGACAATACACAGGGATCGAAGCGTACAAGACGATCGACTGATTGAGGGCTCGAGATATTTCGGGATAGCATCGACTTCGTCCGAGTCTATCCCCACAGCGATTTCTTCCAGGACCGGAAAGGTGACGTATTGGAGGATTTCCAGATGCGAAACGAACAAGCGCTTGAGCAACGATAGCTGCAGAAACTTGCCGTCCGAGCGCGGCGGGGTTGGCCAATCATCCTCCTCATCGTACGCCACAGCGATGTGCGCCTCGACCAAGTTGGGCGCTAACGCCAGGATGTCACGATGAGAGTTCCATGGAGCGTTGAGTTGATATCGGGTGAGCTGTTCAATTGGGAGGAAGACCGGTGTGTACATGTGCTCGTTGCAGACAGCAACATTGCACAGAGAAGGGGCTCGCTGGAAAGCTGTGATCGGTCCTGCTGACTGCTGGGATTCGAGGCACATCCATTCAACCCAGACCCTGCGAAGGAGGGAAAGCTGATCGTCCACGCTCTCCAAAATGGGATATAGGAACGACGTGAGCCCGATACTGAGGTCCTCCCACCGAGACATATATTGCATCAGGCACTCCAAAACTTGAATCTGCGACTCCGAATTCGCGACTTCACTGCCATAGAAGTGAATTCTGAGGCCATGAGACTGGGCTCGCTCAATCTGCGTTTCGACCATGGGCAAGGGATACGACCACAACGAACTTTTCGAATCATCCCCGTACTTGATAGCCACCAAGGACCACAAGGAAGGTGCAGAGATGGCGACGTCCCGCCAACGGCGGCAAACGTGAGTGAGGTTCCAGGGACTATCACTGATTCTGAAACCTTTCCGAAGCGGACTGTCCTGCGGCAACGGTAATGCCCACTGAAATATTTCGCCCAAAACTTCCAGTGGCACCCTTCGAAGAGGAGAAAGCACTCCTCGGTTCTGCTCGCGAAAGCTCCATAACTCAGCACGCCGGTCCTCTAAATCCTGAAGATGCCTCCGCGTCCGAGCAATTTCGTCGTCTAAACGAGCCAACGGTGTACCTGTTTTCCTGATCACATTCCGGAAGTCGGTAAGTTCTGTATCGAAGGGTGCTTCGTTGGAGTGCAAAAGGTTGTGGCGACGCGTTCCAGGAAGACCTTTGAACTGAGAAAGCGAGGCCCAGTCTTCTTCGTAATGTGAGTGAGATTCATTCATGTCTTGAGTGTCCAGTGGCATCTACAGAACGACGACGCAAAGCTTGAGCTCGTTTGACCGCTTTCTGTGCACCAGTGGCACTGCGTACCTGATGCCTGGTAAGTAACTGGATATTGCCTGTCTGAGGCGTCTGAATGTCTGTCGCACAGCGATGTTGACAATGGAAGTAGTTGGGAGAGAGTTCGAGGTGGCAGGAAGAGGAAGATGATCACGTGGACGATGGGACTCATAGACTTAGACTCTATTACAGCTGTTCCGGAATACCTTGGCATGTTCACTTTTTTTTGCGCACTTTTGGACTTTTGATCGAGGTGATATGATGCACCATTTATGGAGATTTGGGCCGAATGCCGCTGTTCCCGACGCTTTCTGCCATCTCTGCTCATTTTCCGAGGACTTCTCCCCATTTCATAGCCGGTGCGTAGCCGCTGAGCTGCCGCTGCCAGGCGTCGCTAGCCGAGGTGATCCTTTCCTTTTAAGGTGCATCATATCAGTCCATCAAATGTGCGAGTTGCGTGCAAAAAAATGTGAACATGCCAAAGTATTCCGGAACAGCTGTAAGACGAACCTCATTTCTATCAATTAAAAAAGTTACATACAGATCCCTTTGTAGAGAGCACGTAGCGAGACAAATAGAGTAAGTAGTAAGTATAAGAAGAAATGTACATAACATTGAAGGAACGACTGCTAGCATACCTTGAGGTGACCTGCAGCAAAAGGCTCGAAACCAACGAGTATGATCATCTGCTCGTGTGACCCCGCTAGCTCTCACCCCCCACACACCCACCAAAGATCAGGACGGAGACAAGCCACGCTCCTAAGCAGAGATGCATCTTTGATACGCGTTTGAGAGGCTGCCGTGGGCTGCCGCACACTGGTGGGTGGGCGAGTCTTATCCCAGCTTGCCTTCCGAGAAGTTGGTATGACAAGTACACCAGAACTTGACCGGGCTAGGCTACGCAGCAACGTCTGCGAGCCGTGTCACTTATCATATTCATGACCCTCCTCCCCCCGGTGTGACGAACACGAGGAACGGCAGCGAGGGTGTCGGGAAGAGGAACCGGGGCACATCAAGGCGAGTCAAAAAGCCAAGGAGATTCGCAGTTCATAGAGGGCATCGAAGATTGCTTGACGGAGGCGCCACCGCTGTCGAAACGAAGCACGACGCCCGACGCCTTGACATTCAACGTATCCCCCGCTGCAATCTGCGCAAGCGTCCGACCAAACGACGCTGCGGTAAACAGAGGCACTGGCCGGTCGAGAGTCGGACAACGACGCCGGTCGTAGCATCGTGAGTGTCCTTCTCGAAGACAAAACCCGAACGCTTGACAAGAGCACAAGCACAAGTCAAAGCGAGGCGGCCAAAGCATCCAAAGAACCGCAGCCCTCCCGGCCCCGGCTTTCTTCACGAGTGCACCCTCAAGAGCCTGGCGGAGAAACACCCCAACAGCAGAGCTTCTTTCCAGAGAGCGCTACACTCCCCGAACGAGCACCGAGTATGCACTCCTCAGCCTCGAGCCAATACATTCTTCCTGCGGGCGCCCGGACCACTTGCGCGAGACGCACGCAGACGAGGTAGCCGCCAATTCCCAGGACGCACATCACCACCACTACCGCAGGTAACGTGGGATAACCAGAAACATCCTCAAAGGCGGACAACGTCCAAAGATACCGAGTCCCACCCGAACGCGAGATTACGATCACAAAGGACGACGGCCGAAACGCGCAGTCATCAGAATGCACCCATGTATCCCGACGACAAAAGAGCTTGACACGCGCGACTGCGATTCCGAAGGCGAAGGCGGAGGATTATCGATTAGTACCAGTGATACTTGAGCTTGGACCGCACGAGTCGATCTTGAAGCACCGATATGACACGATATCGAGGATCACGTCCGCTGAGTTCAACAAAATAAGACTGCGGGCGAAGAGAGAGAAGCATCATTGAAACGTACCTCGCGCCGCCATAGTTGGGTAAGATAAGAAATACTGGAGCAGTCGATGCCTTCACGATCACGCAGGCCGGCCCTCCTGCGTCCCCGCGCCTCTGGACAAAAGCGCCCTCCACAAGACTCGAAGCTCGATAAGGCACCTCGCAGTCCGCACGAGAAAACGACAACGCCTTCTTCTCAATTTGACGCTTGCATCTGAACGGAGCCAAAACGACTGCGTCACGCCAACACGCCAGGAAGACATCAGTAGAGGAAAACCAGGCGATGTATGATACGAAACGAGATAGCGACGTCCGTAGTCTTGCTGGGAATCGGCCCATCTCAATGTGACCATTCGTCTCCGGGACTCCGAAACCTGTAATCCAGAAAGCAAGTGAATGAGTAAGTTAATCCGTGAAGGAAGAGGGAAAAACCAACGAACCGCACCATAGCCCAAGCCCCTCTCACTGACACCTCTCCCGTTTCCTCGTGTGACCGTCCCAATACTTGCTGGCTTGCTTGACGAAGGGGGTCCCCTTGACGATGATTTGCTAGACTCTTCCGGATTGCGTGGCACTCGACGACAGATGCTGGTCGGCTACAGATGAATAGATGACGGCGGTCGGCAGCTAGACATTGACTGGACATGGGTGTCGGCATCAGCGAGTACCGGGAGAGAGGATATCTAGGAGCAGGGAGAGCACCGAAGCGAAAGAACGAGCAGGAGGCAGTCGAAGCCAAAGAGCAAATGGGAGAGTGGTAGCGTATAGGGGAAGAGAGCACAAACAAACCCGATGACTCGAATTCTATCGTAGATCGTGCGCGGAGCGACGATGACGTTTCACGAAAAGGGAGGTGACGGGCAAGAAAGAGGATGGAAAGGAGGGGGAGGAGGGTGTGGTATGGTGCGTGGAACGAGGTAATGTATGTGGCGGCGAGGACGAGCGAGTCGGCGACTGAAGGAGTGAATGTATTGACATTGAGGTATGTAGCGCTCTGTGTTAATCGGGTAAGGTGAGGACGGTGTTGTGCTATGCAGAAGGAGGCGCTTGTCTGAAGACGGGTGGAAATAGATGGATAGTAGTTCTTGTAGGACAGTTTCGATTTCGGTCATCGTCGTCGGAAGTATGGGACGCGTTGACGAGTCGCAACCTGGACAACGGAGTAGAAAGAGGTGTTGTGCATGAACTCGGAACAGGATGAGAGGTGGAGAGACGAAGGTAGAGAGACGCAGTAATTTGACCGACGAGGGCAGAGCAGAGCAGGATGGTCGAGATGTAGTACGCATGCAATGGCAGCGGATGGAGAGCATGGGAGTGCAGTATGCGAATCGAATGCATGTGCTCGCGCGACGCAGACATTGGAGCAGAGTATGATGGGCGAGGGCTGAGGGAAACGTCAAGGATGCAGCGTCGAATATGGAGAGCGCCAGGGATAATGATAGCGATAGCCTGAGCGAGTCGGAGGGATGGGGACGTATGGATAATAATGGCGCTAGTAGCACCTAGTACCGAAGAAACGAGTTAACGAATGTAGACATAAACAAGGCATTCGAGAGACTGGCAAAGCGAACCTTGTAAGAGGCAGCGTGGTAGGTTTACGCGTTTTGGACGACCTGGGACTAGATTTGGGCACAAGCTCTGAGTCTAAAGGCCAGCGAGCGAGTGAGTGGGTGTGAGGGAGAAGACGAACCGCACTCATCCTCCCGGGGCCCGCCCGCCCGCTCGCCTCGTACATAATTTTCCCGCAAGAACTAAGGGTACATTCTATCTCGGCCCTCGGGTTGAGACTCGGAAGAGGGAAGGACAAGTCGTTGTTGTTGAAGGTTGACGCGTTGACGCCTGAGGATCAGAAAAAAGGCAGTCTTACGGATGAGGGACGCGAGGGATGAGTTTCCTCACAATTTGCGGTGGCCGAGCATGGCCGCCTGGCGAAATGGCATCGCGTCTGACTACGATGGTGCTACTCGGAATCAGGAGATTGCAGGTTCGACCCCTGCGGTGGTCATTGCATCTCCCGCTCATTTTTACCTTTTTTAATTTTTTTGTTCGACTCTTTCCTTGTACTTTTTCTCATGAGGCCAGGAAGCATTCTCTCGCCTTTGATCGCGAAACAATGATATCGAATGACTGTGGACTATCGACATGTACCGAAGCAAAGAGGATTCAGATTCGGAGCCGGAAGAGTTGGGTGTGTAGGGTTTACTAGGGTAGCAAGCTTGAAGACCCAGCGGGAATGTAGCTCCTATAGCTAGTAGGTGCTGCGAGTAGCAAAGCTACTGCAAAGCTTCTGCTTTTCGTAACGAGTCATCGAGTGGAACCGTGTAGGTACAGGGAGGTACTCGTCGTTTACCCCAAATACTAATATATTCGATCGAGAGCTAGGCGCTAATCGCGCGCGTACAAAACAGTATCGGAAACATTCGAGACAGGATAGCGGAACTACGGCAGCGGTACAACAACGATAGCAGCGATAACAGGATTGCGACGATGAGGACAACAACAACGAACTATTCAGAGATTCGAGAGCTAGGCGCAAAATGCGCTCGTACAACACACAATGAGACGGCAAATCAGAGAGTAGAGTGGAAAGCGTGGCGAGGCGTTACTGAGAATATGTGGGGTTTGTTAATTTTCGTTCGAGAGCGGGGAGTCGGAGAGGGAGCGAAAGAAACCTTTCAAGAGAGGGAGTACCCTTCACTACTGCGCATTCTGTCAAATAAGAAAAATTGAGCAATGAGATGAAACCACGTTTCGAATGACTTACACCTTGTACATACCAACGCCCGGTGATGGTGCTGAAATGGTAGTTGGGCGGAATGTCGTTCATGTCTGGAGGCGGAACCTCCTGAAGACCCGATCGGGGCTGGGGAACCGCATCGTGCCACTGTGCGCGAGGGAGTCCGGGTGGAGGGGGATAGCGTCGGCTGCCGGATGGAGCGTTCGAACCGCCCTGCCCTGAACCGCCAGCGACAGGAGGATAGTACGAGGCTGACCCAGAGCCACTACTGGATCCAGAGCTCAGTGAATACTGTGATCCAGAACCATGATAGTATAGTGCGGGGTCCTGGGGTGGTACGTTGTATTGAGCTGGTGCAGCCGGCTGATGGGCATGCATTTGGCTCGGATATTGTGGAAGGGCGGATTGCATGCTCTGCATGTTGAAGGCGTCGCGGCCGTATCCTCCATGGCCAAGACTGGCCGCGGTACTGGATGTCGAGGGTTGGGAGCGATGGCCGCGTCCGGCATGAACATAGGCCGAAGATTGAGAAGAGTATGATACTCCCGAACCGGAGCCCCCAGAACCGTCGGAAGCAGTCGATGGAGGATAATGCGATGTCCCGGAACTGCGCGATGATCTGAAGACAAGTTCAAAAAGTAAGACAGTATTCAGTTATGAGCATTGTATTCTGCACCTCATACTGGGATGATCCTGCGGCGATGGGTTGTACGATCCTCCAGAACTGGATTGTCTGCGAACAGACTGCGCGTGATGGGATGGTACGGATTCACCGGAGCTCCTGGAAGAGATGTCACGTATTGAAGACAAAACGAGGAGCAAAAAATAGAGATACCATCCTCCAGAAGTCGTCGACTGTCTCTCGACAGAGCCCTCATAGCCGCTGGAATACCTGAGGATGAGTTGTCAGACTGTTTTGAAAACGATATGTTTGGAAAGCTGACCCCGGGCCCCCAAATGATCCCCCCGACTGAACGGATCCACCGTAACTACTTTGGGATGGATGGTGCGACCCTCCTGAGCTCATCGAGCGCGTACGAGAGGATTTTTGGCTTTGCGATCCTTTGGAACTATTTGAATCTCTGTAGCGAGTCCTGTTTTAGCAGAATGCAGCCGGATGATGAAATTGAATGCTGACCTCCCTGCACCGAATGTATCAAACGAGGGTCTGACATCAGAACCACTGTTCAAGGACGGGTTCCTTCATTCAGAATTACGTTGACTGAGGGATGTGTTCGGTAGAGGCAAGACTACTCACCAAGTCTGCTGCGCTCTATATACCATACTTCAGAGAGGGTTCGCGGAGGGACATGCATTGGTGGGAACTTACGGGTGTGGGAGCGTTGCGGAGCGGTTTACGGGTGGCACCGGGAGAGCATATGGGTCGGGACCGGGTACGCGATGCTGCTGTATCCTTATTGACAAAGTTAGAAAGATGAAACACGCAGACGGGAATCAAGAGACTCAACAAAAGATCGAGTCCTTGGCTAGCGGCGGACGATCCTGCCACGGCGGTGCTCACAGTGGCAGCACTAGTCCCAGCCCAAGCTCTCGACGGTCCTTTGTGCTTAGGGATCTTGTCGTCGAAGTCGGTCGATATTTTGGCATTATAATCTGGCTGAAAAGCAGTACTTCCCGAGTCGTTCTGAGTGTGGCATGAGGACTCTGCTCGGACATCGAATTGAAATCAAGTACCATCACATCGCCGAGCAATCGGTGCGCTGCCTCGAGAAGAGTATTGACCTCCCCATCGAAGCTGGGGCTATCCTCTCCCTCTCGACTCCTGCTCCTTAGAGCCTGCATAGTTGAGCGTAACCTGTAGCCATGACGATCAGCAAAAAATTCTAACGCAGGATGTAGTGGATGATAGTACTGGCTCAGGGTCCTTTCGTGAACGAATCTGACAGCACCACTGTTTGGCGCTTCGTTGATGTTGTTCTGTATATCTGAGAGAAGGTCGTCAACCTCATCCAACTTGGTGTCGCTGGACCGTCGACCGCCACCGCCAGCAAATCTTCCAGCTATATTGGCCCAAGGGCTTTTCTTCCCCTTCCCGGGCCTCTCGGACATGTTCTGGAGAGTGGCGCTGTAGATTGAGGGCAGACGTGACAGAAAGCTGAAAGAGACCAATGGGTTGAAAGACGCCCCAGCTGCCAGCCAGCCAGTGTAGTTTAACTACTGGAACCGGAAGAACGAATCGGAAAGACGATTTGAAATTTTGAATCCAGATAGCGGACGGAGCTTTATAGGAAGTGCTAAGGGTAGTGCAGGTGTCCATAGCTTACGATGAGTCGGCCAATACTGTGTAGGCGAATCTGAGATTCCGACTGTCCAAAGATCTGGCTCGGACTCGGAGACAGACTCACACCAAACTTGCCGAAAACTCGCACGCCTCAGAGTTCGATCGTGCGTCCTGATGGGGCAACGAATGCCGTGGCCATCATTGTCGATCTGAGGCGGAGCCGTCACAGCAAGTTGCCCGGAGTGGTGGGCATGTCTGACTTGCTAGAGCTCCTACGCCAGGGTGCTCGCACTCTCTGCCCACCCGAAATATGGTGGGCTAGCCACTACCATCTACTCCTCTCTCGTGGCTACGCACTGCGCCCACGGTATCAGCCGGGATGGGTACCGGGATGGGAAACGCCAGGAAACGAAACTAAAGCTCCTACCTTATTTGAGGACTCGAGAATGATCGGAGGCGTATGTTCTCAATTTGTTCAATACTGTTCTTCCTCATGATGTTTGCAGAGGGGACATGTCCTAGACGCCACACGAGTTTCAGATGGAGTGAAAGTGGCACTCAAGATGGTGCTCCAAAAAGAAGAAGCAGACATTCACATTTTGCTCGGTCAAACTCTCCCCCAAAATCACTTTTCTTCCGATAATCGAGCTGTTCATCTGCTGGAAGTCATATATCTGAATGATAGAGCGATCCTTGTATTCCCGTTTCTCCGTGAATTCGAGAGTCCTCCATTTTCGCGCATTGGCGAGGTGAATGAAGCACTGGGTCAATTTCTCAAGGTACTTGCTGGTATATTGACGCCCTTGTACAGCCGTGTTTATTCATTCGTCCCAGGGGATGCATTATCTTCATGAACACAAAATCGCACATAGGTACGTCGTACTTGCACAAGGCATTCATTCTCTCTGAATAGATTCCAGGGATCTAGGTCCCGGTAACCTTGTGATGGATGCGTCCCGTGTGGTTCCCTCTGGGTGGCATTTTAGTGCGCCGTGGGGAACCGAAGCCTCCGGTTACAACCCAATACAGTCGGTTCCCCGATATAGGGTCTCACCAGTGGAATATTTTATCATAGATTTTGGACTTTCAACGATATTTCCCCCAGGTACTCCCCTTGCGAGCGCTCAGGCAGTCGGCACGTTGGGCAAGTATCGACGCGAAATTCCCGAGCTTTCGGAAACCGTGCCCTACAACCCGTTCAAGGTGGACATATATCAGCTCGGTCATGTCATTATGGATCTAGTAGAGGTCAGTCAGTCGTCTTTGTTCCTCCTTCCCGCTTGTTCAATGACATGTGTCTCAGAAATATCACGGACTCGAGGTCTATCGTGGATTGGCGAAGCGTATGATGGCGAATAACCCGGACGAGCGTCCGTGGGCGGCAGAATGTCTTGATTTGTTTCAACGCATTTCCGCTAAAACCAACCCGAAAGCGCCGGTTGTGGAGCGTGGCTCGAGGAGCTGGGTCAAGTACGCAGGCAGACAACTTAGAATACTAGAATGACTTCTTCAAGCTCGATGACTCACTCAGCGATTTCGAAGCTCTCGGTGCGTGAGGGTTCCTCGTTTTCTATTCCGCTCCCTCGTCACTTCAATCTAACACGTCGCAGGAACCAAGGATTCATTCTATCCGGGCGTCGCACGAGCCCGATATGATTCTGTATCCGCCAACGATCTTTCCCTCCCCTATTTTTGAACGTTTTTCTCCTCATGTTTTCGTGCTCTGCCTTGCTCTCGATGTTCTGATAGAATGCTTTCGTATTGCCTCTCATTGTCGGAATTCCAATTTACTGTTCTGTTGCCTGCGACCACGCGTCAGGAAGGATTTGATGAGTAATCTTTTACAGTAATCAGGAAGGTCGTCTTCTTTCCCTGACAAGTTCAGTGTGTAAAGAAGCTTGAAAAGCTGTAGAGTCTTTGCCGATAAACGAGAGAAGAACTTTTTGATGAATTGGAATGGAAATGCGGTTGGTGTGTAATACACACCGGTCCGTTTCATTAATACGGTCGCTTGTTCTCGTGTACAACGCTACCCATATATGGTTTGAGAGCTGACTCGGGCGCCAAGAGAAGGTAACGGTGGGGACGAATATGTACACACTCGCGACTCGTCTTGGGGCTCTCTTTAGGCTTTCCTGTTCCAAGGGAAAATCCAGACTAGAACGCCAGCATCTCGAATGTGGGCTATCACAATTTCCTAGGCGGATTTTCTGAGTCTTCGAGCCTCGAGCGCTCATGGACATGTCTATGAAAACACGCTTGCCACTCCCGTGTCTCGAATGCGCCGGCCAGCGGCCAATTTAGTGCCAGATATAAAAATTATTGATGGGGTGAAAGATCGTTGAGAAAATCGGAAGTGTACTGACTCGTCCTGTCCCTAAAGAGAAAATTATAGCCATCCGTCTTGCCCTCATGCCCCTTCCATTCCGAGCGAACAAAAAAATTATTGATCTCTTCTTGAGTCCTTGGGAATATATGAGGATTGACTCGTTTGTTCATGGGAAAGGGTCGGGAAATCGGACTGATGGCGGAGAACCAACATACGGCGTGGCAGAAGAGGAACCTGTCTTTGGACAAGACCTCGTCTTGTGCATCATATCAACACCGGGAAAACCGGCGTCGAGGAGAAAGATGGCGACTTTATCAGGCAAAGACTGCTTTACACGAGGTTAAAGACGCCGTGAATGATACACGAGGCTTTGCGACGATGTGAATTGCAGCCGCGATTCGACGACTCATCTCTTTCAAGTTCTCTCATGCGCAACAGCTACTGCGATAGAACCACCAAGAAAATCAGACTTCAGTATCATACGAGTGCTGGGTAGTCGTTGCTGAGAGCTACCTGCGGAAACTTCGGTGTTGTGCACCCTGAAGTCGCCATCCTAGCTTGTGGATTGGTGTGGGCGCATTTTGATTCATATCAATCTCTCATGGAATGTCGGGTGTCCGTGACGGCAGCGGCGGCACACGCAATTCGCAGCTTCTGAGAGAAGTCCTTGCGCGAATGAGAACGTTTCGTCGCGTCTTCTATGCCCTAAGTGTTCCCAGGTTCGCAACATTTTTTTCCGGGTCGATAACGCTCAGCCTCGGCAAGCTCAATTTTCCGAGCTCGCTCCTTCGTAGTCCTTCGTCTCTCCCCCAAGGTATGAGACTTGGCGGTGAAAACCTAATGGGGGCGCGAAAGGGGAAATGGAACTAAATGGAATCGCAAGAAACGGCAAGACGGATAGTCATGTGATCGTGGACTCAATGTCACAGTCTCCACGTGTGCTGTGACTTTCGCGTCTCTTCCCACCATCACTCGGAGTCTCGGAAACTTGCAATACACGGGCAAGCATGCCACCAACTGTCTTCACGTTGCCAATCCCTCTCATTCTCTTGATTCACCTTCATCTGTTGCAATATCCACAAGCGAACAAACCCGAATACGACCACAATCTATTCGATCCCCGGGTTCGCGGGCTGCGGGATCGTACTAAAACAATGGAGGACCTATGTTATTTTCTCGTTGGCCGAATCGAAGGCTCGAAGGACCGTGCACGAAAAGTAGGAGGATCTGTACTGCGCAATCTTCTCTTGAGATAACTCCTAATCAAGACTATTCCGACATACCCATGTTCGAAACCATCCGACTCTACCTCGTTTCGCGCTTCGCTGGCGAAATTCGCAGAAAATCTTCGTCATTCAGCGCTCTCTCTCACTGTCTCATCGAACCAGCAGACTCGTACCACAAGTAGCAAGACCGCTTCTCCGTCCGCTGACGGCAAAAACCTTAAGTGGTGGTGGAAAGACGTTGTTGTGCGCAAATCGCTGCTAGAAGAATGCTCCGGAGAAAAGTGAATCACATGCTTCTGTCCCTTTCGCTTCTAATTCAACCCAGATTCGAGCGCCTGGTATTGGCACTTACCATTCATGCCTTGTCGAAAGGCTCTTCAGTGGACCTACAGGAGGCAACATCGCTTCTTCGCAATCAGCCTCGTATCTACACCTCACGCTTGACCCTATTTCATACTGAGCACAACTTGTGGGCCCGCACGGCGTCGCTCCTCGCAAGACGCCAATACGATGTCCGAACGTTACGTGTAAAGCCATGCCTGCTCCGAATTTCAAGTTTACGTTCCTGACATGAACTTCTTCCCAGGCGAATATCCAAAACGATATGTCTTCGAACAAGTACAGCACATTGTCGGTTGATAGACTGGTGGCGCTCGCGAATTCGAAACGCTACGAGCTCCTGGCATCCCCCTGGTCGGCGCCAGCTCTAGATCTCCTCGCCGACATGCTAGGGCTTACTGTGACCAACGAGTCTTCGTCGGCACTATCCGTAACCTCTACAAGCAACTCTGAAGCACACAATGTTTGTCTTTTCAGCCTGTTCTCTTACCAAGATGCTTACTTCGTTCCAGCTTCCAACACAAACGCAACCTCTTCCCATCGCAGCAGCACACCATCCGGCTACCTTACGTCAACTCAGCAAACGGCTATTCGCCGACGAGGCTTCAGAGGAAAGCGCGGTGTTATCGGCGGCCGTCAGCTCCAGACCCTTTCATGCGCTTGCGGAACGCACCGAGGCGGAGGAACGCATGCTCCAAGCCCTCACACATGCCCTCGCACGCACCCGAAAAACTACAGATGAACTTCAAGCGCGGTTGGCCAAAGCCAAGTCAATGTCCAAAATACCTCCGCTCGGTACCGTCGACCTCAACTTGTGGCAAGCCGGCGATCCAATCAATATAAATTTCGAGGTGAGGTAGATTCACTCTATAATGTGACTTGAATTCGAATCCGATTTAGCCTACGCTGCATGAAGATCGTTTCTCTCGCCTAGGCTTCGCAACACCAGGTTCTCACTCGACACCAACTGTAGAGGCGCGCATCGACGAAATACGACGCTCGTTGGTTCCACAATATCCTCCAATAAAGCGCAAATCACCAGTTTCCGATGAATCAATCGCGTCTTCGAGCTTGAGCCTGGATGACGCGGAGCCAAAACCGGAGCCACCGCCGTCAACACCAAAGTCGGCTTTAAAGCCGTTATTGCCTGTGACAGCGCCGGATACGGTGAAGCTGCCGACGAGGCACTACAATGAGGCGAAGGGCCCAGAGTTGAAACTTCCCAGTGAGGCGGTGGTGGGTCACGTACTCTGTGTTCACAACGAGCCGAGAACTTACAACCATCGCCTTTTGAAACAGGAGAAAACTGGGTGGCAAGAAACGACTCCGCGTGCAGTTCGAACAAACAAGACTCCAGCTTTGATGGACGCAGAGGATCGATTCGAATTTGAGAAGTTTCGGGATGCGGGAAGTGAGTATACAGAGGATGAGTTCGACTTCTTGAAAGAGGGTGAGAGCTTGAGCGTGCGGGATCTGCTGCTCCAAGCTGACACGAGTTTGTTTGATATTATTGGTGAGTTCGGTGAAATGATCTTCAGCAAAAGGTTATTATTGATCGCATTGGATTACAGATGACGATTCGGACGAATTGGATGATCAGTCGTTCGGATGGGCGTAAACATGGAAAGCTCAAGCTTCTTGAGGCTTCTTGTTATGGTTTGGGTTCCCCTATAACATTCTCCAAACAAAACATAGTCTTACATAGATCGTTCGTGCGCCTGGCCTGGGTCCAAATTTTTTTGTCCCTCGACCAATTCCTTCGAACCTCGATTTCGCCCAGAGGTAAGCAGTGCGAGTACTCGTGTCGGAGGTGTTTTTGAGCCCGTCACATACGCGCTCGTCACAGAACACGTGACAGTATCACACTCAACACCCATGGGGCTGGCATTCGTGATCACTCAGACTCGCACTTCCATCCTTCCTTTCCTTCCTCTCGGCACGGTCGCCATTTTTTTCCCAAGCTCCCGCACTCACATTCAAAAATTCCACTAACAACTGTAAGACTCGTATGGCCACGTCAGTGATTTGTTTCGAGTACACACAGTGACTAGTGTTTTGCCGGCCCTGGCCCAAAGCCAGAAGCCAGCCAAGCCAAGCCATGGCTTGAGCAAGCCAGGCCAAGCCATTTCTCTGGCTTCGTCTGGCTCTGGCTTCTGGCTTGAAATTTTCCGGGCCAAGCCAAGCCAGGTAAGCCATGGCTTCAGCCATAGGATATAGTGAGCTCAAATCCACTATATAGGTGACATATTTTAGAAGAACTTACCTCCACATAGCTCAGTCCTGTTCAATCTCATCACCGACTACCAAGTTGCTCCCATATCATCCAGCTTTTCAACGACAAACCGACGTTGAACCGACGTCTACTTCCAAATTAGGAAAGTGCTGTCAGTTGTCGAAGACGGAAAAGTGCGAATAATAGCAACAACAATGACTTCTGTGAGTGATTATACAGTAAGTAGCACATTTCTGCTGCGTTATGATACAAACTTACCTTCACACTAATTTAAACAAGGCGTGGGAATCTTTCCTTCCAAGCCATGGCCTGAGCCAGCGGCTTTGGCTTGGCCCTGGCTTTCGCTGGCCCATGGCTCTGGCTTCAAAATTTCCGGGCCAAAGCCAGATCAAGCCAGGCCAAAGCCATGGCTTCCGGGCCAAGCCAAGCCAGGAAAACACTAACAGTGACTCGGAACCGCTACGCACCTAACTCATTGCCCTCCAGAGACTCTTCCGCATTACGCTGATTAGTGACCATTGCCCTAGAATTTTAAATGAGCTTCGCGATTTTTCGACGACTGTTCGAACGACTCTACCCGTCCTCGCCAGAGAGATACAAGATTCCTCTTCTTGGATTGGACACCTCTGGCAAGACGACTCTTCTCTATCGCTTGAAAACAGGTTCGTTCCTGCGCTGTTGGCCAAGGAATACTTGGTTCATCTCTCCCAACCCAGGGGAAGTTACTACGACAAGTCCCACCATTGGGTTTCAAGTCGAAACTATTCAAGTGCCTGCCGGGAAGGAAGAATTATCACGATGCTATGCTGGGATGCAGGTGGCTGCTCCAGACTTTCTCCGTTCTTTTACAGACCATACACCATCAATTCACATGCGCTCATCTGGTTGGTTTGCAGCGCGCATTTAAGTTTTTTCGTGATTAAGGATTGACTCCTCGCTTTAGGGTCATTGACAGCGCCGATCCAGAACGCCTGCCTGAAAGCGCTCAAGAATTAAAGAAACATATTCAGATTATAACGACTGATCCAGAGGCGCCTACGAGCCCTCATGACCTGCCTATACTGATGTGAGTAGCTCTCAGTGCTTCAGGTGTCCTCTATCGATTCATTGTATGTGCAGACTTGCAGCGAAACGAGATCGTTCACGGGCTGTTCCTCTCCAAGATATTGAATCCCAGGTCGCGGACGTTCTCAAAGAATCACCATATCGTCTCGTCGGCGTCTCATCTCAGGACGCCGACGATACTACATTGACAGAGGGTTTTGGGTGGTTGCTGGATCGGATTGAAGAACGCCGAAATAGAAAGCCCAGCGAGGTTACGCCAGCTCCTGAGATCCCGAATCCCAGCTCACCCGATGCACTGGAGGCCAAGCTCAAAGACTGGCTGCTGCGCGCAGAAAACGAATCTCCGCCCGAGGAAATCTTGAAAAGATTCGAGACGTTTAGTCTGCCCGCTTGGGACCACTACCATCACATACTCATAGCATTTCTGCTTCTCAGTATTCACGGGCGCCAGAAAGGCAAGCCGTTTAGTCGGGATCTCGAGCCTCATTGACACTGAGGCTTCAGGAAAGGACATGATTTTCGAGGGTCTAGAAAGGTACATCGCCAATAGCGAGCAAACGCGCGGTCGGACATTCCATGTCACCATGACATACTTCTGGATTCAGATGGTCCACTTCGGGATGGCTCGTATGCCGTCGCTCGAAGTGACCTCGGAGACGACGGACACGTTGAGCGAGTATACACTTGTAGCTGCCGCTGGTGATGAAGACGGCGAAAAGCAAGTATCCGCAGAGGAAGAATCGCTCAACGACCGTTTCGTGCGATTCCTCTTCACCAATCCTCATCTCGCAGACGGTACGCTAATTCCTTCCCCCTCGCTGTAAGCCGAAATTCTGACTCGGCCCTGATAACAGGAAATTTGTGGGCTGAATATTATTCGAAAGACGTTATGATGAGCCCACAGGCGAAGGCGACTATGGTGCTTCCCGACAAGAAGCCTTTGCCAAGCCTCGTCACAAAGGAAACGTGAATTGATAAGCCACATCCACGACCCCTTGCAAATGATACCTTGATATGTAATGCAATGAGATCCGGCTTTTGGTCCATGGCTGGTGCCATCTTGAGCTTGAGCCTCGCCGGTGCTACATCCCAATCCTTCCTGCAACAAGCCCACGATTGGCACACCAGTTCAAGTATATGCATCACAAGAGCATAGACCGCGGATACCAAGAGGATGTTTGGTCACCGACGAGGTGTGAGTTTGGTCCGACGTGCAGCCAGCCCGACGAACGAGAAGACATCGACATGCCAGCAGCAGACGAGCAGACGGTGCAAGACATCACAGTCGCGGGCCGCACGAAAGCAATTGCGCTGCCGAATAACGCAAACGCACTCGCTGCGCATACTCGAAATTGACCCCCCTCGATCCACTTTCACGAATGTTAACTGCACCGCCCACTAATTCCACAAAGACCCAAACGTCCACCCACCCATCGCCTCCCCCGCCTCACTTCCCTCGCGCATATCCAACTCCATCCCCTCGTCCCGCAGCGCATACAGATCAAGCAGTACCTCACGGTGTGGATGCTTCTTCTTCACCTCATTTGGATTGATCCTCCCCGCGCCATTGGACTCGTCAGAATCCATACTGAGATCAAAGCTGGAGCCTAAACGCGTGTCCTCCACCGTCGACATCCCAACCTCCGAATCGACAAACAGCTTCGCCGTATGCAACGCACAGTCGTCCGAATCCCACCTGGCGCGGAGCATGCTATGGAACAGCTCGAAGGCGACGCGAGTCCCGTTGTCGCAGCCGAGGGAGATCGTGGTTAGGTGTGCAGCAGCGACGAGCGTCGGGGTGGTGGTCCCGCTGCTGCCAATCTCACATCCGTCATTGCTGACATCCTCATCGTGGAGAGGCGGTGTGAGGCAGATGAGGAGATGCTCCGCCTCAGTACGCGCGCTGTACGAATCCACGATAACGGCGAGCTCTTTCACCGAAGGCACGGCATGGAGAACTTTGACAGTATCCTCTGCATTGAAGTTGCCTGTGATGCAAAGACGTCGCAGCGGGCACCGCGATCGCGCAACGAGCGCCTGCAAACTCGTCGCATACGCCTCGAACTTCTCGCCCTTCGGACAACAGAGCGCGACCTCCTCCAACGAGGGCGTACGGAGGTAATCCAGCACCACCGCACTGTGCTTGATGTACAGTCGCCTCAGTGCAGGCAGCTCGATGACGTCCTCCTCCTCGCGCGGGCCAGGCGGAGGCACAACACCGAACCGTACGTCAACGCGCGCCTCGACGAGGCCGAACCTCGCGTGCCGGAGAATATGTCGGTGCATGTCCCAAGGCCCGTCGATGCTGTATCGGGTGAGCTGCCGGACGGGGAGGTGTACGGGGACGTAGTAATGCTCGTGAAATATGCCGACGTCAGCCAGAGTCGGAGCGGTCTCGAAGGATCTGATGAGCTGTTGCGCAGTAGGGCGTTGACGGCTGTGCGCCGCGTCCCATTGCAGATAGAGTCGGCGCAGTTTGGGGAATGATTCGTTTTCGAGGTTGACGAGGAGAGGGAGGAGCCTGCAGGTGACGCTTAGGCTGAGTTCCTCTAGGCGGGTGGATTGGGCGGGGGAGGTGAGGAGCATGAAGAGCTGGCGTTGGGGGGCGGGGGTGTATTGCTCGGAGCCGTAGAAGTGAATCCTCAGATTCTGAGCGCGGGAGCGGGACAGCTGGGCTTGAAGCATCGATGCGGGGTAAGGAGAGACGTCTTCGTAGCCCAGCCCGCCATAGTTGACTGCGATCAAGGACCAGAGGAAGGGCGATGACAGCGCGACTGCGCGCCATCTGCTGCACACACGAGAGAGAGCCCAGGGCGATTCGGCGAGGTTGAGGCTGCCGTGTCTGCGCACAGTCAGAATTGAGGGCAGGGTCCAGGAAAAAATTTCCAGTAAGAGCTCAGGAGGAAGTCGACGGAGCGGGGAGACGATTGCTTTGTTTTTAGCTAGATATTCGGCTAAATAGGCTTTCTGGGTCTCTAATTGTTTCATTCGCGCCCGCAATCGAGTGATGTTGGATTCGATACGCGTTAGACAACTCTCGGTTTGAGACATGACCGACTCGACGACGTCCAAATCTTGAAGATCTTCGGGACAGTCATTGGAGTTCAAAAGCCTGTGGTACTAAATTCCATGAGCTTGATCACTCTAGAACACACGACGCAGTTTTTCAAGTACATACCTCAGGTGTTGTATCACCTCGGACGGCGAATGAAAACGATTCTGTATCAGCCTCAAGCCCTTCGCGAACTAAGAATCCGCATTCAGGACATCGGATATTTGCGGTCATCGTCACAGTTCGGAGCAAGAGGAGGACTGGGAAACGCGCAGCGGGAAGCCATCACGGTGAGCGCCGGTTACTAGTTGCCGTCAATCTATACAGGTGCCAGCAGCGCGTAGCATTGTATGCATAAGTATCCAGAGAACCTTGAGCCAGGCAAATGTACAGACTGGTCGAGGATTCAAGGCGAGAACACCGTAACGGCGTAAGTATGTAGATAGTGGTCAAGAACAAAGAAATCAAGTGACGTGTGACTTGAAAATTCACTGAAAATTCTTTCTCACTGACCATCACCTCCAAGCTTCTGTTACAGTACCTCCTACTTATCGTCTATTCTGGGGATACCTGTTCTTTCTAGCCCCGCACTGTGCTCGTTATTGAAGCATCTGGACCGCTGTCATTACTAATGCTCTCGCACATGGAGCAAGACCGCGCTTTTTTCGCCCAAATGGAAGCTGAGATCCTTGACATTGAAGCGCAGATGGCTGCCCTAGTCCAGAGCCGACGTGCGGTGCGAGATGCTCAGGAACTCATCTGGGAGAGGCTGCAGTCGTACAAATATCCAGTCCTTTCGTTGCCCAACGAGATCGTTGCCGAAATATTCATCCACACTATTCCTCCTTACCCTGATCCGCCTCCACCGCGCAGTTGCCCGTCGACCGTTCTGACCCAAATTTGTCGCCAGTGGCGCGAGACTGCCATTGGGACCCCCCAACTGTGGAAAACTATCTACCTGGTGGCTTATAATCTGCCGATTCCACAACGAAGATCGTTTGACTCGCAGCAAGCATTTCGCCAAGCAAGCTTGTGGGTGAAGCGCTCGGGCTCCTGCCCTCTTTCCGTCTACGTAGAAGACTTGCGACCGATCCTTCCCGTTCTTCTTCCGGAACGCATGCGTCTGGAACACTTGAGATTATCCATCCTTGATGATCCCCTCGTGGATCTGCAGGAAGCATTGTTGCCGTCGCTTCGTTCTCTGGACTTGACTAGAACAAGAGCGCACTCCCAGACGCACTTTTCCCTCCACTCCGCCCCTCTTTTGCGCAGCGTGATTTTTCGGTCGACAGGCGGCGGGATCATCGATTTGCCATGGGCACAATTGACCTTTCTCAAGGTATGGATCGAGCGAACAGCCGACTTCAGGAGGTGTATCCTGCGACAGGCTCGCCGCTTGGTGCACTGTGCGTTCTATTGCCGAGACGTTGTACGCAATACCGAGGGGGTGGGCTCCGAAATTTCTCTACATCACTTGGAATCCCTGGAAATCCGTCTGAATGCCGGGGGTGGGATTCAGATGGATGATGTGCTCGAGAGCTTAATGGTGCCTAATCTCCAAATCTTGCACGTCTCTGAAGCTACTCTTGGGCCCCAGCCCATCGAGACGCTGAAATATTTTATATCTAAATCGCATTGCAAGCTCAAGAAGATGGAGGTCGTTAATGTTGCTGTTGTCGAGCCGGCGTCCTATCGTGCCGCCTTTACCTCAATAGCTAGGGTTGTGATCGATCGCATGGTCTAGTTAAACGTGAGCCGATTAGCACGAAGCTCTGCACGATCTAACGATGACCTCTCAGGTATTTGCCGATAAGAAAACCGCTAAGAAAACCGCTGCCCAGCTTCCCCAGCAAGGACGTAGATCCATAGCTCAGCGCTTGACAATACGTGAAAGCGGTGGATTTTAGTTACTCAATATCACCGTCATCCCAAATGTACTTGACTTGCTCTTCGTGCTCCTTTCGTTCGAGTCATGATACCATTGACAGTTAGTCAGTAATGTTACCAGAAATCACTCGACATGCTCAAGGAAGAAATGAATTGCCCTTAGTACCTCGAATGGCAAAGCCAATAGTCCAGAATATCCAGAGCCTCCTCTCCAATCATCACCGGAAAATTCATATTACCCTCCCGGCGCAGAGCCTCGATCTCATTGAGCGCCTTAACATCCGGTCCTGACCCAGAATGCAAGATCACCGCAGAAGTAGCGAGCGCGCAATCCTCCGACTTGCGTCGCGACCTCACCATCTTCAAAAACAGGTCATAGTCGAGATAGCTTGTGGACGCTAGGCGCATGGGGCTCCCCAAGGATATGGCACGCAATTGAGGAGCCACGACACCACTGCCGCCGCCCTCGGTGTCGGATACCGTCATATTTTCAAGCAGAGTGCTCAGTGCGGACCTGAAGGTATTTATAGCCAGCGACGACCAGGCGCAGCTCAATGATTGTCGGACAGCGAAGTTACTTTTCAATGAAACGAATTCGTATCAGGCTCAGAACCATCCCCAACTAGAGACCCACATTCTGGACGTCGAAGATTTGCGGCCATGAGGATAGTAAAAGCAAGAACTTCAAGGAACTTGAAGAGAAGCCTGACTCGGCAGCGGGAAGCTATCACGGTGACTGGGCGCTGAGTCGCGATCTTATACTATAGCTGGCCACGGGTAACATAGTATACCAAGTACTACTCCAAGAACTTTTGTCCAGCCCAAGGTTGGGGCTCGTAGAAAATTTGAAGCGAGAAGATAGTCGTGGTCAAGAACAAGGCTCAGTGACGCGTGACCTGAAAATTCTTTGCCACTGACCATCATCACCAAGCTCTTGCCTCGTACCCCCCCTCTGTCCTGGGGTTACCCTTGCTGTTTCTACGCGCTGTTCGTTGAAGCTTGTAGATTGCAGTTATTATGCTGTCGCACATGGAGCAAGACCGCGCTCTTTTCGCGCAAAAGGGAGCTGAGATTCTCGATATCGAAGCGCAGATGGCCGTCATGGCCCGGACTCTAGCTGCAGTGCGAGATGCTCAGCAACTCATTTGGGAGCGGCTGCAGTCCTACAAATACCCAGTCCTTTCGTTGCCCACCGAGATCGTCGCCGAGATATTCGTCCACACTATTCCACCCTACCCCCAACCGCCTTCACCCTTCAACAACTATTCGCCGACCATATTGACCCTAATTTGTCACCAGTGGCGCGAGATCGCCATCGGAACGCCCCAACTGTGGAGGACTATCAGCCTGGTGACCCCAGAACGAATATCTTTGAAATCGCAGCACGCCTTCCGCCTAACGAGCTTGTGGCTGAAGCGGTCGGGTTCTTGCTCTCTTTCCATCCATGCAGCGGACTTGACCCCAGTTCTTTCTGTCCTCCTTTCGGAACGCGCACGTTGGGAACACCTGAAACTATCCGTTCTCGATCACCTCCCCACGGACATGCAGGACGGCCCGTTTCCGTCGCTTCGCTCTCTGGACTTGTTTATACCGCGAACACACTCCGCGACACCGTTTCTCATTCACTCATTATCCGCCCCTCTTCTGTGCAGCGTGACGGTTTTCGCGCAACACGCCGGGGTCATTGATCTGCCATGGGCACAATTGACCTCCCTCACGTTACGCATAAGAAAAACTCCCGACTTCAGGCGTATCCTGCGACAGACTCGCCGCTTGGTACACTGCACACTGTATTGCTACGATGTTGTCCGCGATCCAGATGACCTGGGTCCAGAGATTTCTCTACCTCGTTTAGAATCCCTGAACATCAGTTTGGATGACGATGGTGAGATGGATGATGTTCTCGAGAGCTTGATGGTACCCAATCTCGAAATCTTGCGCATCTCTGAAGACACTCTTAGGCCCCAGCCCATCGAGACGCTGAAATCTTTCATATCTAAATCGAATTGCAAGCTCAAGGAAATACGGATCACTGGTGCAGCAATCTCATCGGAGGAGGCCTATCGTGTCGCATTTCCTTCGATAGCTTGTGTTCGGGCCTCCGCATATGCAGTTTTCTATGATTAATTGCGAGTCAATCTGCATGACGTCCTGCACGAAAATTGACAATTTCTCTGCCCGAATTTCTAGGCATTCAATCCTCGGTCCTAGTACAATGCCCAAAAAAAATGTCAGGCAGAGCCAGCAACGCAGTCAAATTCCGATGTTGTTCGTATGAAATTCGAAGCTGACAATTGGCCTTGTCGATACATTCTCCCCTGACCAACGGTAAAACAACCTCGCGCAATCAGTCTCTTAGCATTCAAGTCCAGTTGTCTTACCCGCAATCAGTGTAAACGATGCGTCGAGGATTGCGACATCCTGACGATCCCTCAATTCACAGTCGAAATATAAGTAGCACGCGACGCAGCTTATGAATCTCATTCGAATGACCACTCCTCCATGAACTAAACCAGAATTAGAATACATATCGCCCAGTCCCTCGACATATTTACTGATTACATTACATTCATCATGGTACTTAGTTCGGTTCATTCTCAAGCCTGGAAAAGATTTAGACAGAATGAAGGTCAGCATGAGCTGCTCTCCATCATTTTCATTCAAGTTTGTGGGCGACTCGAAAATCACATATAGTAGCAGTCGAAGAGAATGCAGGTTTTCTTAGATCTTATTTGCATTCCAAGGGTTTTGCTTGAGTATTACTTTTATTCACAAAGTGCAAGGAAATACTGACTTGTTCTCGGGCATAAAAACAAAAGCAAAAACGGGAGGAAAACCCCCTGTCATGACCACCGCAGGGGTCGAACCTGCAATCTCCTGATTAAACATGTTGTGGACATTTATCGTAGTCAGACGCGATGCCATTTCGCCAGGCGGCCAGGATAGGAGAGTGCAGCGGGTGGAGACTCGATGCGACCGGTCGACAAAATAGACAGACGAATGGATTTCTTCAGACATTGAGACAGGAAAAGCAAGAGGGTGCCAGAAATCAAATCCAATGCATCGGGAGGAAAGATAACCGAGGTCAGACGACAGCTAATAAGATGCGTCGAAGAAGCCGATAGAAATTGGGAGAGGGACGCCGAGGGTAATAATTAGGCGGGACGGATTGAATGGGTGGAATAACTTATAAGGGCTGGGGAAGATGCACGGAGTGAAGTGGCGAAACAGGGGTGCAAGAAAGACGCGATTGCGACGTGCACTTGACGAGCGGACGAGTGAAACATCGAGAATAGGAATGGCGACGGTCGTGAGTGCGCATGCGACGGCAAAGTTCCCGTTGATCGTGTCGACGCCGTGTAGGGGAGCGAAGCCGCCTGGTACGACGTATGCTAATGGGCCGGTGGTACCAACGTGCGGAAGTGTAGGCTGTAGCATTTTTCGGCTGCCAGACAATTGACTCCACGCGCGAGCAGCGTCGGCGGGGTTGGCGGAGGCGCCGGGTTTGGTGGAAGGGAGTCGGGGAGCGATGGCACGGGGGGCTGTGGGATTGCGGACCTGAGATGGGTCAGTACATCCGGCATCAAACAGGATACATATCGAGAGGCTCACCGTGCTCTTGAAAAGCGCAAGGAGAGGTCGGTATCCACGGATTGCGAGCCGCCATAAAGTCGAGGGATTTGACTTATATACGTTTGGATAACCGAGACTGGCCTGGAGGGCGTGACTAGCGTTGCCTAGCAGACGTATCGTGTGCAGTGAAGCCCGACCCCTCGGAAAGCTGCACAGCGGCATCGACGGATCTGGGGATGGCTTGGCCTCGCACAAGGAGGGGACGGGATTGTTTCGAGACGTTACCGTTGATCGAGGAGTAGACGATAAGAGTGGTGGCCGGGCGACATTGTTTAGAGAACGACGTGCAGTCGGTTGATGGGAGATAGAGTTGACGCAAGTCGACGAGGAGAATGACGAGAACGGCGGGCTTCGTGGTGAGAGGGTCGCGTCGATAGAGCCGCACGCAGAGTTGAACGCCGGGACGGACAGATGATGTCTGTCGGAATGGACGTGCAGCGTGGGACGACGAAGGCGTCTGCTCAGAGCTTGTTGAGTAGGCAGGGGCAGCGGGAGTGGATTCGGAGGGCTGCCAGTGAGTCAGTGTCAGCGTAGATATTCTAGTAGAAAACCGTCTAGCAGACGCACCAAACGCGAGCTCAGCCTCGCAAGAAGCACGCATACAGTTGCTCCAAGCTGCCAGCCAGAGGGGTGAGACTTGAGACGGGCGGAGAAGGGACGCCAGGGTATACGCTGGGAGCAAGCTGGGAGTGATGGTTGGATGGCAACAAGTGCAAGCAAACTCCTTCCAAATCAGGCACTCGGCGTTGAGTCGCTGAATCGGGTGTCATCGTAACCACCACGCACCAGACCAGAGTGTCGATGATTGAGAAGCATCCAAGAACGCTATCCGTCATAATCACCTGGCTGGCAGTGGATGCCAATAGTATGCCAATGCGCCAACCCCACGCACACATGCAGAACGCTGCGCCTGACCTCGGACATCATTTGACATCATGCGAGAACACGGACCTGACCCGCTCGGAATCCAACTCGGCGTAGCCCTCCGATCGCTATAAAGACCTCGATATCGTATTCTTCGTCGTCAACCCCATCCTCCGTCATGCGATTCGCCTTCCTCACCCTCGCATTCGCGCTGCTGCCCAGCTCATTAGCTGGTTTCTCCGGCAAGACATGTAGAATCATGCCTCTCGGAGGTGCGCGTCCTCGAACCTATCTCTCCACCGTCAACGCTAACATCACCTCAGCATCGATTACCTTCGGCACAGGCAGCAACGACGGCAACGGCTACCGCGCCACGCTCTACAACCTCCTCGCCGCCGACGGCAACACCGTCAACATGGTCGGCTCCCAGCGCGGCGGCAACATGGCCGACCCCGACAACGAGGGCTACCCCGGGTTCATCATCTCCCAGGTCCGAGACAAAGGCAACGCCGCCATGACCGTCCAACGACCCAACATCGTCACCCTCCTCGTCGGCACCAACGACATGACAGGCAACGTCGACGTCGGCAACGCCCCGGCCCGTCTGACGCAGCTCATCCAAAACGTCCTGGACGCGCCCCCGCTCACGCTCGTCGTCGTCTCCACTCTCCCGCCGAACGCGAACTCGGCTGCGAACACCCGCATCAACACTTACAACGCTGCGCTCCCTGGGGTCGTGCAGGGCTTCGTCAATGCGGGGCGCTCGGTGGTTTTAGTCGATTCGCATGCCGTTGTTGCGTTGGGAGATCTCGTAGATGGAACGCATCCGAATGATGCCGCGTACGCGCGGGTGGGGAGGGTGTTTTATGATGGAATTCAGGCCGCGTTTGCGAAAGGGTGGATTTTTGATGTTCAGGGTCCGGCGCCGTGAACGCTGTATTTGATCTGGTGTATGTGTGTATGTATTGCGGAAAGGAAACGGAAAGAATTGTTGTTTTAGTAGAACTTACATGGATGGATTCGCGAAATTGATGATTGAGATCGACTTTTGCCCGCCAGCTGCACATGAATGATTCTCATGCGAGAGCTCAAACATATCTTCGACGGGGAATTGCACCAAAGACGAAAGAATCGAAATTTGAAGCGTGTTCGTTCCCTTCGAGTCTGAATGAAACTCTTCAAGAACTCTGAGCTGAATTCCGAATCAGCAAAAGGTTTTGAACAATGGTGCTTCGATCGCCCACCCTAGAGCTGATGCCGCTATGACCTAGATCGAACGAGGGCAAATCAGTACGCGACTGATACAACGACTCGGACAACAGTGGTCAGAAATCGAATTTGACCTTATTTCTCGGTTAATAACGGGCCCGAACTGAGGCAGGATGTACTTGATACAAGCAACTGCTTGTCGATAGCCTCGAGTCCGAGTCTAATCGTTTCCAGATATCGATCAGATGAAATGATTTGAAGTTTGAACATGCCTACTCGCAATATGCGGATGAGATTCAGGTAGGTCACGGTCAGTATAAGGCATTGTGGTAAGTTGGGTCAAATTCGGCTAGTTTATGAACTTCAATCTGAAGCATACACGTCAGCAAACCGTATGAAATAATTCAAAAAATCGCTACTGCGGTGCCATTTGAGGGCGAGAATTGTAGTGCTCCTTGTCACTACTGAATTTCACAGGATGCGGTTGCTGGGAACCATTGTGTCCGAAGAGAATCAAATAGCGCCAGAAAAGTTTGGGACAATTCGAAATCGGAAGAGTGCCAGTATAATGTGATCGCAGATTCCTCGATTCCCATCTCACAACGCGAATCCAAGTGTTGCACAGTCGAGGAACAGCAGACCAGGTATGAAAAACCCGTACTGTGGGTTGAGTGACGCAACTATTATAATGAATAATTACGATGATAAGCCCTGTGCTTCACAGATCGTAGAAATCGAAATCACACAGCCTACTTTGATTTTCGACGTTGATAACAGGAAGGTGAGGTTGCACTCTTTCAAAAATCGACTGTTTCTGTGTTCCAACTGGGCTGTGGGTAGACTCTTCCTCAGATAATAAGGAGCGTTTGGGGAAGAATATTCCACTAACCGTGCGTGGGCCTGAAACGATGCTGGGAAAAATGTGGACTGTTCACGCTGAGATTTGGGAATCAAAGCCAGTCAGTGGTCGAGTTTAGCGAATTTATTATTCGACTTCATGATCGTCTGATTGTCAGAATGGGATAAATGCATGGTGATTCTATGGCCCAAAAGCTGTGGTGCTCACACAAATTCGGGCCACGGAAGGCGTGCAGCGAGATTTGGACGGCAAGCACCTGTGACTTGCAGGTGATAAGCGATGAGAGACTGGTGGTGCATGAGCTTTCGAATGTCGACAGAATTCTCCTGCCTTGCAATTGCAATAGTGGCCGCAAACAACTTAAAGTGCCGCATTTACACTGAGCGCCAAGTACAGTGGTACCGGCAGCATTCCAAACCTGTTTCATAAAATAAATCAACTGTCTTCAGTGCTGGGAAGCTCGAGAATCGCGCACCTAAACCAGAAGATTTGCTTGCAAAAAACAGCATAAATATTGAGACCCGTAGGTCTACCACTCCGGAAAAGCGTGTCATCCTTGTGCAGGGGCCATGCTAATCTTCTCTGTATCGTTCCAATTTTTCGTATGACGCCCCGAAGGGGTCGAGAAACAGGTGAATTTTCGGATACCGAGCGGTGGAATCATGCAATGTGTACGGCGTACCTTTGATTACGTCACGCGGCTACGTGGGACTTGACGCTGTGAAGCATGGCAGGGGTAAAGTAAGAAGGGTCTGAGTCGAGATAATGCGGGAGCGGCTATTTCTAACCTCCAGCCTGCGTCCGCTTTCATCATGATGTTGAGACTCTTCCGAACATTGACTTCCTCCGATGTGACACTCGTCCAAACTCGCAGGATCTGGTCGAAACCGAATTTTTATTTGGCTAGATACAAACAGAATACGTTGTATCCATTCGAGAAGAAGGAGTCAGCCTGCGTGAATGTATTGAAGGTGTTGCTACCCCGAAAAATATATATAACTAGAAATGACAAAGATGCGGTCAGGAATACGCTCGTCGAGGAGAAGAGTACGACGCACCATTGCAAGCCCGAAATTCCCCGCATGGCGCTTGCGAGCCAAGTACATACCGACTGACAGCGCGCCGTAGCTGGAGCTGAGGAGCTGAGGTCGAGGATGATGAAGTTCTGCGGCATGGGGCCGGCCATTGTCATTTTCTTTCAATTTGCAAAGCGACGGGGGCGTTAGCGATGGAGGGCGGTGTGGCACGTCGGGAATTGGTGCGAGTGGAGAACGGCGGGGAGGATGGAACGCGTGTGGAGCACGGTCAACCCCGCCACACCGTGCGAGGTCGGTGTCGCGTCGGTAGTTTGGAAAGGGAGTGATGCCGGCGCTGAGTATGGCGTGGTTGGGAGGATCAATTTGGTCCTGAGAGTGAAAGCGACGGGATCGATGACGGCGATGTCGACAAGGCCGAAGTCGATGTGGGCGCTGGGAAGACGGAGAAGGCGGGTGAGTAGCGTGACACGGCGATGGGGGAGTAAAAGCGTGAGTGGGGAGGTGGCGGGACTGTGGCAGCGAGTGACGGTGACGTCGGGCCGTCGATTATATATATACGTTGTGAACAGACTGTGGCGGCGGCGGCGGCGGGACGGGCATTGAGTACAGGGTGTTAAGGCGAGAGGGCCGACAGCGGTGACCAACTTGAAGGAGTTGGCGTGACAGAGTCAGCGTGGCGCTGGGATGGCGGGGTTGGCTGTGTAGACACTGAAAAAAGAGTGAGGATGGGAGGAGTCGTGGCGACAGTGGGCGACAGCAGTGGGCGACGCGATTGAGAGCCATGACGATGGAAACAAGTGCAAACAAGGTATGCATTTCCTTCTTGGACGTTTTCTGGGCTACTTGACTTACTTTCTCAGCATTCTCCGTCTGTGGCAGCCTCTGGCAGCGACGATGACCACAATACCCGAACCAAAAGCCATGAGCATGTGCGACTTTGGCCTCTGTCCGCACGAAGACTACAACACCGACTCGCATCCCGAGCAAGAGGCGAGAAAAACCTTGATGAGGTGCTCGACGTGCAAGAATCGGTTCTACTGCGTACATATACTTTACCATTCTGTGCTTGAATCCTCATTGATCCATGCTCATTGGACGACTTCTTAAATCTATTAGAGCGCAAGGTGCCAGAAAAAAGACTGGAAAGAGCACAAATGGAACTGCTCCGCGTTGAATGCCACGCCACCGACCAGCATCGAGATCGACGACGAGTTCAGAGCGGAGAAGGAGCGTGTCGTTTTGATTTTGAAGGACGTGGCGGCTGCACTAAAGGATGATAAGAACAAGCTGACCGCGTCCATGATTGCTCCCCTTCTTGGTACGGTTTCCTACCTGTTTCCATTCTGAATATTTCGAACCCGCGCATATAGAAATCACCGCGACCCTCCCCCCGCGCCTCCAATACCCCCGCCCCATCCAAGACTCCGAAAAATTCAAATTCCGCCTCCCCATCGTCACCGCGTGCCGCCTGCTCCTCATCTCCTACGTCTCCGCCCTCGACGACACACAAAAGGGAGAATTTGTGAAGTTCTTCGCGGGGATGGAGCTGCCGTCGAGCTTCTGCGAGATGTACGGCCCGAAGATCGCAGGAAGGCCGGCGGATTTGAGTGCGGGGGAGTATGCGATGCTGGGGCAGGTGATGCCGATGTGGGTTATTGGGGAGGGGATGCGGAAGGTGGAGGTGAAGAAGGCTGCGGAGAAGGATGGGAATGCCGTGGAAGAGGGAGGGGAGAAGGACACGGAGGATGATGGAGCGGGCAGTTCTGACAAGGGGAAGGCCAAGGCTGCAGTCGAAGAAGGGGTTGAGGCGGTAGACGAAAACGAGAACGAGAAAGACGGAGAGGAGTGGATCTGGCTCGCCGTCATGTTGAAGCGGGTGTACAACGCCACGTCGCGGTGAGGTGTGTGAATCATAACTGTACCATGATTTCTTGTATCTTTCTTGTAAACCACTGACTGTATTGCTAACTTGTTGCTATTTCTGTACCCCGAAACGAAATTGTTTTCTTGTATTCGCTGGATCGCTCTCCCGAAAGCGTTTGGAGTTGATCGAAACGAAACATTAGGTGTTCGTAGAAATCATCTCGCTAGCCCACCCTAGAAATCAGGCTGGATTCTGGAAATCAAGGTTCACACTGTACATCCGAGTCGTCGTTCAGGTTTCGATGGAATAAGCTCAAGTACTGCTGGCATTTCAATCGCACAAGATGATTCAACATCTCATTCTAGAACTGCAGCTCTGCGCTGAGCCAGAAACTGCCAGTGTCCTCCGATTTTCCAAATCGTTCGTTCATCAGAATCATCTAAATGGGACTTGATATAGGAAAACATGCGGTAAGCGGGCCGCCACTTTGTGCGGCAGGACTCGTACTTTTTTTTTGTTCCATTTCACCAGCGGAAATGCTTTGAGGTCCGTCTTGATGTGAGCAAGATTCGGTGCAAGTCAATAGGAACCCAGTTTGATTGAGTTTTTAAAGTCATAGATGAAGATTCGAGATCCGAATTATTCATGTTAAACTCACAGATTTTCGTAGATATCATTTGTTTTGACATAAGTTGAAAACGAAACACATTTGATTCAATTTGGCTGCCTATGTGAAGCTACACTGCTACAATTTGTTTCAACTCGCCTTCTCCCGCTCACCTGCACCCAATCCATCAGCCTCCCCCGCGGGCATGCGAGCAACAGGCTCCGCTCGTCCCTAACTCCTTCCGGAGCGCAAATTGCGTCTTCTGTCGTCTGCATCCTTGAGTGAATAAACTAATTTGATTCACCTTTGAGAATTACATTACTGTAAACTTCAAGACAGATTTCGGAATGCGTCGGTAGGGATAAACGAACCGGTCGATTCGTACGCGTGCAGAAAAAGGCCACGGTATGCTGCAGATACCGTAAGTGGGGGGAAGAGCCTTCGGCTCTTCCGCGGGAGCTATGAGAAAAGAGAGAACGCGTGAAACGTGTCGCAGGCGCCAAACGGGAAGAGAGGAAGCTGGAGCGCGAGGCGCAAACCAGCTCAACCACGCACTAACGACTGAACAAGAGGGTAAGCGGATGGGCGGGCGAAAGAAACGGCGGGAGAGTCGGGGACGTGGCAGAAAGGAAGCGCAAGAGTGACGAGTCGCGTCACGTCTTCCCGACTCTCCCTCGATGTTAGCCTACCCGCTGACAACCTTGAGCCGCTCGTGCCTCGCGTCAAGGTTATCTCGGAGCAGCGCGATGTCAGGGTGATGGCGGCATTGTCGGTGTTGTTGAAGGACGATTGGGTGTGCTGATTCGGTTCGCTAGTCTTTTTGTATAGCAATAAAAATTGAGTGCAATGAGCGAGGGGGAGAAGGGAGAGGTGATGCACCTGTCTGTGTGCAAATACACGTCGGCGCGCGCTACGCAATGCGGGGCAGCAAAGGGCGGAGCATCCGGAATTCGTGCAAGGAGGAAGTCCGTGAGGCAGGGGGAAGGGTGAGGCGGGTGTTGGGCGGGTGCGCTAAAAACATAGTGAACGCAAGAGAGAAGAGACTGGGGAGGCGACGCACGTTCATGTACATTGTATTCACTGCCAAGACGTTTATGGATGAAGTTACTGGGAGGGCAGTGGTGGGTGAAGCAGCAAGTGTGAAGTTATACAGCATTCGCCAACAGAACTTTGAGCGACAGCGTTGGAGTGGGCGGGCCGGCGGAGCGCAGAGCAAGGTGACAATGGAGAGGAAGTTGATAGTATGATGATGTTCAAGACCTGTCGGCGGACAAGCGCGACGACGATCGACGACGGAGCATGAGATTGAGTAGAGCCGAGTATTAGGTAACTTAGGGACAGCGAAACTTTAAAATTAAAGAGCGGAGCGGAGCGGAGCGGTGCATGTGGTGGGTGGTATAGCCTACTATAGGTGGCTGGAAGAGGCGGTGGAACGTCGTCAACGCGGATTGTAGCGCGCCTTCGTCGATGTTGATGACGGTGATGGTGACGTGTTGCGGATGAGGAAGGGAAGGAGGGTGTGGGAACCATTTGTTTGTCCACGGTTTGTATGTAGCCGAATTGCCGGTCCCTGTTGCTCCCAACCACCACATCGACTCAATGTACTTATGCCTGCCGGGCTTTGAATGTTTAAACGCCTTGCTGAATCAACTCACCCTCTCGTATCTCTGCATGATCTATCGAACAGTCTCTGAGGGCAAATTCAAATCTTGATTGCACACCGGTAAACTGCGCGCGCGTGTCGCTAGAAAAGAGCTGCGCGCGCTTTTCTCTTTCACAATCGGTTCTTGGTCATTGTTGCAAGAAAATTCACACCATTCTCCTATCTTATACACCAAACAAACGAATTGGATATGGCAGATTTGGAGGCTATCGACGACTTTGAAATGTCTCTTCATCCTTGGAGCGCGAGTACCATGTCGAGAGCCATGATACTGTTGATTTACGTCGAGCAGAGCGATGGGAAGCAAAGTTGGAGGCCCCGTTTCAGATACCGGTTTCGCGCAACCGCGTAAGTTGGTGAATTTGTTTTCGGTACTACCGTGTATTCAAGATAATCCGTTAGTTTCGCTTTGTGGTCCGTAGTGGGACTCATGATCATTTTTACAGTATCTTGTCTTCAAATTGTACTTGGGGTGTTGAATTCACGAGTGGTTGGAACGTTCGGTACTCTCTGAAAACCCTGAAAACTTTTGTACAGCACAGCGTCGGACTTGCATCCCAAAGTCACTCGTATTCTCACATCGCGATACTCGATGCACCCCATTCATTTACCCTAAAGTCAAGGCGGAAAATTTGGTGAGGTCATTCTGCGCACCGTTCAACGGGAGACCGGGTCTTTGGAAGTAGAACAAATGAAGTTACCTTTCTTGAGCGTGCGTCGAATATGCCTCTTGCTGCGAAGACAATGGGGTAAGTGAATTTGGTTTCTCTTTAGTTTCTGCCGACTTGGTATCAGGAATTTTGAGAGAATTATTCTGATTCAAGCTGTCCGGCTCAAAGCTCGCTCGGTCGCCGCTTGCGCGTCGACCAGCTCGCATTGAGGACGGCCCTTCGGGGTGTCTTTGCGACTTCTTTGGCTCGATTATTCGAGCAAACTCATGATCGAACACGCCGAAAGCGGATCAGATATAAAATCAGATTATCATCAAATTCGTGGGAGAAAAGTGCGTTTTCCTTGCTATCGAGAGGGCACACACTGATGTGATCAAAAAGTCGAAAACCTCAACGTGAGATATGAAAAGAACGACTACTAAAGTACTCGTAACATTACAGTCAACGGCAACCGTTTTCCATCAATCTTGGTCCGAGTCCTTTTCTTCAAGGAATGTCAGAAGTTTCATTCAGTGCATAGGTGGGCTACTGCACTCTGGGGTTTATCCTGTTCGAATGAGTGCACGTGTGAACACTGAGTCTGGGATGGGGGTCCTCCCAGAGTCTTCCAGCACAAATTGGTTGGTTGCTGGGATGATATTGTAAATTTGGGCAGAAAGAGTCAGATTCAGACTGACTCGAAAACCTTGGCTTATTCGAGAGTCTCTGCGAGTTGACATATATGTTTGGATTTCTTGGACGTAGTGATATTCATTAGGCTCGGTCCAGTGCGGTACCTAGAATGCCTAGAAATGGGTGTCGGGAAATTGGTAGGCACTTGTGGACGGGCTTCTCGTTTTTGTTTGTTTCTTTTCTTTTCTTTGCTTTTGAATTTGTTTCTTTTTGCTCGGAAGAAGGTTGTAGAAAATGAGGAAGATCGTCTGAGCCCTAGAGCCCGATGAAAGGTCTTGCTCCTGGCAGGCGTGCTTACTGGGTAAGAAATTGAGTTGCGTGTTGAAAATGGAGTCGAGTCACAGCGTCGGATTTCCATTGTCTTGATACATCGCACTCGAGTATGAGTTCAGCGCCGGGCGTGGGATGCCGGGCGCTTGCTTGCTTTCTCGCGTGGCAACAACTCTGTTACAGCTGTGTCCAAGTTTTAAGTTTTTGACAGTTCGCGTCATTCCATCTATGCCAGTCTCTATTTCTGCTCGAAATGTCATTGAAGAAAAAGATCGAAGACCCATAGAAGCCCAAGGGTTAAGAGTTGAAAAAGATCGAAGCCAAGTCGTCAAACCCGTTTCGTGTATTGAGTGTATTTAGGTGCGACAGTGTGAGTAAGTAGGAGTGGGAGCTTGTGTGAGCGTTTCAGATACTTTGGAATTCGAAGAAGGAAGAGTCCTTGCGTGGCGATGAGGTTGAAGAGTATTCTTGCAACTTCGAACAGTGAGATGATATGGGGGTTTGCAATAATGCGTTGATCGAGAGTTGGTGTAGAGCTGGAGGATGTAAATGTCGAGCCTAGTGATTCGACTTGGAAAAAAGGAGATCATTACGGTGCCGTGATAGTAGTAGTTGAGCGTGGGGCAAGAACCAGCGAGGAGCAACGGAGGCAGGTTATGACACTGCAAGCGATGTAACTGAATCCAACTCCGTCACTGAAGCGAAGCGAAAAAAAGACAGGACGGTCTCTCGGTCGGACGAAGTGTTACAGCTATTTTGAAAATGATGGGCACTTTCGATTTCAGAGTCAGGTCGCGCTGCTAAATTCGACTGCTTGTCAGCGTTGGAGAACGGTGAGATCTTGAGAACTTTTGGTGAACGGTCTGGGGCACCGAGAACTCAGCTCGAAAATTGAAAGTGTCTATCGCTTTCAAAATGGCTGTAAGATCCGCTATGTGAGACCCGATGAACGGTACACATCCGGGTTTGCGTCGAGGGCTCGGACGAGGCTAGATGCGTATGACGGCGGCAGCGAGTCTAGATATTACAACAAGAGACCGGAGCTTGAGCTTGTTGAGCCTGACGGAGCTGGCCATGGTCGGCATCGATCGTTGGCAAATCGGCCTTGGATTCAGGATACTGAAGACGGGGAAACTGGCTTTGTCGCAGCTGACGACGACGGGCACGAGAAAGTTGCGAGAAAGTGCGTCAGGGACAACCGCGGAAGCATCCGACGCATCACGGACGTGCCGTAACTGATATGATGGATATGATATGATAACTCCCCGCCAACGGCGATCACGCTAAATCAGATACCCCTAATTTAAATCTTGAGCTCGGTATGTGTTTGAAGTGGAGTCGAATGGTCAAGGGCACCGACGAGATCGGTGTGTTTGGGATTTGTGGCGCGTAGAAGTGATTCAGAGTGACTGAGCAAAAGGCAGGAAACAGCAGAAATAATCGGAAGCACTTGCGGGGCGTGCCGCGGCCTGCGCCGAAGTTGTGGGTCCCGTCCGTCCCCCTGTTGTCAATGGTGATTCGAATGCGGTCCGCGGCGGGGACTAAGAAAAGAATTCGAAGAGAAGACATGACGATTTGGAGTGTGAGTGTTTCAGTGTAGTGTTACAGTTTTTGTTGGACAAACTTGAAGAAGAAGAGAAAAGTGAAAGGGTCTCAGGTCGAACAAGCCATTGAGGCACAAGATCTTGACAAGCACACCATCTTTCAATTAGCGTCTTGATGGGCGCGACGTTTGATCTTATCGCCAGCGCGTGATCTTTCTTTTGCTTGGTCCCGATTTTCCTGGAGGAATAGACGATAATTGGGTGGCCTCGTCCGTTGGGCTGGAAAGTATCTGCGCCGATATAGTGGATGTTCCCTTGGACGAGAAAAGAGCAGGACAAGCCTGGGAGGGATCGAGGCACTGATTAGATCAGATGTTGCGAGTAATCCCCTGGCTGTGATTGGCTGAGATGTTATCTTAGATAAACAAACAAGCCTGCCAACGCAATTTTCATCTTCCATCTGCCTCCTCAGACCCCGCAAAGTATTCTACAAACCCTCTACTACTACTAGTCTAGCTATCTATCTACCCTTATACTCGCCGCCCGCCGCCGCTATGCTCTCGATGGACGTTACCCCCCGCCGCCGATCCCCGGTATCCACCGTCGGCGTCGGTGTCAGCGCTGACTCGTCGCCACTGGCGGCAGACTCGTATCACCACCAGCAATCGTATAAACCTAGTCCGCTCTCGGTCGACTTCTCCTTTACCACCACGACGGGGCCGAACGGGAACAGCGCACCGAATTCTGCAGGCGCAGGCGTTGGCCGCGTGCCGTGCGTCAACTGCGGGACCGTCGACACCCCACTGTGGCGACGGACCCCAGAGGGGAGTCCCATCTGTAATGCTTGTGGTGGGTGCCTCTTTCTTGCTTTCTTGCTTTGTATCCCATCGTTCGGCTCTCGGTTCTCGGTGTATATGTGGATGGATATCCAGGATGCATTCTATTCTATCTTGGTCTGGACGCATGGATGGATGCAGTAGATGACGATGCGAGACAAAGTTTCTGTGTTTCTTACTTCCCTCGATCGATACGCAACGAAGTGTCGTCGTGTTGTCGTGTCGATCGGGACAAAGCCTCCGTGTTGGTGGTGCAGAAACACGATGCTCGCATGCCGCTTCCAGCCTGTATCGATGCGATGCGTGCAATAGCATTGTCGTCAGTCTCTGCGTATGACTCGACAAGAGGTTGGCTACATAGCTGGCTACATCTAGCTTGCTTGCTTGCCCTTGCCCTTAGGATCCGAGTCTTAACTCTCGCGCTTCACTTGTCTTTCATCCATCCACATCATATATCACTTGTCTCCCCATCCATCCACCCATTCAATTATCCATCTCCTCCTTCCTCAATTCAATCATCATGCCGCCTTCACTAACAGCCTCCTCCACCACCCGCTCCCCCACAGGCCTCTACCAAAAAACCCGCAACATGCCGCGCCCCACCTCCCTCTCCCCCTCCGTCCCCAACGCCACCGCCTCCCCCTCTCTCACACACTCGCATCCGCCCTCCGCAGGCTCGCCCTTCTCCGCGGCGTTCCCCCCGTCGTCCAACCTCCCTTCCTCTCAGCCGCCGAATAACAGCGGTAGTAGTAATAATACCACTATCGGCACCGGCAGCAACGCCGCCCCGCAACACAGCGGCGGCACCTGCCCGGGCGACGGGCGGTGCGACGGGACGGGCGGGACGTCGGCGTGTGCGGGGTGCCCGACGTGGAATAATAGCGCGGGGAGTCGGTTGGCGGCTGCTGCTGCTGGGGCGAAGGGTAACGTTAATCCGAATGTCGGAGGGAATGCCAATCCGAATATTGGGGGGAATGGGAGTGCGAATAATAACAACGGGAATCAAGGACAGGGAGGAGCAGGATTGGGAGGGGGACAAGGGCAAGGACAGGGAGACGAGCCCGCGTCGATGAGACAGATATTGAACCCGACGCCGCCGCCGAAGAGTGGTGCGTATCATTATAGTCTTCTTACTCTATCCCGATAGGCACGTACTGACCAGCTGGCCTATAGGTACCCCCGCGCCCGCCTCCGCCTCCGACCCCTCCACTGCCCCCGCCAACACCACCGCCACCGCCGGCTCCCCCGCCGCCGCCAACGCTGCCTCGCCCGAGGCAGGCGCGTCCACCTCAAATCCGGGGAATACTGGAGCAAATAATAACGCAGCAGGAAATAATAATGGAGGCAACACCGCAGCAGCAGCAGCGAAGATCACCTCGCTCTCATGCGGCAACTGCGGGACGAGCACGACGCCGCTGTGGAGGAGGGACGATGTGGGGAACAATATATGTAATGCGTGTGGTGCGTTTCTTTTCTTCCTTGGGGTTTTTTTCGTTTTGTTTCGGAGACTTCTTCGTTCTTTCTTTGTTTGGGGGGGGTTGGCGGTTTGTTTTTTTCTTGCTTGTGTATGAGGTGGGGTGAGGCCATCTACGGGCGGGAAGCTCTGCGCTGCTGTATTGTATTCCATTCCTTCTTTTTTTTTTCCTCGCCGGAAGATGGAACGATTGGTGTCGTCACTCTTCGCTCTCCCCGCCCCGTTTCCTTCTTTCCTTCCTTGCCACGAGAGGCTCGCCGTCCGTCTCGTTGCTTGCTTTGGCCTCCTTTGTGGAATCCGGGAGATGAGATGAGACTATCGGTGTCGTCACTCCTCGCTTTCCCCGGGCCCGCCCCATTTCCTTCCTTTCTTGCCACGAGAGGCTCGCTGCCTTTCCTTGCTTGCTTTGGCATCCTTCGCGGAATCTGATAACCAGATCCCGATCTGACTCTGACTCTGACATGACGGACGTGCAATGCAATGCACGGTGTGCGTGGTGTCTGCGTTTTCGGTTTCCGTTATGGTTTCGGTGGTTCTCTCTTTCCTTCCAAGGGACGGCGACGGCGATAAAAAAGATGTCCGTCTTCTTTCTTCCTTCGCTTCTTGGTCTTGGGCCGGCTTGCCTACGTGGGATTTGTTTTCCTGCGATTCCGATGTGACATGACGCGGTGTGCGTGATGTCTGCGTTTTCGGAGGAGGAGGAGGAGAAGGAGGATCCATGTCTTTCTTCTTTCTTTCTTATCTCCGTCGCCGTCGCCGTCGCCGTTTCGTCGATATCCGTCCTCTTGGTCTTGGAACGGCTTTCCTTCGTGGGATCTCGTTTCGAGGCATTATTTTCACTCGGGCCGGATGATATGAAGGACTCCCATGCCCACCAGCCGGTCCTTTCACCTCCATCCCGCTCCCCACATCCCACATCTTGTCTCTCCCATGCGCATCCACCCCTGCTTCCTCTCACCCGGGACATCTCCACCCGGTTTTTGCGTTGGGGATCAAAACGGGTGGGGGGTTATCAGATTATCTAACGTGCTGTGCGTCATGGCGTGCCATGATAAAAATAATCTGATAAGATTCGGTTTTCGTTTCCCTCGTTGTTTGTCTTGCCCCGTCTTTTCTTCTAGGCTATCCTATATTCGTGCTGGTGGGTGTTTGTTTGTCGGTGCTCGTGGCTTATATGGGCTGGGTGCTTGGTCTGGTTGTGGGTGGGGGGTGGGATGGGATGTATTTTTGTGTCTTGTTTTTTTTTTTCGTTATTTGGTCTTTTTCTTCTTCGTGGCGTCATCAGCTCCTGAACCTCAATAATGCTAACCGCAATACTTTGAACAGGTCTTTACTTCAAGCTACACGGCACCCACCGTCCGACCTCTATGAAGAAGACAGTAATCAAGCGGCGTAAGCGGGTCCCTGCTGCTGGCGCAGCTGCGGGTGAAGGTGGTGCGTCGACTGGTGAGTTTTGTTTCCTATTTTTTCTTGCCCTTTTGTTTTTTTCTGCGGGCGAAACTATTATCGTCCTCTTCCGATAAAGCCGATGCGCCATCCGGTGTATTGATCTTTCACCTCGCAACCCCATTGTGATTGGGAGAATGCGAGCGGGTTTCCTCGCTACCCCCGGTAGTCGTTTTGCGCCGTACCACACTTCTCCAGAAAAAATCGCGCCATTCTTTCTTTTCTTTTCACTGCGCTCAACCACAACCATCACTGACGCTGGCTACTCGTTCTCCCCCAGCCATGTCCGACCAAGCCGCCGCCGAAGCGCTCGTAGCCGTCGGCCAACGCTCCCGCGTCTCTGCGAATTCTTCCCCCCACTCGCCCGCCAACATACACGACGACGACGCAGACGGGGAAGCACCGAGACGGAAACGCCAGCGCCGCAAAGCGCCCGCGGCAGCTTCCGCGCCTTCCGAAGACGACCAGCTGCGCGAACGCGAGCAGCAGCAGCAACAACAGCAACAGCAGCAGCAAATGGAGCGCGAACGCGAGCAGCGGGAGAGGGAGAGGAAGCGGTGGTTCGGTGGGTCTTCGGGGCCGTTTGATCTGCCGTCGATCGACCGCGGGTTCCCGCCGTTGTCGGCTGCGGCGTCTGCGGGGGCGGGTGGGTATATGCGGAGCCCGTCGGTGGGGAGCGGAGGGGTGCCGAGTCGGGGCGGGGCGGGGTCGCCTGCGGGCGGGGCGAGCGCGGGCGGGTATACGTTGCCGCCTGTGAGGAGTGGGTCGGTGTATTATGGGGGACATGATGGTGGGCATGGTGGTGTTGGGGGGATGAATATTGGTGCTGGTGGTGGGGCAGTTGGGAGTGCGGGTGCGGGGGGAGGGGCGCCACCGTTGTCGATGGAGGATTTGGAGAGGCATTATTTCCAGCTGCATGAGTCGAGGCGGAAGACGGAGGAGTTGTTGAGGGAGACGGAGAGGATGATGGGGGCTGTGAAGAGGAATCTGGATGAGATGAGGGCGGGCGGGGAAGGAGGGAGTGGAGGTGCGGGTGGAAGTGGGTTGGGGCCGGAATTGGTGCCGTTGCGGGAGCGGGGGCGGAGTCGGGAGGGCGGCGGCGTGAATGTGTGGCCGGTCAATGGGGACACCGTCATGCGCGACTGAAGAACGTCAAGCAAGGATGTGGTTGCCGTTTTAATCGCTTTGCTTTCTTGGATATCGCCAGCTCTCGTGTGTTTTTTCGCCCCCTCCCCTTCACCTCCCAGCTTTTTGGTTCCCCAGACTATCATCTTATTCTTCAAACAACAAATCAGCAAACCGCTACAATTACTCTACCCGATAGTATATATTCGGATCCTCTTTCTATTGTTTCCTCGTCTTTTCCGTACTCTCGTCGTCTCTGGCTTTGAATCCCTGTGGTGTACTTATCTTATTGTAGCCTATTGGTCGCGCGCGGGCTCCCTCGTAACTACATAAATAATCGTCGCCCGCGTAGACTATGTAATATATACGGTTTTTTGACTCGTTCCGACTTCGCTTCAAAAGTTCCGAATCCCAGTGGCTGTGACTTCACACTGTCAATATATCTCTCTCACTTGGACGGCTTTCTGTAACTCGCTGGCAGGCCGTGCTATCTAGCTCACCTCGAACATAACCCTTGAGCATTCCACTAGCATGCAACCAGACTCTTCAGATATCCCTGGTCTCTCCCAATTGCGGCATGATGAGCTTTTGAATAGCAATGAAGCTCCCGAAGATAACGAGTCCAGCTCAATTCGCACCGCCTTTCTCAAGACAACAGCTGCACTGGCGTCGCTGAACGACGAGATATCTCGTCTCCGTGAACGTCTCGAGCAGCTGGAGGTAGAATATCGGTCTCTATCCGACGAACAAGCACAAAATCGTAATTTTCAGTCCCAGTCACCACCCGACTCGAAGGTAGCCAGATCGTTGAACCTTTCATGATAGCTGCTAGACTGAAGCATACTGCAGCCCGGTGGAAGTCTTTCAGACCCCCAGAACTCGCCTATACTGCGAGAGAAGTTGCGGGAGCTGGAAACAGATTATCACACTCTTTCGCAATACCAGGAGCAGAATCTTACGCTCCTTTCCCCGCTACGGCGGCTACCACCGGAGATCTTGGCGGAGATCTTTACCTGGACTATGCCTTCAGCGAGAACTTCGTCGCTGCGCCGAGGTTTCAGTGCAAGAGAAAGCCCGTGGTTATTGACCCACGTCAGCTCTCACTGGCGAGCGGTCGCGATATCCACGCCGATATTATGGTCACTCATCACCATCTTCTTCTACTCTGCCAAACGAAGTCTCAACTCGTTATATCCTATCCCTATGATCGAAGCTCAAGTGGCTCGCGCTCAGCGGCTTAACATTCACTTCTTTGGAGCGGACGACTGTCCATCCGCACCCCAGCTCGAGCTATTCCAGTTTCTGGCTAAACACTCCTCGCTCTGGGAGGAAGTCAGTCTACAGTTAACTCCGGCGCTGTTCCCCCTCCTGGACGATCTTAGAGGTCGAATCCCACTTCTCCGGAAGGTGTTTATACAGTGGGATCGTGGGGGTCATGGTCAGAAAGGAGCTCCCTCGATCGCCTTCCTTGAATCTGCCCCGTCATTAGTCGATGTCGGTATTTACAACGAGTATGGCTCTATAGCGGTTGCGCTCCCAGCTCACCAGCTCACGCGATATCAGCTCGATGCGCCGTGGGAGACCCATCGAGGCATCCTGGCTCGGGCGCCAAACGTCACCGAAGCTCGAATCAGTGTGCAATACGAGACAGACGGTTGGACATCATGCTCAGACGACATTATCGAGCTTCCGGCCCTTGTACATCTCTACGTTACGACGCCGAGAGTATGCGATTATATTCGCGCTCCGGCGTTGTACGACCTTGTGCTCTCATTCAAGGATGGGGACGAAACGTCTGTTGTCACCACGCTGCAGTCTCTTACTGCCCGCTCGTCGTGTGCCATCAAATACCTTGGTTTTTCGAGCTTCGTGGCAGCCCGCGCTGTCGCCATTCTACATACCTTCCCGTCAATCATTGAGCTGCGCCTGGTCGTCGCTGGCTATAACTACCTTCAGGTCCGCACTCTGCTTGAAAATCTGACGGTATCCGACACCGAGGGCGGCGGCAGTGGTGTCGTGGCTCCTCAATTGCGTGCCATATCCTTGGGGAGCCCCATGCGCCTAGCGTCCACAAGCTATCTCGACTATGACCTGTTTTTGAAGATGGTGAGGTCGCGACGCAAGTCGGAGGATTGCGCGCTTGCCACTTCCGCGGTGATATTGCATTCTGGCTCAGGACCGCACGTTAAGGCGCTCAGTGAGATCGAGGCTTTGCGCCGGGAGGGTATGGATTTTCCGGTGATGATCGGAGAGGAGGCTTTGGATATTCTGGACTATTGGCTTTGCCATTCGAGGTACTAAGGGCAATTCATTTCTTACTTATTCATCTGGAGTGATTTCTGGTTAGTAACATTACTGACTGTCAATGGTATCATGACTCGAACGAAAGGAACACGAAGAGCAAGTCAAGTACATTTTGGATGACGGTGATATGGAGTAAACTAAAATCCACCGCTTTCACGTATTGTCAAGCGCTGAGCTATGGATCTACGTCTTTGCTGGAAAAGCCGGGCAGCGGTTTTCTTCCTGGCAAATACCTGAGAGGACATCGTTAGATCGTGCAGAGCTTCGTGCTGATCGGCTCACGTCTAACTAGACCATGCGATCGATCACAACGCTAGCTATTGAGGGAAACGCGTGATGATAGGCTGCCGGGTGGACAACATCAACATTAACGACCTCCATCTTCTTGAGCTTGCAATGCGATTTAGATATAAAATATTTCAGCGTCTCGATGGGCTGGGGTCCAAGAGTAGCTTCAGAGACGTGCAAGATTTGGAGATTAGGCACCATTAAGCTCTCGAGCACATCATCCATCTGAATCCCACCCCCGGCATTCAGACGGATTTCCAGGGATTCCAGGTGATGTAGAGAGATTTCGGAGCCCACCCCCTCGGTATTGCGTACAACGTCTCGGCAATAGAACGCACAGTGCACCAAGCGGCGAGCCTGTCGCAGGATACACCTCCTGAAGTCGGCTGTTCGCTCGATCCATACCTTGAGAAAGGTCAATTGTGCCCATGGCAAATCGATGATCCCGCCGCCTGTCGACCGAAAAATCACGCTGCGCAAAAGAGGGGCGGAGTGGAGGGAAAAGTGCGTCTGGGATGCGCTCTTGTTCTAGTCAAGTCCAGAGAACGAAGCGACGGCAACAATGCTTCCTGCAGATCCACGAGGGGATCATCAAGGATGGATAATCTCAAGTGTTCCAGACGCATGCGTTCCAGAAGAAGAACGGGAAGGATCGGGCGCAAGTCTTCTACGTAGACGGAAAGAGGGCAGGAGCCCGACCGCTTCACCCACAAGCTTGCTTGGCGAAATGCTTGCTGCGAGTCAAACGATCTTCGTTGTGGAATCGGCAGGTTATAAGCCACCAGGTAGATAGTTTTCCACAGTTGGGGGGTCCCAATGGCAATCTCGCGCCACTGGCGACAAATTTGGGTCAGAACGGTCGACGGGCAAGTGCGCGGTGGAGGCGGATCAGGGTAAGGTGGAATAGTGTGGATGAATATTTCGGCAACGATCTCGTGGGGCAACGAAAGGACTGGGTATTTGTACGACTTCAGCCTCGCCCGAATGACTTGCTGAGCCTCTCGTATCGCAGAAATGCACTGGACTAGGGCGGCCATCTGCGCTTCAATATCGAGAATCTCAGCTTTCTTCTGTGCGAAAAGAGCGCGGTCTTGCTCCATGTGCGACAGCATACTTGATGGCTGCAGTTGGGCTGCAGTCTACAAGCTTCAACGAACAGCGCAATGCGGGGCTAGAGAGTACGATGCAAGAGCTTGGTGGTGATGGTCAATGAAGTCACACGTGGCTGACTAATCACGACTCCGACTATTACTTAGTACGGCGCACCGCCCGTTCCTCATTGGGACCACACGGTTAATACATCCTCCTCCTCCGACTCACATATACACGAAAGGAGCACGAAGGAAGATCAATTAAACTCAATTACAATTGGCATGACATTGAACTTGAATTCGCTACTTTCAGGTATGTAGAGTGCTGAGCAATGGGTGACCGTCTTTGAAATTCATTGGTGAGCCTGCGCAGCGGTTTTCTTAACAGCAAACACCTGGATGGTCATAAGTATCAAATCGTGCAGAACGGGGTGCTAATTGGCTCACATTCGATCAGATTATATACTATCGACCATAACGCGAGCTATTGAGGGGAATGCGGTACGATAGGCGTCCTCCGATGAGATTGCTGCATCGGTGATCTGTATCTCCCTGAGCATGCACTTGGATTTAGAGATCAAAGATTTCAGCGTCTCGATGGGCTGGGATCCGGACCCAAGAGTGTCTTCAGAGACGTGAAAGACTTGGAGACTGGGTACCAGCAAGCTCTCGAGCACATCATCCATCTCACCATCATCATCCAATTGGATGTTCAGGGATTCTAGATGAGGTAGAGAAATTTCTGAGCCCAAGCCATCTGGATCGCGGATAACAGAGTAGCCATACAGTGTGCAGTGTACCAAGCGGCGAGTCTGTCGCAGGATACGCCGGAAGTCGGGAGTTTTTAGTATACGCAACCTGAGGGAGGTCAATTGTGCCCATGGCAGATCGACGGCCCCGCCGCCTCGCGTGAAAAGCGTCACGCTGTGCAGAAGAGGGGCGGATTCTGAGTGAATGCGAAATGGTGTCGCCGAGTCTGTTGACATTCTAAACACGTTCAGAGAGCGAAGCGACGGAAACAGGCAGTCCTGCATGTCCGGTGGGAGGTGATCGAAGACGGATAGTTTGAGGTGTTCCCAACGTGCGCGTTCCGGAAGGAGGACAGGAAGAGCTGGGGTCAAATCCTCCGCATGGACGGAAAGAAGGCAGGAGCCCGACCGCTTCAGCCACAAGCTTGCTTGGCTGAAGGCTTGCTGCGAGTCAAACGATCTTCCTTGTGGAATTGGCAGGTTTTGAGCCACCAAGTTGATAGTCCTCCATAGTTGAGGGGTACCAATGGCAATCTCGCGCCACTGGCGACAAATTTGAGTCAGAACGGTCGATGGGCAAGTGCGCGGCACAGGCAGATCGGGGTAAGGTGGAATAGCGTGGACGAATATCTCGGCAACGATCTCGTTGGGCAACGAAAGGACTGGATATTTGTACGACTGCAGCCTCTCCCAGATGAGTTCCTGAGCATCTCGCACCGCACGTCGGCTCTGGACTAGGGCAGCCATCTGCGCTTCAATGTCAAGAATCTCAGCTTCCATTTGTGCGAAAAGAGCGCGGTCTTGCTCCATGTGCGAGAGCATAATGACAGCGGTCCAGATGCTTCAATAACGAGCACAGTGCGGGGCTAGAAAGAACAGGTATCCCAGAATAAGTAGGAAGTACTGTAGCAAAAGTTGGAGGTGATGGTCAGTGAGAAAGAATTTTCAAGTCACGCGTCACTTAATTTCTTGTTCTTGACCACTATCTACTTACGCGTTATGGTGTTCTCGCCTTGGATTTTCGACCAGTCTCTACATTTGCCTGGCTCAAAGTTTTTTTGGATACTTATGCATACAATGCTACACGCTGCTGGCGCCTGTATAGATTCACGGCAACCGTTGACCAGCCGGCGCTCACCATGATGGCTTCCCGCTGCGCGTTTCCCAGTCCTTCTCTTGCTCTGAATTGCCATGATGACCGCAAATACTTGGTGTCCTAGTGCGGATTCTTGGTTTGCGAAGGGTCTGAGGCAGATGCGGATTCGTTTTCATTCGCTGTTCGTGTCGATATAACCCCTGAGGTATGTACTCGAAAAACTGGGTCGCGTGTGCCAGAGTAACTAAGCTCACCGGAATTTAGTACCAGAGGCTCTTGAAATCCAATGACTACCCCGAAGATCTTCAAGATTTTGAAGTCGTCGAGTCGGTCATATCCCAGACCGAAAGTTGTCTGACGCGCATCGACACCAACATCGCTCAGTTGCGGGCGCGACTGAAACAATGTAGAGACCCAGAAAGCCCATCTAGTCGAATATCTAGTTAGGAACAAAGCAATCCTCTCCCACTCCGTCGAATGCCTCCTGAGCTTTTATTGCAAATCTTCTCCTGGACTCTGCCCTCAATTCTGACTGTGCACAGACACGGCAGCCTCAACCTCGCCGACTCATCCTGGGTCCTCTGTCACGTATGCAGCAGATGGCGCGCAGTCGCGCTGTCATCGCCCTCCCTCTGGTCACTGATTGCAGTAAACTACGGTGGGCTGGGCTACGAAGAGGTCTTTCCTTACCCCGTATCCCTGCTCCAAGCCCAGCTTTCTCGCTCTCGCGCCAAGAAGCTCCACTTTTACGGCTCCGAGCAATACGCCTCACCGCCCAATCCACGCGCCTAGAGGAGATCACCCTCAGCGTCACCTCCAGTTTTCTCCCTCAGACTTTCCTCATAAACCCGCTAAACGAATCGTTCCCCCAGCTGCGCCGACTCTATCTGCAATGGGACACGGCGCACAGCCGTCAGCGCCCTCCTGCGTAGCAGCTCATAGAAGCCTTCGAGACCGCCTGACGGACGGTAGTACACCTATTCAACGAGAATCACTACATCGCCGTCCACCTCCCCGTCGGCCAGCTCATGCGGTACAGCATCGACGGGCTCTGGGACATGCACCGACATATCCTCCAGCACGCCCGGTTCGCACTCGTCGAGACGCGCGTTGACGTACGGTTCGGTATTGTCCTTCCGCCGGACCCGCGCAAGGAGGGGGACGTCATGGCGCTGCCTCCCCTGAAGTGACACAAAGACGTTGCAGCGGGCAGCCCGATCGCGCGACAAGCGCCTGCAGGCTCGTCGCATACGTCTCGAACTTCTCGCCCTTCGCACAACAGAGCGCGATCTCTTCTAACGCGGGCGCACACAGGTGATCCAGTACCGCCGCAGTGTGCTTGAGGTACAGCCGCAGGCAACTTCACTGCAGAGGATACCCTCGAGATTCCCCATGCTCTGCCTTCGGTGAAAGAGCTCGCCGTTATTGTGGATTCGTACAGCGCGCGTACCGACAGGGAACACCTCCTCCTTCGTCTCACGCCGCACCTCGACAATGAGGATGTCAGCGATGACGGATTTGAGATTGGCAGCAGCTATACGACCACCCCGACGCTCGTCGCCGCCCGACATCTAACCACCATTTTCCTCGGCTGCGACAACGGCATGCAACTCGCCTTCGGGCTCTTCCATGGCATGCTCCGCGCAAGGTGGGACTCGGACGAGTGTGCGCTGCACACTGCGAAGCTGTTTGTCCATTCGGAGGTTGGGATAGTGGACGCGCGTTCAGGCTCTCTCAGCATGTCTGACGAGTCCAATGGCGCGGGGAGGATCAATCTCAAGAAGAAGAAGCATCCACACCGCGAGACGCTGCTCTTGCTGTATGCGCGGCAGAGGGTCAGGAGTTGGATAGTCGTGAGGGGAGGGAGGCGTGGGAGGCAATGGGCGGCTGGACGTTTGGGTCTTTGTGGAATGAGTGAGCAGCGCAATTTGCATCTGTGAAGGTGGATGTGGGTCCGCCTCGAGTATGCCGCGGTGGCGTTGGACTTTTGCGTCGTGCAGTAGACGCAATTTTCTGACGCAATTGTTTTTGTGCGGTCAGTGACTTGTGCTGGCTGCTCGTCGTGCACAATGTGTCATCTCCGCTGCTGGCGTGTCGACGCGATAGTCTTGGGCCTCGGCATCTTCCCATTCGTCGTGCCGGCTGCGCGTCGCCGTCGTGGGTGCCGCCGCGTACATCCCTTTGGCGTCAGAGGTTTATGCTCTGATCCCAGACCTACCGGAACTCGTCGGAATATTTTGCGTGGCGCATACAGGATGCAGCACGGTGTGGCTCATGCTGAAGACTGAACGAGCCATGGACGAATCTCATTGCATTACATATCAAGTATCATTTATAATGGGTCGTGGATGCGGCGTATCAATTCACTTTTCCTTTGTGCCGACGAGACTTGGCAAAGGCTTCTTGTCAGGGAGCACCATAACCGCCTTCGCCTCCGGACTCATCATGACGTCTTTCGAATAATATTCAGCCCACAAATTTCCTGTCATCATGGCCGAGTCAGACTTGCAGCTCAGAGGGATAGAGAAGGAATCAGCGCACCGTCTGCAAGATGAGGATTGGTGAAGAGGAATCGCACGAAACGTTCGTTGAGCGGTTCTTCTTCTGCGGATACTTGCTTTTCGTCGTCTTCGTCACCAGCGGCAGCTACAAGTGTATACTCGCTCAACGTGTCCGTCGTCTCCGAGGTCACTTCGAGCGACGGCATACGAGCCATCCCGAAGTGGACCATCTGAATCCAGAAGTATGTCATGGTGATATGGAATGTCCGACCGCGCGTTTGCTCGCTATTGGCGATGTACCTTTCTAGGCCGTCGAAAATCATATCCTTTCCTGGAGTCCGACGTGAGTCAATGAGGCTCGAGATACCAACGGAATGACTCGCCTTTCTGTCGTCCGTGAATGCTCAGGAGCAGAAACGCTATCAGTATGTGATGATAGTGGTCCCATGCGGGCAGACTAAACGTCTCGAATCTCCTTAAGATTTCCTCGGGCGGAGATTCTTTCTCTGCGCGCAGCAGCCATTCTTTGAGCTTTGTTTCCAGCGCATCCGGCGAGCTGGGATTCGGTACCTCGGCCGCTGGCACGGCCTGAACAGGCTTTCTGCCCCGAATTTCCTCGATCGTGTCCAACAACCACCCGAAGGCTTCTGTTATTGTGGTATTATCCGCTCGAGATGAGAGGCCGACGACCCGGTACGGTGAATCTTTTATGACTCCCGCTACCTTGGTCTCAATGTCTTGTAGAGGCATAATCCGAGGAAGATCTCGCTTTGCTGCTAGTCTGCATATACGATAGATCAATGGAGGACACTGGACGTGTTTGGATAGACTGACATCAAGACAGGTAAGTCTTGAGGGCTCATCGGAGCCTCCGGGTCGGAGGTTATGATGCGAATATGATGGTCTAATTCCTCGACGCTTTCAGTTAGGCGCTCCGGGTCGCCACTGTCAATGACCCTGCGACCGAAGGTTTTATCAGCAGCCATACTTACGTCGCCACATACTGCCCCAACCTACCAAACCATTGCATGCGAACCAGCAGTGTACGGTCTGTAGAAGAATGGAGAGAGTTTGGAGCAGCCTCCTGCATCCCAGCATAACATCGTAATCGCTCTCCCCTTCCCTGCGGGTACTTCCATAGTTTCGACTTGGAATCCTATGGTGGGGATCGTCGTGACAATTTCCCCTACAACATGATGAGTCCTCGACATTCCTCGGTTGAAAAGAGAACAACGCACCTGTCTTCAAGCGATAGAGGAGAGTCGTCTTGCCAGAGGCATCTAATCCGAGAAGCGGAATTTTGTACCTCTCTGGCAACGAAGGGTAGAGTCGGTCGAAAAGGCGACGAAAAATCGTGAAGCTCATTCGAACTGAGGAATAGTGGGCAATGGGGATTGATTTAACAGGGTCCTTTTAACGAAGCGTGGATCGACGTATTCAGTACGTGGCTCTCCGTGTCTTGGAAAAAATACTGATCATTCGAGCGCCCAAGCTGACGGCGCAGTCAGCGATGCTGTACGACTCAATCGACTTGACGTCGTGCTTGGCCGTGCATTGTACAAGCCGCTTAGCCGTGTACGGGTTGGTGTGTTGACAGTGTTGGGGGTTGGGGATGCCACCGTGACGGAACACGTGCTGTGTGACCAGCGCGTGTGTCTGTTCACCGCTGTTCACCGTGACACGGTTGAATATCAACTTCGTTCGATACTTCCTGGTTGGCAGTTGATACCTTCGACAGCGGACTTCGCCAATGCGATAATAGCCTTAGGAGCTTTGCCAATGTTACGACAAATCTGATCTTATCTCTGACCATGGCGAACCAATGGCGAACAGCTACATTGAAAACAAACCGCAAAACCACTTCCAAGCTTCATAGCAAGGATGAATGCCAGTGCTCTCTACTGGCGAATATTCGACGTTTGTCTCTATAGATTCTCAGGATTATTTGAATACTTCTTTCAAGAACTTGAGCATGAGAGCTGCGATCTCCGTCGTCTCCGTTTCCTCCGCAAAATGCCCTGCGTCCAAGAACATAACTTCCGCCTGGGGCAAGTCCTTCTTAAAAGCCTCCGCCCCCGGTGGGATGAAGAACGGATCATTCTTCCCCCATACAGCCATCAGCGGTACCTGGCTCTTCCTAAAATATTCGTGGAACGCTGGATACAACGCGACGTTGGTTCGATAATCGTAGAGCAAGTCGAGTTGGATGTCGATGTTCCCTGGTTGCTGAACAAGCGCCCAGTCGAGCGTGTACGTCTCGGGAGGGATGGCGCCGGGGAAACGGGAGCCAAAAGTATACTGCGACTTGAATGCATCGAATGTCACCACATTGTCCTTCACAATCTGTCTGTCCTCCACTGAGCCTGTCTCCCAATACTTCTGAATTGGAGCCCATCCCGCACCAAGACCCTCCTCGTATGCGTTTCCGTTCTGCGAGAAGATCGCCGTGATGGCGTCAGGATTCTGGAGAGCGAGACGCAGGGCGACCGGCGCGCCGTAGTCGAAGATATATACGGCGAAGGATTTAATGGCGAGGGCAACGAGGAATGCGCTGATAGTCGCGGTGAGCGCGGCAAATGTGTAAGTGTAGTTTCTTTCAGCTGGAACATTCGTAAAGCCGAATCCGGGAAGGTCTGGCGCAATGACACGATATTGTTCCGCAAGGAGAGGGATCATGTTTCGATATTGGTGGGAGGATGTGGGGAAGCCATGCAAGAGGAGGATGATTGGGGCCGAGGCGTTAATTGCTGGAAAAGCAGTGCGATAGAACACCGAGATACCCGAATCAACTACGACGCGTCCAATTTCTGTGGTGGACATGTTGTGGGCTCTCGATGAGTTCTGCTCGCACCTTTGTAGATTATATACTGAAATTTCGTAGATTTGTGCTTGGCAAGGGGTATGGATTCGGGATACCGCAGCCTTCCCATCACCCCCGATTCAGACCTGGCTGAGAAAGAAATTGGTAAGTAACTCGGCGTTCGGTGGCCATGCTACCATGAAACCTGACAATTGTACTAGTTGTCTTCCAATGAAAGAACGAAGTTCTTTCTGTTTTCCCGACCTTGTTTGCCACGATACGGGGAGTGTACGGATAAATTAGCGACCATTCGTAGTTTCGCGGTTAAATTCACAATCTATATGTACAAACTTAAAACCCACCCACCGCCACTAAATTCAGGATAACCCTTCCCATTTGATAGATACAGTAGTTATTTGACGAGGGCGAACACGACGGTCACGACCACGTGCTAGGTGACGCGGAGTGAGACGCGATCACCTGATTATGTAATTCTGATACTCTGCTCAGCTCTTTTTTTGCGTCTCTCTGTTCACACCACCACAACTCCGAGTCGGTACAGGAGACAATTAACGGAAGATTATTTTCACAGCAACGTCAAATGAAGTTCAAGACAAAACCGTCTCGAAAAATGTGCACCAAGGGGGCACCGGCAATCTAACCGGCGACTAAGAGCTAGTTAGTTAGTCCGGCCGTTAGGCCGGAAAAAAAAATTTTGACCCCCAAGTTTGTGGGCGGGAATGAGCTTCTGGTAGTCTATTTGAGTGAGAATCACTGTGTTTGAGCTCTACATGTAGCTTTTCAGAGGATATAGTGCTACTCCTCTGTAGTCAGTCTCAATGTGGCTTTGTTTGGTGGAGCTGTCAACCTGATGTTGCCATGTTTTGCCTTCTAAAGAAGGATGTAAGCATCCAGTCGGGTCTGGATACTCTTCTCCAGACAATAGAACAGTAACTGGCCCTTCAATAAATTTATTTGTGGGATGAACTTCAGGTCAACGCAGTCCGGCGACTTAACCGTGAGAACATATTGCCGTATATAGTGCTTACGTTAGTTAGTTAGTCCGGCCCAGAGGAGGACCCCTGATAATACCCTTGGAGCCTAGCCCACTTTCCGGACAAAAATCGCAAATTTTGGCCCAAAACCTAGGTCCCAACCGGACAAAAATTCGACCTCGGGGCGCGGATAGCTAGGTTCCCGTCCGGACAAAATGTCACTGAACTGGGCGGATTGGGTCTGCCGAAATTGACGGCAGATCACTCTCTGCATCGAAATTGTGCTTGATGGTGCAAATCTGAGCAGAAAAGCCACGGAGAACGACAAAAACGGAGGTTACGGAGAAAATTTTGCGTTTTTGGCCCCGTGGGAACGGAAATTGCCTCTGTTTGGGGCGTTACATCATCGAGAGCTAGGTCCTGTCCGGACAAAAATCGAAATTTTCAGCCCAAAAACGTCCGGACAAAATTTGGCAAATTGGCCAAGGTCGGGACCTAGCCTCCAAAGGCATTATCAGGGGTCCTCCCAGAGGAGGACCTCGGATAATTGACCCAAATGCCTGGTCCGAATCCTGACAAATTTTGGAAAATTTTGACGATTTGCCTGTGTCAAATCCTGACAAAGTCGACCCAAAGTCCCAAAATGCCTGGGTCAGATCCTGACAGATCTCGGGTCGGTGAGGGACTTTTTCGCCAGCAGGCAACCGGCAGGTGTGTAATTTCGCTGTTTTTGCGTCAATTTCGATGCAACGAGCGCAAAAACGACGCAAAACCCGCATTCTGAGCGAAAAATGGCTTTTTACAGCCGAAAAATGGATTTTTCGACTCAATTCCCAGGATTTTGATGGCAAAATACAGCGGAGGCCTGTGTCAATCCTGACAAAATCGTCTCGAGCCGAAAATTTTTGTCCTGACAAATTTGGCCCCATGCGGAACAGGCATTTTGGTCAGTTGTCAGAGGTCCTCCCAGAGGTCGGGAAAGAAAAAAACGGCCCTATATATTTTTTTAGAATGCCGGTGCCCCCTTGATGTGCACTCTGTTTCTTGCTCTGTTTTTTTATATAAATGCAACACCACGCCTTGAAACCCGAGATGCTTTGGACCATGCGATGCAGACCTTTTCTGATTAACTGGGTCTTCTACTCGTTCCCGGCAGCTGCCCAGACTTCGGTGTTTATCTCGCCAGCTTGTACAACTCATCTCTTGCTCAATTGGGGATATTGTCTTGGGAACATTATCAACTGGAGCAAACGCGTGTCAAGTACCAAATCGCTCGACAGTGGAGGCTCCCATTGTTCTATAACCTCTTTGTGGACCCACCAAGGCGGCCCGGCATCAGGAAAAACTCTCCGGGCCGTAGTTGCCCGCTTAGGTATATTGCTTGCTGTAGTGCCTGTAGTCAATGTAGCTCAAGTGGTATCTATATTGAACTACATAGTCAATATAGCACCAGGGGACCACTATAATGAACAATATAATGTGCCCGCATAGATCTGAAGCGCACCATCGGTCACACCAAAGTCTACCCTGACAATGGATTCTACAGCACGGCACCCTCGACGAAAAAAAAATCAAGCTCACTCAATATATATGATCCCCCAATTTCCAGCTAGCTAAGATGCTTCCTTGAGAGCCGCGCACAGGCTATGCGTTGAGATCGAGCATGGGTGGTGACGGCGATGACCAGATCTAGAGTCTCGTACATTACATTTAAGTAATCTTTGACTCTTGATGCCAATGCAGTCGCGAGAGCTACTGACTTAGAAGTGTTGTGGGATGTCTTCGTTGTCGTGGTATAGGCTATAGTGGCGGGAGCGAGCAGGAGGGGGCAGACGGCCTCACGGCCACATGCGGACTTGGGAAGAAATCTACCAAGTCCAAAGTCTTGGCATCAGGGTCCGTGCGCAACACGTGTTCCGCAGCTGATGGTTGATTTTGATGGGCATTGTCTTTCTCTTCCCACCACCATCTTCGTCCCTCTTTTCCCCCTCTAGTCTCGAACCCAGACGTTTTGTTTCTTCGTCGCCATAGAGCACCTCGGCAAAATCGAAAACACGTTGGCAATGTTCAGCTCGGAAGGACTGCAGAAGCGGATTGGTGCCAGGCGGAAGTGCTGCAAGGATTGGAAGAATCCAAACCGTATACGCACATCCGCTGATGAAATGACTCTGGTTATGTAGCCGTTGCGAGAAAACTCGAAGAGGGACGTTGATGTTATCATGAGAGAGTGCCCAGGGATACTCGTGGATAAGCTTCTTTGCGAGATCCATTGCCCTGTCCGAAACCGTCTCGAACGCCTCTGCTGTCCATCGATGGCTCATGAGAATCCCGAGCACATGCAGGGCATCAAAAGCCCGCGCAGACAAGCCGCAGGCCTTCAAATAGATGGACCACAATTTGGCTATACGTCCTCGACGATTGGATCGAGAGTATTGCGCTTGAGAGATCATGTGTAGGATGATCTAAATACTTATAAGAACTGATTCTTTGTTTGAAAGAAGAGACAAATACCATGTCCGGATTTTTGTTTTTGTGTTGGTACCGTACTTCAGTGGAAGCAGCTCGGCGCAAGATATTCCAGAGAATTGGGGCAGATCCTTGGATCTCCCCCTTCAAGCTCTCGAAGTCGAGATCTGTGAGGTGTTCCTCCGAGAGATTCTCGGGTGGCGACAAGAAAAGTGGAGCCAAGATCTTCATTTCTTGGTCCACAATGTCGGCAATTGTGGTAAAAGAGAAATCAAGAAGCGTTCTTCGGCCCCCTTCCGGCCGCTGCCCGCCAGATTGATGGCGAGGAGGACGATACCACCGTTCCAATATTTGAGGAAGTTCTTCACTTGTCATCAACGAGGTCCGTGCATATTGCACAGTCTTGTTGGATATACAATCCTGATCTCCCCAGCTCAACGCGTCGAGAAATATAGGAAGATCTAGTCCCTGTGCTGTCAATGTATTGAGAACAGCCAAGACTTTGCTGATGAGCTGCCCAGGCTGGAGTTTCGCGCGTAAATGTCGTGAATTGGTGCGGCTCATGGGCTCATTGATGGGACCAGTTGCTTCATTTGAAAGAGCGGGAAAGTCGGGTTCATTCCCAAGATGGCTCTCTGTGTCATCCGGCTCAAGAGGGGGCTCGTCGACAAAGAGAAATTCGAGATTGTCGTCCATCGATAATAATTAGGGGACGTGTTACATCGTGTTACAAAGTGTTACAAATGTGACAGAGGTCACCGAGCGCAAGGCCCGCGGTCAAAGTGCACCAGATCTTCTGGGGGTGATGCTGCTGGTGATTTGGTTGATGGGACTGCCCCGGGCATCACCGTGAAGATCTGGAGCCGAGATTATTCCCCCTCTAGTCTCGAACCCAGACGTTTAAGAGCAGCAACCGCTCGCGCTCTGCGAGCGCACCGCTACCCAAAAGGGCAATGTTAAGATGTTGAAATGACGGCGAGGCAGAATGATGGAAAAAATTGATCGCGGTTGCTGCTCTATAACGTCTGGTGCACTTTAGCCGGGGACCTTGCGCTCGATGTCACGCTGCCAGCAAAAGCGTGACATCTCGTGTCCCGACGCGTCCTCTGCCTCAATCCCGTCTGTCTGCTCATCCGTCGACGCTGCCGCCCATTCTCTCGTTGATATCAACTCATCTGGCTTCTTCTGTACTGCTTTTACGATGCCCGCTGTCCAATCACGACTGGAATCTCATCAGCGCGATGCCGCGAAGTTCCAGAAGATCCTTGAGAAGGCACGCCTTGACGCGTTGAAGACTCGTGGTTATCAATCCGCTCCGACACGCGCCCGGATTCGGAACGAATTCACGACCAGGACACAGGGACTGATTGCCCATGAATGGCAAGTGAATGTGGCGGAAGCTTTGCACCTAGGCCTCGACTGTAGCCTGATAGCGGGCACCGGCGCGGGCAAGACTATGCCATTTGTGATGCCGCTGTTCGAGAACTCGGACCAGATTGTGGTGGTCATTTCTCCGTTGAATGTGTTGGAGATAGATCAGGTGCGTGTTTGGTTTTGACGCGTCGGAAGATACTCATTCAGCTCTCTGTACAACAGGCTTCGCGTTTTCGGAAGATGGGACTTAATGCTGTGGCAGTTAACGGAGATACCTACACGTCGGAAATTCACAAAGGCGCGTCCTGTTGGTTTTGTTCGACGATTTGACACCCTTTGACGCGGAAATCCAGAGATTGAAGAATTCAAGCATCAAGTTATTATCACTTCGCCGGATATGTGCTTAAAACACGACAAGTTTCGGCAACTGATCAGTACACCCGCTTTCGCCAAGAAGATTGCCGCTTTTGTCATCGACGAAGCCCATTGCATCTCACAGTGGGGCGAAGATTTTCGACCTGAATACTCCAAACTGGGCACTCTTCGTGCGTTTGTCCCTCTCCATGTTCCTTTCTTGTTTGCATCTGCGACCCTCCCCCCTCTTGTGCTCGAGGAAGTGCGCAAATCTCTGCACATCTTCCCCGAGTCATCGTACCATGTCAATCTCGGAACGGATCGACCGAATATTGCTTGGTTTGTCCAACATATGAAGGGAGCGAAGTCGGATCTCGACGCGCTCAATTTTCTCGTCGATGCGCAGGGCTCCGAGGATGCTATAATCGAGCTGATACAGAGCATGGTGTTCTTCGATGACATCAATTTAGCGATGGATGCTCTCGAGCATCTGCGGGATTTGCTACCTCGTCATATGCGGGGAGCTATTGCCTTGTATCACTCACGCCGTAGTAAACGATCCAAGCGCATTATTATGGAGAAGTTTCGAAAGGGCGAAATAAAAATCTTGCTAGCGACGGAAGCGGCAGGGATGGTGCGTGCTTTATATTAACTTTAAATGTGTGTCTCACCAAGCTCCAGGGCTGCGATATTCCGCACGTTGAGCAGGTGGTCCAATTCATGGTTCCTACCTCGCTTTCTATCTGGATGCAGCGGGCTGGTCGAGCCGGCCGTAATTTTCTCGTCGCGGCGCGGGCAATTTTACTCGTGCAGCCCAGTGTTTTCAAAGAGGTAAAGGCGAAGGATTCAGCGCCGACCGAGAACGTAACATTCCAGAAATCGGTTGAGACTGCTCTTCGAGCTTGGATTGAGACAGAGGGTTGTCGACGTGATATAGCTGACGAGTACTTTGACAATGCTACCGTCCGATCGCGTGAGTTCCTCCGTCTTCTCTTCCTTCTCTGTTTCGTGCAAGCACTCAGTGAATAATTCAAGGTCCAACCGGGATCTGCTGCGACAATTGCCTCCGCAAATCTGACCCGCATCATGCCTCACTGCAACCTCGATCTGCAGGTGATCCATCTGCTCCTGCAGCTCCCTCCCCTTCGCAGTATCGGCGAGAGGAGCATCTCCAAGGCGCTCGAAAACTTCTCACGGAGTGGAGAACCCAGCTCGGCACAGGGCTCTACCGCCGCCGTCCCTGGGGACTCAAGGCTTTAATGCCTGACGATGTCCTGACGAAAATTGCGACTCGAGCCCATCTCCGATCCGTCGCAGACTTCGTTGGAGCAGGCTGGAGTCCGACACATGCTGGGAAGCATGGGGAGCAGATCGTCGCTTTGCTTTCGCAGTACGACACGGACTACAAAGAGGCACGGGCGGAAAGTATCAAACGGAAGCGGGAGGAAAAGAAGGCAGAGACCGCAAAGCGCCAGCGGCTTGCTAAAGAACAGAAGGCTCTCGCGCGTGCTGAGAAGGCACGTAACAAGCCTCCGCCACAGCCCCGAAAATCCCGCGCAAAGCCTCGATCAACTCTGCAGCCCACTCCGATTCCTCAACTCACATCCCCGAACGTCCCATATCCTTCGCCATATCACTCTGATTTCGGCTCTGATTTCCCTGATAATTTCCCAGAACCTCTGCATTTGCTGCAGTCTATCACTGCTACACCCGAAACTCCTCAATCACATTTCTCTCATCCCCCTCTTCACCAAGCCCACCAATCCCCTAGCTTTTTATTCCATGGAATGCATTCCTTGCCGCCACTCCATCATAGCCGACTGCAATTCGAAACTCCGACCCCTGGCTCATCATACTCTTCGCCGCCAATACAGACTGGCTTACCACCACGATATGATTGGAAGCACCTCGCTCCCACCTCATTTTACGGCCCTCGGCTTCCTCCCGCCTTCATACCTGGACATCCGTCCCTCATTTCCGACACGCCCGGCACCTCTGCATCTCATGCTAACCATATTCCTGATCAACAACGATCTACTAATAGCGAAATTCATCCCTCCGTAGACTATAATGATATGATTCCTTAATCACAACTTGCTCTTTCGTTCTCGAGCTTCAAAATTACTTCCAGTACTTTCCGTTCAATTGATTACTCATAAACCGAAAAAGGAAACCTATCTCAGTTGCCGGCGCGAGTCGAGTTCAGGTCAGACGCATTAATACAAATCAATTACTTATAGTAGAGGCTGTAAGAAAATGTCCTCAATCTCTTCTGACCAGTCTTCTCCAGTTTCCCTTGCATGAGTTCGCCGCTTGAACCAATCCGCAATAGTGTTCATTTTCTCCAAGTTCTCGGCTCCTTCCGTCACAAAGTCTGGAATGCGAGGTGTCTTGAGTTCCCTTCCCGGAATATAGGTATGAAGCTTTGAAGCCAGATAATGCTCAGTTAACTTTGAGACATCCTTCTCTTTGTCTGGCACACCATGCCGTGCCCCGCGTGTATTAGTGCGGAACTGTTTCTCCATGTGCCTTTGAACTTTACGAAGTGTAGGAATCGCAGGTGAAACCTTTCCCATATATTCCATGGTTGCGCCGGGACCCTGAGAGCGATAGTTTACCTGGTATGAATCAATTTCAGATCAAATGCGATACTGGAATGAATAGACATAAAAGCAAAACCTTGATGTCGCAAATATTCTCCTCTTGAGCGAGATCGTATGGAAGCCAGTTATGGGGCTTGCCAGTCCGTGTCATCAGCCAACAAAACTGCTTGATATAATTTCTGAAAACATATGTGAGCAGTAAATCAGCTGCCAGAAGATGAGCGCATACCGAACAACCTCCGGCCACTCTTGACGGAGGCCTTGGAGTAATTCCAGAATCTCAATCGCATACTTCGGAAAGCCGCTACCCGCGAACCGAAATAATAATGTTGGAAGAAAATCTTCAATTCGACCAACGTCGCCAGATCTGATTGCCTCCCGAAGCTGCAAATATGGTAAGACATCCATGTTGAACATTGTCCATTGGTAGAAGACCCCGTCTCGTGCTTCGCTGTTCATGTCCTCCATTGTATTGAGGGCAGATCGCGAAGCATAATCTTCAACCAGTTTCCCTGCAAGTTCACATAGCTCGGCAGGGGATTTGGATTTCAGATCTTCTAACTTTTCGACGCCTCCAACATCTAGCCAGCACGCCCGGAAATGAGCTTCGCTGATGTGATGTATAGCTTCATCCAGATTGTGCCAGAATGGACCTTTGGTTGACTGTGATATCAGACCCTTGCGCTGCAGAACATCAAATGCTTGCCGCAGACCACCGATTACAGCAGAGGTGCCCAGATATTGTTTGTGAATTGAGTTTGCGAATGACATAACAAGGTGGAACCAGCCAAAGACTGGAATCATATAGTCCAATCGATCGAATGAGTTGTGATCTTCATGGCGATATTTCCACAGCCCGCGGAGCCGCTCAACAGTAAGCTGATCACCCATCCAAGCAATGACCCGCTCACCCGCCGTTCGTTTCCGCTCTTCAGCCGAGTTCAAAGAAAGCTGCTGAAATGCATCATTCATCACGTTGAGGGTCCCATCGTAACTAGCCTCTTCAAATGAGCTGGTCTTCAGAATAAATCCGCGAACTATATTCTCGGGACCCCCGGGAAGCTGATGAACGGGAGGAGGGCGATTGAACAGAGAATCTGAATGATGGGGATAATCTGCGAAGGCTGGGCAGCGAAGCAGGAGTTGTAGTACATGATGGCGGTTGAAAGCCTCCATCCGGTCGTCTGTTTCTTCGTCGCCATAGAGCACCTCGGCAAAATCGAAAACACGTTGGCAATGTTCAGCTCGGAAGGACTGCAGAAGCGGATTGGTGCCAGGCGGAAGTGCTGCAAGGATTGGAAGAATCCAAACCGTATACGCACATCCGCTGATGAAATGACTCTGGTTATGTAGCCGTTGCGAGAAAACTCGAAGAGGGACGTTGATGTTATCATGAGAGAGTGCCCAGGGATACTCGTGGATAAGCTTCTTTGCGAGATCCATTGCCCTGTCCGAAACCGTCTCGAACGCCTCTGCTGTCCATCGATGGCTCATGAGAATCCCGAGCACATGCAGGGCATCAAAAGCCCGCGCAGACAAGCCGCAGGCCTTCAAATAGATGGACCACAATTTGGCTATACGTCCTCGACGATTGGATCGAGAGTATTGCGCTTGAGAGATCATGTGTAGGATGATCTAAATACTTATAAGAACTGATTCTTTGTTTGAAAGAAGAGACAAATACCATGTCCGGATTTTTGTTTTTGTGTTGGTACCGTACTTCAGTGGAAGCAGCTCGGCGCAAGATATTCCAGAGAATTGGGGCAGATCCTTGGATCTCCCCCTTCAAGCTCTCGAAGTCGAGATCTGTGAGGTGTTCCTCCGAGAGATTCTCGGGTGGCGACAAGAAAAGTGGAGCCAAGATCTTCATTTCTTGGTCCACAATGTCGGCAATTGTGGTAAAAGAGAAATCAAGAAGCGTTCTTCGGCCCCCTTCCGGCCGCTGCCCGCCAGATTGATGGCGAGGAGGACGATACCACCGTTCCAATATTTGAGGAAGTTCTTCACTTGTCATCAACGAGGTCCGTGCATATTGCACAGTCTTGTTGGATATACAATCCTGATCTCCCCAGCTCAACGCGTCGAGAAATATAGGAAGATCTAGTCCCTGTGCTGTCAATGTATTGAGAACAGCCAAGACTTTGCTGATGAGCTGCCCAGGCTGGAGTTTCGCGCGTAAATGTCGTGAATTGGTGCGGCTCATGGGCTCATTGATGGGACCAGTTGCTTCATTTGAAAGAGCGGGAAAGTCGGGTTCATTCCCAAGATGGCTCTCTGTGTCATCCGGCTCAAGAGGGGGCTCGTCGACAAAGAGAAATTCGAGATTGTCGTCCATCGATAATAATTAGGGGACGTGTTACATCGTGTTACAAAGTGTTACAAATGTGACAGAGGTCACCGAGCGCAAGGCCCGCGGTCAAAGTGCACCAGATCTTCTGGGGGTGATGCTGCTGGTGATTTGGTTGATGGGACTGCCCCGGGCATCACCGTGAAGATCTGGAGCCGAGATTATTCCCCCTCTAGTCTCGAACCCAGACGTTTAAGAGCAGCAACCGCTCGCGCTCTGCGAGCGCACCGCTACCCAAAAGGGCAATGTTAAGATGTTGAAATGACGGCGAGGCAGAATGATGGAAAAAATTGATCGCGGTTGCTGCTCTATAACGTCTGGTGCACTTTAGCCGGGGACCTTGCGCTCGATGTCACGCTGCCAGCAAAAGCGTGACATCTCGTGTCCCGACGCGTCCTCTGCCTCAATCCCGTCTGTCTGCTCATCCGTCGACGCTGCCGCCCATTCTCTCGTTGATATCAACTCATCTGGCTTCTTCTGTACTGCTTTTACGATGCCCGCTGTCCAATCACGACTGGAATCTCATCAGCGCGATGCCGCGAAGTTCCAGAAGATCCTTGAGAAGGCACGCCTTGACGCGTTGAAGACTCGTGGTTATCAATCCGCTCCGACACGCGCCCGGATTCGGAACGAATTCACGACCAGGACACAGGGACTGATTGCCCATGAATGGCAAGTGAATGTGGCGGAAGCTTTGCACCTAGGCCTCGACTGTAGCCTGATAGCGGGCACCGGCGCGGGCAAGACTATGCCATTTGTGATGCCGCTGTTCGAGAACTCGGACCAGATTGTGGTGGTCATTTCTCCGTTGAATGTGTTGGAGATAGATCAGGTGCGTGTTTGGTTTTGACGCGTCGGAAGATACTCATTCAGCTCTCTGTACAACAGGCTTCGCGTTTTCGGAAGATGGGACTTAATGCTGTGGCAGTTAACGGAGATACCTACACGTCGGAAATTCACAAAGGCGCGTCCTGTTGGTTTTGTTCGACGATTTGACACCCTTTGACGCGGAAATCCAGAGATTGAAGAATTCAAGCATCAAGTTATTATCACTTCGCCGGATATGTGCTTAAAACACGACAAGTTTCGGCAACTGATCAGTACACCCGCTTTCGCCAAGAAGATTGCCGCTTTTGTCATCGACGAAGCCCATTGCATCTCACAGTGGGGCGAAGATTTTCGACCTGAATACTCCAAACTGGGCACTCTTCGTGCGTTTGTCCCTCTCCATGTTCCTTTCTTGTTTGCATCTGCGACCCTCCCCCCTCTTGTGCTCGAGGAAGTGCGCAAATCTCTGCACATCTTCCCCGAGTCATCGTACCATGTCAATCTCGGAACGGATCGACCGAATATTGCTTGGTTTGTCCAACATATGAAGGGAGCGAAGTCGGATCTCGACGCGCTCAATTTTCTCGTCGATGCGCAGGGCTCCGAGGATGCTATAATCGAGCTGATACAGAGCATGGTGTTCTTCGATGACATCAATTTAGCGATGGATGCTCTCGAGCATCTGCGGGATTTGCTACCTCGTCATATGCGGGGAGCTATTGCCTTGTATCACTCACGCCGTAGTAAACGATCCAAGCGCATTATTATGGAGAAGTTTCGAAAGGGCGAAATAAAAATCTTGCTAGCGACGGAAGCGGCAGGGATGGTGCGTGCTTTATATTAACTTTAAATGTGTGTCTCACCAAGCTCCAGGGCTGCGATATTCCGCACGTTGAGCAGGTGGTCCAATTCATGGTTCCTACCTCGCTTTCTATCTGGATGCAGCGGGCTGGTCGAGCCGGCCGTAATTTTCTCGTCGCGGCGCGGGCAATTTTACTCGTGCAGCCCAGTGTTTTCAAAGAGGTAAAGGCGAAGGATTCAGCGCCGACCGAGAACGTAACATTCCAGAAATCGGTTGAGACTGCTCTTCGAGCTTGGATTGAGACAGAGGGTTGTCGACGTGATATAGCTGACGAGTACTTTGACAATGCTACCGTCCGATCGCGTGAGTTCCTCCGTCTTCTCTTCCTTCTCTGTTTCGTGCAAGCACTCAGTGAATAATTCAAGGTCCAACCGGGATCTGCTGCGACAATTGCCTCCGCAAATCTGACCCGCATCATGCCTCACTGCAACCTCGATCTGCAGGTGATCCATCTGCTCCTGCAGCTCCCTCCCCTTCGCAGTATCGGCGAGAGGAGCATCTCCAAGGCGCTCGAAAACTTCTCACGGAGTGGAGAACCCAGCTCGGCACAGGGCTCTACCGCCGCCGTCCCTGGGGACTCAAGGCTTTAATGCCTGACGATGTCCTGACGAAAATTGCGACTCGAGCCCATCTCCGATCCGTCGCAGACTTCGTTGGAGCAGGCTGGAGTCCGACACATGCTGGGAAGCATGGGGAGCAGATCGTCGCTTTGCTTTCGCAGTACGACACGGACTACAAAGAGGCACGGGCGGAAAGTATCAAACGGAAGCGGGAGGAAAAGAAGGCAGAGACCGCAAAGCGCCAGCGGCTTGCTAAAGAACAGAAGGCTCTCGCGCGTGCTGAGAAGGCACGTAACAAGCCTCCGCCACAGCCCCGAAAATCCCGCGCAAAGCCTCGATCAACTCTGCAGCCCACTCCGATTCCTCAACTCACATCCCCGAACGTCCCATATCCTTCGCCATATCACTCTGATTTCGGCTCTGATTTCCCTGATAATTTCCCAGAACCTCTGCATTTGCTGCAGTCTATCACTGCTACACCCGAAACTCCTCAATCACATTTCTCTCATCCCCCTCTTCACCAAGCCCACCAATCCCCTAGCTTTTTATTCCATGGAATGCATTCCTTGCCGCCACTCCATCATAGCCGACTGCAATTCGAAACTCCGACCCCTGGCTCATCATACTCTTCGCCGCCAATACAGACTGGCTTACCACCACGATATGATTGGAAGCACCTCGCTCCCACCTCATTTTACGGCCCTCGGCTTCCTCCCGCCTTCATACCTGGACATCCGTCCCTCATTTCCGACACGCCCGGCACCTCTGCATCTCATGCTAACCATATTCCTGATCAACAACGATCTACTAATAGCGAAATTCATCCCTCCGTAGACTATAATGATATGATTCCTTAATCACAACTTGCTCTTTCGTTCTCGAGCTTCAAAATTACTTCCAGTACTTTCCGTTCAATTGATTACTCATAAACCGAAAAAGGAAACCTATCTCAGTTGCCGGCGCGAGTCGAGTTCAGGTCAGACGCATTAATACAAATCAATTACTTATAGTAGAGGCTGTAAGAAAATGTCCTCAATCTCTTCTGACCAGTCTTCTCCAGTTTCCCTTGCATGAGTTCGCCGCTTGAACCAATCCGCAATAGTGTTCATTTTCTCCAAGTTCTCGGCTCCTTCCGTCACAAAGTCTGGAATGCGAGGTGTCTTGAGTTCCCTTCCCGGAATATAGGTATGAAGCTTTGAAGCCAGATAATGCTCAGTTAACTTTGAGACATCCTTCTCTTTGTCTGGCACACCATGCCGTGCCCCGCGTGTATTAGTGCGGAACTGTTTCTCCATGTGCCTTTGAACTTTACGAAGTGTAGGAATCGCAGGTGAAACCTTTCCCATATATTCCATGGTTGCGCCGGGACCCTGAGAGCGATAGTTTACCTGGTATGAATCAATTTCAGATCAAATGCGATACTGGAATGAATAGACATAAAAGCAAAACCTTGATGTCGCAAATATTCTCCTCTTGAGCGAGATCGTATGGAAGCCAGTTATGGGGCTTGCCAGTCCGTGTCATCAGCCAACAAAACTGCTTGATATAATTTCTGAAAACATATGTGAGCAGTAAATCAGCTGCCAGAAGATGAGCGCATACCGAACAACCTCCGGCCACTCTTGACGGAGGCCTTGGAGTAATTCCAGAATCTCAATCGCATACTTCGGAAAGCCGCTACCCGCGAACCGAAATAATAATGTTGGAAGAAAATCTTCAATTCGACCAACGTCGCCAGATCTGATTGCCTCCCGAAGCTGCAAATATGGTAAGACATCCATGTTGAACATTGTCCATTGGTAGAAGACCCCGTCTCGTGCTTCGCTGTTCATGTCCTCCATTGTATTGAGGGCAGATCGCGAAGCATAATCTTCAACCAGTTTCCCTGCAAGTTCACATAGCTCGGCAGGGGATTTGGATTTCAGATCTTCTAACTTTTCGACGCCTCCAACATCTAGCCAGCACGCCCGGAAATGAGCTTCGCTGATGTGATGTATAGCTTCATCCAGATTGTGCCAGAATGGACCTTTGGTTGACTGTGATATCAGACCCTTGCGCTGCAGAACATCAAATGCTTGCCGCAGACCACCGATTACAGCAGAGGTGCCCAGATATTGTTTGTGAATTGAGTTTGCGAATGACATAACAAGGTGGAACCAGCCAAAGACTGGAATCATATAGTCCAATCGATCGAATGAGTTGTGATCTTCATGGCGATATTTCCACAGCCCGCGGAGCCGCTCAACAGTAAGCTGATCACCCATCCAAGCAATGACCCGCTCACCCGCCGTTCGTTTCCGCTCTTCAGCCGAGTTCAAAGAAAGCTGCTGAAATGCATCATTCATCACGTTGAGGGTCCCATCGTAACTAGCCTCTTCAAATGAGCTGGTCTTCAGAATAAATCCGCGAACTATATTCTCGGGACCCCCGGGAAGCTGATGAACGGGAGGAGGGCGATTGAACAGAGAATCTGAATGATGGGGATAATCTGCGAAGGCTGGGCAGCGAAGCAGGAGTTGTAGTACATGATGGCGGTTGAAAGCCTCCATCCGGTCGTCTGTTTCTTCGTCGCCATAGAGCACCTCGGCAAAATCGAAAACACGTTGGCAATGTTCAGCTCGGAAGGACTGCAGAAGCGGATTGGTGCCAGGCGGAAGTGCTGCAAGGATTGGAAGAATCCAAACCGTATACGCACATCCGCTGATGAAATGACTCTGGTTATGTAGCCGTTGCGAGAAAACTCGAAGAGGGACGTTGATGTTATCATGAGAGAGTGCCCAGGGATACTCGTGGATAAGCTTCTTTGCGAGATCCATTGCCCTGTCCGAAACCGTCTCGAACGCCTCTGCTGTCCATCGATGGCTCATGAGAATCCCGAGCACATGCAGGGCATCAAAAGCCCGCGCAGACAAGCCGCAGGCCTTCAAATAGATGGACCACAATTTGGCTATACGTCCTCGACGATTGGATCGAGAGTATTGCGCTTGAGAGATCATGTGTAGGATGATCTAAATACTTATAAGAACTGATTCTTTGTTTGAAAGAAGAGACAAATACCATGTCCGGATTTTTGTTTTTGTGTTGGTACCGTACTTCAGTGGAAGCAGCTCGGCGCAAGATATTCCAGAGAATTGGGGCAGATCCTTGGATCTCCCCCTTCAAGCTCTCGAAGTCGAGATCTGTGAGGTGTTCCTCCGAGAGATTCTCGGGTGGCGACAAGAAAAGTGGAGCCAAGATCTTCATTTCTTGGTCCACAATGTCGGCAATTGTGGTAAAAGAGAAATCAAGAAGCGTTCTTCGGCCCCCTTCCGGCCGCTGCCCGCCAGATTGATGGCGAGGAGGACGATACCACCGTTCCAATATTTGAGGAAGTTCTTCACTTGTCATCAACGAGGTCCGTGCATATTGCACAGTCTTGTTGGATATACAATCCTGATCTCCCCAGCTCAACGCGTCGAGAAATATAGGAAGATCTAGTCCCTGTGCTGTCAATGTATTGAGAACAGCCAAGACTTTGCTGATGAGCTGCCCAGGCTGGAGTTTCGCGCGTAAATGTCGTGAATTGGTGCGGCTCATGGGCTCATTGATGGGACCAGTTGCTTCATTTGAAAGAGCGGGAAAGTCGGGTTCATTCCCAAGATGGCTCTCTGTGTCATCCGGCTCAAGAGGGGGCTCGTCGACAAAGAGAAATTCGAGATTGTCGTCCATCGATAATAATTAGGGGACGTGTTACATCGTGTTACAAAGTGTTACAAATGTGACAGAGGTCACCGAGCGCAAGGCCCGCGGTCAAAGTGCACCAGATCTTCTGGGGGTGATGCTGCTGGTGATTTGGTTGATGGGACTGCCCCGGGCATCACCGTGAAGATCTGGAGCCGAGATTATTCCCCCTCTAGTCTCGAACCCAGACGTTTAAGAGCAGCAACCGCTCGCGCTCTGCGAGCGCACCGCTACCCAAAAGGGCAATGTTAAGATGTTGAAATGACGGCGAGGCAGAATGATGGAAAAAATTGATCGCGGTTGCTGCTCTATAACGTCTGGTGCACTTTAGCCGGGGACCTTGCGCTCGATGTCACGCTGCCAGCAAAAGCGTGACATCTCGTGTCCCGACGCGTCCTCTGCCTCAATCCCGTCTGTCTGCTCATCCGTCGACGCTGCCGCCCATTCTCTCGTTGATATCAACTCATCTGGCTTCTTCTGTACTGCTTTTACGATGCCCGCTGTCCAATCACGACTGGAATCTCATCAGCGCGATGCCGCGAAGTTCCAGAAGATCCTTGAGAAGGCACGCCTTGACGCGTTGAAGACTCGTGGTTATCAATCCGCTCCGACACGCGCCCGGATTCGGAACGAATTCACGACCAGGACACAGGGACTGATTGCCCATGAATGGCAAGTGAATGTGGCGGAAGCTTTGCACCTAGGCCTCGACTGTAGCCTGATAGCGGGCACCGGCGCGGGCAAGACTATGCCATTTGTGATGCCGCTGTTCGAGAACTCGGACCAGATTGTGGTGGTCATTTCTCCGTTGAATGTGTTGGAGATAGATCAGGTGCGTGTTTGGTTTTGACGCGTCGGAAGATACTCATTCAGCTCTCTGTACAACAGGCTTCGCGTTTTCGGAAGATGGGACTTAATGCTGTGGCAGTTAACGGAGATACCTACACGTCGGAAATTCACAAAGGCGCGTCCTGTTGGTTTTGTTCGACGATTTGACACCCTTTGACGCGGAAATCCAGAGATTGAAGAATTCAAGCATCAAGTTATTATCACTTCGCCGGATATGTGCTTAAAACACGACAAGTTTCGGCAACTGATCAGTACACCCGCTTTCGCCAAGAAGATTGCCGCTTTTGTCATCGACGAAGCCCATTGCATCTCACAGTGGGGCGAAGATTTTCGACCTGAATACTCCAAACTGGGCACTCTTCGTGCGTTTGTCCCTCTCCATGTTCCTTTCTTGTTTGCATCTGCGACCCTCCCCCCTCTTGTGCTCGAGGAAGTGCGCAAATCTCTGCACATCTTCCCCGAGTCATCGTACCATGTCAATCTCGGAACGGATCGACCGAATATTGCTTGGTTTGTCCAACATATGAAGGGAGCGAAGTCGGATCTCGACGCGCTCAATTTTCTCGTCGATGCGCAGGGCTCCGAGGATGCTATAATCGAGCTGATACAGAGCATGGTGTTCTTCGATGACATCAATTTAGCGATGGATGCTCTCGAGCATCTGCGGGATTTGCTACCTCGTCATATGCGGGGAGCTATTGCCTTGTATCACTCACGCCGTAGTAAACGATCCAAGCGCATTATTATGGAGAAGTTTCGAAAGGGCGAAATAAAAATCTTGCTAGCGACGGAAGCGGCAGGGATGGTGCGTGCTTTATATTAACTTTAAATGTGTGTCTCACCAAGCTCCAGGGCTGCGATATTCCGCACGTTGAGCAGGTGGTCCAATTCATGGTTCCTACCTCGCTTTCTATCTGGATGCAGCGGGCTGGTCGAGCCGGCCGTAATTTTCTCGTCGCGGCGCGGGCAATTTTACTCGTGCAGCCCAGTGTTTTCAAAGAGGTAAAGGCGCTGTCTACGATCTTCCATTCTTTATTTCCTCGTGTCCCCGTGAGTTCCGTGATAAGTACAGCTTATAGGTTATAAGTGCTGGTTCGACCTGTGGGTGCACACAATTTTCATCCCTCAACCCGGTGGCGCCACATCCGTCTTGTCCACCCTGGAGAATGTCCGACTCTGAGTCTGATTCCAACGAGCAAGCACCCCCACCTCGCCAACCACCGAAGCAGACAGTCGGTGGCTTTCTGACCACACGGAGTCGCAAACTCAGTTTGAGAAAATCTCACGAGAAGCTGGTCAAAACGCGAAACACGATGAACGAAGAAGCCAGTCCGGCGTTGGTGCACAAACACCAGCCCGAGTTGACCAAGTATTGATTTTCTCCTACGATCTTGCGTTGTGCTGCAAGTGTTACAGACTCCAACAACAAGCGAATGCGTTGGAATCCAGAGCCTTGGCCGCTCATGGCAAGAACGCGGGAAGTCTTGATATGCGACTGTCTGAACTTCAGCAGAAATCGGAGTTCTTGCGTAAGGCGGTCAAGGTGAATGGAATCCATTTGCGCCTGGAATGAGTCGCTGATGTGAAATATTAATGAACAGAAAGATTCCGGCGACAAGAACTTTGAGCGCAGCTATCAAGGATTCAACCAGGAGGTGCCAGTTATTTCGAATGTTGATCCGTAAGTTATTATCTAGTCATCGACGCTCAGAGCCCGCGTGCTGACTTTTTGTTGTCTGTCAGTCGCACGCCTCCGCAACCCAGCGGTTACTGGGCCTACAACAAGTATCTTGATCAGCCTCGTGAATATAAATACAAACCACAAGAGCCAGCTCCCCCGATTGCACAGAGCTCGGGTAGCGGTTGGGTGATACCAGGATCTGGCCAACAGGCGCCCAACCCTTCCGCAGGCAATTCCAGGTCTGGAGGCACGCAGCAGCAGCCGGGATATTTGTATCCCTCCAGTCATGGTCAGCCCTCTTCGAGTTCCTACATGCCACCATCGTCGGGCCAGGTGCCGTCTCAGAGTCAGTACCCCGGCTACCAAGGGCACCCTAGCTATCCCCAGGCTCCGAATGCATACAACCCACAAGCTCCGAGTCAGTATACGCAGGCTCCGCCGAATCAGTACGGAGGAGGTCCAGCCTCGTATGCAGGGGGAGGAACGTACCCATACGGCGCGTATCCACCCGCGCAGAATCCGGGCGGCCAGTACTGGCCTGGTCAGCCTGGCAGCAGTAGCCAGCGAGGAGGAAAGCCCCCGGGCTCGAGCTATCGCGGCCCTTGATTGTCCAGGTGATTGAAGTCTTCGTTGCACATAGTAGAGCGCCATCGTGCTGAATGTGTGATCCCCTAGGAAGCATCAAGTTGTGCCGGGATTCTTCGAATCCTCTTTCTCATTGTCCTCCCTCAAGAGATAAGAAACCCACATACTCAATATCGTCACGACGCGCCACGAATTCCTTCTCCGCTTTGTATATGCTCTGATTTGCTACCCCGACCCGTGTTTTGTTGTACCTTGTACGAGCGCGTTTAGCGCCCAGCTGTCAAGTTGTACTGTTAGTCATACGTCGAATGCGATTGTTTTGCCTGTTTATGTGGTGGAAGTTTTGGCTGTAGATCAACGGCGGTTAGTTGATTCAAGTTGAGAGCGCGTCCGTGTCGCACCGATTTCATGAGCTTGCTTGACGAGAGGTGACGTCTACTCCATCGCATCGCCACCGTAAGAGATAATTAAAAAGAAGAGTTTTATCGAAAATTTGTGAAGAGAAATGTTCACGGCGAGAAGAGGGCTCCCTTATGTAACGGCAGCAACTGTGGATGGTGTCGAAGGCCGAAGTCGGAGACAACAATCGGAAGACAGCCCAGCCATCTTGCATGCCACCTCAAAGCAAGGCGAGAATTGTGCGCATTCCGCGTGCTTCTCCTGCCACCGGGTGGTTTTCGCATCGAAGCTTGGATGCATCGCACGTATATCGACAGAGCCTACGCCCTCCGAGTCTTCATTATTTCACACTTGCGGCTAGGCTTCAAGCTGAAGTTCTGCAGTCGATTCGCTTTTTTTTGGACCATTGATTTGCCATTGATTCAATTTTCGCGGTACGCCAACGGTGACCACAAGGAAAGCGATAGAGTCGGATAAGAGACGGAGGTGCAAGCGACTGGCTAGAGATGAGGAGGTGGTGGTGGTTAAATCACCAAGACCGCACAAACGACAGCCAAACAAAGGATCCTCCGATTTCTCCCGAAAAAAAAATCATATCCTTCAGTCTTTTCTTGAATCTCTTGGCCCGTTTGCTTTTCATTTCTTCAATTCAATTTCAATTTCTGTGTATCTATGCACAAGAATTCAATACATGATGCGCCAGCTACTAGGCTAGCAAAGCTATAACTCTTCAAATACTTCTTCGACTCCTCGACTCGCAAGAAGCCAATCTCCACTCGGGAGTCTACAATACATACGCAATAAACGCTAGGTCTACGTATCGGCGGCACTCGGCGGCTGGATGGTTCTGGGAAAGCAGGGAAAGCGAAGCAAAGCAAGGCGTGCAGGGGAGAAGAGAAGAGACAGTGAGTCGGAGGAATCGTGTGGGTGTTTGGTAGGGAATGTCGAGGGGATGTGTTGTTCGTGTTCGTCATGTAAGGGGGAAGAGGCTGGGGCGCTTAGAACGACTTGGCACCAAACCGATGCAGGTGGCGCGTACGCGAGCGGCGGACGTCAGGGATGCGGTCTTCCGCGGCGACCTCGACTTCAACTTCGACGGCCTCGGGAACGATGGCCTCGACAGCGCGCCTAGTCCTGCGCTTGCACGACTTGGCTGGTTTGCCGGTGCCGGTGCTCTTCGGCGGTGCAGCAGTGGACGTCGACGCTGCGCCCTTCGTCTTCGTCGACGTCGATGCGGGCTCCTTCGTAGTCTCAGCAGGAGGGTCGGCAGAGGGATCCGCAGGCGCCGAACCGCCCTTGACGAACGAGGCGATAGCGGGCCCAGGGAACTTGTACGAGCCTCGCCTCATGTTGTAGATCTACACCCCCGTGTCAATTCAATCATAAAAAACAGCGGGAGCGGAACCACGCACATCGATGAGAATCCCCGCATCCTTCGGCTTATACGCGCCAGGGAAACTGACGAGCTCGCTGGCGGCGGGGACGCCCGTGCCGGAGCCGGTGACGGTCAACTGCGAGCAGGAAGGGTAGAACTCGGCGTTGCCTTCGGATTGGGCGGTATGCAGGGCGATGAGTTCGTTGCGGACGAGGTAGTTGCCGGCTTTGAGGTTGGAGGGGAGGGTTACGGAGGCGGGAGCGCCGGTGTCTGGGGATAGGTTAGTAAGGGAAGGAGTAGTGAAAGTACAAAAGGGAAGGCAAGGATTCGACGTAGAAAAAAAGGCAGAAACAAGAAAAGATAGAAACATGAAGAAAAATCGAGACGCTCGGGAAACACCAGGGTGCGAAGGGCCGTCGCGTTCTGACCGTGATCGAGCATTTCCACTGCAGGCCACAGCAGGAAAGGATAACAAGAAGGAAGCCGGGAGAAGGAGAAGGTGCTTTAGCGCTCCAACAATGAAGCCTAGCGCAAAGATGGAGAAGTAGAAAAAGAACAAAACGAGCCCGCGCACTCAACCCGATGCTCTCAGCCATACGAAACCAAAGATCGGCGCCGTAACGTCACTCGAGGGCAACGCCCATGGAAACCTCCGTCAATGAACTGTGCAATAATCCCATGGATGAGAACAACAGGGTGCCAAGGGCCGTCTCCAACGCATTCCACCCGTACGAACCGGGAAGTAAACAAGAGCTGCGAATAGCACACAGAGCTCCAACAATGGAAGCCCAACGCAAAAATAGAGAAGTATAAACAGAAAGAATAGAAGCAGAACGAAAAGTATAAACGGAAAGAGACGAAAAAAGATAGAAGCACGAGAAAAATAACGCGGCACGCTTGAGGGAAACCGCAGACACGATGCTCTCAACCATGGTGAAGATCGGCGCCGCACGTCGACGAAGCATCAAACACGAAAAACCAAAAGGTGGGGGCGGCATCAATGCTACACGGCGCAATACAGCGACGAACATCAAAAAGGATCACCGACCAAGATCGCCGGGGTATCAGAGTGCAACACCAGAACAAACCACCGAACTGACGACAAAACAATGGAGGTAGTGAAGCTTGTTGCCGTAGGGCAATGAACAACAAGATGAGGAATTCACTCCGATTCCAAATCCTTCGACGTATTTCGTCGCCGACGCGCTATGTGGTGCGGCATCCACACTTCACACCAAAGACGAGACGTTCGGGGCCCGCATGGAGAACACCGTACAACGACCAAACATCAACGAGGGAGAAGAGGACCACAACACTTGGGGTGCCCACGTCTACGCCGATCGCTCGCATGCGTGACTGTGGAGCGATCGTGCGTTGGAGTTGATTCCCGACGAAAATCGACGCGTAACACCACGGAAAAAAAAAAAAAAAAAAAAAAAACGAAAAAAACGATGACACACCGCCGGAAGACCCAAGGAACGAAAAGCGAAAGGAAACTCACCAAGCTTTGCCTGAGCCCAGGTCCCATCCGCCAACTGACCCTGCTCATCGATCTTGAACCACTTCGCCTTGCTGGCATCGAAATCCGCGCAACTCCCACTGCCGCAACTCGCAAGATAGGTCATCATCGGCCCCACGTCATGGAACCACAACCCGCCAGCAGCGAGCGTATTCCAGTTGAATTGCAGCTTGTCTCCGGGTGCGGCGGTGGCGACGAGCGCGGCGGGTTTGGCTGATCGGCCGCAGGTGATGTCGGGGGAGGTGGTGTCCTTCACGGGGAGGTTGTTCGCGATCTGCCTGACGACGCTGGGCGCGCCGTTTGGCGTCTGCTCGGTCGGTTCGTTGCCTTTGAAGGCTTTGCCGTTGACGGTGAGTTTGCCGACCCAACCGTGGGCGACGACGGAGGTAGCGAGCGAGGCGGTGAAGAGAGCGGCGGTGAAGGATTTCATGGCGAAATGAAGGACGGGGAGGAGGAGGTTTGGGGGGAAGGAGGAGGATGAGGAAGGAAGGAAGTGAACTCCAACAGTTGTGATGGGTATTTAAATCTCCGCTGTTTGTCCCTTGTTTGTACACCACTTGCCATTGACCTCCTCCGCTTTATTGTGCTCTGGCTGAGGCTGGCTCTCATCGATTGTGGCCTCATTGAAGCGGTGATTGTCCTGTTCGTCGCCATATCTACGAATTCAACGCGGAACTCGCGAGGCAGCACTGCGAATCAATTGAAAACCCCATCAAAAACGCGGAATCTGGCTGTAAATTTGCGTATGCTCTAGGCAACGTTCTTTCTCTGGGTCGTGGACGGTTCAAGGGACGATAGTCAATTTCTGGCAAGATCTATGCTCTTCGTCGTCCTGGTCATTCGGGAAGTTTGGCCAAATTACACGTGGATGGGGAAGACACGGAAAAAAAAACGCACGTTTCTATAACGTATTTCATCGAGGAGCGATAACCAATGTCGCTCTGCATGACGATTCAAGTGTGCTTCTCATGCTTTCCGAGTTTCTTCACCTTCTACCGGACATAGAATCGCCTGTTTGAAGTTGGGCATCTCTTCTTTAATCTCGAAGTTATCTAAGCCTCCACCCAAGCAGATACGCAAGGAGAATCACATTAATTCACGTCTAAGGCGCTCCGGAGCCGTTCATCTACATCTTCTGTGCATAGATATAGCTTAGAAAAACAGCTCGAAATTTTCTGGACGACGAAAGTGATGTGGATTCGAAGCACCGTCGCCTTCCCTGGTCAATCGTCGTCCCGTCCGAAACTTGGCTGCAGCTTGCGATTGACCACGTCCTCCTCCTTCTATGCCAAGTCAGGGCTGCTCTGTTTCTCTGGTCAGTCGTTGTATCTTCGACACCAGACTCTGCTATCGCTTTCCTTGTGTTAACGCAATTTTGAATCCGCTGTCCGAAAGCAAACCAACTCATAAATTTTTGCCAAAATGCGGAACTTCAGCCTCGAATAGCATGAGGCGTCCGCATTCGGATTCCAAGGTCCCCACTGACATGGGAAGTGTCGCATCGACGCATTTAGATTGATGCACATGACCAATGGGACCCACAACGCGCTTCTTACCACTCCCCATAACAAGTCCTTGCAAAGAGATGACAGATGCCCGCTCCTCCTTCATCCCCTCCGAAATCTGGTGGTCCAAACACTACAATCTCTTGCTTTCCCGCGGCTACGCCCTGCGCAAACGATATCACCCAGACTGGGTCCCTACATGGGAACTGCCTGAGAACGAAGGGGTCTCCCCATACACATTCGAAGACTCGCTTGGTTTGGATGGAGTTCGTGTCGGCCGTCTCCTTCTACCTTCTTCAGGGGGCTGATAATCCATTGAACATTGTCAGGAAGGAAAACTAATCGATGCCATACGAACCGCAGACGGTGTCAAAGTCGTACTGAGGCACGTCAGGAGAGGACAAGAGGCCGATCTATCCATCCATTTTGGCAAGATTCTTCTTGAAGAGTACCCACATCCAGACAACCATGCTGTTCCTATTCTGGATATCATTGATTTAACCGAGCAACTTATGGTCGTGATGCCTTTTCTGCGTGAATTCGACGATCCTCCGTTCGAACGACTGGGTCAAGTGTCTGAAGCACTTCATCAGTTTCTGAAGGCATGTACATCTGATGATTGTTAACTTTGGATCGCTGACTCTGGCTGGCAAACTTAGGGAACCCAATACTTTCATGAGCGGCATGTGGCGCACAGGTGTGTTGATCGCTCGGATTCGCTCCCATTGTTCAGTGAATTTATTGAAGTCGATTCTAGAGACTTGGGACCGGGAAACCTCATGATGGATGCTTGCCGCATCATTCCAGACGGATGGCATATGGTTAATACCTGGTGCAAAGACGATACAAGGCTCACCGGAATCACCTCGATACCTCGGCATTCCGCTGGGCGTGTAAACTACTTCATCATCGATTTCGGGCTCTCGACGGGGTTCCCACAGGAGATGCCTCTCGAATATGCTCGCGATACGGGTGTGTTCGGTCAATACTGGAGACAGACACCCGAACTATCCGACACGATACCATACAATCCTTTCAAGGTCGATATCTGGCAGCTCGGTAATGTTATGACGATTCTCTTGAAGGTGTGTAATACTATTTCAACTTTTGATATATCATGTGGCAAGTAGGATTGAATTTTCCTTCTTCGAATTAGAAATACGACGGCCTGGACGTCTTTCGCGATTTGGCCGGGAAAATGACCGCGAAGGATCCTGATCAGCGTCCATGGATCGGCGAGTGCCTCAAAATATTTGAAGGCATAATATCGACCATCGACAAGGATGCATCTCTTCAGTTCAATGGTAGCGACAGCTCCAATGATTCTTCCGGACCCGATCTTGAGAACGAACCTTCAGAAAATGAATCATGTGCGTCGATCTTTTGCTCTAGGATTTGTCCATCGCACTTTCGTTAACATCAGATCTGCAGAATTTTGGACAATGGCGGCAGGTCTGTATCATTAAGACTGTGTAAGAGAAACTGTGTTCGTCGTATCTCTACCAGGATTTTTGTTTCTATTTATCTTCGACCAATAAGTCTGCACTCTCAATTACTATTCATGCTATGTAATTCTTTCGGCCACTTGGCCAGCTAACAAATCTGCATGCAGTGTTACGTTCATACATCGCCGCTCCAAATATCATAGACATTGGAAACGTTTTGCCCAGAGCATTGCAACAGAATATTCGTCGCCGCTTGAACGTACAGATTTAGATTGAATAAGCGCCGACGTCCTGGTATGGAAAGCTCCAATTGGGGTATTATTGTAAGAAAAGCAAGCGAAAGTAAGTATTCGGACAATTAAACTGTTTCTACAAATCCCTTAATCCATGCTGGCCTCCTTCAATCGCAGAGAGTTCAAATAATCCATCCCCTCTTGACGATAATTATCCGCTGCGACACGCACCCCATCGTCAGCAAATACAATCAAGGAAGAATTGCCTCCCGCAGACGGCGTATTGTGCTTCGGCCAGACAGTCGCGGAGCTGCCTTGTGTGAGATGCTGATTGGGATCGAGTGTGTTCACAAAGTTCACTGTTTACATTTGGGTAAGCAAGACGAACGAGAGGGAAATATATCGGAGTAACTTTGAAACTCACCGAGTGCATCCATACCCTGTGTCCCCAAAGATGTAGTCGTAGTCAACCAGATCGGAATATCACTCAAGTGATATGCACCAACTGCCCCGCCCGCAGCTTGATTCGCTTCAACCACTAGAGAAACATGAGAAGAGTTACAGAGGAAGGACGGAAAACTTACACCATGTCCAGACGTCTTGCCTCGAAGATGCATGCTCGGCGAGGAACCGGAGAGGCGACACCATAGCCATATCGCCGATAAAGGCAGCGACGCGCTTGTATTCCGGACTGCGTTAAGAAAACAGCCATCAAGCTCACGAGATAGAAACACGCTTTGTTAAGGCCATACCTAACTTGGAACTGGGTGCCCGTATTGAATGGTGATCCCTGGGCTGGATCGCTTGGGTATAGACGAGCGATTTCCGCGAGTTCATCTGAAGAAGTCTCTGGGAAGAAACTATGGAAGCGTGTTCGAATTAGCAAAAGTAGTCTGAGATGCAGAAAATACGAAACGAACTTGGAATGAACGTAGCCCAAAAATTCGGCGTCGGTTCTACGAGACGTTAGAGAATATTCGGCAGACAAAAAAGTGAACACGCACGTTATATTGAGGCTGGATAGCGCAAAGATGCTTGATTTTACCGGAATTTATTAGCCAACGAAAAGGATGCTTAATTAACGGTTCCACATACGTTCCTTCATCCTCGCAGACACCTCCAACAATCGGAATCTTCACAAATTTCAGCGATGGATTCATTCACAATACGGCGGTTCACAGACCTTCGCATACGCGCCTTCTTGAACAGCCAACCACGGACTCTTCAAAATCAACTCCCCGTCAATTCGCGGCGTCCAAACCAGGTTCAGAGATCGATACGCCAGAAAGTCGGCAGTGTTATTGACGGCCGTCATGAGAGTGTCGTATGGAACATGCTGCAAACACTCGATGGTGTCGTCCGCGTCGGCGCAATTCGTCGATGAGACGACGAAGTCGTAAATCGATTGGTCGTCGGTCTGACGAGGTATGTGATTAGGCGGACCGGATTCCTGGCGAAAATTGTGGTAAGTAGAACACTCAGATAAAAAGAATAGCAAATATCATACCAGCCATACTCCACGGAACAGTGTGTTTGAGTTCTGTGCGTTGTCCATGGTCAAAAATGCGGCAGATATGGAACCGGCGCTTTGTCCGCCACTGTCTTGGAGTTAGGAAGAAAGATTTTGTACAAATTGAGGATGCCCACAGCGTGACTCTTTTTGGATCACCAGAAAAGAGATGGATGTATCTTTCGACCCATTCCAAAGCGAAAATCTCTGCGAGAAGAAACATGATTTAGATCAGGTCGCAAGATCGTCTCCGAAAACTCACGGTCTCTCATGCCAAGGTTATTCAGTCCCGCCGCCGCCGCCTCTTTGCCCATCAGCCATCCGAAAACTAATTAGTGATTTCAGTCAGGTTTCAACTTTTTGAGAAGGATGTATGAAAAGTCTCACCACTGAGACGATAATTGATGGTCACAGCGACGAATGGCTCGCCGATTTGAATGGATCGCTCGACGGCAGGGGTGAGGTTGAAATCTCGACTGTCACCAACCTCCCATCCTCCTAGAGAGATGTTCACACAAATACTTGAACTTGAATCCATTCATAAATAATTACCTCCATAGAGCCACTAGAGAAAAGAGCGTCTCAATCCAGTTGCGCACGTCATCCTTGAGAAAATATACTTACGACAAGGACAGGGAGCTTCGTGGTGGAGTCGACGCCGGTCGGCCTGAATATGTCCAGGGTCAAACCTATTAAAGTACATGTTAGTTTTTTGAATGTCGTGAAGAAAAGTCGACCCACAGTCCTCGGAAACAACGGCGTAGGTGTTTTGCTTAAACGGTTCGCCTGGTGGCGTCGACTCATGTTGTTGAGGACAGGCTGGCCCGTATTTAATAGCTTTCTGTACACCACTGAATGTGCTCGGCTCTCGAGGATATTCAAATCGACCTCTGTAGAGCACTGCGATAAGCGACTATGAACTGGGGAGACAGACAGACGACGGCCTACGCTTGAGCAAACGGGAGACCCAAAAACTGGGTTAGGTTTCCCGAGTTGAATCCTTCGAAGGTGCCGTAGGGTAGCGACACGGTGGGTGCGGTTGGCGCGCCCGCCACCATGAGCAGTGGGAGGCAAAGCTGGAGAGACAGCAGAGACAACATGGGTTGTTTTTTTGGATGAATAAGAACTCGATGGGATTTTTGGGCAACATTTTGCGGCCTTATATACATGTAAAAAAACATGAGAAGGGTACGGATCCATGACTCGCAAATCGGGGCCGTCGCAGTCCGCGTGGGTCGCGAATCCGTTCGGAGTAAGAACTTGGTAGGATTTTTGCAGCTTTGACGCGACAATTGATTAGTTCGAGTCAAGCTCATGGGAAAAGGTGGAGTTCAGTATCTCGTCATTGTCCCGCATTGAGATTAAACCCATCGATTTCTTGCTCACCCAGAAAATTAATTTCCATATACACAAAGCTGGGGGAATTTCCACCCTCTGCCCGGAGCTCCTACATAACAGAGGCCAAAGTATTGATAATGCTAAACAAAGCATTCGAGTCAGGGTACATACCGGCGACTAAACTGCGCGTCGCGCACAAATGGCTCAAACTTGAAGCCGTAGGCGCCCGTGAGTTCTTGCGGATGGCGGAAAAACACCGCTGAGGACGGACGCGAATCATGTTGGACTCGCTGCGCTCCATCGCGCCGGCACCCACGCACAGAAACAACAGTCGAACATTTCGCGCGCAAACTCTCACAGGGGTTCTTGATCCTTGCTTGATCCTTTCTTGCTCCTTTTTTCCTCCGTTATTTCTGTGATCGGCGACCTGTGAAAGTACGCAAGTCATGTAGGTTGTCCATGTAGTGCCATGACGCCAGCAAGCGCCAGCATGACACCAGTGTAAGGTTACACAAATCAGTTCGACACGCACCGCACAATCTGAGACCCAATTCTGCCCAAAACCAATGTTTCGAGGACTGTATTTGTTCCCGGAGGAATTACCTCAGAATTAACATGAACAACATAATCAACCGATAACCGACGCAGCTATTCTCCGTTACCTGGTAAGTTGACCCGATAAGCAAGACATGGCACTGGAGGAAGACCACGAAAGCAACAAAGAATGGACTTACTTCCCAAAACACCCCACTGACGACTTCAGCATCAATTGGATACAATCGCCCAGCATTACCATCGAAGTCGCCAGCTCCGAGTCGCACAGCGGCGCCTACGATATCATTGAAGACGAACACTGGCAGTTCAGGAAGAGCGTGCAGCGCATCGTCTAGTCCATGATGCAGCATAGAACGGAGGTCTCTGCCAAATCCGATCATTTTACGGCCGCGTACGGTCGGAAATTTGGAAGAATTGAGGAAGTCGAAGAACTGCGAAGGCATTGGAGAGAGGGGTAGCGGTCCTGAGTTTTTCAGCATTATACGAAGAGTTCAACTTTCAGGTTTCAGGTCCATGAAGACGCCAAAGAGCAACGGAAGAATGAGCAAGAAACGAGCAATTGCGCAAGAAAGCGACTCCGCGAGTCGGATGCGCCGACTGGACTCTTCAGAGTCGTCTCTTCAGCCACAGCAATCACCAGCAATGGCCGACATCTAAGGTTAGGGTTTGTCATCAGTGAGCTTTTTCCTCTTGCTTTGCACATACTTTTTCCGACTGTGGCCGACACTACTGTAGACAGCACCGCAGACTAGAGTGACGCAAAGGGTATGCCCAACGGCGCGACCCTCATCGAACCACTATGAAAACGAGGGACCACGCTATAAGTACGCACCTGAATCAATTGCACCTTTGCTGCGTTCCTCAGGCTGCTGCCAGCATCTCTCAGCATCTTAGGCTGAGGTGGAGACAGTTGATACCTCCAAGTATATTGGAAGGACGGGAGGACTTAAGAACGACCAGTGCACAGTTTGAGGGCATAGGAATCATCGCATGACTCACTGTGAGTCAAATCAAATTTCCTTTGAATTTCCTCCAAGCCATTTCAGTCAGTAACTCTCACCTCAAGATGGGCAAACCTATATTCTGGCTCCGCTGCGAAACCAAAGAACTCGAACGCCGCGCCGCTTTGGCGCCCATCGCTGCCAAACGCCTCATCGAGGCAGGTTTTACTGTTTTTGTTGAACGCGACGAACAACGGACGTTTGACGACTCTGAATACGAAGCGTACGTCGAATCATGGCTTGGGCCCATGATGATTTGAATCAAATCTCATTCAGAGCGGGCTGTACCCTAGTGGATCACAATTCATGGCGTACCGCACCACCGTCGGCAACGATCATAGGACTCAAGGAGCTCCAAGAATCCACCGAGCCTCTCGCACATAAACACATCTACTTCGGCCATTGCTACAAGAAACAAGCCGGGTGGTCATCCATCCTCTCTCGTTTCCACCGGGGCGGGGGTACGCTCTACGACATCGAATTCCTCACCGACACGACGGGGCGACGCGTCGCCGCGTTTGGCTTCCATGCGGGATTCGCTGGGGCTGCGGTTGGTGCGTTGGCATTTGCAAAGCAGAGCGAGGGTGAGAAGCTGGGGCGATTAAACGCGTTCGAGACGGAAGCGGCTATGGTGAAGACAGTTGAAGAGGCGTTGGGGAAGCAAAATGTCAAGGTGTTGGTTATTGGTGCGTTAGGACGCTGTGGCAGCGGAGCAGTCGAATTATTCCAAAGAGCCGGGGTGCCACAGTGAGTGTTTTTCCCTCTCATTTTCAATTATAATCCGATGTTCTCAGCGACAATATCATCAAGTGGGATATGGCGGAGACCGCGAAGGGCGGCCCGTTCAACGAAATCCTGGACGTTGACATATTCGTCAACTGTATCTACCTTAGCAGCCAGATCCTCCCCTTCATCACTCGGGAACAGCTAATCGCGGCCGGTCCTCAACGGCGTTTGTCCATCATCGTGGACGTCAGCTGCGATACGACGAATCCTTTCAATCCGCTTCCCGTCTACAGCATCAATACGACGTTTATCGAGCCAACGGTGCCTGTGGACGTAGGGTCAGTGCTCGTTTCGTGTTCTATATCGATTCATAGTCTGACGCTATTCAAATTCTCTATTAGCGCTTCAAATCCACCCATCTCCGTCGTGTCAATCGACCACTTACCCGCACTCGTTCCCAGAGAGGCGTCAGAAAAATTCAGTCAGGACCTCTTGCCTTCGTTGTTGGATTTCGCCAATACCCAGACCTCGCCTGTGTGGAGCGCCGCAGAAAAGATTTTCAGGGAGAAGATGCAGGAGGCCGCAGTCGTGGAAGGGCTAGCATGATTTCGTGGCGGTAGCTAATAAATACATTGGATGAAATTTGATGGTTCGCTCTGGAACCCGCACTGATAAGTATGCTTTCCAAACCCATGCTTGGCCACAAAATGAAGTTGAACGGGGACTTCAGCCGTATGAAAGTGAGCATCACGAAACCGAATGTTCTTCCAGGTTCTTCCTCCTCTAAAAAGATTCAAAATGGTATCGTTTCTTGCGACCGATGATTTATATTCGCTGATCCTCTCATTTTTCCTCCACTCAGAACCATTTCACCGATTACTTGAGAAAATCTGCCAAGGCCGAACACGGCAATATCAGCCCGAGTCAAAGGCCGAGTTCTTACCAATTCCCGTCGCCAAGGCTGCGGATCCCGAGAATCTGTATAAATCGCGAAGAATCGGGCACCGAGAAGCCATCGAAACCCCAAATCATGTCTGCCACAGAGATTAAACGTGTTGTAGTTGACTCAGGCATCTCAGTGTTCTATCGCACTGCGTGCCCAGAAAATAACTCTTCAGCCCCAACCGTCCTCCTCCTACACGGTTACCCCACATCCTCCCACCAATATCGCAATCTGATCCCCATCCTCTCGAAACATTACCGCGTCATTGCGCCAGATCTCCCCGGATTCGGGTTTACCACCGTTCCAGCGGAACGAGATTACACCTACACCTTCGCCTCTCTGGCTACCACCATCGGCGCTTTCCTCGACGCCCTTTCAATCAAATCATTTACCGTGTACATCTTTGACTACGGCGCGCCCGTCGCCCTCCGCCTCGCTCTCCAACGCCCTGAAGCCATTACCGCGATCATCTCGCAAAATGGCAACGCCTACGAGGACGGCCTCGGCGCAGGATGGGCGCCAATCCGTAAATATTGGGAGACTGGTTCCGTGGAGGACAGATTTGCCTGTCGTGTACTCGCTGTCGTAGCTAGTTTGAATAAAATCCTTTGCTTCCCAAAAAGGAAATTTCCAAGTACCAAAGGGCAGCCTCTCCTCAGCCGCATCCTTGACGAAGTCGCATCCGCGACAAAGTCGCAGCCGCGACGCACCCCCCCAAACTATATACTCACTCGGCGCTCTTCCTCAAAGGAAATACTTGTTTATTTGTTTACCTACTGACTACCGAGAAGAAAATTTGATTTTTGGACCCTCACAAAGCCCGTTTCCCGGCCTGTTTCAGGACCCTGTAGCTACGCTTATCGGGAGACGGGGATCTCAGGAATCTACAGATCTAGATACTGACTACCGGGGTAAAGACCCTGAATTGTGTACGTAGTGAGAAATTGAAGTCAGTACTCACCTCGCCGAAATTCCAAGTCCGCTATGAATAATCGAGGTCTTGAAATCGTCAGAGTCCGCAAGAAGGTGCTAGAATTAGAGAAACCTACTGAATGGACAGCACATGAAGATTGGGAGACTTGTAAATGAGAAGAAATGTTGAAAGAAGCCGAGGGACTTGACGGCTGCCGCCCAGACGAAAGAATCCACCTGTATGCACGAGACAGATCTTGAATCGCAGAGATAGGGAGTAGCGCACCCATCAATTCAGCCGCGCAGCGAAGAAAAAATTGTTCAACTTGCGGACTTGACGAATTTGACGCCGTTTGCGGTGTTGAGACTGAAATGGTATGCGCCGCGCTCAGAAAAGAGCTTGAAACAGTCAACGGACACACCTGAATGCCGACGACACGTCGCTTGCGGGAACGCGAAAGCTCGAATTTTCATTCCGGGGTTGGTGGTAGTGATGAGGAGGCCCGCGCAGCGGAAAGAAATTTTCTGGAGGTTGAGAGTTGGCAGGGAAACAAGGATGACGAGGGAGGGAACGCACCTGAGACGCCAGGTTGTAATCGTCGGTCGCGGGAACACGAAATCTCAAATTTCTCAAGCCGCGGTGTCGCCGTTGATGCCGGTGAAGTGCCCCGCGCAGCGGGAAGAAAAGATTCTGCAGCTTTGGAATTAGCGAGAAAGCAACGAGGATAAGGGAAGGAACGCACCCGAGTGGAAGCTGGAAGCGTTGCTGGCCGGAAGTCCAAAAATCGAATTTTGATTTGAGAGCTTGAGGTCGATGATGAAGGCCGCGCAGCGGAGAGATTTTTATCTTGGGGACGAGAAAGCAAGACAGAAACATAAATAAAAGGATGGGAGATCATACCATTCGAGGTGGAGGTGTCGCTCGGAGGACGACGAAATGTCGAGTTTCGAAAGGGAGGGGTTGGACTCGAGGTGGAGGCGATACAGGACTTGAAGGTAAGGTAAATGATAGAGTGAGACGGAAGCCATAACCCCCGGTCGCGGGACGTCGATACATATAGTCATTGACGTACCGGACGTGGGGATAGCTTGGGTAATAGAGGGAAAGACTTGAAACAAAGGAAGGGAAAGCTTACCTCACCAAGCTAACCGACGTCCGGAAAAACCTGCCGTAAACTCAAAATCCTGGCGCAAGAACTTAGAAATTGTGAGACAAAAGAAAACGGAAAGACGAATGACGAATGACGAGGCTCACCAAAACGCCCGCTTGCCGGCCGACGATACATCGTGTCGAAGATATAGCGCCGCTGCGCGGCGCGGCCCGCGCGGGGGCGAAGGCGAGAACGACGGTCCTCTCAAAAGGGAGGCTGCTTTATGCTTTGGGGCGCGTATTTGCCTGCCGGCGGCCAAAAGTCCTGAAAAAGGGGCGTCAAAATGAGCGAAAAAAGCAAAACATGAACCATATACCAAAAGTGTCGCTCGTGGGACGGCGATACGTCGTGTCAATGCAATAGCGCCGCTGCGCGGCGCGGCGATGACGACAACAGCCAAAATCTTGACGGACGGCTGCGAAATCCGCTGCTGTACGCGTCGGGGGCGGGGTTAGCCTGCCGGCGGCCAAATCCTGGAGAAAAAAGGGATCAAAATGAGTGAAAAAGTGAAGGAGGTGCGAACTTACTCGAAGGTTTGCTCGCGGGAACAGAGTGCGTATAGTAAAGGCATCGTCGGCGAGGGTTTGGTGACGAGAGCAGTTCCCTGAAGTGGCTGAGGAGGTAGGGTGAGAAGGAGAGGTCGAGGGCAGGGAGAATCTTTAGAGAAAAAGCTCACGAAGGGAATTTTCTGAAGTCGAAGTGGGGGAAAGGTGGTGGTGGCAAGGAAGAAGGATATGTTTGGTCGTGTTGGGTCCAAGCCTGCTAGAACGGCGTCGGCTGAAGTTCTCCGTCGCAACGAAAATCGCCGGAATTTGGTTTGAATAAATCAACTACTCACGAAGTTGATAAGTCCGACGGGAGCTATTCGTGTCGGGCGCTGCGCTCGAATCTGTCGTTTTTTCCAGCATTCTCAGCCAGGGAACATAGTTAAACTCACCTTTGAACTCCCTCACCCGCCTCAGCCCCAGAAGTAGTTTAACAGAGGAAAAGAAAGTGCACAAGGAACCGAATTGCCGGTAGGGCGGAGTAAACAACGTTATAATTTCAAAGAGTGTGCGCGCGTCGCTGATCCGCGCAGAGGAGTAGGCGGAAAGATCCATCCACTTCTCGCGCCGACACTGAGAAAATTCAGTTCATCGATCCTGACTCAGAACTTGAAGGGCAGAAACCTACCAGCCAGAATTCATGTCCAGCCCGGGGTGAAGAACGCAAACCGAGAGTCCAGATTTCCACTTGTAGACGACCCTGACTGAATTATGTGGACCCGTATCTCGCCGTAATTGCGTCTTGATGAGTGGTACATAACCCATATGATTGGCGTTGGTCAGATTAACCGACTCAGAAAACAACTCAACGATTTTCCAGAGCCTAGAACGATTAGATTTGCCCTGTTTTTGAAGGCGCCATTGACTCGGACGTCTTGGTCTAAGCAGGAATTTAAAAGCATAGCAAAAAATTGCCATAGCCCAGCACTCAAAGCACAGAGTTCGATATCATTCAGAAGCATTGATTTTTCGTAAATCAGACAGCCGAAAAGAAATCGTAACCCAGAGAACCCCGCGCGATGTCCGAGCCAGCTCAAAATCAGAGAAAAACGTCGAAATAGACCCATGGAATTAGATGCCGCGGTTTCCAGTCGATTCGGCGTCCAGACGCGTCGCGGGCGCGTGAGCGCGCCATGCCGATATGTTGAGACTTGGCGCTGGGGGCTGGGTCGTGGGCAAAGAGCCTTCAAAAAGATTAGATGGAGGGAGAGGGAGAGACGTGTCATTGATCGCCGAGCGGATCAACGATATCGTCGCCGAAACAGGAAATTCCGAACATTGCTTTTTACCACCACCATCGACGACTGCAGGCACTGGGCTACGACGCCGTCTCGACTCAGCTATGTACTCCCATGTATAATTACCCTCAAACCTTTCATTCCGACGGTTTTCTTGCTCAGGAATGCCCGTCAACGGGCACTGTGCGCTGTCCTCAAATTTTCGAAAACCGGCGTCTGGACACCTTCTACGGCCGCGGTATGACTCGGAATCTGCGCTACCGGTAGCAAATGGATACCCGCAACGTCGGAGAGCGTTCTGGAGCGATCGGCGGAATTGGCGCGTTGTTGAGGTCGGAAGAATTTCAGGTGTGTGTCAATTTGCCCCGCTTGTATGGCCGTGTGAAGCTGATATATTGGATCTTGGCAGTCGGAAACTTGTTTTCTGAGCTGAATTCTTGCGCTCCTGCGCTCCAACAGCTCGCAGCGCCGTCTCCAAGTCACAATCAACGATACACCCCCTATTCCAACTCTCCGCCTTCCTGGACCTTCTCCCCCTCCCACCCCGGTGTCACGACCCTGAATGTCACGCCAGCAGTCACACGGATCTTCCTTGACGTGCGTGTATTTTCCGTGGATCTGGTTGCTAACTTATGAATTTTTTCAGTTCGCCGTTGACTTCTCCAATTTCCGCTCTTTCCGATGGAATGGCGGGCGCTCCGCAGATTACCAAGACGGACTGTCGATCCCGGAGGATGTGCGGAAGATTTGGCGAGCACAATTGCGTTGGAGGCCCGGTGGATGGGTATAAAGGGTGAGCCTACAACGTTGATTTGATTATGGGTTTTCTGCCCACTTCCCGCCTCCCTCCCTTTACCCTTCCTTCTTACCAACACCTTCTCTTCATCCAAACTTATATTCTATTCGATTTGACTTCAATTCCTTCACTTCTCTTTCTATTCCTTCAATTCGACGCTTTCGCGCTTCGACACGGCCTTCGGATTTATTCGGCCTTCGCCCGTCCTTGACTTTGTCGTTGACTCTCAAGTCAATGACTTCTTGTGTGGCTTCAAAATCACCTCTCTTTCATTCAATGAGCTAGCTGACATTCTTTTTCAATTCTAGGCTGTATACTTGATTCTACTACCCCTTCTATTCAAATTCACCGCCGCACTAAAATTCTTGTACCATTTCTTGAGTCCTCAACGTGTTCAATGAAGTGAGCTTCCGTCTGCTCTCAACGATTACTAACCTTTCATTTAGATTTGCTTCTCCTCGTTCTATGCTATCTGAGCTGCAAAATTGCGACTACCTCAACGTCGAACTAACCTCTCAAGTCATATCTCAACGACTTTGTACAGGTAAGTGAACTATTTCTTTGGAGTACCTCAGCCTGACCTTTCATCCAGCTCTTATTCATTTCTAACCTGCATGTGATGCACATTTCGACTGTGTGCGCAAGGTAAGTGAGTTGCTCATCGACTACTTCACCTTTGAAAGACTGACCGTTTGTTAGCTTCGTGAGATGCACATTTCGATTGGGTAGGTTAGTTGTGATACCACTATTATCAACGACCATCAACCATTCCAATAGTTTTGTTTAACCTATTCCTTCAACGAGCCGCATCCAATTCAAGAGTGCCACTTCAAAACTTGAACCCAGATTGACTACCGTGTCGGCTCGGGCATCCTCGGTGAGCCAACTTTTCCTTCGTTTCTTTTCATTCGTTGATTGAATCGTTACAATCTACTTGGATCAGGACTGTTGGGCTGGACTTGGTGAGATTGGGTCGAATTTGTCAACGGTGAGTCAGCTTTTGACTTCGTGACTTTGATTTTGCTGAAGTAGGTCAATGCAAGGTCAATGTTCAAAGTATAACCTCTAGTCCCGCCGTTATAGCCGAAATACTGACTATTTTCATAGTGTTATTCTATCTATCCCTTCAATGGGACGCATTCAGTCCAAGTAATTAACAAGTCAAGACCCTAACCTGGATTGACTTCGGCGTCGTCTCGGGGATCCCCGGTGAGCCGACTTTTCCTTCGTTTCTCTTCAATCACTGATAGAATCGTTAGAATCGATTTGTATCTTCAATGTTGGGTTGTACTCGTTGAGTTTGTGTTGAATTTGTTCTGGTGAGTACGATCTTTTACTTGTGGCGCTGATCTGACTGAAGCCAGTTGAAGGTCGTGCTCCTCTTGTATTGAGTTGGATTTGGGACAAGGTGCGCTTCACTAACCTTTTCGTTGTTCAACTCAATCTGACTTGACCTTCAGGCTCTTCATCGTAGACCTTGCTTTGCGCGAGACCGAAACCATGACAGTATCAGTAAAGGTACGTCTAACTCTTTGTATTTCTCGACACAAAGCAATACTGACTTCACTCTCTTAGATTCCGGAGGCCGAAACCACGCCTCTCTCGCTCCGGCTTCCCGTTTTCTTGAATTCAACGCCGAAACTATGACCCGGTACGCTGAATATCAACTTCTTGCTCTGATAGTTGACTTGAATTTCTAAGGCCGAATCTATATCGGTTCGAATAGCGCGCCAGCGTACCTTTTCACCTGAATATATACCGAAACTATGCCAGTAGTAAGCATTCTTCTGCTCCAATATACCATTCCAAACAATATTGACTTCAAATTTGTACACCCACCTCAGACACCGAAACCTTGCCGCTTCGCATTCAACTAGCTATGTACTTCACCTTCAATACCGAAACTATGCCGAAACTATGCCTCTTTTGCTTCAGGTACGTTTGATTTCGATTCCTTACTCTAAATATTGACCGTCTGACTTGAATTTTGAAGGAATAACCTATGCTAGTTTGAATCGCGCGCGCGCGCGCATACAATCGAAGGTATATATATATACACACGTACATGTCTTTCATCTATTCAGATTCTCAAGTGAGTGAAGTTCAGCTAACCCGAACCGACCCTCAACTGACCTTAAGCTTTCTTTCCTTGTACAGCGCGGTTCATCACCAACTATTCTCGGGAGTCGACGAATTTCTCTCAAGTGAATTTGAAGTCGAAGTACTATTACAAGTATTGTCAACTCGGACTGGATTGAGGTGAGTTTCAGTTCCGTCTGTTTTCTTCGCTTTTCTTTGTTCCTTTCGTTCGTTCGGAGTCACAAAGGTAATTGGAGTCAAGGTTGACTTGAACTCCATATATACTTCATTTTCATCTTGATTCTCGACGGGTAAGCCTTTCTTCATTTCGTCTACCATATTACTGTGTTCAACACCAAGGCACCTACACTTTCCTTTCCAGACTTTCGGCTCAATTCTGGATTTGCGGATTTGTTTCACCCGAGCGAGTCGATTCGTTTCGACTCGCGTTGGCTTTGAATTGAATCTTAGTTCCAGAGGTAAGCTTTCCTTTCACCTCTTCATTCTCCTCGTGCGCTGACAACTCATCTCAGCGCACAGTTCATCGCCGCAAATCTCCAGTTTGACTCACACCCTCGGGATGGGCAGCTTCGCTTCGATACAGGTGAGTTTTATCTTCTCTTCTTTTCATTTCATCTTCGATTGGTTTGATTCACTGTACTCGAGTCGTACGCCGCCGTTTATCATTTACTCACTGACGATTCACCTTCAGATGTTCTTGGGATCTGAAAACAAATTCATTTCATTCAAATCGACTACCTACGTACAGAATAGCTACGTTATCGACTGTATCGACATTTTCTTTTGACGTCCCGATTCCGCCACCCACCCCCGTCCTTCCCACCTCGTCCCGCCGCGAACGCGCAACCACCCTCCTGCGCCGCTCCCTTCGCGTTGCTGGAATTCACGCGACTCGCTTGAAGTTGATCTGTATAGGTAGGTAAGATTTGCCTCCTAGAAATTGAACGCACTCACTTGAGTTGATCGTAGCGCGGCATTCCGATCGAGTCGGCGCGCGTAGACGACGATGTCGGCGTTGAGAGTGACGAGGAGGAGGGCGACGGCTGCGGGCCGCGCTGATCTGCATACTCGGATGAGTAAAGTCTGCCCTTTATTTGCCGTCAAAACAAAGAATTCACTCACATTTGATTTTCAGCGCGAGTTTCCGAGTCGGCGCGCGTAGCGCCGACGTGACGATGTCGGCGTCGTTGACGGCGAGGGTGTCGGGAGGGCGGTGGCGGCGTCGATTGGTGATTGGTGCGCGGGAGGGCCATGAAGGGTGGAGTTGGGAGGGCTTCGAGAGAGAGCGAAAGGTGGGAGGGAGGGTGCGAGGGTGCTGCGTGTGTCGGAGTTGGCGTCGGCGGCGAATCAGGTCGCGGCGGGGGGGGGGCGGTGGAGGCGGCGGGTACATGTAGAGGTGGGGAAGGGAGTGGCTACAGAGGGGAGGGAAGTTGTCAGTAGGGTGCGGGAAGGCGAAGGCGGGGCGGGGCATACCTTGATCTGTATGTAGTCCTTCTTTTTGTACGTAGGCATGCGTCGGCGTCGACTCCGTGAATGGTGTCGGCGTCAGAGAGGCGGAGGTTGGGGCTGCGGATCTGGGGTATTGGACGAAGGGGACGGGAGGTGGTGCGATCGCGAGGAGAGGAGAGGGCGGCTAAAAAAATCATCAGCACGGAGACTAAACGAGTCAGCGGCGGCAACGCACGCTCGCGGGCTGCGACTTGGAAGCCAAGGCGTCGGGCTGAAGCAGGTGGTGGTGAGGAGTTGAGGAGACGTGGTGTTGAAGGGAACGACGTTAGCGTTGTTGTTGGTGTCGATGTCGACGCGTCGAAACGAGCTTGTCGGTGTTGTCGGCGTCGACGGTGTCGAGGAGAGAAGTGGGCGGCGTCTTGGGGGTGAGAACACGGAGGGTGCGAGGTGAGGAGAGAGTGGACGCGAGGGGGGAGGTGGGTGGGCGGCAGGTCGAGAGGAGGTGAAGCGATGACACACGTTTGTGACGTGTTGTCGTGTTTGTTGAGAATTCGCACGGCACGGAATCAAATCCGTCCGTGACTTATACGAAGAGTTCAACGTTCAACTTTCAGGTCTTCAGGTCCATGAAGACGCCGAAGAGCAACGGAAGAATGAGCAAGAAATGAGCAAGAAAGCGACTCCGCGAGTCGGATGCGCTGACTGGACTCTTCAGAGTCTCTTCAGCCACGGCGATGACCGGCAATGGCCGAAATCTAAAGTTAGGGTTTGGGATCAGTGAGCTTTTCTCTCTTGCTTTGCACATACTTTTTCTGACTGTGGCCGACACTACTGTAGACAGCACCGCAGACTAGAGTGACGCAAAGGTTATGCCCAACGACGCGACCCTTATCGAACCACCATGAAAACGAGGGACCACGCTAATCTATAAGTACGCACCTGAATCAATTGCAACTGCTGCGTTCCTCAGGCTGCTGCCAGCATCTTAGGCTGAGGTGGAAACAGTTGATGCCTCCAAGTATATCGGAAGGAGGGGAGGAAGAACGATCACTGCACAGTTTTAGGGCCGTGAACTTGAGGGCATAGGACATCGTCATCGTCGCATGACTCACTGTGAGTCAAATCAAATTTCCTTGAATTTCCCCCCATTTCAGCCAGTACTCTCACCTCAAGATGAGCAAACCTATATTCTGGCTCCGCTGCGAAACCAAGGAACTCGAACGCCGCGCCGCTTTGGCGCCCATCGCTGCCAAACGCCTCATCGAGGCAGGTTTTACCGTCTTTGTTGAACGCGACGAACAACGGACGTTCGACGACTCTGAATACGAAGCGTACGTCGAATCATGGCTTGGTCCCATGATGACCTGAATAAAATTTCATTCAGAGCGGGCTGTACCCTAGTGGATCACAATTCATGGCGTGCCGCACCATCGTCGGCAACGATCATAGGACTCAAGGAGCTCCAAGAATCCACCGAGCCCCTCGCACATAAACACATCTACTTCGGTCATTGCTACAAGAAACAAGCCGGGTGGTCATCCATCCTCTCTCGTTTCCACCGTGGAGGGGGTACGCTCTACGACATCGAATTCCTCACCGACACGACGGGGCGACGCGTCGCCGCGTTTGGCTTCCATGCGGGATTCGCTGGGGCTGCGGTTGGTGCGTTGGCATTTGCAAAGCAGAGCGAGGGTGAGAAGCTGGGGCGATTAAACGCGTTCGAGACGGAAGCGGCTATGGTGAAGACAGTTGAAGAGGCGTTGGGGAAGCAAAATGTCAAGGTGTTGGTTATTGGTGCGTTAGGACGCTGTGGAAGCGGAGCAGTCGAATTATTTCAAAGAGCCGGGGTCCCAGAGTGAGTGTTTTTTCCCTCTGACTTCCAATTCTAACTCGAAGTTCTTAGCGACAACATCATCAAGTGGGATATGGCGGAGACCGCGAAGGGCGGCCCGTTCAGCGAAATTCTGGACGTTGACATATTCGTCAACTGTATCTACCTCAGCAGCCAGATCCCACCCTTCATCACTCGGGAACAGCTAATCGCGGCCGGTCCTCAACGGCGTTTGTCTATCATCGTGGACGTCAGCTGCGATACGACGAATCCTTTCAATCCGCTGCCCGTCTACAGCATCAATACGACGTTTATCGAGCCAACGGTGCCTGTGGACGTAGGGTCCGTGCTCGTTTCATGTTCTATATCGATTCATAGTGTGACACTATTTTCTCTTTTAGCGCTTCAAATCCACCCATCTCCGTCGTGTCAATCGACCATTTACCCGCACTCGTTCCTAGAGAGGCGTCAGAAAAATTCAGCCAGGACCTCCTGCCTTCGTTGTTGGATTTCGCCAATACCCAGACCTCGCATGTGTGGAGCGCCGCAGAAAAGATTTTCAGGGAAAAGATGCAGGAGGCCGCAGTCGTGGAGGGATTAGTATGATTTCGTGGTGCAAGAGAGCGAATCGCTAGCTAACAAATATATTGGATGATTTGCTCTGGAATCCGCACTCATCTGCTTTCCGAACCCTTGTTTGGCCAGAGTTGAACGGGGACTTCAACCGTCTGAAAGTGACATCGCAAGGGCCACGTTCTTCCTCCTCATCTAAGAAAATCCAGAGCGGTATCCGAGTTTCTTCCGACCGATTATTCATATTCACTTACCCTCTCATTCTTTCCTCCACTCAGAACCATTTCACCGTTTACTTGAGAAAACCTGCCAAGGCCGAACACGGCAATATCAGCCCGAGTCAAAGGCCGAGTTCTTACCAATTACCGTCGCCAAGGCTGCGGGTCCCGAGAATCTATATAAATCGCGAAGAATCGGGCACTGAGAAGCCATCGAAATCCCAAATCATGTCTACCACAGAGATTAAGCGTGTTGTAGTCGACTCAGGCATCTCAGTGTTCTATCGCACTGCGTCCCCAGAAAATAATTCTTCAGCCCCAACCGTCCTCCTCCTACACGGTTACCCCACATCCTCCCACCAATATCGCAATCTGATCCCCATCCTCTCGAAACATTACCGCGTCATTGCGCCAGACCTCCCTGGATTCGGGTTCACCACCGTACCAGCGGAACGAGAGTACACCTACACCTTCGCCTCTCTGGCTACCACTATCGGCGCTTTCCTCGACGCCCTTTCAATCAAATCATTCGCCGTGTACATCTTTGACTACGGCGCGCCCGTCGCCCTACGCCTCGCTCTCCAACGGCCTGAAGCCATTACCGCGATCATCTCGCAAAATGGCAACGCATACGAGGACGGCCTCGGCGCAGGATGGGCGCCAATCCGTAAATATTGGGAGAGTGGTTCCGTGGAGGACAGAAAGATCGTCAACGACGGCGTCGTCACATTCGAAGCAACTAAATGGCAGTATACACATGGTACGCGCGATCCCGAGGCCATCGCGCCGGAATCGTACACACTCGACTGGGCGCTTCTCCAGCGGCCAGGCAACCTCGACATCCAGCTCGATTTGCTGTATGATTATCAGAACAACGTGGCTTTGTATCCACAATTTCAAGAATATTTCCGGAAGAGCCAGGTACCGCTGCTGGCTGTGTGGGGGAAGCACGACCCGTTCTTCATTCCACCTGGGGCGGAGGCTTACAAGCGGGATTTGCCCAAGGCGGAAGTTGTGTTTCTGGATGCAGGGCATTTCGCGGGGGAGACGGAGACAGCGGAGATTGCAGGTCTGATGCTCAGGTTTTTGGAGCAGGTATTTGCGTGATTAAATTCTAGAAGGACCACACCAAGCATTAAGCATGTATTATCTCATGGCAGTACCATTGTCAACATTCCACCCATTATTTGAACTTCCTGAGGCGGTTTATTGCTCTCATCTTTGTACAATGCTATCAAGTCGGCGGCCTGCTCTGCGCCATTCTACCAAAGTTGAAGGGAATCAGAAACAGAATGCGTTGAGGGTGGATTCTGCACAGACCTCTTCCAACCAATTCACGAGACCGGGGAGCTTTCCGCGCGACGTAAGATCTAGGGGTCTCCGGGAATTTCTGAGCGCATCGAAAAGCTCCACTGATGGCTCTGCCGTGCAAACGTGGTAATCCCAGTAATCGCAGGCATAGAAAATATCCCTGCTTTCGAAATTGATATTCGTTCCGAACATGATAGACCTACGCACCGTGCGTCTGGAGTATTGCCAATCAAGCACCATTGAGCGACCAATGCATGGTACTTAGCAATGTCGATCTGGGTCAGTATCGATTCTTCGAAAGACTGGGGAAATTTGACGTTTGAGGAGTATGTAATGCTTGTACTCGTGTCTTCGAAATGAGAGAATACAGGCTCTAGTGTGGCTGCTACTTGCTTCCAATCCATTCCGAGAAGACGGGAAATCTGAAGCACCGAAGGTGGGTCGTGGAAGACTGCAGATATGCCTAGTATATGGAGGAGCAGAGGATCGAATGATGTGAGGTTGTTGTAATCGATTTGAATTAAACCAGGTGCATCCTGATCATGATCAATATTAGACAGAAAAGCGCGAACTTGAATTGTGGATTCTCACGTTGACGGATGCGGTATATGTTGGCGGAAGAGGTACAGGATCCGATGGATATACCCCAGCCGTGGCGGGGTCAGGTCGCTGAATAGCGGATAGAGAATCACTGGTCAAAGGGTTTTGACACTGCCGACTACCGTCACATTCGATTTGAGCCATTTGCTTCAGAATCTTGTGTGCTCTTTGCTGTATGTTCGGTTGAATCAGTGCCTAAAAGGCATTTGAATCAGCGAAATAAATTTTCCAGAGGTGAACAGTCGGGTGAAAACCTCCAATGACTGGCGAATTTGGACTTGCAATTCTCGAATTTTCAGGCAGCTCTGCGCATCCGAGAAGATTTGACGGAATAAACTCTGCAAGAGACTCTCCGAAGCAAGCTTGTTCAGCTCCAGTAACAACCTGCACACAGAGAGAGAGAGAGAGAGTTGATCAGCGAGTCACAGTAAAGACGATATACTCGAAGAACGTACGAAACAAGTCTGTCCAAGCCTCGCAGCGTATCAGTTGTCTGCGAAGTTTGAGACTCAAGAACCACATGAATGAGTTCGCGTATCTTCTGGGCAAGCTGGCGAAAAACTGCCTTATTGTGACACACGCGCTGAAAAAAATCAGGAATATATATGCGACGCCGTACTATGCTTGCTCACCTGTACAACAGGTATCACTGCGAGCGATAATACTCGTTGAGCGATAGGCGTTCTGACGCGCGGGGTCAACTTCCGCATTGCGAGAACAAGAGTACGAGTAGGGGGACGATGGGGTGTACAGCAAGAGAACAAACGAAGAGCTGAAATACCAATACCATCTGTGCAAGGAGGATACCATGAGGCGGAGAGGCCAATTTTGTACGACAGGCAGACTGTTCGCCCGAGTACTAATTGTCTCGATGCACAGAAAGCGAGTGTGGCCATGAACTGTTGGTAAGAATTTCTGAGATGGCATTGAATCTGTGCTCCAAGCCCTTGCAGCGGGCCGTTTAAACTGGCAACAAAAAATTTGCTTTTTTCCCAATTTTTTCCGACTTTTTTCTTCAAAGAAGGATCGACTTTCAGGAACTGGAAGAAGACGAGACAGAATTTCAAACGGAGTCCGAACCACAACTTGATATGTGACATATCATTAGAGTAGAAGAGCTCGAGAACGTGCGCAAAGGGTCCTGAAGGAGAGCGGAAGATCCGTAGCCGGCAGGCAGTGATGTGACAATCGTGACACTCAACCTCTTCCAGCCTCTTCCTGAACTCTCCTGAACTTCATTCAGTAGGCTGGCTTGCAGCTCTTCCCGTGTCTTTTGGCTCTTGCATATCCCAAAATTATGAAACAACAAGGCTTCTTTCTGCTACACTGAAACTGGAGCCGTTGAGCGCCAGAGCCTCCGTCCGTTCACGTTCATGCTGCCTGTCATAACCGGGCGACATAGCCCAGTGGGTGCTGCATGCGCGAGGGCAGTTCTACAGCTGCTGTGAACTTGACAGAGACGCCCAAACAAGCGCGCATCATCGGCCTTATTCTCATCTTCTGACGCCCCGCAATCTCTCTAGGTCTGTTTTCTGATGCGGCGGCTTCTGACTGGGGTTTCTCTCTCTTCGTCGGACGTCGGTGTTCACCGGTCCCGAAGATGCCGAGCCTCGATGCACGCAAGATTACCTTTCCTCATCGAAGAACAGTTCCAATTTATCGTCGCATCCCCCTTCTCGATCTTGTCCTAGGCGCCAAAGTAGGCCGTCAATTTTTTGGATTGTCCCGACACCAAAGGATACTGTATATCCTTCTCAGTTGAGATATGAAAGACGAAGCCCATGGGGATCCGACAAGGCCGACGTTTGCATCCTGCCTGCTTTTCTGTAGAGGCTTGACTCACCGATCGACTCTGGCATTGTCTCCGCTCAGCAATCTGTTGTCTTTTTCTTTTTCTTTTGGCCAGTCTAACCATATTTCGTCTTTGGACCGAACTACGTAGCCGCTTAGAATTGCATTGCCCAAGTTTCTGCTTGTCGGTATGGCGGCTCCAAGTTCCCTCCTTCCTCATCCCGACACCGTCGGAACCAATTTGGAACTGCATTCCTGCTGTCTGGCCTTGAATTGGTGGCCATGGGAAACTTCTTAATTGACTTTCAGCTGTCAAGGCTGTGGTTCCGCCCCGCCGCTGACCTCATGAATGGTTTTCAACCTGAGGTGACACAGAGATAAATTGTATTGGACTCACCCAAACCTAAAAATTATTCCGTAATTTTTTCTGGGGTATATCTAGCTGCGATTATGTTCTCAATCGATAACTCAACATCCCCTCCTCTGGTTTTCGGCGACTCCAGAAAGCAAATTCACGACTCCAGCCCAGACCTCGCCTGTGTGGAGCGCCGCAGAAAAGATTTTCAGGGAGAAGATGCAGGAGGCCGCAGTCGTGGAAGGGTTAGTATGATTTCGTGGCCGTAGTTCATAAATGCATTGGATGAAATCTGCGGCTATGGTGCTCCCTGACAAGAAGTCTTTGCCCAGCATGTATTCCGTAGCACTCTCTGTCGTAGTTAGCTTGAATATAATCGCTTTGACTTCTAAAAAAGGAAATTTCCAGCCACCGACACGCTCACCGCACGACTAAGCTCGCCGCGCGACCAAGGTCGCAAGCGACTTGCCAGCCCCAAACTTATAGTTTTTCGGAGCCGATCTCAAAAGGATATATTTTCTATCTACATACAACCGAGAAGAAAAATTCGATTTTACGACGTTTGAGATGCCCGTTTCCCGCTCCGTTTAGGGCATCTCTACCGACGCTAATCTACAGCGGGGATATCAGAATCTACAGATCTACCTGCTCACTACTGGGGTAAGGACCCTGAATTCGGTACGTACTGAAATTTACAAGTCTCACTCACCTGTTGCAAAGTTGAAGTCCGCGTTAAGCTTGGAATTTGAAGTGCCAGCTCCTCGTCTTCTGAACAGCCAGAGTCCGCAAGCAGAAGCGTCAATAGGAGAAACTCATCAAGTTGCGACGGCCGAACAATTGAAGAACTTGAAGATCATTCTTCAAGTGTCTTGGAGAAACTTGAAGATTCCGACGGCGCCGCGCAGCGGAAGAAATCTTGGACTTATCAAGGAATTGGTTAGATTTGAGAAGGAGATAGGCATAGCACCGCACTCACCAATCGAGCCGCGCAGCGAAGAAAAATTTCTTCGACCTTGCGGACTTGAGAAATTTGACTAGGTTGGCAGTGATATCTTGAGATTATGAGCCGCGCAGCGGAAAGAAAAGAATTTGTAACTCGAAATCAGTCTCAAAGCGGTTCGAAGAGATGACAATACACGCACCTAAGTACCATAGAGTCCAATTGTCGCTCGCGGGAACGCGAAATGTCGAATTTCCGAAACAGGTGTTGGGGGTTAAGTATTGATGATGAAGTGCCCCGCGTAGCGGGAGGAAAAATTTCTAGAAGTCTTGAGTTAGTGGGGAATCAAAGACAATGAGGGGAAGAACGCACCTCAACGAGGGCCGAAATCGTCGCTCGGCGGACGGCGAAATCTCGAATTTTGATGTTGGGACTTGGTGGTGATGATGTGGCCGCGCAGCGGGAAATTTTTGGTTCTGAGGGGGGAAATTAGTATAGAAAGCATGTAGAATAGGGGAATGGACGCACGTAGGCCTGTAAAGGGGCTCAACATGTGGCTCGGCGAAAGTCGAAATCTCGAGTCTTGAATTTGAGGCGGCGGCTACACTAATAGTGGTTGCGGACATGAAATAAGAGTTACTCACGTACCTTATTTGAAGAACAACCCGCTCGCGGGACGTCGATAGGTATAATAATCGACGTGCACGACGTGTGGCTGCGTTGGGTAATACGTTGGAAAGAGTTGAAACAAAAGAAACGAAAACTTACCTCACCCCAGCTAACCGGCGTCAAGAGAATTCTGCCGTAAATCACAGAACTCTGGTGAGAACTTGAAAGAAATCGTTATGACGAAGAGAATCTGAAGGGAGGAATACCAAGCTCACCAGAATTTTCGCTCGCCAGACGGCGATATCTCGTGACAAAGCAATAGCGCCGCTTCGCGGCGCGGCGCTACGTCGTCCGGGGCTCAAGAACTACCTGCGGGCTGCAGGGCTTGCTGCTTGAAAAGTCGGGGGGCAGTATTAGCCTGCCGGCGGCTCAAAATTTTCAGAAAATACGCCTCAAAAAGGTGAAAAAATGAAGCAAAAGATGACTCACCCGAGGTCCCGCTCGCGGGACGTCGATACATCGTGTCGAGGTATAGCGCCGCTTCGCGGCGCGGCAGCGACGGCGGCAACAGCAGCGCGTTGGCGAGGTGGGCGGGCAACCCGTTACTGTTCGCGTCGGGGGCGGGGGTTAGCCTGCCGGCGGCCAAATTCCCGTGAAAAAATGGCTGAAATAGTGCCAAAAGTTGGGTACAAAAAGGGTAAAGAAAACTCGCCTGAGTCAACCGTGTTGCTCGGCGGACGCCGATCCGTATAGTCAACGCATTGGCGGCGCTTTGACGAGGAGGTGAACTTGATAAACAGCTAAGGAACAATGTTCAGTTAGAAAGAGACGGATGAATAGGGTCAAAACTTATAGAGGAATGGACGAAGAGAAATTTCTGAAGGCGAAGTGGAGGGGGGATGGTGGTGGTGCGGAGCCAAGAGGTGAGTTTGGTCCTGTATGTGCATTGGCATCGGTTGAGTTGTCCGTCACAACACAAAATCAAGCCAAAATCAAACTCAACGTACTATAAATCATTGGAAACTCAAATCAATTGGACTTGAGAAGCTAATACCTCCAAGCGAAATGCGATGAAAGCGCACCCACCCTTGCGTTCAGTTCCGAAGAACTAGAGTTGTTCAGGCTTGAGCTCACTGCATAGGTTCATTATGAAAATCTGAATGCCCGCCTTTGACTTGACTGGAACGAAGAAAAAACAATACATTTACCGCTGAGAATTCGACGATCCGGCAGCATAACGTTGTGACTGTTTCAAATTTTGCAATCATTGATGCAGCTTAGGAAAACCTAGCCACAGCAAAACGAAACGACGAAAGCTTCGTTCAAGCAGAGCCCAGGCAAAGGCAGCAGTAAGGAATCATAGACGAGTTAGAACTCCTAGGAAGCAAGATGCCAGGGGAGGGTCAAGGATTGGGGTCGGTCCAAGCGTTAGCGAGCCCTTTCCGGGCAATCACACGAGCTTCAAGTGCTGCCGAGCTTTGGTTGTATGGGCGCGGCCGCCAGAACGTCATTGAGAAGGCTTGAAGAAGTCCCAGAGTTTTGGTGCCAGAGGAATAAGCGAGCCGTTTCCACGTTGAACCAGAAAGACGGCGAGCCTCGCCCGAAGTGTCGGCGAGAACGCCGCGATCTGCGCGAGATGACGAGAGGAAGCAAGAAGAAAAAGCGAAAATTGATCGCCCTCGAGGTCACGTGATCTTATGTTCGACTTTCGGTTTTTTCGGTCCGCCAACCCCGTAAGTCAATTTTGCTGCGTCCTCGCAATTCCCAACGGAGATATGTCAACTCTTGCTCTCGACTCTCATGATCTTTTCCCTCTGCGGCACACCTACGGTCTCGGTCGACTCGGGCGACTTCAAGAACATTACGAGTGACTTACCCAACGTGAATCTGGCTCCATTTGGTCTGCGCGGCGGTCGGAAACGGCTGGAACGACGATTATGCGCAATTCAAAAAACGGAGGTCCAGGTGAATTCCTCCGCGGTTACATCACGTCACATTAGCCGATATCAAGTTTCTCGGTTACTGCGCGACAGCGGGGAGCATTTTGAGGCGATTGGAGCGGGAACGGCGTACGGACGAATTTCTGTGCGTTTCCGCATGTCTTCGTCTATATCCCCGTATTGGGCTGACCTATCCAAGCCTTTCAACTTTCAAAAATTTTATTTTGTTACTCCGCTTGTTTGGTGCGGTTTCCAGAGCTCTTGAACGCCTTGAATGCGTCAGACCCCGAATTCACCCCTCTCCCAAACCTCCGCTCTCCAGCACTCAAACCCCCCTGATCAACACTTCTTAATATGGAAATATGATCCGTTCTACAATCAAAGAAGCTCTGTAGGTGCGTGGCAGCTTCCATGCGGTTTAACGCAACTTACGAATATTTCAATTCTTTTCACGCATTCAGTCGAGGTCGCCGCGACAGCGCCCGAGCGCCATCTGACTCATGCTACTGCGGAGGTGCTCTGTCGGGGCAAGATGCCCGTGAAGAATTTGGAGAATGGCGCCATATTTCGGCGAGCTGGGGGCCGGTGGGCTGTATATAAGGCAGGTGAGTTTGACAATCAGAGCATGGGTTTCTTCCCTCCTACTTGCCCTCTCTCGCTCTAACCCTTTTATTTGCTTCCCTGTTGAAGTACTTCAAGTTCTCGTTCGCTTTTGAAGCCTTCAACTCGAGTTCAACTTCAATTCGCAGTTGAGTTGTTTAGGTGCGCAACTTACTTTTTCTTTGATTCAACTTCGCTGACTTTCTTATACCTTCAACTCAAGCTCAATACAAGCTTATTTGAGTTGAATGGTGACGTTTCAGCAATTGCTTTCGGTTGCAATCATCGTCCAATGCCCTCACCGACCTATTTGCTTTAATACGCTCAGCTTACTTTGTCTTGGTGTTGTATTCAAGGTGCGTCGTATTGACTTTGTCTGGCTCTTCGCTCGCTAACCTTTCAATTATAGTCCTATAATGATAATGTCTTGAATTCACTTCGTTCCTTTCCAATTCGTTCAACTCGTATCGTATGAACCTGATTCAATTCTCGTTTGACTGGTACTGACAATTTTGAACCTCAGGTACTTATTGCACATTTTGTCTTCAAAACTGTCCCCAAATCATAGTAAGGCATCGTTTCTTCAACCATAATTGGTTATCTGACCTCGTCATTCAATGTCTAGTTCAATTCTTTGGTTCAACTCGGAATTTCGGGCTTCTCGGTCAGCCGCGTTCATTCAATTTTCACTTCGTTTACTGACTTGATTCGTTTATATTGCTCTATAATGTGATTCTTCTGTTAAGTTGCAACTGTCCTTAAGATTATGAAGCGTCACCGCGCTCGGATTCAAGATTGGCTTCAAATTTTGTTCAAACCGGTTGATTTTGATAGAATCAGCGGGATCGCAGTTCGTTTAGGTGCGCAATTCGTTAGCCACACATCCCATTACTCTAACAATTGAATACTAGGTTCGAAACGTTCACTCCAACGCAAATTTATACGGAAACTATGTCGGTTCGTAATAATATCCGTAAGTGACGCTTGACTGCCAAGTTGCACTGACCTTGTACTTTGACTCGTATAGGCCGAAGTCATGCTTGTTTTGGTTCACGACGCGTAAACTACGCCAGTATGCATTCAGGTGAGTTCATTTTGCCCGTATGAACGAATGCCCGTTGAGTGAGTTGTATTCTGAAGTCATGGAATGCTGAAATAATGCAAGTCTGGATTGTATACCGAAATTATGATGGTGCGTGCTAACTCTCTTTTCAATTCGCATCTAATGCTGACTTCAATTCAGCCTTTGTATCCCTCTAGACCGAAACTATGATAGTTTGAAGTCAGCTTCGACGCTCGTGAACGCCGAGATTATGTTCGTATATCTGTAGGTAAGCTTCTTTTGCTCGTGGATATGAATGTTCGACCGTTTAACTCTGATTTAGAAATTAGAATGCATAGAATGCCGAACATGTGCTACTTGAAGTCGCGCGCGAGAGGTATGTGTGTTGTCATTTCAATTGACTACATACATGTTGACTTGACGTTCGTCCGATAGTAACCTTTCTAGTTCAGTTCCTTCATCCTGTTCCACTCAAGGCCGTCTACATTCAAACCGACTCAATGCAGGTAAGTCTTGATTGAAGCTCTCTATCTCGTTGACTTAACCACTCGAAGTGTATGCAGCATCTCTTCATTCGCAAGATATGTCATCCCCGTTTTCTGCCTCATTTTTCTCGGTTCAGTACTCTATCTCCACCCACATGCCATTCGATGCGCGGCCTAAAACTATCTCGAGTCATATCATCAGTAAGTCCAACGTTCATTCTCCTTCCTCGTTCCAAACAACCAACTCATACATCTCGTCTTCAGGTGTGGCGCGATTCGCCGTAAGTAATTAAGTTTGCTTCTTGTCCGTTCGAGCGCAACAGGTAAGCATGCAATACTCTTTCGTCAGTCCTCTCAATCTTGACTGATTTGCACCTCAGGAAATCTGTTCTTCTATCTTGTTCTTTCTTTCCGTTCCGTTCCGCTTTATTTCGAGGTGAACGCGCTAGTTGATTTCAAATGAGTTTCAATGCTGTTCTTACTACGGACTTGCTCAGTTTCTTTGAATCTGGCTTTCTTCTGCAGGATCAAGTTGAATGGCGCTCATCCTACATCTTTGTGAGTAATTTCCGTTTCAATACCGTTCCCTCGATTCACGCTGACTCAAAGTTGCAGGCTTATTGTTTAGCAGAAAACCGATATATTAGCTCTAAATGGTTAGTTTACATAGTACACGCCGCGCTGCAGTCCCACGCCTCCGCCACTTCCGTCGGCGCGACGAATCAGCCATTCACTCGGACGCCGCGACAGCGGCGTGGGACCGACGGTCGACGCGGAATCTGCAAACAGGAGAAAGATGAGGTGAGTTTGAATCTGATTTTTGTCGATTTGAAGAGAAACTTACGGTTTTCGAGGCAGCGCGCGAGTTTCGGCGCCGAGTGGGTTTTGGCGCGTGGAGCGGCGGGATTGGGCGGCGTACGGGTGCGGAGATGGGCGAGGAGGCGTCGAGGGCGGAGGCGTCGAGCACGTATGCAGTTTTGATTTTGAGTTTCGAGTTTATCGGGGGGAAGGGGCGGGAGCGCTGTGTCGGCGCGGGAAGTGTCTTGAAGAGGTTGAGGGTGGAATTGGCGGCAGCGAAGAGGGGTGGGCCGAGTTGGTGGTGTCGGGTGTGGGGGTTGAGAGGGGAGGCCTTAAGGGAGGGGCTCGAAGTCGCGCTGAGAGTAGGGGAGGAAGGCGGAGGGGAGCGGGTCGGTGGTATTACGGGTATATGAAAGGGAAGCGGCAGAGCTTGGGGGAGAGCGACGTGGCGTCAAGGGGAGAGTCGGGAAAGGGGAATCGGCGCGTTGGAAGGCGGAATGTCGTCCGGCACCGCCCCAGACGACGATGTCGGCGTTGAGAGCGGCGAGGAGGACGGCGGCTGCGGGGCGCGCTGGTCTGCATACTCGGGTGAGTAAAATGTGCCGCTTATTTGCCGTCAAAACAGAAAAACTCACCTTAATTCAATTTTCTAGCCCAATTTCGAGTCCGTCGTCGCGTGTGGGCGCTGCAGCGTCGTCGCAGTTGAGGGTGTCGGGAGGGCGGCGGCGCCGGCGGTTGGTGCGCGGGAGGGACATGAAGGGTGGAGTTGGAAGGGCGTCGAGCTTGGGATGGCGGGAAGGTGGGGAGGGAGGGTGCTGCGAGTGTCGGTGTTGGTGTCGGCGGCGAATCAGGTCGCGGCGGGGGGGGGCGGTGGAGGCGGCGGGTACATGTAGAGGTGGGGAAGGGAGTGGCTACAGAGGGGAGGGAAGTTGTCAGTAGGGTGCGGGAAGGCGAAGGCGGGGCGGGGCATACCTTGATCTGTATGTAGTCCTTCTTTTTGTACGTAGGCATGCGTCGGCGTCGACTCCGTGAATGGTGTCGGCGTCAGAGAGGCGGAGGTCGGGGCTGCGGATCCGTAGGTGGTGGCAGAAGGGTTCGGGACGTGTTGCGAACGCGAGGAGAGGAGAGGGCGGCAGGAGAAGTGGATGTGGCGAAAAAAAATCATCAGTACGGAGACTAAACAAGTCAGCGGCGACAACGCACGCTCGTAGGTTGCGACTTGGAAGCCAAGGCGTCGGGCTGAAGCGGGTGGTGAGGAGTTGAGAAGACGTGGTTTTGAAGGGAACGCCGTTAGCGTTGTTGTTGGTGTCGATGTCGACGCGTCGAAACGAGCTTGTCGGTGTTGTCGGGGTCGACGGTGTCGAGGAGAGAAGTGGGCGGCGTCGTGGAGGCGAGAACACGGTGGGTGCGAGGTGAGGAGAGAGTGGACGCGAGGGAGGTGGGTGGGCGGCAGGTCGAGAGGAGGTGAAGCGATGACACACGTTTGTGACGTGTTGTCGTATTCGCACGGCACGGAAGCAAATCCGTCCGTGACTTATACGAAGAGTTCAACTTTCAGGTTTTCAGGTCCATGAAGACGCCGAAGAGCAACGGAAGAATGAGCAAGAAACGAGCAAGAAAGCGACTCCCTCTTCAGAGTCTCTTCAGCCACGGCGATGACCGGCAATGGCCGAAATCTAAAGTTAGGGTTTGGGATCAGTGAGCTTTTCTCTCTTGCTTTGCACATACTTTTTCTGACTGTGGCCGACACTACTGTAGACAGCACCGCAGACTAGAACGACGCGAAGGGTATGTCAAACGACGCCTCATCGGACGACTAGGAAAACGAGGGACTATGCCACTCATGAGTACGCACTTGAATCAATTGCAACTGCTGCATATAGCCTGCGTTCCTCAGATTGCTGCAGCAACTTAGGCTGAGGTTGAAACAGTTGATGCCTCAGGGTATATCGAAAGGAGGGAAGGAAGAGCGGTCACTGTACAGCTTTAGGGCCGTGAACTTGAGAACATAGGACATCGTCATCGTCGCATGACTCACTGTGAGTCAAATCAAATTTCCTTTGAATTTCCCCCAACCCATTTCAGTCAGTACTCTCACCTCAGAATGAGCAAACCTATATTCTGGCTCCGCTGCGAAACCAAGGAACTCGAACGCCGCGCCGCTTTGGCGCCCATCGCTGCCAAACGCCTCATCGAGGCAGGTTTTACCGTCTTTGTTGAACGCGACGAACAACGGACGTTCGACGACTCTGAATACGAAGCGTACGTCGAATCAGGGCCGGGTCCCAATGATGATCCGAATGAACTCTGATTCAGGGCGGGCTGTACCCTAGTGGATCACAATTCATGGCGTACCGCACCATCGTCGGCAACGATCATAGGACTCAAGGAGCTCCAAGAATCCGCCGAGCCGCTCGCACATAAACACATCTATTTCGGCCATTGCTACAAGAAACAAGCCGGGTGGCCATCCATCCTCTCTCGTTTCCACCGGGGCGGGGGTACGCTCTACGACATCGAATTCCTCACCGACACGACGGGGCGCCGCGTCGCCGCGTTTGGCTTTCATGCGGGATTCGCTGGGGCTGCGGTCGGTGCGTTGGCATTTGCAAAGCAGAGCGAGGGTCAGAAGCTGGGGCGATTAAATGCGTTCGAGACGGAAGTGGCTATGGTGAAGACAGTCGAAGATGCGTTGGGGAAGAAAAATGTCAAGGTGTTGGTTATTGGGGCATTAGGACGATGTGGCAGCGGAGCAGTCGAATTATTTCAAAGAGCCGGGGTGCCAGAGTCAGTGTTCTTTCCCCTTTGATTCTCAATTCTAATCCGATGTCCTCAGGGACAACATCCTCAAGTGGGATATGGCGGAGACCGCGAAGGGCGGCCCGTTCAACGAAATCCTGGACGTTGACATATTCGTCAACTGTATCTACCTCAGCAGGCAGATACCCCCGTTCATCACTCGGGAACAGCTAATCGCGGCCGGTCCTCAACGGCGTTTGTCCATCATCGTGGACGTCAGCTGCGATACGACGAATCCTTTCAATCCGCTGCCCGTCTACAGCATCAATACGACTTTTATTGAGCCAACGGTGCCTGTAGACGTAGGGTCAGTGCTCGTTTCATGTTCTATATCGATTCATAGTGTGACACTATTTTATCTTTTAGCGCTTCAAATCCACCTATCTCGGTCGTGTCAATCGACCATTTGCCTGCACTCGTTCCTAGAGAGGCGTCAGAAAAATTCAGCCAGGACCTCCTGCCTTCGTTGTTGGATTTCGCCAATACCCAGACCTCGCCTGTGTGGAGCGCCGCAGAAAAGATTTTCAGGGAGAAGATGCAGGAGGCCGCAGTCGTGGAGGGAGTAGTATGATTTCGTGGCGCAAAAGGTCGAATCGGTAGCTAACAAATATATTGGATGATTTTCTCTGGAATCCGCACTCATCTGCTTTCCGAACCCGTGTTTGACCAGAATTGAACGGGACCTTCAACCGTATCACGAAGGCGAACGTTCTTCCTCCTCATCTAAAAAAATCCAGAGCGGTATCGTTTCTTCCGAGCGATTATTTATATTCACTTACCCTCTCATTCTTTCGTCGACTCAGAACCATTTCATCGTTTACTTGGGAAAATCTTGCCAAGGCCGAACACGGCAATATCAGCCCGAGTCAAAGGCCGAGTTCTTACCAATTCCCGTCGCCAAGGCTGCGGATCCCGAGAATCTATATAAATCATCGCGAAGAATCGGGCACCGAGAAGCCATCGAAACCCCAAGTCATGTCTGCCACAGAGGTTAAACGTGTTGTAGTTGACTCAGGCATCTCAGTGTTCTATCGCACTGCGTCCCCTGAAAATAATTCTTCAGCCCCAACCGTCCTCCTCCTACACGGTTACCCCACATCCTCCCACCAATATCGCAATCTTATCCCCCTCCTCTCGAAACATTACCGTGTCATTGCGCCAGACCTCCCCGGATTCGGGTTTACCACCGTTCCAGCGGAACGAGATTACACCTACACCTTCGCCTCTCTGGCTACCACCATCGGCGCTTTCCTCGACGCCCTTTCCATTAAATCGTTTGCCGTGTACATCTTTGACTATGGCGCGCCCGTCGCCCTACGCCTCGCTCTCCAACGCCCTGAAGCCATTACCGCGATCATCTCGCAAAATGGCAACGCCTACGAGGACGGCCTTGGCGCAGGATGGGCGCCAATCCGTAAATATTGGGAGACTGGTTCCGTGGAGGACAGAAAGATCGTCAACGACGGCGTCGTCACATTCGAAGCAACCAAATGGCAGTATACACATGGTACGCGCGATCCCGAGGTCATCGCGCCGGAATCGTACACACTCGACTGGGCGCTTCTCCAGCGGCCTGGCAACCTCGACATCCAGCTCGATTTGCTGTATGATTACCAGAACAACGTGGCTTTGTATCCACAGTTCCAAGAATACTTCCGGAAGAGCCAGGTACCGCTGCTGGCTGTGTGGGGGAAGCACGACCCGTTCTTCATTCCACCTGGGGCGGAGGCTTACAAGCGAGATTTGCCGAAGGCAGAAGTTGTGTTTCTGGATGCAGGGCATTTCGCGGGGGAGACGGAGACAGCGGAAATTGCAGGTCTGATGCTGAGGTTTTTGGAGAAGGTGTTTGCGTGATTAAATTCTAGAAGGACCACACCAAGCATTAAGCATGTATTATCTCATGGCAGTACCATTGTCAACATTCCACCCATTATTTGAACTTCCTGAGGCGGTTTATTGCTCTCATCTTTGTATAATGCTATCAAGTCGGCGGCCTGTTCTGCGCCATTCTAACAAAGTTGAAGGGAATCAGAAACAGAATGCGTTGAGGGGGGATTCAGCACAGACCTCTTCCAACCAATTCACGAGACCGGGGAGCTTTCCGCGCGACGTAAGATCTAGGGGTCTCCGGGAATTTCTGAGCGCATCGAAAAGCTCCACTGATGGCTCTGCCGTGCAAACGTGGTAATCCCAGTAATCGCAGGCATAGAAAATATCCCTGCTTTCGAAATTGATATTCGTTCCGAACATGATAGACCTACGCACCGTGCGTCTGGAGTATTGCCAATCAAGCACCATTGAGCGACCAATGCATGGTACTTAGCAATGTCGATCTGGGTCAGTATCGATTCTTCGAAAGACTGGGGAAATTTGACGTTTGAGGAGTATGTAATGCTTGTACTAGTCTCTTCAAAATGAGAGAATACAGGCTCTAGTGTGGCTGCTACTTGCTTCCAATCCATTGCTATAAGGCGGGAAATCTGGAGCACCGAAGGTGGGTCGTGGAAGACTGCAGATATGCCTAGTATATGGAGGAGCAGAGGATCGAAAGAGGGGTCGCTGTAGTCGATTTGAGTTAAACCAGGTGCATCCTGATCAATATTAGACAGAAAAGCGCGAATCTGAATTGTGGATTCTTACGTTGACGGATGCGGTATATGTTGGCGGAAGAGGTACAGGATCCGATGGGGCCGTGGCGGGGGCAGATCGCTGAATAGCGCATAGAGAATCACTAGTCAAAGGGTCTTTGCACTGCCGACTACCGTCAGATTCGATCTGAGCCATTCGCTTCAGTATTTTGTCTGCTTTTTGCTGTACGTCAGATTGAGTCCGAGCCTAAATTGATTAGCCTGAAAATAAATTCGCAGGGGGAAGCAGTTGTACCTTAGCTGTGAACATCTCGAGTGACTGTCGAATTTGGACTTGTAACTCTCTGATTTTCAAACTGATCGGCACATCCGAGAAGATTTCACGGAATAAACTCTGCAAGAGACTCTCCGAAGCAAGCTTGTTCAGCTCCAGCAACAACCTGAACAGAGAGAGTTGATCAGCGAGTCACAGTAAAGACGATATACTCGACGAACGTACGAAACAAGCCTGTCCAAGCCTCGCAGCGTATCAGTTGTCTGCGAAGTTTGAGACTCGAGAACCACATGAATGAGTTCGCGAATGTCCTGTACAAGCTGGCGAAAGACTGCCTTGTGGTAACACACGCGCTGAAAAAGATCAGGAATATATATGCGACACCGTATGCTTGCTCACCTGTACGACAGGTATCACTGCGAGCGATAATACTCGTTGAGCGATAGGCGTTCTGACGCGCTGGTTCAACATCCGCATTGCGAGAACAAGAGTACGAGTAGGGGGGCGATGGGGTGTACAGCAAGAGAACAAACGAGGAGTTGAAATATCTTCTGGAGACTGCATGCCATTGCAAGGAGGATACCATGAGGCGACGAGGCCAATTTTGTGCGACAGGCAGACTGGTTCGCCCGAATACTGTAATTGTCTCGATGCACAGAAAACGAGTGCGCCTATGAACCGTTGTCAAGAATTTCTGAGATGGTATTGCATCTGTGCTCCAAGCCAGTCCGTAGGACGCCGTTTAAGCTGGCAACTTCAAGCAAAGAATTGCTCTTTTCTTCAAACAAGAATCAAGAACTTGAAGAAGCCGAGCCAGAATTTCGAACGGAGTCCAAATCACAGCTGAACCGGCATTGATATGTGACATATCATCAGACTGGAAAGGCTCTGAGAACGTCGACATTGTATTCGAGAGCAAAGATCAAGGGATGAATCTATTGGGAAACCCGGTTTCTCGAGAAACCCTCCCATATAAGGAAATTTCTGGGAAACCCGCGGACAATCCTAATAAGAAACCCCATTTTGCCGTACCGGCAAACTGAGGCTGGTTGGAGGACATTTTGTCAACATTTTGTAGATAAAGAGGTTCAATAGAAGCTCAGACACATACTGAAATGAAATTCTAGTGCATACGAGCGTTAAGGAGGGTCTTGCAAGGGTTAACTGGGCTTGCCGTACATTGCCGCACATTTGATGCTGATCCGATTACCCTCGGTAAGAGCGCAACGACAGTGGTGTATGCTGAGCTTCAAACTACAGCTGCGTGTTGAGATTGGGTCCTTTGATTACTCTCCCATGACCCTTAATCAGAGTTCTTGAGATTATTCTTTGCTAAATCCAACGAGGCTGCTCGAAAGGGCAATTTCGGCATTACGGCCGGCGCACACAGTAGTTCCATTCAATATCTCAGTCTCGTACTTTCAGACGTATAAAAATATCCAGGAACTGAACAAGAAGGTAGTTCTCAACTGCTTGCTTGTATCTCCAACCACTGTGGGCTTGTTTTGGGCGGAGGAAATCCGTGCCGGGAACTCGGCCGTTTGGATAGCATCAGTTCCGGGGGCGGGGTTCCTCGAGAAACCCGGCTTCTGAATAACTTTCGAAATTACGGCAGGGGTTTCTCGAGAAACCGGGTTCCCCAGTAGATTAATCCAAGATCAAGAGGTCGTAAAGGCCCGGAGAGCAGAAGAGGTGATCCGTCCCGAGATGAGCCGGCGGGCAGTGATGTGACAAGCGTGACATTCAACCTCTTCCTGAACTTTCATTCAGTCTGCTTGCAGCTCTTCTCGTGTCTTTTTGGCTCTTGTTTATCCCATAATTATGAAACAAGGCTTCTTTCTGCTACATCGAAACTAGAGCCGTTGAGCGGCAGAGCCTCCGTCCGTTCACGTTGACACGTTCATGCTGCCTGTCATGACCTGGCGACATAGCCTGAGTGCCAGTGCTGCATGCGCGAGGGCAGTTCTACAGCTACTGTGCCAAACACTTGACAGAGACGCCCAAACAGGCGCGCACTATCGGCCTTATTCTCATCTTCTGACGCCCCGCAATCTCTCTAGGTCTGTTTTCTGATGCGGCGGCTTCTGACTGGGGTTTCTCTCTCTTCGTCGGACGTCGGTGTTCACCGGTCCCGAAGATGCCGAGGCTCGATGCACGCAAGATTTTCTTTCCTCATCGAAGAACAGTTCCAATTTATCGTCGCATCTCCCTTCTTGATCTTGTCCTAGGCGCCAAAGAAGGTCGTCAATTTTTTGGATTGTCCCGACACCAAAGGATATTGTATTTCCTTCTCAGTTGAGATATGGAAGACGAAGCTCATGGGGATACGACAAGGCCGACGCTTGCATCCTGCCTGCTTTTCTGTAGAGGCTTGACTTCTCGATCGATTCTGGTGTTGTCTCCGCCCAGCAATATGTTTTCTTTTTTTTTCCCCGCCAGTCTAACCATATTTCGTCTTTGGAAGGAACTACATAGTCGCCTGGGAACTGCATTGCCCAAATTTTTGCTTGTCGGTACTGTGTCGGTATGGCGGCTTCAAGTTCCCTCCTCATCCCGACACCGTCGGAACCAATTTGGAACTGCATTCTTGCTGTCTGGCCTTGAAATGGTGGCCATGGGAAACTTCTTAATTGACTTTCAGCTGTCAAGGCTGTGGTTCCGCCCCGCCGCTGACCTCATGAATGGTTTTCAACCTGAGGTGACACAGAGATAAATTGTATTGGACTGACCCAAACCTAAAAATTATTCCGTAATTTTGTGGGGTATATCTAGCTGCGATTATGTTCTCGAATGATAACTCAACCTCCCCTCCTCTGCTTTTCGGCGACTCCAGATAGCAAATTTACGACTACAAGTAGCATTGGTCGTTAGTTGAAACAACAGCGCCGCAGATTCTACAAGCATGAACCAGATGTACCTTTCACGGCTACCTGAGGAGCTCAAGGATGCGCTTCGAGATATCGCGGGCACCCATAAAACCAATGCGGAACGTCTCATGGACTACGGAAGTCGCAATCCCTCCAACAACGCCGACGTGTACCTCGAATACTGTCGATATCTCATGGTGCATCCCGACAGAGATGAACGGGAATATGTGAGTGTCCATACCATCCTCAGAGCTGAGGCTCCCAAATCATTAGCTGATTTGAGAACAGATTACCATATCCCGCCGAGTGTATACACTCGAGCAAGCAAACGGGGGAACACCATTGTCGGTCGTACGTATCTATCATCCCCTATCCTCTGATTCCAAAGTAATCTAATTTTTCCAGCATCACAATTCGGGCGTTTTATCAGATTCTGAAATACTTGCTGCATTTGCTGAACGGCACAAGAAAAGGGCCGACCAGCTCTTGTCTTCCGGGAGTTATCACTCCTTTGCCGACGTTTATGTCGAGTATTGCACCTACCTCATGCTCCACCCTGATAAAGGGAGTGCGGAATACGTACGTAGTAAACCCTCCCAATAATGATTCCCACCTAACCAGATTCGGCAGAGACATACCTTCGGAAGAGTGCACGCAATGGAACAACAAAGTCAGGGAAGAGCACCATATGTGGTCAGTAGTGTTCTCTCAAGGGTCTTCTCACTAATCCACTATTCTGATGCTATCTCATTTTGGCAAAGTGATCTGGCTCGCCGTCTTTGTTGTCTCCTCCCGGCGTGAGTGTTCAACTCGGTATCAAAGTATCTTCTCAGCTGATCTCGAGCAGTGTATGCGAACTCTCTTCTTGCAAGGTGAGTACGAGAGGGTCCAGAGTCAGAGACATTAATGCTTGACAGATCTTTGTCCCAAAAAGGAAATTCCCAAACACCACTGCGCTCACCTCGCAACTAAGCTCGCCGCGCGACCAAGGTCGCAAGCGACTCGCAAGCCCCAGACTTATAGGTTTTGGGTCGTGCACGGACCTCTCTCAGGTATGGACCTGTTTATTCTTTGATATTCCCGGGGAGAAAAATTGGGTTTTTGGACCTTCAGGATGCCGTTTTGCTGGGGGTTTTGGCTGGGTTACGGGAATCCACTGTACAGTTGTGTTTCAGGCAGTGTGGAGTGAATATATTCATTTTTTCGAGCAAATACAGTACAAAGTGAAGACGTAAGGTAGGTAAGTGCTAGAAATACAAGTTAGAGCTGAAAGACGCGTCGAGACGCGTTAATTAGCGCGTTTCGACGCGTCAAAGTCCTTACAAATACTTGTAGATAGTGTAGAAATCTATTTCCAAGTCAATTCGACGCGTCTTACCTGTTTGTGGCGCGAAAATCCACCAAGCCGGCTGTTTTGAAGGAAAGTTGAGATTGTGAACTTGAAGTGTAATTGCGCTAAGTCTAGAAATCAAACCAAGTCAGAAACACCCTTTGAACGAATTGAACGAAGTCAAAACTCACTTGAAATAAGCCAGTTAATCTGGTTTGAAGTGTGGCGGCCTGCAGAAATCAACGAAGTCAGTAAAATTCAACCTGTGAACATACCGAAATTTTTGGAATCCATCTAATTTGCGCAAGTTGCACGCCCACAAGACGACCTCAGGCCAGCTGGAATTCAAAGAGTCAGTTTGGGATTGTAGGGATTGAATGGCAAGACATACCTGAACCCCGTTAATGTTGAAGTCCAAGTTCACGGGAACTCGAAAAATCGAAATTGAAACCGAAACTTTGAGGTAAGTGAACGTAGGAAATGAATTGAACGACTCAATTTGCTTACCTGGATGCGTACCCGTACAGACTCGGCGCTCGGCGGATGCCGAAAAATCGAATTTTTGATTTTGATCTTGGACTTTGATGAGAAACGGAACGAGGGGGCTCGCGGGGAGCTGAAATCAAGGTGAACATTGTGTTGGATTCAAAAACGAATTGAAAATCACCCGTAGGTTCGCCTGGTCGCAAGCTTCCCTCGCCGGACGGCGAAAAATCGAATTTCCGATAATGTCGGGAATTCGACTGGGTGAGATTTGAGGTGCGAGAGCTAGAGAAAAGAAACCCGTATGGAACGAATTGTGTAAGAAGACTATGCAAGAGACTCACCTGGGATCCCGCTCGCCGGAATTGCTTCTATGTACTGAAAGTAATGCGCCGCTTCGCGGCGCGGCGGTGATGATAAGCAACCCATCTCGCGCCGTCGGAGCGAGAGACGTCACTTTGAGTTTGGAGGAGAGGTTTTTGCCTGCCGGCGGCAAATTCCCGGGTGCAAAGGTGGTGAAAATTCGTCAGAAAGAGCATAAAGAGAGAAAAGAGATACGCACCTGAAACCCCTCTCGCGGGAAACAATTCTATATAGTCAAAGGTATGCGCGCCGCTGCGCGGCGCGTCTTCGACGAGCTGAACGGCTCGTGAGGTAAGGTTACAACCCGCTGGTTTGAGTATGGAGGACGGCTTTTGCCTGCCGGCGGCAAAATCCCGGGTAAAAAAGCTCTAGAGTCAAAAAATCATCAACATGAGCATAAAAAGAAGCAACGGAAACGCACCTCGAGCTATCGCTCGCGGGAAGCAATTATATATAGTCTAAGCTACGCGCGGCTGCGCCGCGCGTCCTCGACGAGCCGCAGAGCTCGTGAGGTAAGGGGAAAACCCGCTGCTTGAGGTCTGGACGGCGGTTATTGCCTGCCGGTGGCAAAATCCCGGGTGCAAATGGGCTGAAAATGAAGTCAAAATGAGCGTAAAAAGAAGCAAGGGATACGCACCTTGCTGCTCGCGGGGAGAAAATCTATATACTCAAAGCAAAGCTACGCGCCGCTTTGCGGCGCGCGCGCAGTGACAAGGCTCGCGGAGTGGTGAGGTTGACGTGCCTATGTGAGTTGGAGGGCAAGGTTAGCCTGCCGGCGGCCAAATCCCGGGCGCAAAAAGCTGAAAAAGTCGTCAGATTTTGCAATTCTGAGACACCGAAGGGACGCCTCGCTGTACATATGTCTTGGACTTGAAACGGCTGGTGGTGGGACGAAGAGGGGAGGGAGAAGGGAGAGCACGAGAAGGGAGAAGAGGGGAGGAGAAGGGACGGGGAACAAAGTGGGGGAAGGAGAGAGATGGTAGTAAGGGACAAGACAACGGTGTACGTACACTTCAAACTCGAATCTCAGACTCGCTTCCGTAAAATCAAAACCTCAACAACGCGGACACATGACCGCGTGTCGCGTTGCTCAGCGCGAATCCCAAAGGCCATTCTGCCGGTAGAATCGGCAGCACCTGAATTCAATGCATCAATTTATTACTTCTTGATTACTTCAACGTAAGTTTTCAGCGAGACTCACAGCCGAGATTTAAAAAAGCGGGGAACTTGCAGAGAGTTTGAATACAAATACTGCTCAAAAAGAATTGACCAGGTACACAGCGCGCTTTCCAGCCAGGCAGCATAGGACGAGGAGCTCAAGACCACGAAAATTGAGGGCTGCCAAGCGCGAAGTCGGTTAAAGGTTGCTGAGCCTTGAGAATTCCGCACTGCCTTGCAGGCAATCAATAGAACTCTGCAAGACACCGGGCTTTGGTCGTATGGGCGCGCACAAGATCACGTTAGATACCGAGATCCGTGCCTGCAAGCGCACTGGTTTGTTTCGCTAACCGACGTCAACCCATGAGAAACGGGAAAAGAAATCGCCGGCGACGCGCGTCGTCGGCAGCGGTGACCCGCCCGCCTTGCGTAAGTTCAAGTGTGCTGGCAGATGATGAAAGAAGAGGGAGAGCAGAGGGAGTGTTGATTTTGGTGACCGTGGGAACTAAAAACGTGGCCCATGTTCGACTTTCGGCTTTGCGGAACAAAATTTCCTTCTAAGGCGAGTTTTCAACTCCTACGAGTTCCGAAAGGAGAAAACTCACCTCTTACTTCCAACACTCATGTTCGTTTTGCGCTCCGCTGCACCAACGCTCTCGGCACACTCCGGCAACAAACCCAACGTACCTCGGAGTGTAACCTATGGCTATGTGGCCCCATTTGGGCACTGGGAACACGGAAACAGTAAATACGACACTTCCGCGCATTTTTGAAAAATCGGACTCCTGTGGCCACGGAGCTTCTGCCATCACGTTAAGTGTGATTGATATCTGTCTCTTGGATACTGAGCGGCGTCGGCGGAAAATCTTGGGTGATTGGAGCGCGGAGGATTGTGATATGAATTTCAGTGTGTTTTCGCATCTCTCGCTTATTTCCCGTCCTTCCGCTCACACCTCAGACTGAAAGTTTTTCTCCTTTTTAGTTGTTTTCTACTATCTGGCTCTGGGTGAAGTTCCAACGCGCTACGACTACGCCAACCCTCAGAACCTCAATTCCTCACTTTCCCCATCTTCCGCCATTCCAGGGTCGTTTCCCCCGCCCTGTCGATCATCCTCGTTACATCAGTCACGCATGAAACATCTGATGTGAGCTGGCACCTTCTATCCCGGTTTCCAGGTACGTATGAATATATTCAACTTTGCCGTCGACTTCTCACCGACCGTTTTTCCGACTGAATAGCGGGCTGCGCGGGCTTTGTAAGACACCCACCGTCGATCCCGAAGGATGTGCGGAAGATTTGGTGAGACGAATCGCGTTGCAGGCCCGGTGGGGGATGTATAAAGGTGAGCTCGCAACTTTGATTTGGGTTATGGGTTCGCCGCCCACTTCCCACCTCCCTCCAATTACCCTCCCTTACTATCAACAACTCGTTGCTATTCAACTTTCTCTTCAATCTGGCTTCAAATTTCTTCCCTTCCCTTTCTATTCCTTCAATTCGACGCTTTCACCTTCAACTCGGGCTTCGGCTTTATTCGGCCTTCGCCCTTGCTCGCCATTGTCGTTGACTCTCAAGTCAATGACTTGACTTTTGTGACCTTCAACTCTACCTCTCTTTCTTTCATTCAACTAACTATCACTCTCTCTTGATTCCAGGCTCTATAATCGCTCTTGTACTTCCCCTTCTATTCAAATCCACCGCCGCACTAAATTTTCGTATCACCACCGTGACTTCACCTTATTCAATGAAGTAAGTTTCATGTCTTCTCGTTGAAACGATTACTGACCTTCTATCCAGTTTCGTTTTCCTCGTTCTGCGCTATCTGAGCTTTGAATTGCGACTGCTTCGTACTGACCGTTACGAATCCTGACTTTAGGAGGGATTCGTTCTTTTGTCCACCGACCTTTTCCAATCATCCATCAGTATCGCTTTTTACCCTATATGGTGCTTATTTTGCAGATCATTTCCTCTTTCGTTTCACCCATCTGATTGGTCTTTATATGGCTATACTCTTGTCTAATTAGGTAAACTCGCGTCTCTGTTTGGTAAATGTATTTTAAATACCTTTTGCTTCATTGAGAATACTATTTTCCTCATTTGGGCTTCCGTTGCTTTGGGTCTTCCCTCTGTTCGCGTTCTTCATTTTCTGAGGTGTTTTGTGCCTGCCTTCGCGCTATTTTATCTTAATGTATTTACTGTCTGTGCTCATCCGCGCGAAGGAGACTCCGTTTTGTAAGGCAGACCGGCACCTAAAGCGGATCAGGGCATAGCGATGATGGAAGCGACCCACCCTTTTCTGAGGTGTTTTGTGCCTGCCTTCGCGCTATTTTATCTTAATGTATTTACTGTCTGTGCTCATCCGCGCGAAGGAGACTCCGTTTTGTAAGGCAGACCGGCACCTAAAGCGGATCAGGGCATAGCGATGATGGATGCGGCGCAGCACACGCCCAAGGGGCGGGTCGCTTCCATCATCGCTATGCCCTGATCCGATTTTAGGTGCCGGTCTTGCTTTACGGGACGGCGACTTCTTCGCTCCCATTGCCGGGATTGCCACAGCTGTTCCGCCTCGCTTGCATGATCTTGTTTTCCTTCTCGTATGTCGTCAGAAGAGAATCCGATCTATTCGCGCTTCCTTTGCATTTGACGCTCTCGATACTAATGGCGTCTAACAGTCTGTGTGCTACATATCTTTCTACTACTCGCTGCTTTTCGACTTGTCTCTACGGAATCAGTTTTTCTTCCCCTGCTCTTTGCCTACTACTTGTCCGTGCTGCATGACCTTGAAGTTCTCGGCGAATCTTCCTCCGGCGATGTACTCCATATCCTCCGCATTGAACACGCCGCCGCAATCCACGTTCTCCAACGAACTCAGCTCGCGGCCCTGCCTCACAAACTCTTTCAACGCCTCCACGCCCAATGATCCACACAGTCCCATGTCGAGGCAGACGACGTCGCGCATTGCCACCAGGGCTGCAAAAGTCCCTTCCTGTGTATCGTCGTTCCGCTGGCAGATGCTGATTTCGCGGCTGTGAGCGAAAACCGATGGATTGCTTGTAATGGCGTCCCGCAGATCGCCGCTGTCGTATGCGCGGATCGACAACCTGTCCAGTCGACCGATGTCGAGGGCTCCGAGGATCTCTGCTTGCCCTGTGTTCTCGTAGTAGAAGTGCAGGGTGTGCAGCGTGTCTGCCATCCTCACGGCGCTGTTGGGGTGTGGACGAGTGACCGTGACTTTATCGAGCTTCAGCTGGCGAATATCAGTCAATTGGCGTATGACGACCTCGAACGCGTTCCAGTGTCCGTTGAGGCTTTCGCGCAGGGCGAGGATGTGAAGGGTGGGGAAGATGGAGATGGGGACTTGTCGGGGTGAAATGATGTCGAGCTGAAAGTCGTTTATCTGGTGGACTTGGGGCAAAGCGAACGCCCTGCGGGGGGATCCGTCGTACCACGACGGTTTCAGCGCCAGTTTTTGTAGGCGCGGCCAGCTGTGCTCCGCCATCATGTTCGCTACCATACTAACCTCTCTTTCTTTCTCGTGCTCCACCGACATGCTTGCAATCCGATTTGCAAAAGGCATCAACACCCCATCTATCATCTCCAAGAATTGATCCATCGGTACGCTTTTTACGTTCGTCAACACCTTGTCTTTCGCTGTTACCTTCCAAGCGCCGAGATCCATCGTTATGTCTATAACGCGGTCCTCCCCGCAGCATTTCAAGCAGCGGCTGAGGAGGCTGGGGGTGGTAAATCTTTGGATAGTGATCGGTGTCCAGAGTTCAGAGAATCCCGCTACCATCTTTTCCCAGTATTTGGAAACGTAGCAGAGGGTCCGCCTTTGGTCCACGATCTCGACCCAGGCTTGCTTTGGATCTCGGGGGTCGACGACTTGGAGGAGGATGGCTTGGAAGATTTCGGGGGCCAGCGACTCGTTCATTGTAAAAGAAGACGAAAGAGTTGTTTGTTTGTCGCGGCTTCTAGTCTTTCTTTTATTTTGTTGGCGCCCAATTCATTCGCTGCGCTTCGCTTCTATTTTCGATAATGGTCTTCTCCTTTCCAAACTCAGCAAGACTTGTCATCATAATGTGTCGCTTCTGCTATTTTCGCAAATTACGTCCATTTCCTGCATTTACAAACTCGGTGCGTCTACTACTTTCATCGGCGTCGCCACTGGATCCATCCCCATCTTTCGCCAGAAGTCTGTATGCGTAAAGTGCGCGATTGCGATTCTCTGCCCGTCACAGAAAGCCTCCACCTCATGCGGAAGTACTCGTCCTCTTATCATGATGATCGTCCCGTTGGTATACTTCATCCGAAGGCGTAAAGCTGGGATCCACAGCGCCCCTCCTTTGAACGGTCCGACGACTAGTAAGACAGCCCACCCGCGCTTGGGGTCTGATTTGTCTGGATGAAGAGGTGTCTGGCGGTTATACATCACCTCTCGGCCTTCCATCAACAACGGGTCTTTATACGCTAGCGTTTCGTAGAAAGGAAAAGTCGCGCTCGCCTTCGCGTGGAGTTCCTTCAGCTGTGCGTAGTGGGTGGGATCCACTGCTTCGATGAGGCAGTTGATGCGATGGGAAACGAGATGGAGTTGGCGGACGAGTTGTATGCTGGCGGCAAAGCCTGCACCTGTCTTGAGCATGTCCCGGGAGGCGGTAGGATCCTTATGCTTTGTCGACATTAGCTGACTGCTTTCGCTGCAGCGTCTCCACTCACCGGTTGGCCGATCGCATGCCAGGCTCGCACCAATTTGCATAGTCCAGCAATTTCTCCTGCGCGTACCTTGTACGATTTCTTCTGGTCCCTGGTTTTCCCGTCCGCGCCTGCGCTCAAAGGTAGTTTGTTGTTGAAGCCGGTTTTGACAAACTCCGTTAACTCGTTCAACAGGATGGACTATAATCAAGTGTTGAGTAGGCTCCTGTAGGTCGTTTCGTTGACTCATGGAAGACTTTTCTTTCAACGCTCCTGGAAGATGAACAACCACTGCATATCCGTCGTTACTCAGTGCCATCCGAGGACGGTCGTCCATCCAGTTCACTTCATTCGTGTCGGCGACAAAGGGTGTTTGCTCGTTTCCTTTCACCGCGTCTTCGAAACTGAAGTGGGCGAATGTGACTGTGCTTTGCATGTCAACGCGCAGGTTCAAGTTTCTCTGTGTACTGGGGTTCCCACCTTGGCTTTCTTTGCTATCTGCGACGAGCTTGTTCATCTCCCGAGCGAATCCCTTTTCCATTTTAAGCAAACGTTCAGCGTCCAGACCTAAGGTCGTCGGGCGTGCTTCTGTGTCCAGCTTGGGGATCTTTATTCTTTGCTGTGTTGCCGCGCCGTTGGGAGAGCTAGGGCGTTTGCCGCTTCTGAGGAACATGGTCGCCGCTCGTCTGTGTCAGATTGTCCGGTGATTGTTTTCCCTTTTCGTTCTTAGGGGGCCTGGTTTTCCGTGGTTAACCGGTCCGCTGCGGCGCTGCCGCGTCCAATCTTGCTTGGCTGATTGGTTCCTGTTCGGGCGGATCTGAGGTTCATCAATCGATCTATGACGCTTTTTCACAGCCTTCGGCAGCCGTCCGCGCATATATAGACCGGTGAAATCTCCAATATATTCGTCTTCTTCGGCGATACGGTCTCCACCGTCCCTCGTGCTGATGAGGATCCCTTCCCGATTAATAAGTGTTACACTGAACGTCGGGAGGGCGAATCAGATTGCCTTGTCTTCTGTTGCTTACAACGGTTCTTGGTCTTGTCTGTTTCTTCTGGAGTCGATGTATTTTATTCGGCTCGCTCTCCTCGTCTAGTAAGTGTTACACTGAACGACAAGAGAGCGGAGCGGGCTTGAGGGGACTTCCTGCTTACAGCTAGTCTTTCTCGCTTTGTCTGTCTCCTTCAATTTTTTTTCCCTGGTCTGATATGTTTATTTGGGCCTTTCCTATTTACGTTACTTTTTATTGCCTTTATATACTCCGTTCCTTTGTCGCTGTCCAAATATCCTGTTCTTTCCTCTCTAACTTGCGCCAGCCGCCTGCTCTGCACTTTATGGTCAGTCATTCCGTATTTTCCTCTTAATATGTCTCGTTTATGTCTTCCTCTTGCTAATAGATGGCGTTCGAGCCTGATCAAGCGAACCTCGCCTTGCCCTCTGCGCCTCTCAATACCGAATCCCCCGCTTCCCCTTCGTCTTTTCCCGTGGTCGCCACCGACCGTCGTGCGGTCATTAATCGTCTACCCTTCGAAATTGTCACTCGCTTCCTCCGTGCCACAGTCCTACTTGGCCGTGGTCGTACCTTCCACAAGGATCGCCACCTCCTTCGATCCGTTTGTCGATTATGGACTGCTGTGATTGACAGCGACCCACATTCGTGGAATCATATCTTCCTCGACTGCCGCACTCCCGTCTCCGTGTTGCTTTCGGTGCTGGAAAGCGCTAAGTCTGTCGACTTTTTCGTGTTCGTCGACTGCCAGTTTCCTTTCGATGGCAGAGATCAGAGCAACCTCGCTGCTCTGCTCGCGGTGTTAGCTCCTTATGCCGGTCGTTGTCGGACGTTGGAGCTGAATCTGGAGAACGACGTCCTTTGTCGTATAGTGATGGCAGAGATCCGCAAGGCGACCTTTAGTCGATTGACTTCTTTCAAGGTCGCTATGTCTTCGCCCTATTATAGAGGTCGTCTTCCGGAGCCTTCCGAGGCCCCTCTGCCCAAGCTGCGCCATGTTTCCTTCGAGTACACTTTCCCCACATGGACCACCCTCGTTTCTTTTCGACACTTGTCGAGTCTGTCGCTGTCATTCATGCATTCCCTTCCCAAGCCTTTCGTCTGCGACATCCATGCTCTCCTTAGCAGTGCTCTTTCGCTGGAGCGCCTCTCCTTGATTTATGTCGATCCACATATGATTGACCTCGCCAACATGTCTCAAGACCGTCTCTTGAATCCTCCTTCTGTGGCATTGGACAACGTGTATCACATCCACTTTGCGATGTCTCATCTGCGTTGCCACTACTTTTTCGATTCCCTCGTTACTCCCAACCTTCGCTCTTTCGTTCTCCAAGTGAACAACGAGCACGACCTGCTTCCTTTTGTCACCGCCTCCAGGGAACGCTTTCTTTCCGTCAAAACTCTCGTTCTTGTTTGCCACCTTTCCTCTTCCGACCTGCTGGCCCAAGTTCTGCAGTGTTTCCCTCGCCTGGTGGAGTTGGATGGCAGCCGTAGTCCGGTGTTTACGATGGCGTTCCACGGGGTCGCGTTATATCACCCTAAGGTGGTGCCGCGCTTGCGTAAAATACGGTTTTCCGAGTTCTCTTTGCCTATTGTACGTGACATTCTTCAGTGCAGGGCATCGACGGAACTTCGTTTACACGGAGGTACTGTGTCTACAGATGTTTACCGTTCTCTTGTCTGGTGTACTTACCGATTACTTGACAATATCGTTGTGCCAGTTTACGATCGAGCTACAGGCTAGCGTTGTGTTGGATATAATTTTCTCTCTTTTTATTTATTTCCCTTATCTGAAGGCTTATTCGGGATCATTTATTTACTTGAATTAGGTAGCGTTTGTCTTCTTTCTTGGATCGCGTAGTTGTTCGCGTGTGCGTGTTACCGCCCGATCTGATACCTAGATCTCTTTTCTTTCCCTTTTTCGGACAACCCCACTTCCTTAAATGCGGTCTGGTTTGTTACTCTATGGCGACTCCGTGTCTACCGACAGTCGTCGTTGTCGCTTGCGCCTGTTATGTCTGCTCACTCCGGGTCTCCCGACTTGAATCACCCGTCAGTTGCATTGTTTTTCGTTCGCACTTTTCCTTCCCTTGATGCTGGTTTGTAGTGATCTTGCCGGACTCGATGACTTAGATCGGTTTGTCCTGCCTTTATTCACCTAGTGAAACGTGCTCTCAATTTGGATTTTTTTCTTAGACGTATATATCTCGGATTACTCAATGCCAGGCCCGCCATCATTCAAATGGTGGTGCAGGCGATACTGGAAGGCGTGCCGACCCCACCTCCAGTTCATTCGGGTGCGCTAATGTGACTCTATACTCGTCTCGGACTCTCCTCATTTTGGTTTTCGTCTTCAAGCACTCAATGGTTTAATCTTCCCGGTCGAAATCATGACGAACATATTCGCTTTCTTGGCGTCTTCTGTCGATCCTGCCGTTCCTTCCTTCACCGTGCTACGCCTTGCCGTTAGCTTGGTGTGCTTGAACTGGCGCTCGCTGGTAGTGCAGACCCCAAGATTTTGGACCTGCCTTTTGATCTCACCTATGTCTACCCCGCACACCGTCGCCACCTTCCTTCTCACTTCTCGTTTGAGACAGTTTGATTTCGCGGTTGTCGACATCCCTGGCCGTATGAGTTTGTGCGAGCGCGACCTTGCTCGTCTGCTCGCCGTCGTCCTTCAAGCCAGCAGTCGTTGTCAATCCGTGTGCGTTGATCTCGCCATACCCCGCAATGTACAGGCCGTCTTGCTCCACCTCGTCGACCGTGTCCCCCACGTTGAACGACTTCGAATTGCTTGCTCCCTCTTCCGAGCTCTTCCCAGAGCTGGTTTCCCCCAGCTCTCGTTGGAGCTGTCGTCCTCTACCATCCTCGACCTCTCCTTGCATCGTGTTCCGTATTTGGCCATATTTCGGGGATCTTTTCCTGCGTTACAGAGGTTGACTCTCAGCGACCTTCCTTGGGAGACATCGCCTTCCCCTGCCCAATTTACCGACTTCTTGATGAGGAGCAGCAGTCTGTCGTACCTCGACCTGTGTCGAATGCGTCTTACCCATCAGTATACTCCCTTGGTGTTCACGCCTATCAACCTTCCTGCTCTACGATCTCTACGTCTGGAATTCGACGAAGAGCAGTGCCCGAACTCGGTGTCGACCCTTGCCCCTTGGCTTCGACGGTTGATGACGCCTGCGCTCGAAGATTTGCAATTGGTGTTTGCGTCCGAAGACGATTTGTCTCGCTATGTCAGGGAGAGATTGGACTTTGCGGCTCCGTCTGTCGCGATCACAGGCTCCTTCGTTTCGCCCAAGCTCATCTGCTCGTTTTTCGAGCTTCTGACTTCGACCACTCGCCTCGATCTGGTGGGTTGTCCCGGTTCCACCATTTTGCTGCAATTGGGAGAGAGACGTGTATTGGACGGTTCTCGTACCGTCGCCTATCTTCCACGCCTCACCCATCTACTCGTTACGCCTGCTTATTGGACGCCTTTGTATGAAGGATTGTTGAGCCGGAGCAGTCGTGGCGAGCTGCTGACTGTATTGGAGCTTGTCGACACGGATCGATATGCAGAGCAGCAGCATGTCCCTTTGGAATATATGGTGGCCTTGAACAGCTTGCGTTCTATTATATTCCTTGTTAAGTGGTCGACTAGATTTACTGCATATGAAGTAGACAAGTAGAAATAAAAAATTGGCTAACTTTATTTGTTTTTGTGTATGAAATCAATCCTCCTTCTTCCTATATAATATGCGTTGCCCCAGTAAATTGTGTGCCCACTCTTCTGTTTCCCCTTCTCTTCCATGTCTTCATCGCCAACACCCGACTCTCCTGATACTGCTGAATTGCGTAATAACTTGCCCCTTCGTATCTCGATGGCTCCTTGGGAGTGTTCCCCCCGACTCTGCTATGCTTACCAGATTGCACTCGACCGCTTCAATCCTCTGACTTCCAGTGAGGGTTTCCTTTTTCGTGGTAGTAAATCGATTCAGTGCTAATAAATTTTCTCTTCTTCTGTTCCTAGCTATGCCTATCAACGGCTTGCCGGTGGAGCTGTTGGAAAAGATATTCCTTCTTGTGCCAGATCCACCGGACCGATACCCTGAACGATGGAACAAGAGCCGTGCTATGCTGTCCCTCATTTGTAGGGTTTGGGAGGGCATCGTTTGGCATTGCCCCGAATTTTCGGCTGTCATCTGTGTCGATATACGCGTCGATCTGAGTCTCCTCGCCAGGCGTCTGAACTTCGCTGGGGCCTGCCCTCTTGCCCTGTCTTTCGTGTTTCCGTCGTCCGGTATTTGGTTGTGCCAACCTTTTCCTCGATTAATGGAGTTGGTGTTCGAGATGCTGGCTCCCCATCTCGATCGATGTGGCTCTATCAGTCTCCTCCTTCGGAATCGACATGCAGGGAGGCTCATCCTCGACCGCATCACCCGACTCGCTGCACGGCGCTTGCACAGTGTTCGCCTGCTCTCTTGGCGGGGAATATATGGTTTGGACGAATTCCACGATCCTCCGGATTGGGAGGAAGCTCCTATTCGACCGTTATTTACGCATCCCATGCCAGTTCTCACCAAGCTGTCGTTGTCGGGTGTACTCCCACCTTGGCCCTCTGTTGACTCCCTCAGCTCTCTACAGATTCTATGCCTGGAAGACATGCACGATTACGACGGTCTTCCGCTCGGCGATTTCTTGTCCGCTCTACGTGTAATGAGCGTACTTCGCGATCTCCGCCTTGTCAATCTGCTGTTCTCAGACTTGGACACTTACGCTGGTCCAATCATTCGCGTTCCCTCCTTGCGCAGGCTCGATTTTCGTTGCGACGAAGCGGAGGGTTCTTGTTTTATGGCATGGCTGGACTTGCCGTCTCTGCACACTGTGCGAATCACCAGCGACGCGGAAGGGGGTGTTAACGGAATGGTCCGACATATACCCCTTGCAGTAGCTTCGAGGGTCAGACACCTCGTCCTTCGCACGTATTTTGCCGATTTGGGGTGCTTGCGAGACTGCCTCCAGGTTTTTCGGTCGGCGGAGAAAATTGACGCTCGGTACAACGGATCCGAATTTCCTCTGCTTCTCCACGCCTTTTCGGTCCACTGGCCCGGCAACTTCAGCGGCCTTCAAGATCTTTGGGTTGATGAAGCGCTCATGGACGTGGTCGTCGGGCAACTACTTAACGCTCTAGTCAGCTCGGCCTCGCTTGTCCCTCTTCGCATTGTGTCCAGGCGTCGTTCGACCGACGAGCGCTATGACGGTGCAGAGTGTGTCGCCCATCACTTGGACTTAGATAAAGGAAATCTTGTTCAGTCAACGAAAGTGTGGCCGTGCGATATATTCGGGTCTGAAATGGAGTAGATGTGACTATAAAATCGTAAGGGTATCTTCCCCCTTCTACCCTCTTCAACTCTCTGATTCCGTTTCTTCTTCGCCAGCCTCGCTAGAGGGAATCATTGTGTACTCATCAACTTGAAGACGTCTCGGTGCGAGACCGCGAATAATGTCTGGGTCGAATGTGATGGGCTTCTACAATCCAATATATAGTCATTGCGTTGCTCTTTCCTCGTTGTTCAATACATACCTTTTCTTTGACAAAAATTGGGGTCGAAACTGAGAATAATTTGTGGTATACATTCTTCGCAGTGCAAGCGTCCCCTCCTAAACTCCATACGACAGACGTCCTGCCATCGTACACGGGCGCAGCTGTCGCCGCTGTAGCGAAGTCCGGAAACGGTATGAACAGGGACGCGTGGTCGTGCAGAGAGCGGAAAGTGGTTGGGCAAGACGCGTCTGCAGCACACGTGTGCTGCTCCCAATTCTTGTGCTCATTCAAGTTGGTCTTCATGTCGAAGCCTCGTAAGGTGTACTTGTCGATGCACCTCGCTACTCGCCGCTGCTGTGCGTCCGACTGGGCAACGCTCGAATTTAGGATGCCCTTTCTGGCCAGGGTCAGCGCGGGATATGCACAGAATACTCCGTAGCCGCTGAAATAGTTCATTACGATGGTGGAGGGGAAATGAAATATAGCAGTCGCTGCGTTGTCGTCGGGAACGATTATGATATTCACGACTTTCTTCCCTTTCTTGAGCCAGTGTGTTCTGCGGATCCCTTGCATTTCGCGGTAAGGGTTGTCGGCCATGCGCATGTCTCCATATTCCGCTCGATGCATCATATTTATCATCGCCGTTTCGTATGGTGCAGTGGTGTACAAGTCAAGATCGTTCGGAGGAAATTTGGCGTCGACGAGCACTGGCAGGGTGGTCGATCCTGAAACAATAGCAGGGTTCTGGCGCATGCACGCTAGGGTCGGCTCCGGGTCCAAGTCTGCGCGTGCTAGTTGTTTGTGAACTCGAGTTTGAACAAGTTGGGGGGTTAAGACAATATCTAGAAGTCGGTCGACGTCCGCAGATACATATTTACAATTTGTATGGCTGACCAGTATCTGGTCCGAAGAGAGGCTGGGGTTCAAGATCATAGTCGCGTCTGTAGTCCTCCTCCTCCGTGTCGGAGGTGTCGCTGCGCGTCATCGTCGGTCGACTAATCAATAGCGAATCTTTCTCTTATTTTTCATTCTTCTCGACTTGTTATTCCTTAACTTTTCTTCGTGCTCACGGGACTTTTCCCGTCGATGACGACAATTCGGCCTAATTCGGCTCACTCGGGGACTTTTTCAGTGTCCGAAAGCTTCTTTCGATTTTGTTCCTCAAGTTCCGGGTTCTCGATTACTATCTCCTTGGCGTCGATCTGTCCACTTGTGCGGTCCAACATTGCGAACGATGCCGACACCCTGAACGTAACTTTGTTTTTGGGTTTAAGGTACTTGTGAGAACTGCGGTGGCCCACCATCGCTTGCTTGAAATCGCCTTCAGTATGCTTTGCAGTTGGTTGGTTTATTTGCGGATGCTCTCGGTCAGATACCGGCGTCTCGTTCCTTTCGGGTTTACCTCTTTGATTGATAACGACAGACCAGGGCGACGTGTGGAGATTGGCTCAAAACATCTTTTGAAATTCGATCAACTGCTCCCGAATTCAATAGAGGATCCTTCCGTTCCTGTGTGGAAGTGATCATTTGTGTTCTTCGTTTTGCTGGTCCTCGTCGAAATCCTTGCAGTCTGTCTTTTGGTTATTCTGTATCGTTTGGTTGATGTCTCCTTCCAATGAGCTTCAAAAACATTCTGTTCTCAACAGCCTGAAAACCTTCGCTCTTGCTCGGATCAACAGGCGCCCCGTGGTCGCCGATCTTTCGTTCCGTGTTACAGATCAGACCCTTTCCCTGGAGACCAGGCCCTTTTCCCTGACCACTTTACCGACGGCGCTGCTTCTGATTAATCATCCAATGACCTCGCGGGTCTTCTTTGGTCCAACAATATGTTGGTAAATGGCTGCTGAAGGTTGACTGGTGCTGGTTTGGTCCTGGCATAGATTTTTCTTTTTTGGTGTTGGTCCACACGTTCTGTGTAATATGGAGAAACCACATTTCTTGCTCATTTGCCTTTTGACCACGTTGTTGCCTACTCCGATTGGAGAACCCTTCGTGCATCAGATTTTGATATGGAACATCCATGTTCTTCGTTCCAGAAGATTGGCTCGGTCAGTGCCAGCCACGCAAATCTCAAGAATAAGTCGAAATGGCGCTATCCGTCCCGGTATGATACTCCGAGTATCGGGGATTTGGTAGTCTCAATCCGTTGTTCCGGGCCCAATTTTTCTAGCGGACTTTTTGTCGTGGTGCCCTTTAAGTGTTATCCACATACTCCGTATTTTCGCTAAGTGTTGCATACTCGAGTAAATTTTCTTTGAACAATACATTCCTTATACGCCTACTCCCAATATCCGCTGAATTTCCCTTTTGCATACCAAGGGCATATTGTCCACTTCCAACCCACCACCTCGTTATTCCAATCCAACAATATACGCACGCACGCGTCTTGAACGTAGTGGTACGTGTACCAGTAACTTGGTAAATGGCGATGCAAAAAAATCGCCTTGTCGCGAACGGCCAGCTGGATTGGACGGTTCATCATCAAAGTTGCTTCGGCGTCTGCAGCTGCATCTGGAAAGCTCGATTACATCCCAAGTTGCAGACAGTATACGCTGGCAGGTTGGCACTCACAATGTATGACCGCGTCGCGATTGCTTGCTCCTGGAGGGGGTATACCTTGACGCCAGTCGTATTTCCTCAGCTGCTTTGACAGAGTTAATGAGAATATGTGTTCAACGCAGGCTTGCAGTGAGACATTGTTGCACTCGTCAGCGAATCGCTCCGGATATGCAATGCGAATCATGTAACCCAGGTCGCGCAGATTGAAGCTGTCGACACCGAAATCTTTATACAATATGGACGCGTCGCTATTCAATCCGACCCCGAGCTTGACAATCTTGCGCGATTCGAGGATACGACGAAGTTCGGCGGGTAACCCTACGTAGAATTTTTAGATGGAGCGTGCACGCGAACGGTTTCTATATGCTCGTACCTATGATCACAGTCATATCGGCAACGAGGAGGACATCAGGAGTGGCCACTTGAACCATGCAGGTTTGCTGGGAAGAAGCGTTGGTAGGATCGATTTTGAATTCGACGTCGAGACCGATTTCCATTCCTTCGGACACATGGGCAAGGTGGTGATTTACTGTGGCTGCATCGAAGGCGAGTGTGATAGGCCGCGCGACAGTGAAAGGCCAGTGCTGAGACGTCGCTTGAGACAAATTTTTTCTTTCGAGATTTGCACGTACCGGTCCATAGAATACGGGCGCCTGTGGAACGTGAATGACTACCGGGCGTTCTTCAAACCACACAAAGGTCTGTGAAGCTTAAGTTACTTGTGGTGGCGGGGCCTCGAATTATTGGCAGTACCTCAGAGGATGGAGCTGCCATGGATAGATGTTTGAGAGGAGCGGTCGAACGCAGTCCAAGTGGTGGAAATTGAGAGAAATGCCCGAATACCTAAAATAGTAATCAATTGAATGCTGCGCTGATCTGAACTTAAACTTACGCAGAGTCTCTTGGGCTGTCAAACGGAAGTATTTCTCCGGCCCTCTTCTGCGACTTGTACTTTTCCGGTCCTCTTGTGCGACTTGTTAACACCTCCTTGAGCGTCCTAGCTTTCTTTCTATGCCTCCTTCCACAAAAGTGCGCTGTTCTGGTTTGATCCTTCATTCGCTGATTATGGACAGAACAAAAAGAATCGTAAACCTACCAATCCAATCGTGACTAGGCAAGGAACGGTTTTTCCAGTCGAGCTAGTCGCGAAAATACTACTCCTTGTGTGCGGATCTGTGCTTGTCAACGCCGTACATTTCGAGCACATGCGCACCATCTTGTCACATGGATCTTCCCTGTTCTTTCGCATTATTAACCGCGATTTTCGTTTCTGGTCTGTGCTCCACGTTGACCGCACCACCACCAAAGGCCATATCCTTTGCGCTATTGACCGAGCGCACGGAAATCGGCTGCACCTGGTCATCTCCATCAACTCTCGGGGGTCTCCGCTCATTTCATTTCGAAAGCGCTTTCCTTACATTCACCCTACGCTCGAACTGCACGCGGATGCCTTCCACACTATCACTGTTGAAGGTCGCATCGTTCCAGGTCTTGATGAAATTCTCCACTGGTTGAAGACCACGGGATCGCGAAACGTCGACACCTTGAATCTTGGTTTAGCTTCCTCGATCAGGGGACTTGAACGCGATGGCGTGGAGTTGTTGGAACATTCTTCGCTCACCACTTTCACCGTGAATCAGGACCTATACACCCCTCCCGATCACCATCTTGAAACCATTCGTCGATGGCGCGTAAGCGACATTGCCTCTTCCAGTCGGCTTCCTTGGGACAGATTACAGTCGGCCCTTGTCGAATGTACCAACCTGACACACCTCGTCCTTTTCCATGTATCGCTCGTCCACCCCATGTTCGCCGGCCTGCCCACTGCGCGCTGCAGTCTCCCTTGCTTGACCCACCTTTCCATCGAATGCGACGCCCGCCGTCTGGACGACCTTCACGCCCATCCGCTGGCTCTCATCGAAGCCCCAGTCCTGCGCGTCCTTCATTTTGCTGGTTCCCCCTTGCAGATGGAGTTTCTGGCGCTGAGCGATCCAGAAACCGACAATGATTCCGTGCGAAACATAGAAGTTCTGGCCATCGAAGGCTGCGTCGGATCGGCTTTAACTTTGCGTGACATCCTGCAGGCTTACCCACACTTGCGCGTTTTTGACGCCTGTGGCGTGGAAGAGGATGTGTTTGGGCTTTTGGCGGAATCCATGGCGTTGCTTCGTTCGTCTATGTGTTCGCAGCTGGTCGAGCTTCACTTCGGGGCACGCTTTGATGAAGAGGCTCTGTTTCAGGTGCTGGGTGTACGAGGTGGGATACGCGCTTTCAGCCGCACTTGTGTTGCATCGTACCACGATGGAGTTGAAGTATCCGGTCTACCGTCGCGAGCTAGCTACGTCCTTGTGGGCAGCAAGGCAGAGCAAACGAAGTATACGCCTCGTCCGACATTGGGAATGGACTATTAATTCGCTTGTGTACGTAAATAAGTCGTCACGTCACACTGCCTACTTTGCCACCTCTTTGTCTTCTAACGCGAGCTCCCTCAATTGCCTACGTGCTTTCACCACTGCTTGATCCTCCGATTCATGCCATAGCTTTCGCTTGAGAACGACTTGAGGCTGGACAGGGGCAACCGCTTTGGCGCGTGCAATTTCAGCTGCCTATCCCGTCGTTAGCGACTACGCTCAAGACCAGCCATCGCCACTTACTTTGGAGAAAGAGGAATCAATAAGCGTCATAGCGGATAACTGGAAGGTTGTCTTGATCTTGCCGTGTTTGTTGGCCAAGGCGATAACTACTCCCTCAATTTCGACGAGGTCACCACGCCTGAAAGTTCCGGGAAATGCTTCGTATATGACGGTCTCTCTCTCGCTGTGACAAAACCAATGGATTGTTGAAAGCTGCTTTACCTGGATATGGCGCCACTCACCTTGTCGATTCATCCGGCACTGCTTTGAAGTAAGAAACTTTGTTCTCCGTGGTAAGGTACTCCCCATCCACCCTCGACAAACGTCACGTGGGTGAACGTAATACCTTCCATATTCGGAGTGGATGAATAAAACACATAGCTCTGCGACAACCAGGAAGACTGGTGTAAATCCCCTCGACCAAATCTTGGATAAACATGTTCTTAGTATGTGGACAAAATTTCAGAGCTTCACGATGTCTGTGGGGGAGGTTATTACAAGAACTTGGCGAAAACTTGCTTCTTTGGGACACTCACCACCCATTTCATCTGCCTAGTGTTTTGAAGACCATTGAGGTGTAGAATATGCATTAGAGCATATCCTTGAGTCAATTTGAGGGCTTTCAGACTCAATCTATTGTTTATTTTGGCTGTCCAAGAACAGGGCAGCTGAGAGGGTGGCAGACTTTGGCCATCTGACGGGGCTCCCAGTCGTATGGGTGGCCATAATCAAATCCCAACACTTATACAATGTTTATACATCTCCTGGAGCTTTCAATTTGGTACTATCTAGAGCAGAAACAATGCATTCTCGCTAAATATGGCTTTTTTGGCACAGATTCGGTAATAACCTCCCCCACAGACATCGTGAAGCTCTGAAATTTTGTCCACATACTAAGAACATGTTTATCTAAGATTTGGTCGAGGGGATTTACACCAGTCTTCCTGGTTGTCGCAGAGCTATGTGTTTTATTCATCCACTCCGAATATGGAAGGTATTACGTTCACCCACGTGACGTTTGTCGAGGGTGGATGGGGAGTACCTTATGTACGAGTCCCGATCGACGAAAATTCGCCAACTGGCCAAGCGGATCTACACCGGCGCCAAATGGTACCTCTGTCGACGTTCCTGGCGCTGATCTCGACAAGAACAGGCATGAACAATGAAGTCGAGTTTCTCCGTGTCGTTCACCTAGATTGAGAGGGAGCATGCGATTTTCGCCGAAAAACCGACCAAACAATCCGTGCAAGATACCCATGTTGTTGACAGCGTCGTCGAATACTGACAATCCGAAGCCCACTAGCTCAATTCGTTGAGTCATTGTCGCAGCTTTAGACGCGTCCACTCTAAAGGTAAAGTAGGCATGCCGTCTCCCATTCCCGTCTACTGCAATTCACGTACTTCGAGAGGTTTCCCGGGGTGAGCTCCGCTTTGGACAATATTCCATGCAGCCTCAGCGTGAGTTCGTTTTCGACTGACCCGTCGCTGTTCATTATCCCGAGTCGCCAGATTTTGCGGTCGCTGGCACCTGTCTCCTGGACAATAACATCGTCTACCTTCGGAAGGTCAGCGCAAACGTTGGCATTTATTCAGAGCCGTCGCTTTACCTGTAAAAGGCTCATATATTGCATGTGAGCATGGTCACCGCATCCGTTCTTGTTGGTGTCCTTCGTTTGCTGGATAATGTGACTAAGTCGTGAACCTCCACAGGCAGAACGTTAGTGAGCGGTTTAAGGTTCCGGGATGACGAGCACCAACCCGCCCCAACTACGTCAAAGTGAAAGTCGAAGTCCATGAACGAGGTTAGAATGAAAGGACAAGATTTAAAGTTAAGTGAAGCCCGCCTTATTTTCCTTCGTAATTAACTATCCTACTTTATTTAGTGCCTAATATCTGCCCTACCCATTTGTATGATGTCTCTTCCGTACGGTATCATTACTTGTTTCGGCCTCGCTTCGGAATTCTGATGGTACACGCTCCATGCGAGTGTGGTCTCATCTCGCCCCGCGACGATCAATGTTCCCAATTTCTGACTATGCCTTAACGGGTCAATTGGCCGCTTTTTCCTTCCGGACTCAAAACATGCGTATGCCGGAGGCTCAATCCGCATGGGGAAAGTAGATCTTTAAAGAAAGCGGGCGAAAGTCGACCGGTTTTCTGTCCCTCTCCATTTTCCTTCTTTATGCCCCTTGGCAGTCGTCGGTTCGCTCCCTCTTTCATCTTTGTTTTGCATCGTTACTTATTCGCGATTTATTCAGGAAAAGGCACTTGTAACTCCTCCTTCTTGTCCACATCTAATCCAGTGTCGCTATTCAGAAGTAAACTCGTCTCTCAATACATCGACGACATCGCCGGAGCTTCCGACGAAAATTCAGATAGGTACGTTTCCTGTATTCTTCCCATCGCTCGTGTTCATAGGCCTATCCCTTCAGCGACCACACTCTAAGTGAACACGAGTCCGACCGCTTGTTCATCGACAATTCCTCCGAGCCCGCCACTTTTTCCGACTCTGAGCTCCGCAAGTGTGTCCTTCTTTGTGTTCTCCCTGATTTGCCGCTGACTTTATTAGAACAGATACCATGGACGACGATAGTGACTTGTACGCCGTTCCTCTTTTGTCCTCGTATTCCTTCTCTTAATGCTTTCACAGGTCTGTTCTTTCACAAGACGAGGGACGTGTACATGGTGAAGACAAAGAAGACTCGGACTCTGAAGTCGTCATAGTGTCCACTCCAAGCAAGACTCAATCGAAGAAGACCACCAAGTATGTTTATCTTGTTCATGTATCGACACGTCTCATCCTTGTCAGGCGTCGTCGTGAAAGTGGTGCCAAGAACACTGATGACGAGTAGGTCGTTTTGGAACCTCTACATATCCGTACTGATTATCGTTTCAGAGCGGCAGCCATAAAACCCGGCGACAGGTATGTACCGCGCATCCCCGCTCAAATTACTGTTAACATTGTCATCGTTGATAGTATGTTCAATCGCAAGAACGGTGTAAAAGCCAGGTGGGTCCTTCGAGTGACCCCTGCCATTCATCCGCTCACCTGACCCCAGCACTCTACCGCCGGCTATGTCTACACGGTACGCCGAACTTCATATTTCATTACTTGTTTCCATTGATGTTGCTTTCACGTAGGAGGTCTGTTCGCGGCGGCAATGTGGCAGCCACAGTCCACTCTCAGCCGCAGGTGGATGCCTCGCCGTCAAGTGAAACTGTTGGCGAGAGGTAGCTATTCAATGACGCTATTGTACCGCGTCATATCTCAATGCGCTGCAGCTTTCCATTAGCGTCTTCGACTGACGAAGTTGGTAGTCCACACACAGAACACCGCGTCAGTATCGTCTACTTACCACGTATGTTCCATGTTCATCCTACTCCCGTAGATTGGGCCCAAGTGGCAGTGAGGACGATGCTCCGAGTCGCGACGATGTGCTGTCTCCGGGTGCACCAACCGGCCGACGTTCGCCATCGGCTTCCGCTGTACAGCCTATCCCGACGAACTTAGAGCATTCCTCTTCCTCGACTATCGCTCTCTTGCCAGTTGCGGACGCTGATCGGTATGTTCTGTTAAGCCTGTCTGAATGTCCGTCACATTCACCCGTAAATCAGCGAAAGCGCGTTTGAGAAGCGAATGGAAAGTCGCCTGGAAGCGTAAGTCCGTATGTTCACCTATAGGAATGGGCTGATTGGTTTGTACAGTATGATGTTAAGATTTATGTCGAGACAAGGGCCTTCCATGGCGTCAGCGGTAGAAATGGGTGCAGGTACCGCTTTACCGCCAGCCACGGCCTCTCCTGTTATGGTCGCGCCCCAGACCGTGGCTCATAGCTCTTCTGACGCAGTCGATGTTGACGTGAGTCACCATCTTATTCCATTCTTTTCAGGGCTCAGAGCATTTCTTAGACGTCCGTCGCTACTGCCTCTGAAGGATCCGTTATCGGCGTCGCCAACGGTGGAGTCAGTCATCGCTCGGGTTCATGGATCTTATGGTACTTAAAGTTTCTTAGACGTCGGGGGCGGCCCACCCTCAAGGACCTGCCCCTCAGGCCGTTAACAGTCCAGTCAGTTTTTATCTCACTCTACGCAGTTCGTGTCGCTGATCCCTTATTAGCCTTCCGCCGCTAACGCCCTTGCTTTTCCGTTCAATCGCATCGGTGTTGTCAACCCAGGCGTGAGTGACCTCGTAGCCTTCACATTCCTTCGTCCTTCCTATGCGTGTGGCTGATTTTTTTTTGTTCTTTTGTCAGGCAACGGCAAACATGATCGACCCGCGCACGCCACCTCCTTCTGGCTCCAAGCGCGTTAATCTACAGAGCCCCTTTGTACCTACTTCTAGACCAGGTGCTGGACCGTCCCCCGTGGCAATTCGGTCAGCTTGCTTCTATAAATCTTTCTAGTTTTTCTGCTGACCCCACGTTAAAGTGATTTGGGTAAAGGCAAAAACCCTGAGGTAGGCACGCCGCCTTCAAGCAACGCCGCCAAGTATGTTTAGCCACGTACGCTGTTCTCAGTTGATCTTAACTTACTCAATTAGAGCGGCTATGAACAATCTCTTCGCCAACAAACGCAAGCCCGAAAATTCAGTTGCTGTCGGAGACAGGTGCTTGTCCATCGACCTCCTTAACTTCTACCTCATCTCGTCCGTCGTCCAGTTCTCAAAACGCAGATGGCCAACCTCAGCTCGAAGATGGCCCTGCCAATCCCAAGAAACCCCGCGTGTTAGACGATCAGCTTACTTTCCGTGTCAATTAGTATGCCTATTTTTCTCCCACTTCATAGTCACTGTCCTGACCATTTGAAGTACGCCTCCCGCTGTCTGCGAGGTCAGTTATGACGAATTGCAGGACGACGCTATCAAGCATATTTACGACAACTTGCCAAAACTTCCGTGCGTTGCGTCTTCCTCTTCTTCCATGGCGCATTGTGTTGACAGATCGTTGGTATTTTCTAGGGGGGATCGACATATTCTACCTTCTTTCGATAGGAATCCTCATGAAGGCTCCGAAGGCACCATCGGCGGCCATCTTTCCTTTGGAGTTTGGCAAGACGGTCTCGAAGAGGCGTCTGGCGCGTACGTATCTTGTGTTCTTCTCCTTCTGAAGGTGCTCCGACTGATTAAATGGTTACCCAGAACTATATACAACGCTATGACCTTCACCCAAGCCAATGATACCTTCGTCAACCCTATCCGCTGTTCTCCAGGCCTCATGCGTCTGAAACAAGCGGCCTTTGGAACTTCGCCCTCCACTTATCGCCTTTCTATCGGCAACCACGCCGCGATCTGTGTATCCGCGGGTATGTGTATGGAGAGTTATATCATGGAGCCGACTCAGTCCGGCGGCAACCCTCCCCGCTTGAGGAAGTATATATCTCTGCTGCTCCATAACCAAGACTGGGAACGATGGGAGTCTTTTTTATGCGTATGCTTTGGTCAGTACGAGCTCTATGCACAGATAACTGCCAAAGCGGTCAATATGACCACCCGTCTTGGCCAGCCTGACCCCGCTAAACAAGGTGTGCTCTGTTGTTTTCCTTTCGACACGCCGTTAACGTTCACATTTAGCATCTGCGGCTGTTACGTACGGCAACAAACCTCTCTTCAGTTATGTCCGTTCTCCCAAAAAACTCGAAGCTCAACGCAAACCGGAGCCTGCTTCGTCTCAGTACAGCACCTCTTATTCGCTCAAATACGACGATATCAGTCAGTCGGTACCTGTTTCCTTCATTTACAGGTACTAATGTCTACTACAGTCCCTGTGTACGACGCCCGTCATCGAGAATTCGACTTCGACACCGAACTGCCCTCCTTGGCTACCGCTTTGCCTCGATGGACGGGAGGCGAAATCCCGATCGGCTCGTTCATCGTTGTGGGATACACCGTTGCGTCTTACCTAGGAAAAGCTCAGGGCCAGGACGGTAAAGTTCTTCATATTGGCAACAACATCCTCTGGGCGATCATCTGTGGCACTCCTCGACGTCGTGACGACTAGAATGCATGGCGGCTTTTATATACATATACACATCTCGAACTTACATTTGCTCCCCTTTCTCAATCCATGCCACTATACTGTAGTTACACCGCTCGTCGCTACATCAGCGTCCATAGTGTCCTATACGTAGTTGGTTGACTATTGAATCCAACTTTCTAATAAGTTCTTCGTGTTTACTCTCCATATCTTCCGCTATTAGCTGCATACGTAATTCGGACTTGTCTGCTTGGCTTTCACTCAATATCTCCAGACTTTCTTGTACATATTTCAGAACGTCCGGGACTGCCCACGAGCAACACTGCGAATCTAAATGGAAACACTCGTAAGTTTTTGAGTGGCTAACGTGAAGCGAGATCCCACCTGCGGATACCAATGTGGCGGACGGCCGAGCCTGAGGTTGACTCGACCGCGAAGATGTATGCGATTCTGGGGAATTAAAGTTTGTACGGTTAGACGGCACACTGGTAGTTATTCATTCGACTTACTCAAGCTGCGCCTCAACTTTTTGTTCGCTGATTTCTGAAAAGAGCGACACCGTGCAGGCTGCTCGGTGTGATACACCCGAAGGAAGGCATCCATGGTAGGGTAGAAGTCTCTTCGTGTAGCTGAGAATAGAAACTGGATTTTCCGATCGCAACCCGTCTTTCCAGCTCTGCACGGGCGACAGCTTAATTGATCTTTGTCGACAACGCAATGCTTGGTACGACTAGCGACGCAGTTCTCGCAGCTCTACAGGTCTATGTCGACAACATTGCGAGACAGAGGCGCAATTCGATCCGTACCTCTGTGTTCGTGCTATTCCACTCCTGTACTTCGTAGCTTCCCATCCACTCGCCGTCGACCCGTCTTGTCCGTGTCGTGAGATATGCTATGCGTCGCCAAAAAGCCACTACTTTGTTGTCTTGAGAAGTGGGCGAAGTCGAAGTCGAGGAAGATGCCGATGGCGAGTCGTGGTCCTCTGCGAGCAAAGCCGCAATATCCATGGGTAGTTGCGGTAGACATGCAAAGGGGTCAGATAGACTTGGGCCGGGCCGATGTCAATCAATATTGCTTACAAATAGCCACCAATTTTCAGCCCTCGCCTTTCTCATTTTCTACTAGATCCACTTCTCAGCTGCACGAAACCTGTTCACAATCTCACCCGCGTGTTACCTTTGCACGCTGAACGATGACCTCCTCTTCTCGACTTGCGTTGTTTGCGGACGTGGTGCTCGTCCTTACACTGGCAGCCCTCTGGATGCATGTTGTACCCAGCATATACTCTCGGCCACTCAAGGACGTGATGCTCGTCCTCGCACTGGCATCCACGCGCGTGTGGGTGCATGTTGCCACCAGCATTTGTACCCTATTTTCCCCGGATGTGATGCTCATCCTTGCACTGGTGCCTGGCTCAGCACATGTTGCTCTCAGCATTTGTACCCTATCACTCCTTGCGGGGGCCTTGTATGGCTATGAAATCGAATATCCCGCCGTCGTCGGCAACTACTCTCAATTTTGCTGCACAACATGGTACACCTGCTGGGTCGCAATGCGCCGTCTGTGCGTCATTTTCGCTCCGATGAAGAGGTATATCATCGATGGAGAAATATATTCCACGCGTGGCACTACCTATCGTGTACGGCCACGCCCGTCACACTACGGAGGTAGTAAAAGACGTGGTGTATTTGATGCAGAGGAAGTGGTGCCTTACATCGTTAACGCGCATGGCCTTCAACGACTAGACGAAGGAGTCTTTGATTTTGAATTTCAGACCACAATGGATAAAGTGGACGAAGTGTTACTCAGACATCCTTTGCTCCTTGCTGCTAACATTCCCTACAACGTCATCGTGCCTAAACTGACGCGACAGGAGAGTATGGGCACGGCGCGCGTCCACAGTGTCAATGTACGTTCTATTTGGTCCGCTGCAATGGTGAAACAAGCTCTGTTCGAACATGAATGTCAATGTAAAGGTCTAGTCACTATTATGTCCGTTCGCGAGGCAAAACAACCTCAGGTGCAAATTCTCAACGAAAACGACTGCAGAGAATCAAAGGCTTTGTTGAATGCCCGCGCACGCGCCGTCAAATTAACAGCAGACAAGCTACGGTACGAACGAAAGCTTTTGACTGGTACTTTATCCAATAGCGCCTTCCCCCCCAAACCTCTCGACCGCGGTGCTCTTCACAGAATCCTACACCAAACTTCTTCTGCGTTCCTACCGCATCGTTTTGAGGAAGCCGGTTGCGCAGTGTGCGGTAACTTGACGCTACTCACTAATCTGTCACCTCTTGAAGGGTTTACTGGGGATTTGAGTTTGCTTGACGTACGCGGGATAACAAGGAGAGAGCGACTGTCAGCCGACGATCCTATAACCGAAATACCTGGGCCAGTCCTTGCTCATGATTGCGATAGCATATGCGTCGATTGTGAAGCGCAACTGTTGGTGGGTCGGGTACCCTCCAACGCTCTGGCGAACCACTGTTGGATTGCCTCCCGCTTTACAAGATTTAAAGTACGGAGAGAAGATGCTCATCGCGAGAGTCCGGCACAACCGGTGCATTGTTCGCGTAAATTCTGGTCGTCACCGCATGCACACGAACGCAATAATGTTTCAAAGTCCGATGGTCAAAGTGTATCACAAGTTACCGCCTTCCCGAGAGGAAATGAGCGAAGTGCTTGCCTTTATTTTCATGGGACCAGCGGCACCAACGGAAGAAGATTTCGAAAGATGCCCTATGTTGGTGAGACGAAATAAAGTGGCAGAAGCACTAGAATGGTTGAAGCTCAATCATGAAGATTATGCTGACTTGGAAATATCGCAGGAAAATCTTAACAGTTATGGGTTGAAAGATGTTCCCGTTGTGGTAGATTACAGAAGAACAGAAGGTGACCCCAACGACTCCGTCCCGTCTGAAGCTCGACCCGTAAATGATATGCAAGATGAATATGGTACAAGCAGCGGAGAATGCTCCTTCACTGTCCATGGCTTAACTGGCCCGGAATACAGCACTGCAAAAACGTCGACTCTCATTGCTCGAGCTCTGGATCATCTGGCAAAGAAAGGAAAGGTGTTGGGGATCGGGCGTAAGCAGGAGCCGGAGTCTTTCTTTCACAACGAAAAAGCTTACCCAGGAATGTTCCCTTGGCTGTTCCCATACGGCAAGGGTGGAATCGGCGCAGAAGCACATTATCGTGTTGTCTCTGATCTGGACAGAAAGCGATCTATGCTGTTGTACCACGATAAAAGATTTCAGCTCGACGATTACTTTCCGATGGTTGCGTTCAACCACGAGCAATTGAAGGGATCTTCTATCGGTAGCAAGCTCTTTGTACAGCGATCGCGTTTCAATGACATTGCTAGAAGAATTTCGCTCATTGATCCGAATGTAGCTGGCGACATAGCGGATAGAATGGCCGCAGGGGAAATTGTCAAACCACAAACTGACGCAGAGAAACAGTGTTTTGCGCTACTCACCGACCTTGATACGGTTTCCGCCCACGTACCGGGTTCCGCTACATCTAAGAAGCATATGAGGAACGAAATCTGGTCTTTGTCGGCATTCACTGGTGCACCTAATTGGTTCGTGACAATGGCATGGGACGATAACACGCATCCATTGGCAATGTACTTCGCGCAAACTGATACCGTCTATCGAGCTGAAGTAAAGCATTGGAAAGTTAGAGGAGAGTTAATGAAAAACAATCCTACAGCTGCAGCGAGATTCTTCCATTTTATGGTGCAAACGTTCATTGAGTGTGTGCTGGGTTGGCAGTCCATGAAACCAGGCGCTTTTGGGCATATCAAAGCATTCTACGGAACTGTCGAACAACAAGGAAGACTTACCTTGCATTTACATCAGCTGCTATGGGTTCTGAACGCTCTCTCTCCTCAAACCATACGAGAACGTCTGGCGGACGATTCAGCTTTTGCCAAAAAGCTGATAGCGTATTTAGAAGGTGCGCACCAAGGAGAATTCAACAACGGCGTCAAATCTGAAGTTCAAGACATCATACGTCAAAGAGAGAAGACGGAGGGTTACTCGAAACCCACCCTGACATTTCCACGCGTGCCACCTCCTATGTGTTTAGGTGCACAATGTGAAGATGGGTGTGCAAAATGCGCCGCATTGGACGAGTGGATGAAAGAATACTCTTTAGAAGTAGACGATATTTGGGTAAGATCCAATGTCCACGACTGTAGGCCATCAATAGTAGACGAAGAGGAAGCGGAGGCGAAAAAAAAGTGGAGGGAACCTAAGAACTTGAAGAAACCGAAACGAAGAATTGTTGAAAAGAGAGGGTGTTTAACAAAAGACGGTGTGTGTAAAGCTAGATTTCCGAGGGATGTGTTCCCCGAGTCTGTGATCGAACCTGACGGCCACATAAATCTAAAACATAGAGAAGAAACACTCAACACAATGTCTCCGGTTATGTCGTACTTTTCAAGATGTAACACCGATTGTACCAGTCTGCTGTCTGGAACATCGGTTAAGGCTGTTATTTCTTACGTGTCTGACTACGTGTCGAAAATTGGTTTAAAGACCTACCAAGTTTTTGCTTCCGTTCACGACGTGTTCAACAAGAACCTCGACAACTTGCAGAACGACGTGATCGGAGAAGACATGCCTCGCACCATTATGCGGCAAATGGTTAACTCCATCTCGACAAAAATGGAAATCGGAAGTCCAATGGCTTGCCTGTATTTGCTGAAAAACCCCGACCACTATACCAGCCATTCTTTTGTCAACTTCTCTTGGCGTACTTACGTCGCATACGTCAAAAGACATTGGGCAGAATTAGCCCAAGGCGAAGATGCGGTAGAAGACGCTGATATGGAACCTGAAGACAAGGTGGGAGTAGATCAGACTGAGGGTAAAATTGTAGCGACTTCGATTGTGGATGACTACATAAAAAGACCGTTGATTTATGAGCACGTAAATTTGTACGAATGGATCCAATGCCATACCAAGAAGAAACGTACGAAGAAGGAGAAGGAAGAGTACCAGAATCGTCTTGCTGAACAAGCTACTGTTGATGGTCAATCTGAAGAAGAAGACGACGAATCTTTTGACGGAAGATCAGCACCGATATCTTCACTTCCTTCCGCTCAGTCTGAAGGACTTGAGTGGAATACCGACGACGAAGACGAACACATCGTGTCATCGGAAGAAACTCGCAAACAGAAGCCCACTTACCATCCATTTCTGCTGGGCCACTCTCAGTATGAGAGCCATCATGTCACTTGCGACTTTAATCGAATTACTTTTTGCGTGCCCAATTTCATGAATGGGGCGGTTCCTAGAGCTGACAAAGGTGATCGCGAGATATATTGCTTGACAATGTTGACCATCTTCAAACCGTGGCGAGATCCTCTACAATTGAAACCCCATGAGTGGACGTGGGACGAGACATTCCTGGAACACAACTTCACGGATCGCCAGAACGAAATCATGTCTTACTTCAATATCAGGTATGAATGTAATGATGCACGAGATGACCATTACCTGTTAATGAAACAGAGAATAGCTGCCTTGAAGTCAGCCGGCAAGCCCACAAACGTGGGATCGAACAACGGATGGAAGGACACCGAACCTGCGTATGAACCCCATTTAGACGACGAAAACGAGGTCGGAGATGACATAGACACAGACGAAATCACTGGCAAGCGCACCCAAAAGTTGTTACAACAAATGGAAGAGATCAGAGGAACGCTACGTACATCCAAGTGGATAAATAAAAACTCACAAGACATCCACGAGATCAAGACAGAAAGACTTTTGCCGGCTTTCCAGTCGAGAATGTCCTGGGCGACGTCTGTTCGGGAAATGAGGAGCATGTTCACGAACAATAAGCTGGCAGATATGCCCGCGAGAGCACTCAACAATCAGCCGTTTCGGCCCCCACCCAACGATGTGTCTGTTCTTGACGCTTCGTATTTCAACGGCAACACCACCATCGATCCCGACACCAACGCAGGGCATCTGGAGGACATATGTAATCGCTTCACGCTGAACAAAGAGCAGGAGAGAGTGTTCAGACTTGTTGCGGACCACGCTTCCGCCGTAACGCGCCAGAATCCGTTAAGAATGTATCTTGGAGGTATGGGAGGCACCGGTAAATCTCAGGTCATAGATGCGATCATCGCTTTCTTCGAAGTTAGAAAGGAGTCTTATCGATTCATGATTCTGGGACCTACGGGTTCCACCGCAGCACTGGTGAATGGATCGACCTATCACTCAGTTTTTAAAATTCCGAGAGAAAAGAAAAGCAAAAACAAAGACGACATACTGGGCATAAGAAACGAAGTTACCAACATGGCGGCTGTTAACGAGAGGATCCAAGGGGTCGAGTATATTTTCATTGACGAGGTATCTATGATGTCCTGCAGTGACCTTCATGTGCTTGCTAGCCAAGCGGCGAAAGCCAAGAACGTCGATGATGTAGAATTTGGCGGTTTGAATGTCCTACTTGCCGGTGATTTTGCTCAATTACCGCCAGTATCGGGGTCCCCGCTGTTCAAAGGAGATATTAACCTACAGCTCCGGATAGACACGGAGAACGATCAACGCGCAGTACTAGGAAGAATCCTGTGGCATACCTTTACCCAAGTTGTGATATTAAGAGAGAACATGAGGCAAAAAAAAAACAGTCTGAAGCAGACGCGAAACTCCGAACTGCTCTTGAAAATATGAGGTATGCAGCGTGTACAGCCGAAGATGTTGCATTCTTACGAACGCGAGTAGCGAGCGACAGAGAAGGCCATCCGAAGTTGGATTGCGCCAAATACCGCAACATATCCGTGATAACTTCGCTCAACGTACACAAAGACACGATCAACAAAATAGGCTCCGCTAGGTTCGCAGAAGACTCGAGACAGATGCTTCACAACTTTTATTCCATCGACAAGATCAGCAGTTCCCCTCCAGACAAGAGGAAATGGAGATGCGAAGAGGCACATTTTCGGAGAATAGGCCCTGATCTTCAGCAACATTTATGGGAAGCCGTTCCCTCTACTACCGCTGAACACGTCGCCGGATGCCTACAGATCTGTGTTGGTATACCAGTAATGCTGAAAGCCAACGAAGCAACCGAGTTGTGCATGACGAAAGGCCAGGAAGGCTTTGTGCGAGGTTGGACCGAAGGTGTGGGACCAAGTGGTCAACGAGTGCTTGAGACTCTGTTTGTAGAGTTGCATGTTAAAGATTCCAGGACCATAGAGATACCAGGTTTGCCAAAGAACGTCGTACCAATAACGAGGACATCTACCCACGTGACAGCCCTGCTCCCAAATGACACTTTGCTCTCTCTCGCACGAGAACAATGCCTCGTACTTCTCAACTTCGCGATGACAGACTACGGAGCTCAAGGCAAATCAAGAGAACTTAACGTTGTTCACCTTAATCACGGCAAGACTTTCTCCAATTACTACGTAGCTCTGTCGCGAGGCCACGAAGCCGACAACACTGTAATTCTTCAAGGATTTGACTCTAAGAAGATCACCAGTGGTATCAGCGGGTATCTTCGGCAGGAATTCAGGGAGCTGGAAATCCTCGATGAGATCACGCAGCTGCAGAGCGAGCGAAAATTGCCGCCCGAAGTTACGGGCTTTTATAGGAATCATCTTATTCGTGCCTACTTACTCTGGAATCGAAGCTGCAACGAACCGGCCAGTCTTCACCCAGCTATCAGAAGGAAACCTGACGAAAAAGTTATTCCTGACCTCATATCCTACTCTGAATGGCGTGCCGACAAAGAAACCGGGAAGAAAAGGAAACCAAACGCAGATGCCTCAGTAAATCCTACTGCTAAACGCCAAAAAATCGAATTGACGAACTATAAATCGCCTGCTAAGCTCCCCTCGTCCTCGCCCTCAAAACATTCATCTACCGATTACTCTCAATCAACATCGACTTATTTGAAACCGCCACAAGTGAAGAAACCGCCACAAGTGAATGCACAGGCTCTGACTCCGATCGTCCCTTATCAACCACCGTACTCTGGACCAAACGGCCTTCTATGGGATAGACTGAACTGGAGCTGTGGTTACGACGCAGTATTGACGCCTTTGGCGAGGTTGTGGGAGTGCGAGCCTGCAAAGTGGTCAGACATTTTTGCCCATTGGAATGCGTTGACCTCACAATGGATTAAAGACCTGCAGAACTTGCAAACATACGAACACGCTAGGGATAACCTAAGGCGTACACTGAACGCTATGGACAACATTAAGTTTCCTTTTGGCCCAACTTACCTGAAACTAGACAACTTACTATCCGTCCTTGCTCACGACAGACCATATGGCACAGCCAGAGTATATTGCGAGACTTGCGGCTACAGTTTGGACGGTCGAATTGAGACCTTCACCAATTACATGACAACGTATAGCTCCACAACCCTCGACCAACGTCATCCCAACGGGTACTCCTTGAGTGACTGGTACGCGTTCCATTTTGACAGACGAGGCCAACCATGCGCATACTGTCGCTTATATGGACACACAAGGAGAATGCGTCAAGTAACGGACGTAGCGGCAATTCCGTCTTTGTTGTTCGTCAGTATCCTGAATGTAAGGACTCATATAAATCCCCGGTTAACTTTCACAACTGCTGACAACAGCTTGACGAAGACTTTGTTTCTTTGCGGCATCGTATACCATTCAATGCGAGAGAAGCATTTCACCTGTATGGTCATTGATAAGAACGAAGACGCTTGGTATCACGACGGTATGTCGCAGAAGAAGGAATGCATTGCCCTCGGTAAATTCTCTACTTTCGACCAAACCCAGCTGCATTTACTACCGGGCACAGATTACAGACTTGCAACAGTTATCTATGCGGAGATGCAATAGTCGCTATATAAGAACTTTTATGTTATGTGCCTCGGGAACGCGAAAGTCCATGACTCTCTTCAGCTTAACCTCCATTACCACCACTCGTCCAATTGGCGCAGGGTCGGCGTTCCTCTGTCTTCCTATCTTGAACAGCGAACCTAATCGCGGGTGCAACTCAGGCTGAATGTGAGAATCGTCAAGACCTCGATACGCGGAGCAAGAAGAAAGAGGACCGACTTCTGGCAATCCGTCATAAAAGGTGAAGTTATTGCATTGCGTTTCGAATAACTCGTTGCTGATTGTGCGAGCAACAGCGGAGGACGGCTGGTGGAATGAAGGTGCGGCTACATGGATGTAGCGACGGTGCACACCATTGTACTACAGCCCCTATTTATTTACAGTGTAGAAAACCAGGGTAATATTAGACTGACCTCCCCAAGAATCAGGCCGAACATCAGTGCTGTATGCCCACGAGCTTCGATAGCCGGCTGGATGGCGGGTAAAGGTCGCCACCAATATATTCCTTCACGTGTATCATCCAGCAAATGAACGTAGAGGCGTTTCGTGTCCTCCTCATCTAGCGAAAAAGCATGCATCCTGGTCCTGAACGGGCGGTGCTACCAAGCTGGGGCAACGATGGTCACTACTTGGCGCTTAGCAAGGCGAATCCCGACTGATCCTTGAGTCTGATCCCATCAATATATCAGTCGGCCTGATCATGTCTCTCCACCACCTTGGCGTCAATTGGGGTACTTTAGCGATGGAGAATCGCGTCAAGAAACTTTGCCTGTTCGATCCTAGCTTATACAGTGAGTTCGTCCTTCGACCTGTATGTCTACTAAATCGGCGTCAGCCAAGTCCGTCGACTCGCTTCCGAAAGAAATCATACGCCGCATAATAGCTTTCGTGCCGGACCCCTTCGACTTGGAGCCGTCGTCTTGGATGGACAACATACATCGGCTCCGAGGTGTATGTCAATTATGGAGAGTCATTGTCCTTGCATGTCCCACTTTTTTCTCCAAAATCGTCGTTCACAGCAAGAAGCGTCCGGAATGTATTCAAGAGTGGCTGAATCGATCTGGTACAACAGATCTCGCCATGTACTTTGCGTTGAGTTGCGATGGAGAACAACCCCTCGAAGATTACGTAGCAATGCGAGATTTTACGAACCTCCTCGCACCTTGCATGCGTCGGTGTCAAAAACTATACTTCCACGCACACACTACTACTGGCAGCAGACTTCTCTTCCGTATGCTCGACACGATCAATGCGGCGGCAGTACCTGTATTGCATGTCGAAGCTGAAGATGATTTCAGCCCTCATATTCCCCTAATGTTCGCATGTCCTAGTGCTGGCGTGCGACACATCGTCGTGAAATGTTGTGCCTTGGTCCATCTACCGGCCTCGTTGACAGCATTGGAATTGAGAGATTTGTCCCCCCATTTTGAGCTTACTGGGTCTCAAGTCCGTGACGCGTTGTCGACCGCACCAGCCCTGCAAGATCTATTGGTGCACGAAGTGTCTGTATTCGAGGTCGATGGACCACGACTCACGCTTCCTGCTTTGACTTCGCTCAATTTCCGTTGCTCCTCTAACTCACAAGCAGATTTCATCAGCATTTTAGATCTACCAGAGCTGCGTCTCCTCGTACTTCGAGTCGAAGACGACGATCTTCTCCAAACCATCGCACATTCCCTCAACCACGGCTCAAAGATGGAGAGACTCAGCCTTTCCATCTCCTCCCCAAGTTTGCGCTCCATGCGCTCGTTTTTCAGGTCAATGCCGGAGCTCCGTCGGCTGCGTGTTCCCACTTCAGACGAGCTTCTAGACAACACCATCGGAGCTTTGGTTTTGAGCTCACCGGACACCTTTCGATCGATACAACGCATGGAATTTGGTGATTATGTGGACGAAGAACTATTGATAGGAATTTTACGGGGTCTGACTTCATTGTCGTCTTCGGTGGAGATTATGTCACGCGTCAGCGACCTGGTCAAAGGACGCGTTAAGTTACAGCGTTTGACCATGCAGGGTGGGGTGGCTTCGAAGGACTATCAATGGGCGATCAATGGGAAGTACTGGGACGAAGAAGCATAGCTCGACCTTTAATGCAACGACGGCATGAACTTTACCTGACCCCGATACTCAACGACATTGTTCTTTTGATTCTGGTTTCCTTGATATACGTACACAGCTGAGCTGAAAGCTCTCAATATATAGCAATTGATAACTTGCAGTTTGTACCTTGCGATGAAACCCGTTTGCTCACTATAGAATACTAGTCGTTATCTTCAACCTACAAGCGTAAAATATACATTGATGATATCGAGATATAACGCGCAGCTTTCAGTCTACTTCACATTGTAAGAATCATGCCCGCCCAGGCCTGTCCCTGAACACAGAGTATCGCTTCCCCTTGAAAAACCAGCCACGGTGCAACACGGCCTCCACCCCACGAACATCCGTCGATAGAATGATAAGAACGATGTCCGACCTCCCGGACTGTGACCTCAGGCTCATCGGATCGAAGCTCTGGTTATACACCCGTGTCTTCTGCACATCCATCCCATTCTCTTTAATCAGCGCTGTTTCTTCTGCACCGCCAAAGTTGAATCCCGCAGAAAACCTTGACACAACCATTCTCTGCGCTCGAGGCTCAAAATGTACTGTGTTGCCCGCCACTCTGAACGCAACGCGTGTCAGACCCTCGTATTTCCTCCTCGCCGCCTCTCCATGCGAGTTCATTGGCGGCCCATGGGAGAACTTGGCCTCTTCGAATATGCGAGGACCAAACAATAGATGCTGAGTTCGCCCACGCGCAGCAATAGCACCGTATAGAGCGGTCCTGTTTTCATGAGTGGAGGCTGCAAACGTACACAGGTTGGGGCACCGTTGGAAAATTTCCGTGACATCGGCATTCCGGATAGGATTGAGGAGGAAATCCAAATGCTGCATGTGTGGCGTTACACATGCGACTCCAACAAGACCATCGAAATGGGAGGACGTGAACGAGAAGGCGCTGTCGAGAACACTGAGCGATGAGAGGTTGGGAGCATTTATAGGAGGTAAAACATTGGTCGTGTAAGTGGTGAAAACTTGGAGTTTTGGGAGGGTGATGATCACCGTCGCTCGCATGTGAGCGCGTCTTCGCCAAGTAAGCTCTTCCAGCTGGCCACAGGTGGAGAAGAAACTGCTCCAGTCCGTAGTATCTTCATTTGTCCGAAGATCCAGGACCTTGAGGTTGTTACGACGCCAAGCCGTGATGGTGGCTGGAACCTGTACGCGCACACTGCGCATGCTCTTTTTGAGGGCAATCTTGACTAGCGGATGCATTATGCCACATCCCAGATACTCGCCTTCCTTCTTGGTGGCCGCAAAGTTCTCTATGCGCGGCGCGATACGTAGAAAATCGCCCTGCACCATGGAGTGTATGCAACGCTCGTTCTCCCTACAGGTATTGTTAGCCGACACGAGGAAAGTTCGCCACTTCGCTGGCTGCTGCAACAGTTGTGCCCACAACCTGTCGGCTAAAGATGCTGCTTTGCCTCGACATGGCAAAGCGAAATGGATGTTGAGTGAACGCATTTTGACCTTCTCAATGTGCGTCGCGACGACGCCTTTGTTGACAGCTATCCGACTTTTGTACAAACCCGATGGATCACCCCAGTCAACATAGAGCGCGATCCAGAAGATCGGGTCGTCAAGTATTTGAGCGCGCAAAGCGCGAGACACTTGCATGAATCGTAGTCGCAGAAGATCATAATCGTATATCTCCTTTTTCGTTTGTAACGCGGGGCTCGCGGCCTCTTGGAAAATGAGAGCGAAAATTTCTAAAGGTACTTATATTTCCGCCTATTAGAACGCCTCGCGTTGGAGACTTAGCTTTCCGTCCAGACTTACATGTATCGATATTGGTCATATTTGTAACTGACAGTTCTCAGGAAAGCTAGTTGGGCAAAGACATGCAGCGAGGGAGTCTACGAGAAAAAATCGCTGTGGGTGTTGCGGTTGGAATTTGAGATCAGAAGAATTTGATGTCGGAAAAAACCGGATTCGTACTGCCATGCGCAGCACTGGCCCTCAACACCAGGTCAAGTCTTATTTCGACGGCTTTGTATAACAGGTGAATGATACAATCCCTTGATTTACTTCGAACTCTTACTTACTGATCGTTCATTCAGTTTGTATTGATTCTTAACTTACATCAGACGCAGATTTCGACTGTGTGCGCCAGGTAAGCGGGTGTCTTATTGACTACTTGAACTTTGAATGACTGACCGTTTAGATTGCTTCGTGAAATGCACATCTCGACTGTCTAGGTAAGCTCTCGTACCGCTATTCAACGAAATACTGACTGTTCTAATAGTCTCGTTCGACCTGTCTCTTGAATAAGATTCATCAAAGTCAAGCAGCACTTCAAAACTCTTACCTGGATTGACTTCGGCGTTGGCTCGGGCATCCCCGGTGAGCCGCTTCTTCATTTCTTTCCCATTTTTCTCTTCGTTTATTGACCGAATCGTTCAGGATTGATTTGCATAACTACTCTTGTGTTGATTTCATTGAGTTTGTGTTGATCTTTGCTCAGGTGAGTACAATCTTTTGCTTGCTAACTCTAATCTAACTGAAGAACTTTGCAGGCAGCGTTCGTTCGTTTGACAGAGAGTTTTGGTGTTGGGGTTGGGGCTCAGGATGAATTGGACTTGGTCCAAGGTGCGCATCGCTACCCCGTTCGCTATTCAACTCAATCTGACTTGACTACTGAAAGCTTTTCATTGTACACCTTAGTTGAACCCGACACCGAAACTATGCCGGTATCAGTCAAGGTATGTCTAATTCTTTGTACCTCTATACTTGAATCGATACTAACCTGACCCTTTTCAACTCTCAAGGCCGAATCTATGCCTCCCTGGCTCTGGCCTGCTGTGTATTTCGATTTTCCTACCGAAACTATGCCGGTTGGGGTCAGGTACGTTTAGTTTCAACTCATTACTCTAATTATTGACTGTCTGACTTGAATTTTGAAGTTCAGAGGCCGGAACCTTGCCTCTCCGAGTCAAGGTCTCTATATGCTTCCCATTCAACGCCGAACTATGACATTTCCGTCCCAAGTACGTTCAATTTCAATCCCCTACCCTGAATGTTGCCGGTCTGACTTGAACTTTGAAGGGCAAACCTATGCCGGTTTGCAACGCGCGCCAGCGTACCGTTCCAATCGAAGGTATACCGAAACGATGCCGGTAAGGATTCATCTTTGTACTTCATCACACGACTCGAATCGATACTAACTTGAATTTTGTACACTTCAGAGGCCGAATATATGCTTCTCCCCTTCAATCGCCCGTGTACTTCAATATCGACACCGAAACTATGGCATTTTTGCTCGAGGTACGTTCGATTTCAATTCGTTACTCTGCTTATTGACTTGAACTTTGAAGGCCGAATCTATGCCGCTTTGAATCGCGCGCGCACGCATCTTATCTACATGTACATGCCTTTCAAGTAAGTGAAGTTCACTTCAATGTTCAACTTGAACCGACCCCTCACCTTAACCTTTCTTTGCTTCTACAGCTCGGTTCAACACCAAATTCTTGAGAGTCTACGAATCCCTTCAAAGTTGAAGTTAAAGTACTGTGATTAGAAGTAAATAAATTCTTCAATTGGATCGAGGTGAGTCTCTGTTCCGTTGATCTATTCTTGTTTCTTTTCTTTCTTTCCTTCGTTCGAGGTCCCAGGTACAGGGAAGTCAGGTTGAGTTCAACTGAACTCAATCTTCTTTACCTTGAATCTCCAAGCCTCGACGGGTACGCCTGTTTTTGGTTTCATTTCGTTCGTCTCGTTTCGTTCGATTTCACTTCATTTTGTTTCCTTTCATTCCTCGTTCCTGTGTTCAATCGTCAACTCACCTTCCCTTTACTTCCCAGGTTTTCAACTCAATTCTCAAGTTGCGGGATTGTTCAGCCCCAAGCGAGTCGATTCATTTCGACTCGCGTTGGGTTTGAGTTCAAGTGAAAGTCGTGGAGGTAAGTTTCATTTCATTTTGTTCATTTACCTCGTGCGCTGACACTCAACTCAGCGCATGGTTCATAACTCATCTCTTCCAACAGTGCAACTCCATTCAATTCAAGTCGTCGGGATTTCAGCTTGAGTACAACACAGGTGAGCTTTCCTTTCCTTTCGTTTTCATTCGATTCGTTTCAACTCGACTCGGTACGCCGCTGGTTATGATTTCCTTACTGACGATTCAACGCGCAGTTATTGAAAACAAAACTCATTTCATTCAACTTGACTAGATACTTACAAGGTAGTTAGATTACAGTACGCTTCTGACTTCGTCTCGTCTCGTTTCGACAGCCCAACCCGCCGCCTACCCCCGCCATCCCATCCTCATCCCGGCACGAATGCGCGCGCCCGCGCATCAGCGCCGTCCCGCCCCACCCGCGCTTCCCCCTTGATTCGTTCTCGAGGTGCTTTCCAAGCGATGGTACGTTGATCTGTGTACATCGGTGAGTCATCTTTTTCCTTCGTTCGCGTCACAAAAGCACTCACCGGAATTTTGACTTCTAGCGCAATTTCCGAGCAAATCGGCACGCGCGGTGAAACGACGCCGACAGCGTCGTTGAGGTCGAGGGTGTCGGGGAGGGTGGCGGCCGCGGCATGGCGCGGATCGATAGGAGTCGATTGCGCGTTGATCTGTTAAGATAGGTGAGTTATTCCGTTTCTTTCCTCGTGTAAACTGAAAGAACTCACTGAATTTTGTTTTCTAGCGCATTTTTGCGAGTCGGCGCGCGTAGCGCCGGGACGACGTTGTCGGCGTTGACGGTGACGAAGAGGGCGGCGGCGGCGCGGCGGGTTGATCTGCGTATTTAGGTGAGTAAATCTTTCGTTCGTTTCGTTGTCAAAAACGAAGATATTTACTTAAATTTGTTGTCAGCGCAATTTTGGGTCAGTCGGCGCGCGCAGCGCCGACAACGTCGTTGAGGGTGTCGACAGAGACGGCAGCAGAGGCGGGCGCGCGGGGGCGGGGTTAAGGATGGAGTTGGGCGCGAAAATGAGGGCGGTGAAAGGGCGCGGAATGGCGGGGAAAGGAGGATGCGGCAGGATAAGTGAGTTTGTCGGCGTCGGCGGGGCAGCGGGATTCGGGTCGGGTGGAGCGGCGGCGAGGGCGGCTAGAGGTCGAAGGGAGGAGGAGGCTTGAGGGGGCAGTGGTGTCATTAGCTTGGTAAAGGAGGGAGAGGGACCGGTGACGCACCGCATTCCCGAGTACTTCTTTTCTGTATGTAGATACGGGTTGGCGGCGGCTACGCGAGCGGCGGCGGCGTTGGAGAGGCGGGTCTCGGTTGCTGCGAGTCGAGGAGGGGCGGTGGCGAGAGTTGAGGTTGGTGTGAGGGCGAGAACGGGGTAAAAAGGGAAGAAGAAGCTGCTAAAAAATGTCATTAGCGCGGACATTAAACAAGACAGCGGCGAACGCACGTTCGTCGGTAGTAAATCCGACGCCGAGGCGTAAGGGGATACGGGTGGTGGTTGGGTAGGAGGCGGGGGGAACGATGCGGCGGGGGTTTGAGGTGAAACGGCGGGTGTTATCATCCCGAGTAATTGTGACTTGTCTCCATGCACAGAAAGCGAGCTGCTGTCAAAAATTTCTGAGACGACATTGAATCTGTGCTCCAAGCCCTTGCAGCCGGAGTCCGCAGGACGCCGTTAGCGGCCGTTTAAGCTGGCAACTTGCAAAGAATTGCTTTTTTCTTCAAACAAGCAACAAGAACTTGAAGAAGACGAGCCAGAATTTCGAACGGAGTCCAAATCACAGCTGAGCCGGCATTGATATGTGATATTTCATCAGACTGGAAAGGCTCTGAGAACGTCGACATTGTATTTGAGAGCAAAGATCAAGAGGTCGTAAAGGAGAGCGGAAGGTGATCCGTTCCAGGATGAGCCGCCGGCAAGCAGTGATGTGACAATCGTGACATTCAACCTCTTCCTGAGCTTTGCGGCCATTCGGTCTGCTTGCAGCTCTTCCCGTGTCTTTATGGCTCTTGTTCATCCCAAAATTATGAAACAAGGCTTCTTTCTGCTACACTGGCATTGAAACTGGAGCCATTGAGCGGCAGAGCCTCCGTCCGTTCACGTTCATGCTGCCTGTCCGACCTGGCGACATAGCCTGAGTGCTGCATACGCGAGGGCTGTTCAAATTCTACAGCTGCTGTGAACTTGACAGAGACGCCCAGACAAGCGCGCATCATCGGCCTCATTCTCATCTTTTGACGCTCCGCAATCTCCCTAGGTTTGATTTCTGATGGCGGCGGCTTCTGACTGGGGTTTCTCTGCGTCGGACGTCGGTGTTCACCGGTTCCGAAGATGCCGAGGTTCGATGCACACAAGAATGCCTTTCCTCATCGAAGAACAGTTCCAATTTATTGTCGCATCCCCCTTCTCGATCTTGTCCTAGGCGCTAAAGAAGTTCGTCAATTTTTTGGATTGTCCCGACACGAAAGGATACTGTATATCCTGCTCAGTTGAGATATGGAAGACGAAGTCCATGGAGATTCGACAAGGCCGACGTTTGCATCCTACCTGCTTTTCTGTGGAGGCTTGACTCACCGATCGACTCTGGCATTGTCTCCGCTCAGCAATCTGTTGTCTTTTTCTTTTTCTTTTGGCCAGTCTAACCATATTCGTCTTTGGACCGAACTACGTAGCAGCTTAGAACTGCATTGCCCAAACTTTTGCTTGTCGGTATGGCGGCTTCAAGTTCCCTCCTCATCCCGACACCGTCGGAACCAATTTGGAACTGCATTCTTGCTGTCTGGCCTTGAAATGGTGGCCATGGGAAACTTCTTAATTGACTTTCAGCTGTCAAGGCTGTGGTTCCGCCCCGCCGCTGACCTCATGAATGGTTTTCAACCTGAGATGATACAGCGATAAATTGTATGGACTCACCCAAACCCAGAAAATATTCCGTAATTTTGTGGGGTATATCTAGCTGCGATTATGTTCTCGAATGATAGCTCAACCTCCCCTCCTCTGGTTTTCGGCGACTCCAGAAAGCAAATTCACGACTACAGGTAGCATTGGTCGTTATGAGACACAGCAGTTGACATAACAACGCCGCAGATTCTACAAGGATGAACCAGATGTATCTTTCACGGCTACCTGAGGAGCTCAAGGATGCGCTTCGAGATATCGCGGGCACCCATAAAACCAATGCGGAACGTCTCATGGCCTACGGAAGTCGCAATCCCTCCAACAACGCCGACGTGTACCTCGAATACTGTCGATATCTCATGGTGCATCCCGACAGAGATGAACGGGAATATGTGAGTGTTCATACCATACTCAGAGCTGCTCCCAAATCATTAGCTGATTTGAGAACAGATTACCATATCCCGCCGAGTGTATACACTCCAGCAAGCAAACGGGGGAACACCGTTGTCGGTCGTACGTATCTACCATCCCCTGTCCTCTGATTCCAAATCAATCGACTTTTTTCAGCATCACAATTTGGGCGTTTTATCAGATTCTGAGATACTCGCTGCGTTTGCTGAACGGCATAAGAAAAGGGCCGACCAGCTCTTGTCTTCCGGAAGTTATCATTCTTTTTCCGACGTTTATGTCGAGTATTGCACCTACCTCATGCTCCACCCTGATAAAGGGAGTGCGGAATACGTAAGTAAACCCTCCCGACAATGATTCCCACCTAACCAGATTCGGCAGAGACATACCTTCGGAAGAGTGCACGCAATGGAACAACAAAGTCAGGGGAAAGCACCATATGTGGTCAGTATCATTTCCCCGAGAGCTTCTCACTCGTCCACCATTCTGATAAGTACTATCTCATCCATAGACCCCTACCTCCAGCATTCTTTCTGACGAAGACACCCTCTGCGCCTTCGCCGAGGCTCACAAAAAGAGGGCTGAACACCTATTGAGCCAAGGGCCACCCAGCTACAACGCCCACCTCCACAACGGAGCGGTGTATTTCCAATATTGCCTCTACCTGATTTTACATTGCGAGACACAGACTCGCGAATATGTAAGTCCTTGTCCTCCCGCCACATTCAACTATATTTCAAGGCTAACGAGAATCGCAGCAACGAGTCTGTGCGAGAGTGCAGACATTGGAACAAACGAGTCATTTCATCCGTAGCACTCTCTGTCGTAGTTAGCTTGAATATAATCGCTTTGACTTCCCAAAAAGGAAATTTTCAGCCACCGACACGCTCACCGCACGACTAAGCTCGCCGCGCGACCAAGGTCGCAAGCGACTCACCCACCTCAGACTTATAGTTTTTCGGCGCTCTTCCTCAAAGGGAATACTTTTATTTGGTTGGTGTTTACTAACTACGGGGAGGAATTTTTGATTTTTGGTACGTTGAGAAGGCCGTTTCCCGGCCTGTTTCAGGGTCCTCAAGACTACGCTAATCGGGAGACGGGGATCTAATAAATCTACAGATCTAGGTACTGACTACCGGGGCAAAGACCCTGACTTGCGCTGTACGTAGTTGGTATGTAGTGGGAATTTGAAGTTCGTACGCACCTTTGAGAATTTCAAGTCCACTGAGAGTCTTGACCTCTGAGACCGTTGAGACAAGCCCTTGAAAACGAAGCTCTCGAGAATCAGGACAAGAGAGAGAAAGGCAGCGACTCACCATATCCTGGGAATTGGTGGTGAAAAGAGAAAGTTGTTGAATACTCTTGCCTTTGTTGGAGGCGCCGCGCAGCGGAAGAAAATATGCACTATACTCACAAAACGAGTCTGGAATAGAAAAAATAAGCAGTAGGATACGCACCAACTCAGCCGCGCAGCGAAGAAAAAAAAATCTTCAACTTCGCGGACTGGCAAATTTGACGAGGTTGATGGTCTTGAGACTCTGTTGGTGAGCGCCGTGCAGCGGAAAGAAAAATCTAAGACTCAATTCAGCTCAAAAACGACTTCGAAAGCACCAGAAGCACGCACCTGAACACCAAAAACTCAAACCCTCGCTCGCGGGAACGAGAAATCTCAAATTTTGATGTCGTGGCTTTGTGTTGGTGGTGATGACGTGCCCCGCGCAGCGGGAAGAAAAAGAGTCTGGAAGGCTTGTGTCGGCAAGAATCAACGAGAATGAGGGGAAGAAACGTACCTGATAGGAAGGTTGAAGCGTCGCTCGGCGGACGGCGAAAACTCGAATTTTGATGCCGGGGGGCAGTTGCTGTAGCGTTGGTGATGAAGGCCGCGCAGCGGAGAAATTTTGATTCTGTAGACGAGAAATGAGGTGAAGAATAGAGGGAATGAGGGCGGGGACTTACGAGATGTCGCTCGGCGGATGACGAAGTATCGAGTTTGAATTGGGAGTACTAGTTGAACTGGTTTAGGGAGATCAAGAACTCCCCGGCCGCGGGACCGCGATACGTATAGTAATTGACGTGTGCGACACGGCTAGCAGGTTGGAGAGACTTTGAAGAAAAGAGTCAAGGGCTTACCTCACCCAAGCTAACCGACGTCAAGGAAAACTTGGCGTAAATTACAAAATCCTGAAAGGAATCCGAATCGTAAGATCAAAAAAACATAAAAGGAAGAAGTCGGAAGCTTATTAGAATACTCGCTCGCCGGACGGCGATACGTCGTGTCAAAGGTATAGCGCCGCTGCGCAGCGCGGCGACGAGGACAGCAACAACAGAACACTGTTGAGAGCGCTGATTTATACATCGGGGGTGGAGGTAGCCTGCCGGCGGCTCAAGTTCTGAGACAAAAGGCGTCAGAGGAAGTCAAAATAGTGACGAGAAAACTCACCTATAGGTCCATACATTCAAAGCTATACGCGCCGCTGCGCGGCGCAGCGGCAACAAGCCCAACGATAACAAGGGGAGCCTTGAAAAGCGGGGGAAACCGCTGCTGTATGTATTGGTGGCGGGGTTAGCCTGCCGGCGGCTCAAACTCCTGCAAAAAGGGCGTCAAAATGAGAGAAAACAGCAAATGAAGAACAACATCTGGAAAGCGTCGCTCGCGGGACGGCAATCCATACAGTCAAAGCTATGCGCGCCGCTACGCGGCGCGGCAGTGACAACGGCAACAGCGGAGGGCCTGGTAGACGGGTGCGGAACTGAGCCCCAGCCAGGTTCGTATGATAGTAGGATTGGGATCGGCGTGCCAAGTTCGTAGGATGTGATGGGAAAACTGCCAAGTTCATAGGATTGCCTTTTATTACAGCATCTTTTGCCATATTGAGCCCCAATAGCACACGTAACAAATGCAAAGGTCAGCTTCAAGCCATCAGAGAGTTAGAGCACCAAAACTCCGGCACTCGACGGTGCCGGCACGGAACAGACACTGCCGAAGGCCAAAACAACCTCATGCCGAGGAGTTAGGGCAAGCGGAGCGCGCCCTAACTCCGGAAATCAACAGTGTAATACCGCCCCGACAGGTTAGGGTTAGGGTGAAAGACATAGTGATCCGCGCGAACGAGGCTTTAGAGTGCCGATCTGAGCGGCACGGTTCGGGGGACCCCCCGAGCGCAGCGAGGGAGGGGAGGGCCGCGAATGATCGGTCCCCTTCGCGCAAACTACGGAACAAGTAATGCCGCAGTGCCGAATCTGGCTGCACAGTTCAATTTCCCACTGATCAATGTACTTGGTATTCTAAATCAGTCAATCCTACGAAATTTGCAGTTTTGTCATCAAATCCTACGAACTTGGCACGCTGCTCTCAATCCTACTATCATACGAACTTGATATATACTCTGCGGAACTCGCTGCTTTACGCGTCGGGGGCGGGGTTGGCCTGCCGGCGGCCAAATTCTGGTGGAAAAACGCGTCAAAAGAGAGAAAAAAGTGTGAAGGGGAAACTCACTGGAGGCATCGCTCGCGGGGAGACGATACGTATGGTCAACGCAATGCTGGCGGGTGTTTGGCCACGAGAACAGCTTGCTAAAGCGGTTCAGGGAGGCGAATTGAAAATGCGGAGTGGGTAGGAGATTTGGGGGAAGGTGGTGGGAGGAAAGAAAAGCTGGTTGGTTTGGTTCTGTTAGTTCCACACCTGCTGGAACGGAGTCAGCTGAGTGTCTCCGTCGCAACAAAATCAGCGCATTTGTTTCGAATGAATCAACACCTTACGCGACTTGATAATTCCGTGCGTCGGGGGCCGCCCTCAGCCCTAAATCGAACTCGTCACTTCCTCAACATCCTGAGATCTGAGACACATGCATAGCTCACAATTTGAACTCTCACAAAATTGCCTCAGTCCAAGAAGCAAAAATCAAAGCTCAAGGAAACAGAGGCAGTCAGGACCGTGCAGTGGAGCAGATAATGTTGTGGCGAATTTGAATCTGTTCGCATTGACGTGATTCGCGACAGGAGCAGTGAGAAAATTTGGATCGGCGCGTTAGACGCGCCACTTGAGCGCCGCCGCCGCCCTGGCACTTGTGAGCAGTATTTTGAGAAATTAAATCTTGAGGTAAGTCCCAGAGACAGCAAAAGAGCTAAGCCAGTAAGAAAATGAGCAAGGGCCGCTGATAAGCATCTTTTCTCGTAAACGGCAGCCGAAATCCAGCGGTGGGCGCCCAGAATTCTCAGAAAATGCCGACATTGGCCCATGGAAATAGATACGGCGGTTTTGACGCGATTCGGGGTCTTCGGAAGCTGGGGACGGCCCCAGGGCGCCGTGCCGGTATGTTGATGCTTGGCAGAGGCGCAGAGGGCGTGGGCACAGAGCCTTCAACGAGATGAGATGAGGGGAGCGGAAGAAAACGGCGTTGATGGGATCAACAATATCTTCGCTCAAACAGGAAATTCCGAACAGTGGCTTTTACCACCACCATCGACGACTGCGCGTGCGGCGTTTTGCTGCCCTTGTGACTCCAGTATGTATACCTACATAGTTTTGTCTTTAAACTTCCTGATTCTGACCTTTCCTTTGCTCAGGGACACCCACAAGACGCAAACGGGCACTTGCACGAATTTTCAAAAATCACCGTTTGGACGGCGTCTACCCCCCGCAGCATGACTCAGAACATACGGTACCGGTAGCGAATGGATTTCTGCGACGTCGGAGAGCGTTCTGGACTGATCGGAGGAATTGGAGCGTTGCTGAGACCGGAAGAATTTCAGGTGTGTGTCAACTTGCCCCGCTTGTATGGCCGTGTGAAGCTGATATCTTCCTATTTGGGAACTCAGGGTCCTGTTTTCTGAGTGAAATGTAACAGCTCTCACCGCTCTCGAGCTCGCAGTCTTGCCTCCACGTCCAAATCACCCATTCACCCCTATCTCAACTCTCTGCTTTCCTCGACCCTTTCCCCCCTCCTTCTCGGCGTTACGACCCTGGATATGATCGGATCATTCATTTGTAACAATCAAGAAGGTGCGCCACTGCTTCTATGCGGTTCCAACGCACTTACGAATATTTTCACTGAATTCAATCCCCGTCCCGTTACCCACCCACCTCGCCGTCTTTCGCTTGGCGAGTGCTGCGGAATGCATGCCAAGTATGCTGAAAAATCGTACGATGTGGACGCGCGGCCTCGGCGCCGTGAGTGGGACGATTTGCGAGCAAAGTCGTTGGATTTGCGGGTGTTCGGCAATTGCCGGTGAGGCCTATATATACCCCAGTGCGTCTTTGCTTTTCATTATCACCCTTCGCCTTCAACTGAACCCCGCTCTAGGGTTAACCCCTCCACTCTACTTCTCTTACTTCACCTCGTCAACGCTCTATTCTATGCATTAACTCGCTCCTTAATTTCCAACGCAATGCATCCAACGGCTTTCGGTCACATTTGCCTTGTGACTTCGGTCTGGCTCTTTCTTTTGTATTCAACTGTTCTAATGCTACCTTCAACAAACTCTACTCTACTCGTTCTTTCCTTCAATTCGACGCTTTCGCCCTCCGACTCAGCCTTCGGACTTATTCGTCTTTCGCTCGCCTTACACTTGTTCGTTAACTTTCATGTCGATGACTTCTCGTTTGTGGCTTTCACCTTCGATTTCGTTTTCTGATATGAACTGACTCTTATTCTCTTTCAATCATAGCTACTACATCTCTCTGGTGCGTCGTTACTTGGTCAGTATTGAACTGATTTCAATTTTTCTTGTCTAGTACCACTTCGACTTGTAATACACTGGTGAGTTGTCAATCGGCCCTTCAAATATTCTACTAACCTTCTCATTAGCTTTATTTCTTCCATCCCATTGATTCTATACTCTGCGACGCACATCATGACTGCTACAAAAGCCGAACCGCTCTTCGAATCATATCTCGACGACTGTGTATAGGTGAGTGACTTCAATTCCTTTGAATTCAAGCCCTTACTGACCTTTCATTCAGTTTGTATTCATTCTTGATGTGCGTGAGATGCACATTTCGACTGTGTGAGCAAGGTAAGTGAGTTTGTTATTTCAATTTTGAATGACTGACTGTTTGTTAGCTTCGTGAGATGCACGTTTCGGCTGGGTAGGTAAGTTGTAATATCGCTATTATCAACGACTTCTGACCGGTTTAATAGGCTCGTTTAACCTGTGCCTTCAATGGGATGTGTTCAATTCAAATACCACTTCAAAACTTGAACGCAGATTGACTTTGGCGTCGTCTCGGGCATACCTGGTGAGCCGACCTTTCCTTCGTTTCTCTTCAATCACTGATAGAATCGTTAGAATCGACTTGTATTCTGAATGCTGGGTTGTATTCGTTGAGTTTGGGTTGAATTTGTTCCGGTGAGCACGATCTTTTACTTGCGACTCTGATCTGACTGAAGCATTTGAAGGTTGTGCTCGTTCATTTAACAGACTATAGAGTTGCTGTGAAGCTGATATTGAGTTGGATTTGGGACAAGGTGCGCATCGTCAAACCGTTCACTATCTAACTCAATCTGACTTGAACTTTAGAAGCTTTTCATCGTACACCTTGCTTTGTGCGAGACCGAAACCATGCCAGTAAAGGTATATCCAACTCTTTGTATTCCTCTACACAAACCAAGACTGACTTCACTGTCTTAGACTCCGAAGGCCGAGACTATGCCTCTCTTACTCCGGCTTCCTGTTTTCTTGAACTCAACGCCGAAACTATGACCAGGTACGTTGAATTCCAACTTCTTGCTTTGATATTTGACTTGAAGTTCGAAGGCCGAATCTATACGGGTCTGAATCGCGCGCAAGCGCACCTTTTCCACTGAAGGTATACCGAAATTATGCCGGTAAGCATTCATATCTTACTTCAATATACCATTCCAAACAATACTGACTTCACATTTGCACACCCCAGACGCCGAAACCTTGCCGCTTCGCATTCAACTATCCATGTACTTCACCTTCAACACCGAAATTATGCCATTTTTGTCCCAGGTACGTTTGATTTCGATTCCTTACTGTGAGTATTGACTTGAATTTTCAAGGTTAGACCTATGCCGCTTCGATTCGCGCGCGCGCGCGCCTATACATTGAAGGTGTACATAAGTATCTTTCATTGATTTATGTGAGTCAAGTTCAAGTCAAACCTGAAGTCGGACCGAGCCTCAACTGACCTTAAGCTTTCTTTCCTTGTACAGCTCGGTTCAACACCAACCATTCTCGGGAGTGACCGATTTCTTTCAAGTGAACTTGAAGTCGAAGTACTATTAGAAGTATTGCTAACTCGGATTGGATTGAGGTGAGTTTCCTTCCGTTTCTTTCATTTCTTGCTTTCGTTCGCTCGTTCGTTGGTTGTCAAGGTAATTGAATCCAAGGTTGACTCGAACTCCATACTTCATTTTTATCTTGAGATTCAATGAGTACGTCGCCTTTCTTTATTTCATTTCATTCACCATATCACAGACTCACAGTTTTCAACATTCACTCCGAGTCACCTACACTTGCCTTTCCAGACTCTCAGTCCAAGCTCAATTGTGAATTTGCGGATTTGTTTCACCCGAGCGAGTCGATTCGTTTCGACTCGCGTTGGATTTGAATTGGATTTTAGTTCCAGAGGTAAGCTTTCCTTCTACCTCTTCATTCTCCCCGTGCGCTGACAACTCAACTCAGCTCTGACAAATCTCCAGTCTGACTCGCACTCTCGGGATGGGCAGCTTCGCTTCAATACAGGTGAGTTTTATCTTCTCTTCTTTTCTTTTCATCTTCGATTGGTTTGATTCACTGCACTCGAGTCGTACGCCACCGTTATCATATACTTACTGGCGATTCACCCTCAGATGTTTTCGGGATCTGAAAACAAATGCATTTCATTCAAACCGACTACCTACGTACAGAATATCTACATTATCGACTGTATCGACTTTGTCTTTTGAAGTCCTGTTTCCGCCACCCACCGCCATCCTTCCCACCTCTTGCCGCCGCGAACGCGCAACCGCCTTCCTGCGCCGCTCCTTTCGCGTTGCCGGAATTCACGCGACTCGCGCGAAGGTGATCTGCATAGGTAGGTAAGTTTTTCCGTTTCTTTCCTCGTGGAAATAGAAAGAACTCACTTCCGATCCTAGCACGGCATTCCGATCGAGTCGGCGCGCGTAGCGCCCCAGACGGCGATGTCAGTGTTGAGAGTGACGAGGAGGAAGGGGGGCGGCGGCGCGCGCAGAACTGCGTACTCAGGTGAGTAAAATGTGCCGCTTATTCGTGGTCAGAACAGAAAAAACTCACCTCAATTTGAGTTTCAGCGCAAGTCCGCGCGCGTAGCGCCGACGTGACGATGTCGGCGTCGTTGACGGCGAGGGTGTCGGGAGGGCGGCGGCGGCGTCGATTGGTGCGCGGGAGGGCCATGAAGGGTGGAATTGGGAGGGCGTCGAGAGAGCGAAAGGCGGGAGGGAGGGTGCTGCGCGTGTCGGCGTTGGCGTCGGCGGCGAATCAGGTCGGGGTGGGGGAGCGGTGGAGGCGGCGGGTACATGTAGAGGTGGGGAGGAGGGGGAGGGAAGTTGTCAGTAGAGCGCGAGAAGGTGAAGGCGGGGCGGGGCATACCTTGATCTGTATGTACCACCTTGATTTTGTACGTAGGCACGCGTCGGCGTTGGCTCCGCGAACGGCGGCGGCGTCGGAGAGGCGGAGGTCGGGGCTGCGGATCCGTAGGTGGTGGCAGAAGGGATCGGGACGTGTTGCGAACGCGAGGAGAGGAGAGGGCGGCAGGAGAAGTGGATGCGGCGAAAAAAAAATCATCAGTACGGAGACTAAACAAGTCAGCGGCGACAACGCACGCTCGCAGGCTGCGACTTGGAAGCCAAGGCGTCGGGCTGAAGCGGGTGGTGAGGAGTTGAGGAGACGTGGTTTTAAAGGGAACAACGTTAGCGTTGTTGCTGGTGTCGATGTCGACGCGTCGAAACGAGCTTGTCGGTGTTGTCGGCGTCGAAGGTGTCGAGGAGAGAAGTGGGCGGCGTCGTGGAGGCGAGAACACGGTGGGTGCGAGGTGAGGAGAGAGTGGACGCGAGGGGGGAGGTGGGTGGGCGGCAGGTCGAGAGGAGGTGAAGCGATGACACACGTTTGTGACGTGTTGTTGTGTTTGTTGAAAATTCGCACGGCACGGAAGCAAATCCGTCCGTTCTCTTTCAGTCGGTATAAACGCCGAAGAGCAACGGAAGAATGAGCAAGAAATGAGCAAGAAAGCGACTCCGCGAGTCGGATGCGCTGACTGGACTCTTCAGAGTCTCTTCAGCCACGGCGATGACCGGCAATGGCCGAAATCTAAAGTTAGGGTTTGGGATCAGTGAGCTTTTCTCTCTTGCTTTGCACATCCTTTTTCTGACTGTGGCCGACACTACTGTACACAGCACCGCAGACTAGAGTGATGCAAAGGTTATGCCCAACGACGCAACCCTCATCGAACCACCATGAAAACGAGGGACCACGCTAGTACGCACCTGAATCAATTGCAACTGCTGCGTTCCTCAGGCTGAGGTGGAAACAGTTGATGCCTCCAAGTATATCGGAAGGAGGGAAGGAAGAACGATCACTGCAAAGCTTTAGGGTCGTGAACTTGAGAGCTTAGGACATCGTGATCGTCGCATGACTCACTGTGAGTCAAATCAAATTTCCTTTGAATTTCCCCCAACCCAGTAACTCTCACCTCAAGATGAGCAAACCTATATTCTGGCTCCGCTGCGAAACCAAAGAACTCGAACGCCGCGCCGCCTTGGCGCCCATCACTGCCAAACGCCTCATCGAGGCAGGTTTTACCGTCTTTGTTGAACGCGACGAACAACGGACGTTCGACGACTCTGAATACGAAGCGTACGTCGAATCATGGCTGGGTCCCATGATGCTCGGAATGAACTCCGATTCAGGGCGGGCTGTACCTTAGCGGATCACAATTCATGGCGTACCGCACCATCGTCGGCGACGATCATAGGACTCAAGGAGCTCCAAGAATCCCCCGAGCCTCTCGCACATAAACACATCTACTTCGGCCATTGCTACAAGAAACAAGCCGGGTGGTCATCCATCCTCTCTCGTTTCCACCGGGGCGGGGGTACGCTCTACGACATCGAATTCCTCACCGACACGACGGGGCGACGCGTCGCCGCGTTTGGCTTCCATGCGGGATTCGCTGGGGCTGCGGTTGGTGCGTTGGCATTTGCAAAGCAGAGGGAGGGTCAGAAGCTGGGGCGATTGAACGCGTTTGAGACGGAAGTGGCTATGGTAAAGACAGTCGAAAAGGCGTTGGGGAAGCAAAATGTCAAGGTGTTGGTTATTGGGGCATTGGGACGATGTGGAAGCGGAGCAGTCGAATTATTCCAAAGAGCCGGGGTGCCAGAGTCAGTGTTCTTTCCCCTGCGATGCTCAATTCCAACGTAAAGTTCTCAGCGACAACATAATCAAGTGGGATATGGCGGAGACTGCGAAGGGCGGCCCGTTCAACGAAATCTTGGACGTCGACATATTCATCAACTGTATCTACCTCAGCAGCCAGATACCCCCGTTCATCACTCGGGAACAGCTAATCGCGGCCGGTCCACAAAGGCGTTTGTCTATCATCGTGGACATCAGCTGCGATACGACGAATCCTTTCAATCCACTTCCTGTCTACAGCATCAATACGACTTTTATTGAGCCAACGGTGCCTGTGGACGTAGGGTCAGTGCTTGTTTTTTGTTCAATACCTATTCATAGTGTGACACTATTTTCTCTTTTAGTGCTTCGAATCCACCCATCTCCGTCGTGTCAATCGACCATTTACCCGCACTCGTTCCTAGAGAGGCGTCAGAAAAATTCAGCCAGGACCTCCTGCCTTCGTTGTTGGATTTTGCCGATACCCAGACCTCGCCTGTGTGGAGCGCCGCAGAAAAGATTTTCAGGGAGAAGATGCAGGAGGCCGCAGTCGTGGAGGGATTAGTATGATTTCGTGGCGGTAGTTCATAAATGCATTGGATGAAATCTGCGGCTATGGTGCTCCCTGACAAGAAGTCTTTGCCCAGCATGTATTCCGTAGCACTCTCTGTCGTAGTTAGCTTGAATATAATCGCTTTGACTTCCAAAAAAGGAAATTTCCAGCCACCGACACGCTCACCGCACGACTAAGCTCGCCGCGCGACCAAGGTCGCAAGCGACTTGCCAGCCCCAAACTTATATCTTTTCGGAGCTGTTCTCAAAGGGGTTTATTCACTATTTACATACAACTACAACCGAGAAGAAAATTTTTGAATTTTACACCCTTGCGAAGCCCGTTTCCCGCTCCGTTTAGGGCACCCTCTACCGACGCTAATCTACGGCGGAGATCTCAGAATCTACAGATCTATCTACTAACTACCGGGGTAAAGACCCTGAACTTGTACGTAGTAGAAAATTTGAAGTCGGTGCTCACCTCGTCAATTTGAAGTCCGCGTGAATTTGAAGCGCTGGAAGCCATGGGCCGATTCTCACAGTCAGCAAAGAAAGAATATGGAGAAGGAAAACTCACCAAATCAGTGCGGTAGAAAAGAATTTCAAGTGGCTGGAAAGTTGAAGTAGTTGAAGACTTGAAGCTGTCGACAGCACGCAGCCGAGATAATCCAGATAATCTGGACTTGGGGAGAAATTCGTTAGAGTAAGGAACACGGTGGAATGCGTGGTGTACGCACCAGTTCAGCCGCGCAGCGAAGAAATTTTCTTCGTTCTCAGGGCTAATAGTTAGATTGAAACCCGTGAATTGAAGAGTTTGAGGAGTTGAGCGCCGCGCAGCGGAAAGAAAAATATCTGGCGCTTCAATCAGCTCAGAAACAACTCTAATGAAGCAGTATTACGCACCTGAACAACATAAAGCTCAAGTCCTCGCTCGCGGGAACGCGAAATCTCGAATTTTGATTTCAGGGATTGGAGTCGATGAAGTGCCCGCGCAGCGGGAAGAAAATTTTCTGGGCACTTGGGGTTAGTGAGGAAATGCGCAGGACGAGGGGGGAACGTACTGCAGGCGTCGCTCGGCGGACACGGAAAAATCGAATTTTGGTTGGGGTTAGGTTGATGATGATGACGGCCGCGCAGCGGGAAGAAAGATTTCTAGAGCTCCAGAGTCAATGAGAAAACAAGAAGGAAGAGATGAGGAACATACCTGACGAAGTACCAGGTGAAAGCGTCGCTCGCCGGACGCCTCAAAGTCACATTTTGATTTGGGGACTTGGTGCTGATGATGAATGCCGCGCAGCGGAAAATTTTGGATTCTAGGGGGTGTAAATGAGTACAGAATACGTGTGAAACAGGAAGGGAAACTTACAATGAGAGGCGAAGACGTCGCTCGGCGGACGTCGAAATATTGAATTTTTTGATGTTGACTTTGCGGCGAGTGCAACAATGAGTTGAGAGAGAGAGAGTTGAATTAAAGAACGAAACGAGAAGCCACTTACGTTATATGAAGAACACCTCGCTCGCGGGACGTCGATACGTATAGTAAATGACGTGCGCGAGAGGCGAGTGGCTGGGGTGAGAGTTGAAACAAAAGAAGGGAAAGCTTACCTCACCCCAGCTAACCGATGTAGAACAACTTCCGTAAATTACAAATCCTGGTAAAAAAGAGTAAGAAGAGAGGAAATCATAAGACAAAGGAGATCCCTCTTACCAAAATACCCGCTCGCCGGACGGCGATACGTCGTGTCGACGCAATAGCGCCGCGCAGCCCTAACGACAACAACGACGACAAAAATCTTGCAAAATGGCTGAGAAACCCGCTGCTTCATGCTTCAGCGACGTGCTTTTGCCTGCCGGCGGCCAAAACTCGCGAAAAAAACGCGTCAAAATCAGTAAAAATGTCAAGGAAAGATACCTCAGCGGAAGTCCCGCTCGCGGGACGTCGATAGGTCGTGTCAACGCAATAGCGCCGCTGCGCGGCGCGTCGGCGGCGACGGCAACAGCCAAGAAGTTGATGGGTGCGCGAGGAATCTGCTGCTGTACGCGTTGGGGGCGGTACCAGCCTGCCGGCGGCCAAATCCTGGAGGAAAAAGGCGTCAAAATGAGTGAAAAAGTAAAGCAAAAGATAGCTTACTTGGAGTCCCGCTCGCGGGACGTCGATACGTCGTGTTGAGGGAATAGCGCCGCTGCGCGGCGCGGTGGTGGCAACGGCAACAATAAAGGATTTGGTCGGCGGGTGCAGAGTCCGCTGCTTGAAATGTCGAGGGCGGCGTTAGCCTGCCGGCGGCCAAATCCTGGTGAAAAGAACGCGTCAAAAGAGGGAAATAAGTGTGAAGGGAAAACTCACTGGAGGCATCGCTCGCGGGGAGACGATATGTATAGTCAACGCAGTGCTGGCGGGCGGTTGGCCACGAGAACAGCTTGCTAAAGCGGGTGAGGGAGCTGGATTGGATTTGCGGAGTGGGTAGGAGATATGGCGAAGGTGGTGGGAGAAAGAAAGAAAGGTTGGTTTGGTTCTGTTAGTTCCAGACCTGCTGGAACGGCGTCGGCTGGGCGTCTCCGTCGCAACAAAATCAGCGCATTTGTTTCGAATGAATCAACAACCTTACGAACTTGATAAGTCCGTGCGTCGGGGGCCGCCCTCATCCCTAACTCAAACTCGTCACTTCCCGAACATCCCAAAATTAGAGACACATACATAGCTCGCAATCTGAACTCTCACAAAATGGCCTCAGTCCAAGAAGCAAGAATCAAAGCTCAAGAAAAAGAGGCAGTCAGGACCGTGCAGTGGAGATAACGTTGTAGCGAATTTGAATTTGTTCGCATTGACGTGATTCGCGACAGGAGCAGTGAGAAAATTTGGATCGGCGTGTTAGACGCGCCACTTGAGCGCCGCCGCCGCCCTGGCACTTGTGAGCAGTATTTTGAGAAATTAAATCTTGAGGTAAGTCCCAGAGACGGCAAAAGAGCTAAGCCAGTAAGAAAATGAGCAAGGGCCGCTGATAAGCATCTTTTCTCGTAAACGGCAGCCGAAATCCAGCGGTGGGCGCCCAGAATTCTCAGAAAATGCCGACATTGGCCCATGGAAATAGATACAGCGGTTTTGACGCGATTCGGGGTCTTCGGAAGCTGGGGACGGCCCCAGGGCGCCGTGCCGGTATGTTGATGCTTGGCAGAGGCGCAGAGGGCGTGGGCACAGAGCCTTCAACGAGACGAGATGAGGGGAACGGAAGAAAACGGCGTTGATTGGATCAACAATATCTTCGCTCAAACAGGAAATTCCGAACATTGGCTTTTACCACCACCATCGACGACTGCGCGTGCGACGTTTTCCTGCCCTTGTGACTCCGGTATGTATACCTACATACCTCTATCTCTAAACTTCTTGATTCTGACCTTTCCTTTGCTCAGGGACACCCACAAGACGCAAACGGGCACTTGCACGAATTTTCAAAAATCACCGTATGGACGGCGTCTACCCCCCGCAGCAAGTACCGCTTCAAAACTCCAGCCTGGATTGACTTCGGCGTTGTCTCTGGCATCCCCGCTGAGCCGCTTCTTGATTTCTTTCCCGTTTGTCTCTTCGTTTATTGACCGAATTGCTCAGGATTGACTTGTGCAACGACTGTAGGGTTAATTCTTGTCGAGTCTGGGTTGATTGTGCTCCGGTGAGTACGATATTTTGCTTTGTGACCTTAATCTAACTAAAAGGTTTGAAGGCCGCCTTCGTTCGTTTGACCTAGAGTTTGAGGTTGGATTTTGAGTTGAAGTTGAATTGGTCTTGGTACAAGGTGCCCATCGTTAACCCGTTCAGTAACTGATCCAATCTGACTTCATTTCACTTGATAGTAGGCTTTCCTCGGATCCCTTATTTTGACCCGATACCGAAACTATGCCGGTACATCTAACCCTTTCTATTTCTCTATACAAATCGATACTAACCTACTCTTTTGAATTCCCAAGGCCGAAACGATGCATATCCGCACCAAAGTCTCTCTATACTTCACATTTAACGCCGAAATTATGCCATTTCTGCCTCAGGTACGTTTACTTTCAATTCCTTACTCTAACCATTGACTCTCTAACTTGAATTTCGAAGGCCGGAGGCCAAAACCATGTCTCTCCACACCAAACTCTTCAAGTAGTTCAAATCTAACGGCGAAACTATGCTACTTTCGGCTCAGGTACGTTGAATTGGTGTGAAGTTGATATTGAGTTGGATTTGGGACAAGGTGCGCATCGCAAACCTGTTCGTTGATTAACTCAATCTGACTTGACCTTCAGGCTCTTCATCGTAGACCTTGCTTTGCGCGAGACCGAAACTATAGTCAAGGTATCAAGGTACGTATGATTCTTCCTATTTCTCTACACAAACCAATACTGACTTCACTCTCTTAGACTTCAAAGGCCGAAACTATGCCTCTCTCGCTCCGGCTTCAAGTTCCTGTTTTCTTGAACTCAACGCCGAAACTATGACCCGGTACGTTGAATAACAACTTCTTGCTCTGATAGTTGACTTCAATTTCGAAGGCCGAATCTATACCGGTTTGAATCGCGCGCAAGCGCACCTTTTCCACTGAAGGTATACCGAAATTATGCCGGTAAGCATTCATATCTTACTTCAATATACCATTCCAAACAACACTGACTTCACATTTGTACACCCCAGACGCCGAAACCTTGCCGCTTCGCATTCAACTATCCATGTACTTCTCCTTCAACACCGAAACTATGCCATTTTTGTCCCAGGTACGTTTGATTTCGATTCCTTACTGTGAGTATTGACTTGAATTTTCAAGGTTAGACCTATGCCGCTTCGATTCGCGCGCGCGCGCGCCTATACATTGAAGGTGTACATAAGTATCTTTCATTGATTTATGTGAGTCAAGTTCAAGTCAAACCTGAAGTCGGACCGAGCCTCAACTGACCTTAAGCTTTCTTTCCTTGTACAGCTCGGTTCAACACCAACCATTCTCGGGAGTGACCGATTTCTTTCAAGTGAACTTGAAGTCGAAGTACTATTAGAAGTATTGCTAACTCGGATTGGATTGAGGTGAGTTTCGTTCCGTTTCTTTTTCATCTTCTTGCTTTCGTTCGCTCGTTCGTTGGTTGTCAAGAGTCACAAAGGTAATTGAATTCAAGGTTGACTCGAGCTCCATACTTCGTTTGTATCTTAAGTCTCGATGAGTACGTCGCCTAAGTGAGAAGAAAATTTTTGAATTTTACACCCTTGCGAAGCCCGTTTCCCGCTCCGTTTAGGGCACCCTCTACCGACGCTAATCTACGGCGGAGATCTGAAAATCTACAGATCTATATACTAACTACCGGGGTAATACTAACTACCGGGGTAAGGACACTGAATTCGGTACGTACTGAAATTTACAAGTCTCACTCACCTGTTGCAAAGTTGAAGTCCGCGTTAAGCTTGGAATTTGAAGTCCCAGCTCCTCGTCTTCTGAACAGCCAGAGTCCGCAAGCAGAAGCGTCAATAGAAGAAACTCACCAAGTTGCGACGGCCAAACAATTGAAGAACTTGAAGATCATTCTTCAAGTGTCTTGGAGAAACTTGAAGATTCCGACGGCGCCGCGCAGCGGAAAAAATCTTGGACTTGGCAAGGAATTGGTTAGATTTGAGAAGGAGATAGGCATAGCACCGCACTCACCAATCGAGCCGCGCAGCGAAGAAAAATTTCTTCGACCTTGCGGACTTGAGAAATTTGACTAGGTTGGCAGTGATATCTTGAGATTATGAGCCGCGCAGCGTAAAGAAAAAAATTTGTAACTCGAAATCAGTCTCAAAACGGTTCGAAGAGATGACAATACACGCACCTAAGTACCATAGAGTCCAATTGTCGCTCGCGGGAACGCGAAATGTCGAATTTCCGAAACAGGTGTTGGGGGTTAAGTATTGATGATGAAGTGCCCCGCGTAGCGGGAGGAAAAATTTCTGGAAGTCTTGAGTTAGTGGGGAATCAAAGACAATGAGGGGAAGAACGCACCTCAACGCGGGCCGAAATCGTCGCTCGGCGGACGGCGGAATCTCGAATTTTGATGTTGGGGCTTGGTGGTGATGATGTGGCCGCGCAGCGGGAAATTTTTGGTTCTGGGGGGGAAATTAGTATAGAAAGCATGTAGAATAGGGGAATAGACGCACGTAGGCCTGTAAAGGGGCTCAACATGTGGCTCGGCGAAAGTCGAAATGTCGAGTCTTGAATTTGAGGCGGCGGCTACACTAATAGTGGTTGCAGACATGAAATAAGAGTTACTCACGTACCTTATTTGAAGAACAACCCGCTTGCGGGACGTCGACAGGTATAATAATCGACGTGCGCGACGTGTGGCTGGGTTGGGTAATACGTTGGAAAGAGTTGAAACAAAAGAAACGAAAACTTACCTCACCCCAGCTAACCGGCGTCAAGAAAATTCTGCCGTAAATCACAGAACTCTGGTGAGAACTTGAAAGAAATCGTATGACAAAGACAATCTGAAGGGAGGAATACCAAGCTCACCAGAATTTTCGCTCGCCGGACGGCGATATCTCGTGTCAAAGCAATAGCGCCGCTTCGCGGCGCGGCGCTACGTCGTCAACGGCCCATGGCTCAAGAACTACCTGCGGGCTGCAGGGCTCGCTGCTTGAAAAGTAGGGGGGCAGTATTAGCCTGCCGGGGGCTCAAAATTTTCAGAAAAAACGCCTCAAAAAGGCGAAAAATTGAAGCAAAAGATGACTCACCCGAGGTCCCGCTCGCGGGACGTCAATACGTCGTGTCGAGGTATAGCGCCGCTTCGCGGCGCCTCAGCGACGGCGGCAACAGCAGCGCGTTGGCGAGGTGGGCGGGCAACCCGTTGCTGTACGCGTCGGGGGCGGGGGTTAGCCTGCCGGCGGCCAAAACTTTTGGAAAAAAGGCGTCAGAAAGATGGAAAATGAGGCAAAGGAGTACTTACCTGAAGGAGTCCCGCTAACGGGACGTCGATACGTCGTGTCGAGGCAATAGCGGCGCTGCGCGGCGCGGCGGTGACGGCGGCAACAACCCAAGTATCGGGAAACAGCGCGGGGACTCGCTACTTGACGCGTCGGGGGGCGGGGTTTGCCTGCCGGCGGCCAAAACCTTTGAAAAAAAAAGTCGTCAAAAAGATGGAAAATGTGGAGTGAGAAGATACGAACCTGTAGTGAAGGCATAGCGCCGCTCCGCGGCGCGGCGGGGGTGACGAACAACGAGAGGGCACGATGCTCTACGCGTTGGAGGCGGGTTTTGCCTACCGGCGGCCGAAATTCTGGACGAAACGGGCTGAAAAGAATGTCAGAAACAGCATCTTTGGGTAAATGAATGAAGAGACTTCACATACGTTGATTCCAGTCGGAGTGGAGGAAGGAGAACGGGGAGAAGGTGGAGGCGAAGGCGGATGAAGTGGGGGACGGTGAGTGTAGGGAAAGAAGATGGAATGGGGCCGTAATGGATCAACCCACCTACATTTTCCGTGGCTCCATCAAAACCCCAACCAACAAGATCACCGCGATCTGCCCGCGGGCGGTGACCCAAATATTTAAACTTGACGGCTTCGAATGATTTGCGCTGCAGGTCAAAAGGGAGAGTTGCAGGTACAATGTAGAACCGAGATATAGCTATCAAATTGTTTGGAGCCAGAACTCAGCCTGGTAGAGACAGCTGGCGGAGAAGAACGACAAGTCCCTTGAATTCAGAAGCTCTGGTATATGCCTTGTATATGCCAGCCGAGGGATCGCACTCAATTTCAAAGGTCTTGACAGCGTTTCGTACATTTTCAGACGGCAAAAAGTGACGCCAAAAATTGCCGATTAAGCGAGTTTCTCGTTGCGTTGAAGACCAAAGAGCAAGATAGAAGTTGCCAAGAGACTCAGAACAGCCCGGATTCGTCCAAACCACGACCAGAAACCAAGAAATTCCGACAAACTTCAGTTTGGAATCTTGGATGTCGTGAACCGCGTCAAGATTTTTATCATCCCGTTGGAGATATTATGCCAGCAAAAAAAGGCCCAGAAAGCCGAACCGTGCTTACCATGAGCCAGGCCGCTCGTGCCGCGTCGACCCAGCGTTGGGCGGGGCAAAACTCGAAGGTGATGGTGGAGGTCGAAAGCAGGAGCAAGCACACGCAAGCAAACAACCGCTCGAGTCCGAAATAGGAAGTTTCCAACTCTTTCTCTCAAACCACCACCACCGTTTTCCTCGATGCACATCCCATGGACTCATACGACTCAGGTGTGTGCGTAATACTTGTAGTCATTCATTGCAACGTTAATCCGGGCGTATTTCGCCGCTAGGGCTGCACAAACGGCGGAAACGACGATTCCAGCATTTTGGCAAAATTTGAAATAGAAGACGAGGAACCCATGTCGATTACGTCAAGGTCACCGTGATTAATTGTATGGATACGTTGGACGTATATGGGCGCTGTGGGAGCGAGCGGAACGGCGGAAAGAGTGGATTCAAATTCCGGTGAGTTTTCGTCGTCCCGCTTGTTTAGCGGTATCAGGCCGACATACCGCGGTCTTGGCAACTTCAAACCTCTTTGTGAGTTTTTCTGCTGCTCTTTCGTGCCTAACACCGCTGGAATCTCCTCAGGAATGCGCCCATCGACGAACTTACCATTTTTCAACATCTCCGCTTTCAAGGCTCAGGGCTGGTCCTCCGGCGGAGATGAACTTACATTATGTTCTTTAAATGGTAATATTTGATTGTTAAATGGTGCGTGGCAGCTTCTCGAACGTTGTCGTTGACTTACGAATATTTTAGCAATATCAACCATCGCCGTTTTTCCGGTTCCGTCGCACGAGCATGGTGCGGGGTTCTCATACCGGATCGACGGAATTATTCTGTCTGTATTCCGACGGCGACGCGCGTCCACGGTGCCGGTCAAGAGGGCAATGTGCGGCCAAAGTTGACTGGGAAGTCGGAGCCGGGAATTGCCGGAGCGAGGTATATATACCGTGCGTGCCTCTCTCTTTCCCCATCACCCTCTTCCTTCTGCCCACTTCACTTCGCACTTCGCCTCTATTGATTTTGCCTCTCATACCACTCGCTCTTCATCTCTACCCACTACGCCAACTGGCTCATGACTACTTTTGTGACTTTCATTGACTCGTTCATTTCAAACTTACTGACTTCGACTTTTAGGTTGTACATCTTGTTGTATCCACACTAGTGAGCCTTTTTCTTCATGATTTCACTTTGAACTCATTTGTGTTGAACAGTTATACCTCTTTCAATACCATCCTACTCGTGAAATAGCCGCCATCCAAGCGTCGAATTGTAATCATGTCTTCAACTCGGGTATGCTTTCCGTTGATCTTCACTCATGAACCTTTCATCTTTAGCTTAACATTCCTCACCTGTTCAAACCAACTTCGACTCTCTTCGTTCTTGTATTGTATCGACCTCCTTCAATCTTTTTGACTTTCACTGACTATTTTTAAACTAGGTCTTCATTTCCTCTATATCCTTCAAATTCGAGACTATATGCTAGTAAGTAACGAATCTATTCGCATTCCCTCGGATCTAATCTTTGTGGGTTGAAGGTATCCTCAAATATTCACTTCAAACGCGCCGATTCGGACTTCTCTCGGTCAGTCGCACTATCCCAGCTTTAGTTTCATTGACTGACTTCATTCATTCAGATTGTACTTTGACCTATCCAACAACGCGTTCTCTGAGGTATCAGGCTGAGTTCATGGGTATTGGGGTCGATTCGACGCATCGGTGAGTCATAAGTCCGACCTTGTTCTAGCCGAATGCACGCTGACTTTGTTATTTGCTACTATAGAGGCCGAAACTATGGCGGTTTGAATCCAAGTCCAATTCCGTCGAACGCCGAGACTATGCCCGCATTCAAATTGTGAGTCAATTCTGCTAGAATCCTCGAAATAATGAGAGACTGACTGCAATTTTGACTCTTTTGAAGGCCGCAACTATGCTTGTTGGATTGAATCGCGCGCGCGTAAGCGCGAAATTCGATTAATGTTTTGTGTTCATAGATCACCTTCCACCGAGTCGAGGTTAGACCAACCCTAACCTGCAGTATTCTTGTTCAAGTGAGCTTGTGTTCGTTGATTTGCCTTGCTTTTGATAGCTAACCTGAACTTGCTTCTAGTTTCAACTCTGTAGTTCAAGGCTATCACCGTCCCGGTCAAGTTCAATGGAAGGTAAGCTGAACCCAATTCAATCAACTTACATCGTCTCGTCGTATTGATCTTATACTGACCCTTCGAGACGGTTTATATATTTAACGGTTAATCCTTTGACCTGATAGAGCTGTGCATCATGCTTGTCGGTGAGTCCTCTTCATCTGATTCAATTCGTTCAAGACTAACTGTTTGAAAGCATTCATTGTTCCCTTCATTTTCCCCGTGCGCTGACAACCCAAGTCAGCGACACGGTTCATCTCTCACCTCTTTCAATACTTCAACCCAACTCAACTTACGCCCTCGTGATTTCAGCTTCAATTTGATACAAGTGAGTTTTTCTCTTCATCTCAAGTATTTCATTCGGCGTTCAACTCAATCCGAGTCGTACGCCGTCGTTTGTATTCCTTTACTGACGATTCACTCGCTGTATTCCTTTACTAACGATTCACTTGCAGAGGAGATCTCGTTTTCTTCAAAAACAAGATTTATTCCATTCAAATTGAGTGTCAACTCGCATTACACCAACAGTACGCTACGCCACCGCCTTCGTCGCGTTTCGATTCTCATATCTCCCGCCATCATAAATCCCCGCCTCCCTATCCTCCTCCCCGAAATCGTCCCGGGGCGCGACTCGGGAACGCGTCGGTCTATCGCAATAAGTAAGTTTTGTTGTTCGTTCACGTCAGAAAAAGAGAACTAAGCCTAGGTTGATTTGAATTTGTAGCATTTTCGAGTTGTTCGGCTTGCAGAGGGCCGAAATGACGATGTCGGCGTCGTTGACGGCGAGGGTGTCGGGGAGGGCGGCGGCGGCAGGAGGAGAGGGGCTAGAAAGTGAAGGGAAGTTGTCAGTAAAGCGCAGGAAGGCGAAGGCGGGGCGATCCTACCGCGGCATTCCGAGCGAGTCGGCGCGCGTAGCGCCCAGACGACGATGTCGGCGCTGAGAGTGCCGAGGAGGGGGGCGGCGGCGGGGCGCATTGTTCTGCATATTCGGGTGAGTAAAATGTGCCGTTTATTCGCCGTCAAAACAGAAAAACTCACCTTAATTCAATTTTCTAGCGTGAGTTTTCGAGTCAGTCGTCGCATGTGGGCGCTGCAGCGTCACCGGAGTCGAGGGTGTCTGGAGGGCGGCGGCGGCGGTTGGCGCGCGGGAGGGACATGAAGGGTGGAGTTGAAAGGTCGAGCTTGAGATGGCGGGAAGGTGGGGCGGGAAGGTGGGGAGAGAATGCTGTGCGTGTCGGTGTTGGCGTCGGCGGCGAATCAGGTCAGGTTGAGGGGAGCGGTGGAGGCAGCGGGTAGATGTAGAGGTGGGGAGGAGAGGGGCTAGAGAGGAGGCAAGTTGTCAGTAGGGGGCGGGAAGGCGAATGCGGGGCGGGGCGTACCTTGATCTGTATGTACTCCTTTTTGTACGCAGGCACGCGTCCGTTCCGCGAACGGCGGCGGCATCGGAGAGGCGGAGGTCGGGGCTGCGGATCCGTAGGTGGTGGCAGAAGGGGTCGGGACGTGTTGCGAACGCGAGGAGAGGAGAGGGCGGCAGGAGAAGTGGATGCGGCGAAAAAAAAATCATCAGTACGGAGACTAAACGAGTCAGCGGCGACAACGCACGCTCGCAGGTTGCGACTTGGAAGCCAAGGCGTCGGGCTGAAGCGGGTGGTGAGGAGTTGAGGAGACGTGGTTTTGAAGGGAACGACGTTAGTGTTGTTGCTGGTGTCGATGTCGACGCGTCAAAACGAGCTTGTCGGTGTTGTCGGCGTCGAAGGTGTCGAGGAGAGAAGTGGGCGGCGTCGTGGAGGCGAGAACACGGTGGGTGCGAGGTGAGGAGAGAGTGGACGCGAGGGGGGAGGTGAGTGGGCGGCAGGTCGAGAGGAGGTGAAGCGATGACACACGTTTGTGACGTGTTGTCGTGTTTGTTCAAAATTCGCACGGCACGGAAGCAAATCCGTCCGTTCTCTTTCAGTCGGTGGTTTTCAGGTCCATGAAGACGCCGAAGAGCAACGGAAGAATGAGCAAGAAATGAGCAAGAAAGCGACTCCGCGAGTCGGATGCGCTGACTGGACTCTTCAGAGTCTCTTCAGCCACGGCGATGACCGGCAATGGCCGAGATCTAAAGTTAGGGTTTGGGATCAGTGAGCTTTTCTCTCTTGCTTTGCACATACTTCTTCTGACTGTGGCCGACACTACTGTAGACAGCACCGCAGACTAGAGTGACGCGGAAGGGTATGCCCAACGGCGCGACCCGCATCAAACCACCATGAAAACGAGGGACCATGCCACTCATAAGTACGCACCTGAATCAATTGCAACTGCTGCGTAGCCTGCGTTCCTCAGATTGCTGCAGCAACTTAGGCTGAGGTTAAAACAGTTGATGCCTCTGGGTATATCGAAAGGAGGGAAGGAGAAACGGTCACTGTACAGTTTTAGGGCCGTGAACTTGAGAACATAGGACCTCGTCATCGTCGCATGACTCACTGTGAGTCAAATCAAATTTCCTTTGAATTTCCCCAACCCATTTCAGTCAGTACTCTCACCTCAAGATGAGCAAACCCATATTTTGGCTCCGCTGCGAAACCAAAGAACTCGAACGCCGCGCCGCTTTGGCGCCCATCGCTGCCAAACGCCTCACCGAGGCAGGTTTTACTGTTTTTGTTGAACGCGACGAACAACGGACGTTCGACGACTCTGAATACGAAGCGTACGTCGAATCATGGCTTCGATTCATGATGATCTGAATGAACTCTGATTCAGGGCGGGCTGTACCTTAGTGGATCACAATTCATGGCGTACCGCACCATCGTCGGCCACGATCATAGGACTCAAGGAGCTCCAAGAATGCACCGAGCCGCTCGCACATAAACACATCTACTTCGGCCATTGCTACAAGAAACAAGCCGGGTGGTCATCCATCCTCTCTCGTTTCCACCGGGGCGGGGGTACGCTCTACGACATTGAATTCCTCACCGACACGACGGGGCGACGCGTCGCCGCGTTTGGCTTCCATGCGGGATTCGCTGGGGCTGCGGTTGGTGCGCTGGCATTTGCAAAGCAGAGCGAGGGTCAGAAGCTGGGGCGATTGAACGCGTTCGAGACGGAAGTGGCTATGGTGAAGACAGTCGAAGAGGCGTTGGGGAAGAAAAATGTCAAGGTGTTGGTCATTGGTGCGTTAGGACGATGTGGAAGCGGAGCAGTCCAATTATTCCAAAGAGCCGGGGTGCCAGAGTGAGTGTTTTTTCCCTCTGACCTCCAATTCTAACTCGAAGTTCTTAGCGACAACATCATCAAGTGGGAGATGGCGGAGACTGCGAAGGGCGGCCCGTTTAACGAAATCCTGGACGTCGACATATTCGTCAACTGTATCTACCTCGGGAGCAAGATCCCCCCCTTCATCACTCGGGAACAGCTAATCGCGGCCGGTCCTCAACGGCGTTTGTCCATCATCGTGGACGTCAGCTGCGATACGACGAATCTTTTCAATCCGCTGCCAGTCTACAGCATCAATACGACGTTCATTGAGCCAACGGTGCCTGTGGACGTAGGGTCAGTGCTTGTTTTTTGTTCTATATCTATTCATAGTCTGACGCTATTTTCTCTTTTAGCGCTTCGAATCCGCCGATCTCCGTCGTGTCAATCGACCATTTGCCGGCACTCGTTCCTAGAGAGGCGTCAGAAAAATTCAGCCAGGACCTCCTGCCTTCGTTGTTGGATTTCGCCAATACCCAGACCTCGCCTGTGTGGAGCGCCGCAGAAAAAGTTTTCAGGGAGAAGATGCAGGAGGCCGCAGTCGTGGATGGATTAATATGATTTCGTGACGCAAAAGGTCGAATCGGTAGCCAACAAATATATTGGATGATTGCTCTGGAATCCGCACTCATCTGCCTTTTGAACCCGTGTTTGACCAGAATTGAACGGGAACTTCAACCGTGACATCACGAAGGCGAACGTTCTTCCTCCTCATCTAAGAAAATCCACAGCGGTATCGTTTCTTACGACCGATTATCTATATCCACTCACCCTCTCATTATTTCCTCGACTCAGAACCATTTCACCGTACTTGAGAAAATCTTGTCAAGGCCGAACACGGCAATATCAGCCCGAGTCAAAGGCCGAGTTCTTACCAATTACCGTCGCCAAGGCTGCGGATCCCGAGAATCTATATAAATCGCGAAGAATCGGGCATTGAGAAGCCATCGAAATCCCAAATCATGTCTACCACAGAGATTAAACGTGTTGTAGTCGACTCAGGCATCTCAGTGTTCTATTGCACTGCGTCCCCAGAAAATAATTCCTCAGCCCCAACCGTCCTCCTCCTACACGGTTACCCCACATCCTCCCACCAATATCGCAATCTGATCCCCCTCCTCTCGAAACATTACCGCGTCATTGCGCCAGATCTCCCCGGATTCGGGTTTACCACCGTTCCAGCGGAACGAAATTACACCTACACCTTCGCTTCTCTGGCTACCACCATCGGTGCATTCCTCGACGCCCTTTCCATCAAATCGTTCGCCGTGTACATCTTTGACTACGGCGCGCCCGTCGCCCTACGCCTCGCTCTCCAACGCCCTGAAGCCATTACCGCGATCATCTCGCAAAATGGCAACGCATACGAGGAAGGCCTCGGCGCAGGATGGGCGCCAATCCGTAAATACTGGGAGACTGGTTCCGCGGAGGACAGAAAGATCGTCAACGACGGCGTCGTCACATTCGAGGCAACTAAATGGCAGTATACACATGGTACACGCGATCCCGAGGTCATCGCGCCGGAATCGTACACACTCGACTGGGCGCTTCTCCAGCGGCCTGGCAACCTCGACGTCCAGCTCGATTTGCTGTATGATTACCAGAACAACGTGGCTTTGTATCCACAATTCCAAGAATATTTCCGGAAGAGCCAGGTACCGCTGTTGGCTGTGTGGGGGAAGCACGACCCGTTCTTCATTCCACCTGGGGCGGAGGCTTACAAGCGGGATTTGCCCAAGGCAGAAGTTGTGTTTTTGGATGCAGGGCATTTCGCGGGGGAGACGGAGACAGCGGAGATTGCAGGTCTGATGCTCAGGTTTTTGGAGAAGGTGTTTGCGTGATTAAATTCTAGAAGGACCACACCAAGCATTAAGCATGTATTATCTCATGGCAGTACCATTGTCAACATTCCACCCATTATTTGAACTTCCTGAGGCGGTTTATTGCTCTCATCTTTGTATAATGCTATCAAGTCGGCGGCCTGTTCTGCACCATTCTACCAAAGTTGAAGGGAATCAGAAACAGAATGCGTTGAGAGGGAATTCAATATTCAGCACAGACCTCTTCCAACCAATTCACGAGACCGGGGAGTTTTCCTCGCGATGTAAGATCTAGGGGTCTCCGGGAATTTCTGAGCGACTCGAAAAGCTCCACTGATGGCTCTGCCATGCAAACATGGTAATCCCAGTAATCGCATGCATAGAAAATATCCCTGCTTTCGAAATTGATATTCGTCCCTAACATGATTGAGATACGCACCGTGCGTCTGGAGTATTGCCAATCAAGCACCATTGAGCGACAATGCATGATACTTAGCAATGTCAATCTGGGTTAGTATCGATCCTTGGAAAGACTGGTGCAATTTGACGTTTGAGGAGTATGTAATGCTTGTACTCGTGTCTTCAAAATGAGAGAATACAGGCTCTAGTGTGGCTGCTACTCGCTTCCAATCCATTCCTAGAAGGCGGGAAATCTGAAGCACCGAAGGTGGGTCGTGGAAGACTGCAGATATGCCTAGTATATGGAGGAGCAGAGGATCGAAAGAGGGGTTGCTGTAGTCGATTTGAGTTAAACCAGGTGCATCCTGATCAGTATTAGACAGAAAAGCGCGAACTTGAATTGTGGATTCTTACGTTGACGGATGCGGTATATGTTGGCGGAAGAGGTACAGGATCCGATGGAGACATTCCAGCCGTGGCGGGGGCAGATCGCTGAATAGCGGATAGAGATTCAGTGGTCAAAGCGCCATTCCACCGCTGGCTATCGTCAGAATTGATCTGAGCCATTTGCTTCAAGATCTTGTGTCCTCTTTGCTGTATGTTCGGTTGAATCAGTGCCTAAAAGGCATTTATATCAGCCAAATAAGTTTTCCAGAGGTGAACAGTCGCACTTGAGCTGTGAAAACCTCCAATGACTGGCGAATTTGGACTTGTAATTCTCTGATTTTCAGGCTGCTCTGCTGATTCGAAAATATTTGACAGAACAAGCTCGTGAAGAGACTCTCCGAAGCAAAGTTGCTCAGCTCCAGCAGCAAGCTGAATAGAGTAGATAGAGTTGATCAGTTAAGTCGCGAGAAAGATGATATACTCGAAGAACGTACGAAACAAGCCTGTCCAAGTCTCGCCGCGTATCAGTTGTCTGCGAAGTTTGAGACTCAAGAACCACATGAATGAGTTCGCGTATCTCCTGGGCAAGCTGGCGAAAAACTGCCTTGTTGTGACACACGCGCTGAGAAAGATCAAATATATATATATATATATATATATATATGCGACGCCGTACTATGCTCGCTCACCTGTACAACAGGTATCACTGCGAGCGATAATACTCGTTGAGCGATAGGCGTTCTGACGCGCGGGGTCACGATCCGCATTGCGAGAACAAGAGTACGAGTAGGGGGGCGATGGGGTGTACAGCAAGAGAACAAACGAAGAGCTGAAATACCAATACCTTCTGTGCAAGGAGGATACCATGAGGCGGAGAGGCCAATTTTGTACGACAGGCAGACTGTTCGCCCGAGTAATTGTCTCGATGCACAGAAAGCGAGTGTGGCCATGAACTGCTGTCAAGAAATTCTGAAACGACATTGAATCTGTGCTCCAAGCCCTTGCAGCCGGAGTCCGCAGAACGCCGTTAGCGGCCGTTTAAGCTGGCAACAAAAAATTCCTTTTTTTTCCGACTTTTTGTTTTCAAAAAGAGAAGTGGAAGACGAGCCAGAATTTTAGAGGGAGTCCGAATAAGAACTGAGCCAGCATTGATATGTGACCTATCATCAGACTAGAGGAGCTCGAGAACGTCGACATTGTATTTGAGAGCAAAGATCAAGAGGTCCTCAAAGAGAGCGGAAGAGGTGATCCGTTCCGGGATAAGCCGGCAGGCAGTGATGTGACAATCGTGACACTCAAGCTCTTCCTGAACTTTCATTCAGTCTGCTTGCAGCTCTTCCCGTGTCTTTTTGGCTCTTGTTTATCCCAAGATTATGAAACAAGGCTTCTTTCTGCTACATTGAAACTGGAGCCGTTGAGCGGCAGAGCCTCCGTCCGTTCACGTTCATGCTGCCTGTCATGACCTGGCGACATAGCTTGAGTGCCAGTGCTGCATGCGCGAGGGCAGTTCTACAGCTACTGTGCCAAACACTTGACAGAGACGCTCAAACAAGCGCGCACTATCGGTCTCATTCTCATCTTTTGACGCTCCGCAATCTCCCTAGGTTTGATTTCTGATGGCGGCGGCTTCTGACTTGGGTTTCTCTCTGCGTCGGACGTCGGTGTTCACCGGTCCCGAAGATGCCGAGGTTCGATGCACACAAGATTGCCTTCCCTCATTGAAGAACAGTTCCAATTTATCCCCCCTTCTCGATCTTGTCCTAGGCGCCAAAGAAGTTCGTCAATTTTTTGGATTGTCCCGACACGAAAGGATACTGTATATCCTTCTCAGTTGAGATATGGAAGACGAAGTCCATGGGGATTCGACAAGGCCGACGTTTGCATCCCACCTGCTTTTCTGTAGAGGCTTGACTCACCGATCGACTCTGGCATTGTCTCCGCTCAGCAATCTGTTTTCGGTTTTTTCTTTCGCCAGTCTCACCATATTTCGTCTTTGGACCGAACTACGTAGCCGCTTAGAACTGCATTGCCCAAGTTTCTGCTTGTCGGTATGGCGGCTTCAAGTTCCCTCCTCATCCCGACACCGTCGGAACCAATTTGGAACTGCATTCGTGCTGTCTGGCCTTGAAATGGTGGCCATGGGAAACTTCTTAATTGACTTTCAGCTGTCAAGGCTGTGGTTCCGCCCCGCCGCTGACCTCATGAATGGTTTTCAACCTGAGGTGACACAGAGATAAATTGTATTGGACTGACCCAAACCTAAAAATTATTCCGTAATTTTGTGGGGGTATATCTAGCTGCGATTATGTTCTCAAATGATAACTCAACCTCCCCTCCTCTGCTTTTCGGCGACTCCAGATAGCAAGTTGACGACTACAAGTAGCATTGGTCGTTAGTTGAAACAACAGCGCCGCAGATTCTACAAGCATGAACCAGATGTATCTTTCACGGCTACCTGAGGAGCTCAAGGATGCGCTTCGAGATATCGCGGACACCCATAAAACCAATGCGGAACGTCTCATGGACTACGGAAGTCGCAATCCCTCCAACAACGCCGATGTGTACCTCGAATACTGTCGATATCTCATGGTGCATCCCGACAGAGATGAACGGGAATATGTGAGTGTTCATACCATACTCAGTGCTCCCAAATCATGAGCTGATTCGAGAACAGATTACCATATCCCGCCGAGTGTATACACTCGAGCAAGCAAACGGGGGAACACCGTTGTCGGTCGTACGTATCTACCAGCCCCTATCCTCTGATTCCCAAGTAATCTGATTTTTTCAGCATCACAATTCGGGCGTTTTATCAGATTCTGAAATACTTGCTGCGTTTGCTGAACGGCACAAGAAAAGGGCCGACCAGCTCTTGTCTTCCGGGAGTTATCACTCCTTTGCCGACGTTTATGTCGAGTATTGCACCTACCTCATGCTCCACCCTGATAAAGGGAGTGCGGAATACGTGAGTAAAGCCTCCCAAGAATGACTCCCACCTGACCAGATTCGGCAGAGACATACGTTCGGAAGAGTGCACGCAATGGAACAACAAAGTCAGGGAAGAGCACCATATGTGGTCAGTAGTATTCTCTCGAGGTCTCAGGTCTTCTCGCTAATCCACCGTTCTGATACTATCTCATCCATAGACCCCTACCTCTAGCATTCTTTCCGATGAAGACACCCTCTGCGCCTTCGCAGAGGCTCACAAAAAGAGGGCTGAACACCTATTGAGCCAAGGGCCACCCAACTACAACGCCCACCTCCACAGCGGAGCGGTGTATTTCCAATATTGCCTCTACCTGATTTTACATTGCGAGACACAGACTCGCGAATATGTAAGTTTTTTGTCCTCGCGCCACACTCAAAGATATTTCAAGGCTAACGATGAATCGCAGCAACGAGTCTGCGCTAGAGTGCACACATTGGAACAAACGAGTCCTACACCTTTCCAGCCTTCGTACGTCTGGTGTTGCTTTTTATGTTGACCATTAATTTCCTCACCTTGGTCATAGTGTTCTCGGCATGTTATAGAGATATCAACATCAGTCTTATCCAAAAAAAATATCGGCAGTCGCCGCGTTCACTTAGTTTACCTAGCCGCCCCCAAAATTGTACCGATAGCACATATTCAATTGATTCTATATTTCCTTGCTTGCTATCACTGTGACACATCTCCAAAGTCCGAAGTTTGGTGGCCGATGTCGCCATCGTCCCGGTAGCCTATTAGGCACAACCATGCCAAAAGTAATTATAAGAAACCATGTTATTGCAACTCAAACCGGTGAATATGCATTATTACATAGTACGATGGGCTAGTCTCAGGCTGCAAATAGTAGCAAAAGAATCCGCTGATTACCAGACTTGCGCTGCCGGTTTATTCGAGTCCCTCAATGGCAAGTTCAGCATCCCCCGCATAACCTGCGGCATCGGTGGCGGAGATGCACTCTTTTCCTTGTATATCTCCAGTAGCTTTGCAGCCTGTTCATCATGTTTTTGCGACTATATTTCACCAGTTAGATAAAACAAGCAGCGTCTTGAGAGTTGCATCAAGCATACCTCCGAGTCCTCCAGCCACGAAATTACACCAGGTAGCTTGTCGTGGGAGAGAAAGGCGTCTCCGGGAATCCACGAGTTCTCCATTGCATCGTAAAGATCTCGACTGCGTTCTGCCCTGCATACATGATAATCCCAGTTTTCAGTGGCATAGAATTGATCGCTGCAGTCGAGGTTCAATTCCACACAAGGATGTAAAAGCTTGAGTGCGCACCGCAGATCGTCTGCATGGTTCCCTGCCAAACACCATCGAGCAACCTGGTTGTGAAAAGTTGCTATGAATGCGCCGTTCCCAGATTGCAAAAAATAATTTCTGAATTGGAAAAGGCTGATAAGTGATTCAGGAGAATCTACGGGCGACTCCAGATATTCGGACACAGGTTTCAGTGCGGCGCAGACGTCATCCACCGACAACTTGAGTATGCGGGAGACTCGGATGATCGAAGGTGGCTCCTCGAACACGATAGCGACACGGAGTATCGAACGAAGTCGAGGACTGCTCTTCAGCTCCGCTGATAGCTTTGATAGGTTTGTAGGTAGTTGTCCCGCATCCTGTCTCGTCGACTGAGCAGACATATTCGTCGCACTATAATTCCGGCCGATATTGGTAAGCGGTAGTAGAGGCGCTCGAGCTATATTTTCAGATATTGAGTCTAATGCAGTTCCTGGAGGTCGGACATACTGGGTACATTCGAGCATTGAGCGATTGAAGCAGGTAGATAAGCAGCAGGGGGAGCGTCCGCTGCAAACGAAAAGGTCAGGTCCACATTACCACGGAATCGAACGCAAAACCATACCGAGAGTGTTTGCTGGCACAACCTGGCGCCGACTCGTAAAAGTAGCTTCATAAGGCTTTCCAGTCGAATCTGTGCCGCTGATATTACATTTGCGATCCTGGATCCGAACTGGCGGGCCGAGAAATGGGTTCATATTCGCTTCATTCAAGTTGTTCTCCAGCGGTATTGGAGCTGGGGACGCCGGCCTGGGGAATAAACTGCGATTAAGAGACACATTTTCTCTCATTATTGGAGCTTCTGGCTTCTGTCCGAGTGTTTGTGCCCTAAACTCTTCTCGTAACTGAACAACATTCTCGTAGATCATGATCTGTGCCTCAACCTAGAAGTCAAGTCAGTCATGTACAGACAGCAAAGTAGGCTTCGGACCCACATTGAAGCTCGTGACTGCCTGACGAATTTGTTCACGGTAGGAGTGAATCATCGCCGCATCTCCGCCAACTCCTACAACACGTCGTATGAGGCTAGGTGATCCTCTTTTCTCGACGAAATTATGAATGTCCTGCAAAACCCTATACGAAACGGGACGGTCGTTTGGTACCTGATCGCGAAGGCCAGGAAGCAACACAACTCACGGGAGAAGGTCTTTCAAACATTCTTGCATCTTTGAGGACTCCGGTCGGGATCTGGCGATAGCGTATACCAGTCGAGTGACTTCTTTCCCGAGATTCCGAAATCCTTCTTTGTTGCTCCGGACGCCCTAAGGTAGTATAAGGTGAGCGATGCGCTTGGCCGCCGTGAATTACAGTATCATAGCTTACATGAATCAAGCCTACAATTGATTGCGCCAGCAAGACTGCGTCCTGCGCATATGGAATGCAGACGAATTGTGCGGACCCTCCTACAATGGCAAGGCAAGCATCAGCTACTCCTAGTGCGGCTTCCATCTAGGGCGAAAATTGAAATGCGAGCCTTGGAAAGATCGCTTCGCTGCTTGTGCGCTCATTTTATAAGGAATGCCAATGGCATGAGGCTCTTCACTGCGGGCTAGCCTCCCAACCACGGCGAGGATGCTGACTATTTAAGAGATGTACGGCGCTGTCACAGCGAGGAAGAATGGGGTGGTTTCCATAGTATGTCATTGGCTCACAATGCGCGAGAGTTTGTAACAACACAAGAAATCATGGTGCAGCAAATATATCGCGACAGCGCAACGACAGCGCCATTGTGGCTGGCTTACCAGAGAACGGTGGTCAAAAGTGTACGGGTCTGAAGCGTGGCTTGTCCACTGTGGTCCGAAGAGAGCTGTAAATTCCTTTCACTTGTACATACCTTGCTTGTACCTGGTAACCTTCGTTTGTGGCATGTTTTTGCTGTGGTCGGAACCAGTCGGAACCAAGCCGGAACAAACTAGAGCGGAACAAGCCGTCATCGAAGCTTGATCCGGGGGACGGATCACAGAGACTTTCCTGCGCCCGGTGGCAGTGCGCCGCCTTGCGGGATCCTTTCATCCAACCCCACGCGCTGGCCAGCACCGTGCCATACAATATGACGATCTCATTCGCTCTACCCTCGACCTTCATCCGGCTTTTTGATTTACGAATGTTGGACATCAGCTGAGCTCAAAGGGCCAGAACAATCGGCAAGCGAACTTCGAAGTATTGAACGCGTTGAACGTCGGACGGAGCGAAACCTGCGACTCTCCTCGACGCACCTATACCCTTCACTGTCTCACTCACCACCTGGAAACGTCGCCCAGATCAATCGTGAAAATCAGGTCGAAAGAAGTCAATTATTTGTTTTATCTCGGTAACGTCAATCATCCGATGTGGAAGCCAATCACTACAGTCGATCTCTTATGTTCGTACTATGACTTCTTCTACTCGCTAGAGATATCGGAAAGAAAAGTTATGGAACTCGGCGACAGTTCCCTGAGGATTCTTGGGTCCGCAGACCATCGGCCCGATCCTCCACTTATCCCCCTCCTTGGCTTGGGGCTTTCCATCTGCGTCGACGTCAAATCCACGAACCTCTCTGATCTTAACCAGATCCGCTTCTGCAGGCTCTCCCTTTCCGAGGATGGCAAAGTGTTGGCTAACCGTGAGTTGAGGGCCTTCGCGAACGATTTTCATGTGCAACGCATAAGACGAATCCCCGGCAGTCGATGTCGAGTGTGGCGCCTTGGTAATGTGCCAGTCAGACCAGGGCGAAGTCACAACGGCGCTGTCGTTTGGCGTATATATCAGTTGAATGCTCAGTAAGGTTCAAGAAATGATCCACTGACCCGGAGTGCTCGGCGCCGTCTTCAACCTCAACGCCAACCTTGATCCAATTACCCTTGACATCACTGCCGTTTCCGGTGAGGAGCATGAGGCAGCCCTGGTCGTATTGCGTGCCCCAGTCTCCCCGGATCCAGAGACTCGCGGAGAAGTCGCGAGTTGCGTCAATCGTGAGACCGTAGAACGCTCCTGTGCGACTGTCGATCGTATTGGGAGGGGGAACCCTCCACCAATCTGTGTTGGGCTCAGCACGGATAGTGATTTTGGCGCCGTCCTCCGAAATAGTGTGAGATGCGGCGGGTGGGTGTATTTGAAATCTTCTTGTCATCCCAAAAAGGAAAGTTCCAAACACCTCGCTCGGGCTGCTCACGCTAAGGCATGCGTCGCCAAGGCGTACTGCGTCGCCCATTTTGTCTAGTTATATAGCTGGGGGCTCGCGCACAGACCTCGTATTTGTTTGGCGAATGACTGCCGGGGGAGAAAAATCAAATATTCAACAAGCATGGACGCGTTTTCCCGTGACTTGAGGGACGTGGACGCGTTGTTTGGTTGGGAGGATTTGGGGGGGGACATGGGGGAACTTGGAGACGCGTCGGGGCGCGCTTTGACGCGTTAATTAACGTGTTTTCACGCGTTTTTTGAGTGCAAAGTCATTGTATTCAAATTCTACCAAGACACAAGTTCGTATTTGAGGCGAAACCACGTTTAAAGTCGTAGGAAACAGCGGGATAGGAAGGAATTTCGACATTTTGAAGTTCAAAGTTGGATTTTGAAGCGCAAGCTCAAGAAAAACAAGTCAAAGATCGGTTGAACAGACAGCAAGATGAACTTACCCGCCAAACGGGCACTCGCGGATTTCGATGTGTCGTGTGATCGCGATTATTGACGGTCTAATTGCCAAAGCCGCCGAATTTAAGAGAGATTTGAAGTCCTCTGTTCAAACAATTCAGAAACTTGATTGAAAGGACGGCAGAGGAGCACTTACCGGTCGAATTTCTCGCTCGCGGGAAGACGATCTGTCGTGTCTTTGTGATTTTGAGGTTTCTCGAAGTCTACTCCGGCAGGAAATCGGCTCGGCGGACGCCGAAATCTGGAATTTCGATGTTGAACAGTAAAAGAAGATTTCAGCACTCGAGAGTAGACTGCGCATCTATTTCAAGTGAAAACGCTGCTCGGCGGACGGCAATATATGGTGTAATCAATGTCTAGATGGTTTCGAGTTCAAATTCAACGCGAGAAGATAATAGAAATTGACTTGCTTGGAAGGCACCTTTGCACATATCTCGCGCGAAGACGCCGCTCGGCGGACGCCGATACGTCGTGTGAACGATGTCTGAAGATTTCGAAGTTGAAGTTGGGTGAGTTGAGTTGGTTGGCTTGGGCGTTGAAAGATAGAGAGTGGGGTTAGCCTAATCTCGAGATACCAAGATTGGAGAAGGTGGAAATAGTCTGCGCACCTGATGGTCAGAGAACATAACTCGCCGGACGATGATACGTCGTGTCATTGATGTCTGGGTAGGGTTAGGATTGGTGAGTTAGAACTGAACGTGACAAGAAACTGAATATGGAAACTCACCATTAGAACGACTCGTCCGCCAGACGACTGGAGTTACTGGAAAACAGAGTTAGAGTGCTATAGAATGAAAGAAAGAGTTCAAAGAAGTATACGTACTTGCGTTCGGTAGGCGGCGAAGTATAGAGTGGCTGTTGGCGCCGCGACGCGGCGCGGCGCGGCAACAGCAACCATGAAACCCAACCCCAAATGCTTGTGAACTCGTTGACTGAATTGTCAAGGATGGGGTTAGCCTGCCGGCGGCCAAAACCCTCAGAAAAAAAGGCTGATATGAAGTCAGAATATGTGCACCTGGGGATATAATTCAAGACTCACTGAGCATGCGTCGCGCTCGCGGGACGGCGAAATATACAGTGGGGATAAGCGCCGCTGCGCGGCGCGGCGGCAACGGCGACCCCAACGATTTGGAATTGCTCGGGCACTCGCTGGTGAAAACGTCGAGGGCGGTATTAGCCTGCCGGCGGCAAAAATATTTTCAAAAACTTGAGAACTCGAGTTGGAAAGTGAACCAAAGAAGACATCGAGCGATATGACTTACAAGAAGAGATCGCTGCTCCGCGGACGTTGATCCATATAGTCAACGTGTTCGCACCGCTGCGCGGCGCTCTCGAGCCCTCAGCGTTGATTGCAGACGTTGTTTTGACTCTGGAGGGGCGCAATTAGCCTACCGGCGGCCGAAAAAAGTTCACCGACTAGCCAATATTTGGTTAAGAATATGTGTATGAGATATAGAGTTGAGACTCACAGCAAGACATCGCCGCTCGGCGGACAGCGATCCGTCTAGTCAGGGTATTGGCGCCGCTGCGCGGCGCGCTCACAGCAGGGTACGAGCAAGGTAGGATTGTCCGGCGATCGAGACGCTGCATTGATTACGATGTGGGGGAGTTCGCCTGCCGGCGGCCGGGATGGGTTCACGAACTAAAGGATTTTCGTCAGAAATTTCGAAGAACCGGGAGCACAAGCACATCAAGGTTACTTACAGTTTGTATAGCAGTACCGCTCGGCGGACGCCGTTCCATATAGGCAAAGGGTTGGCGCCGCTACGCGGCGCGCTTGCGGCGACGGCTTCAACCGAACTCCGAGTTGTTGGGCAGCAGTCGAGATGTTGGTTCAAGGTGGTTGATAAAACTCCAAAAGCAACTGAAAACGTCGTCAGCAACATCCTATGAGGGAAGGTGAAGAAGTACTCCACGTACCTCGAGGTTTGGAAGAGCCAGCGCCGCTGCGCGGCGCGCACGATGACCAGAAACAACCTGGGCATGGCGACCAAAACGAGTTCCAAATCGGCTGGAGAACTCGTCAGAACACGATTCAAAGGTAAAACAACCGAGTGGCTCACATGTTAGATTGAAATTGTACACTAGCGCCGCTGCGCGGCGCGCCACCAACGGCGACGACGAGGGATGGCTCTTGGGGCGCGGAAATTGCCTGCCGGAGACCCGATGAGGCGAACTGAAAAGCCGTTAGTGGTGAACAAGGAATGAACAGGGTGGGAGTGGCTTACTGGTGAGTTGATGTTGAAGTCGACGCCGCTTCGCGGCGTGCGCCGGGTGTTGAAGAGTTCGGTTTGGTTGTTGAAGAGAAGACATGGTCGAGGCGGACTTGTTGCGCGGGGGCTACTTGCGGACCACCCAGAACGAGTTTGAAAAGAGCTGCCAAGAGCTCGTCAGTATTGAACGATGAGAATGAAACCAAGTGAACCATACCTGTTGACGTGCGGGTGTTTGAGTTGATGAGTCGTCGAGTTGGCGAGAGTGGTGGAGATAGAGGCGAGAGGATGAGAGGAAGTCGTAGGACGCCGGGCGCAGGCAAGAAGAGGGGGGAGGGCGGGGTGTGGTTGGGGAAGAGTGAGATGGTGGTGGTGGTAATAAGGAAACCTGTGGTGCCGTGATTCCGTTGGGTCGCGAGGCAAATCAATCAGTCAACAAAACAAACCAACATACCTGTCTCGCTGGCCCTGACCGCACAGTCTCCGCCGATTGATGCCTCCAAATTCGATGTGTGGCGCCATCTTTTGTATAAAAATATAACAGATCTGCAACGCAACCGGTTAGTTAGCAGCCCGCATACCGAGAAACGAGTCATTATTTAGAGATTGTGTTATTTGTGGACGCGTTGCTTGGCCGCTGACGCGTTTGAGTCAGCCCCGTCAGCATACACAGTAGCGCGTAAGCGCCCATGTTGGTACAATCGCGATCTCGCGACACGCGACGCGAGAATTTGACCCCAGCAAAAATTGAAACCAAATCGAAGTTGAGCAAAAGTAAAGCAAATCGAAGAGAACGAAGACAGAAAGAAAGCACATATACGACTCACATATCCATTAGAAGATTATATTTCTTCTGATTTCCCTGAAGCAAGAACAGTCGACGTGCAAACCAGCAGAAGTTTTGAAACTGGCAGTGTCGGTGCGATCATCGATGATCCCGATCGCAGGGGTCGGGGGCGCAGCGAGAGCTCGCGCCAACAGCTTGTAGTGACGAGAGGCCGGGATCCCACAGAAAGAAGCCCACTCTAAGCGAAGGCAGCGTAAATCTTCATTTTTGGTGCAACTTGATATCAATCAGAGCCGGCCAATTTCGCTTAAGATCCAGTAACGAGAGACTGTTGACGCGCCGAATGCCGACCTTGACTGCCATGAACCAGCTCAAATGGTGCCGTCGAGCCACCGCAAAGATAAAAGATAAAAAAAATTTGGAGATGGCGGGAGAGAGCAAGCCGGATGCAAGCACCGCCAAATAGCGTTTGACAGCTCAACGCCGGCGTCCAGAATAGGAAGTTCTTCACTCTTTGCTCTCTCCGTCCATCATCGTTTTTCGTTTCGCTCGGTTTTGTAGCTGGGGTGCCTCAGGTGAGTACTCATATACATTAATTATCTATTTTAGTGCTAATCCGGCGCAAATGGGCACTCAGGGACGCTATAACGGCCGAAACGACGAATTCAAGCAATCAGGCGAAAATGCGGTATGGAAGCAAAAGGCCGCGGGCATGCGGCATCAATCTGTTAGAACATGTTCCTTGGATACGACAAATGACTTTGGGGCGATCTCGGGGGAAACAGGGCGGCGCAGAATGCTTAGGGAAATCTGGTTCGTTTTCCCATATCTCGCTTATTCCAGTGTATCATTATGACCATTCTGTTTTTAGCATCAGAAACCTTTTTGATTTAGTTTTCAATTGCTTTTAGGTATAACCCAGGGCTGGGAGACTCGTATAGGCCTCGACAACTCAATTCGATGACTTTGCGACATCCGAGTTTCGAGGGCGGAGGGTCACGGTGTCGGCGGGGATATGTTACGAAATCCCACGGAAACGACTATAGCTACCTGGAACTCGGTGCGTTGGCCTATCTCTGCGATCCCCACCCACTTCTGATTATTTCAAGCCATTTTCAGGGTTCCGACGAACCCGACAACCCCACCGATTTGGCGCCGCAAATCTGACTCAGACGGAAGATTCTATTCTAAGACTCGGACGCGAGGCCCGCGGAGCTGATTTGCGCGGTTTCTGCGCAGGGAAATCGGGGAGGGAGGAGATCGGGGGGAGGTGTCATGAGGGTATATAAGGCCCGGGGGGTGAAGTTCAACTCATGTCCCTCCTTTGTCTCCTACCACCATCTTCCTTCCCTCTCAACCTCGACGCCTCGACGTCCCGCCTGCTTGCTCGTCGCCTTCGGGCCTTGTACGTCGCCTACGTCGTCTAGGATCGTGTCTTCGCTGATGTTGCTCGTAGCTCGCTGTGGTCGACGACAGGGATGTTGGGTTCGGGGTGGATTTTGTGGTGCGCTCTTGGCGTTGTCTTTGCCATTCTATTCCTTTCGTTCTCCTTCATTCCCTTCACCATACCCACCCTGCGCCACTCAACACACTTATAGTACCACTTTCAACCCTTCCTCTAACCTGCCCACTCTGACTGACCCGATCTTGTGCAGGCTCTCAGTCGACCTGGTTCGGTTGTTCGAGTTCTTTGAAGTCGGCTGGTTTGTTGATTAGTTGGATGGGTGTGTGGTTCGAGGTGCGTTCTCTTCATTCTATTCCATCGTCTACCTTCCATTCCTCTTCGGCATTCACCCATCCCCTTCCCTCCACTCCGCCAATCCTTACTTCCCTTATACCCTTTCATTCATGCTCTTTTCTATCACTTCACTTCATCTCATTTTGTTTCGACTTCGAACTCCTTTCATCTTTCCTTTATTATCTCTTACCTCCTTGACCTTGACTGACTGACTAATTCACATACAGGTTGACCGTCGTCAATCCAAGTCCGTTCCTCGTTAGATAGATACGAGTTTCATTCAATCCATGCTGCTCAGTTGAATGTCAATAGGGTTCGGTTTGACTTCAGGTGAGTCTAATCATTAATCTCTTCACTTCACATCACTTCGACTCATACTAACCCATTCCTTGGAAACAGTTATGCGCCGTCGTTGATTCATCGAGCACGACTCGTTAGCATCGGAGAGTCTCTTTGTATTGTATTGCATTCATCGACATTGAATGAGTATTGACTAACTTACTTCCTTAGTTAGATGCACATTTCGACTGGTTAGCATAGCGGTAAGCCTGAACACTTTCTTTGGTTTATTCCCTGATTCAATGTTTCGATTTGAGACTGACGTTTCTGCATTGCAGCCCCGAGCAGCTGTTGAGTTCGTATTCATTCTGACTTGAATCTATTTCATAGAACTGACGATACCTTTGGTCATTAGATTCCGGGGTATCTAGTTTGAGAGGCACGGTGTGTGGTTTTCGTTCCGTTCAGTTCTTATATCAATTTGTAGACTGCTTCAAGTGCGCTTGAAGTTCGTATCATTGAATTCGAAGTCGCAAGGTGAGTATTTCATTTACATCGTTTCACTCCGCTCCAGTCCCTTCTTATCTTCTTCGGCTCTGCGCTGGATTTAGATTTCGTTGTTTCAGAGTCGCTCGCATTGAATGCCTACGTTCAATGAGATGCACATTTTGACTGGTTAGAGCAGCGGTGCGTGCCTTTCTATTGATTTCAAGCTTTTCACCTTTCCTTTGTCTTTGCTTTCAGAGTACTCGTAGTAGACCCGGACTGGTTCGCGTTGAAAGGTTAGATGTACATTGATATTTCGACTGCTTAGAGCAGCTTCGGTGAGTGTATTCAGTTTCATTCTTCTTTCTTTGGCTGACTCGATCTTATTGAGCAGGGTGTCGGTTAGAAAGGGCGGCGGTTGACGCGGTTTCTGAATTGGCTAGGTTTGCCGGTACACTCTAATTCTACTCAACTGGTAGCCTCGGGGTTTCCGGTTTCATTTCAGTACAGGTGAGTTTCTTTTCTCTTTCTGTTCTCGTTTGATTTGATTCGCTCAAACGAGTCGTACGCACTGTATGATTTACTGACGATTCACCCGCAGGAATAGAAGATTTATTTGATTCAAGTTGGCTATTCAGTTACATTGTAGGTAGATTACGCTACGGTATCGACTTCGTGTCGTCTCTTTCCAACAGCCCGACCCGTCGCCCGCCCGCGCCGTTCCATCCGCCTCCCGCCGCGAACGCGCAATCGAGAGCGCATCAGCCCCGTCCCTCCCGCGCCGCCGGAGTCGACACAACTCGCGCGGAGTTACTCTGGGTGATAGGTGAGTTATTCCGTTTCGTTCGTTGTCAGAATTCAAAGAACGGACTTGGTTTTCATTTCTAGCCCAATTTCCGAGCGAGTCGGCGCGCGTAGCGCCCAGGCAACGATGTCGGCGTTGACGGCAACGAGCAGGGCGTCGGCGACGCGGCGCGTTGACCTGGGTACTTGCGTACTTGGGTGAGCTATTCCCTTCCTTTCGTCGTCAAAAAAACAAAAGAACTCACAGTAAATTGAATTTCCAGCGTATTTCGGAGTCGGTCGGCGCGCGCAGCGCCGAAACGGCATCGGCCTCGACGGTGGCGAGGAGGGCGGCAGCGAGGTCGGTTGAGGCGCGGGGCGAAGGGATTGAAGGCAAGGCGGTGGATTTTAGCTTGAGGGTGTCGAGACGGCGGAACGCGCCGGGATGACGATGTCGGTGAGGTGGCGGCGGTCTGGCGGTCGCGATCGAGCGGAGGTGGCGGGTAGAGGTCGAGGGGGGGAGGGTGTCGCGCCGGAGCATGTGTGGATGTCGTTAATAGGACGCGGGAAGGAGGAGTACATGGGGGACGCACGTTGTATGTTACTTCTCAGCGACGACTTCGCGAACGGCGGTGGCGGCGAGTCGAGGCAGCGGGTCGCTGGGGTGGTGCAGAAAGGAAACGCGGAGTGTGAGGGAGCGGGTGGCGGAAGGAGAGATGTCGTTGAGAGATATGTCGTTAGCGTGGGTACCAAAAAGAGACAGCGGTCGTCGGCGCTGAAGTCCGAAGGTGAGGCGTCGGTGGAAGCAGAGGTTGGAGTGAGTGAGGTGAGTAGAGGGTGAGGCGACGGGGTTTCTAGATGTAGTATGTCATCGGCTCACAATGCGCGATAGTTTGTAACAACACAAGAAATGGTGCAGCAAATATACTTATCGCGATAGCGTCATTGTGCCAGCTGGCCCTCACGAATGGTGTTCAAGGGTACGAGTCTGGAGCGTGGCTTGTCCACCGTTGTGGTCCGAAAAGCGCTGTAGATTCCTCTTCACTTGTACCTTCGTTTGTGGCTTGTTTTTGCTGTGGTCGGAACCAAGCCGCAACTCTAGGGCGACGGAACAAGCCGTGATCAATACTTAATCCGGGGGGCGGATCAATCATCACATTTGAGTCTCCGCCTTGCAGAATCCATTTGTCCAACCCCACGCGCTGGCCAGCACCGTGCCATACAATATGACGGTCTCATTCGCTCTACCTTCAACCTTCATCCGGCTCTTTGGTTCACGAACGTTGGACATCAGCTTACAGGGCCAGAACAATCGGCAAGCGAACTTCGATTCTCGAAGACTAAGTCAACGCGTTGAACGTCGGACACAGCGAAACCTGCGACTCTCCTCGACGTACCTATACCCTTCACTGTCTCACTCACAGGAAACGTCGCGTAAATACCCGACTAGCGCGAACGGAAGATGTAGGAGACGTCGACCCCGCTTCTCGGTTTTCCCAATACTTTGGATTTCCCTATTACTCACGACTCGTAACCCAATGGTTAATCTTGTAGATATCAAAAGCTGGCTTGTCCGGTCAGTACTGCCGCATAGGCCAGGTAATAATACAAAAGTCAAGCTCAATCTCGAAAATCAGGTCGAAAGAAGTCAATTATCTGTTTTATCTCGGTAACGTCAATCATCCGATGTGGAAGCCAATCACTACACTCGATCTCTTATGTTCGTACTATGACTTCTTCGACTCACTAGAGATATCGGAAAGAAAAGTTATGGAACTCGGCGACAGTTCCCTGAGGATTCTTAGGTCCACAGACCATCGGCCCGATCCTCCACTTATCCCCCTCCTTGGCTTGAGGCTTTCCATCTGCGTCGACGTCAAATCCACGAACCTCTCTGATCTTAACCAGATCCGCTTCTGCAGGCTCTCCCTTTCCGAGGATGGCAAAGTGTTGGCTAACCGTGAGTTGAGGGCCTTCGCGAACGATCTTCATGTGCAACGCATAAGCCGAATCCCCGGCAGTCGATGTCGAGTGTGGCGCCTTGGTAATGTGCCAGTCAGACCAGGGCGAAGTCACAACGGCGCTGTCGTTTGGCGTATATATCAGTCGAATGCTCAGTAAGATTCAAGAAATGATCCACCCACCCGGAGTGCTCGGCGCCGTCTTCAACCTCAACGCCAACCTTGATCCAATTACCCTTGACGTCACTGCTGTTTCCGGTGAGGAGCATGAGACAGCCCTGGTCGTATTGCGTGCCCCAGTCTCCCCGGATCCAGAGACTCGCGGAGAAGTCGCGAGTTGCGTCAATCGTGAGACCGTAGAACGCTCCTGTGCGACTGTCGATCGTATTGGGAGGGGGAACCCTCCACCAATCTGTGTTGGGCTCAGCACGGATAGTGATTTTGGCGCCGTCCTCCGAAATAGTGTGAGATGCGGCGGGTGGGTGTATTTGAAATCTTCTTGTCATCCCAAAAAGGAAAGTTCCAAACACCTCGCTCGGGCTGCTCACGCTAAGGCATGCGTCGCCAAGGCGTACTGCGTCGCCCATTTTGTCTAGTTATATAGCTGGGGGCTCGCGCACAGACCTCGTATTTGTTTGGCGAATGACTGCCGGGGGAGAAAAATCAAATATTCAACAAGCATGGACGCGTTTTCCCGTGACTTGAGGGACGTGGACGCGTTGTTTGGTTGGGAGGATTTGGGGGGGGACATGGGGGAACTTGGAGACGCGTCGGGGCGCGCTTTGACGCGTTAATTAACGTGTTTTCACGCGTTTTTTGAGTGCAAAGTCATTGTATTCAAATTCTACCAAGACACAAGTTCGTATTTGAGGCGAAACCACGTTTAAAGTCGTAGGAAACAGCGGGATAGGAAGGAATTTCGACATTTTGAAGTTCAAAGTTGGATTTTGAAGCGCAAGCTCAAGAAAAACAAGTCAAAGATCGGTTGAACAGACAGCAAGATGAACTTACCCGCCAAACGGGCACTCGCGGATTTCGATGTGTCGTGTGATCGCGATTATTGACGGTCTAATTGCCAAAGCCGCCGAATTTAAGAGAGATTTGAAGTCCTCTGTTCAAACAATTCAGAAACTTGATTGAAAGGACGGCAGAGGAGCACTTACCGGTCGAATTTCTCGCTCGCGGGAAGACGATCTGTCGTGTCTTTGTGATTTTGAGGTTTCTCGAAGTCTACTCCGGCAGGAAATCGGCTCGGCGGACGCCGAAATCTGGAATTTCGATGTTGAACAGTAAAAGAAGATTTCAGCACTCGAGAGTAGACTGCGCATCTATTTCAAGTGAAAACGCTGCTCGGCGGACGGCAATATATGGTGTAATCAATGTCTAGATGGTTTCGAGTTCAAATTCAACGCGAGAAGATAATAGAAATTGACTTGCTTGGAAGGCACCTTTGCACATATCTCGCGCGAAGACGCCGCTCGGCGGACGCCGATACGTCGTGTGAACGATGTCTGAAGATTTCGAAGTTGAAGTTGGGTGAGTTGAGTTGGTTGGCTTGGGCGTTGAAAGATAGAGAGTGGGGTTAGCCTAATCTCGAGATACCAAGATTGGAGAAGGTGGAAATAGTCTGCGCACCTGATGGTCAGAGAACATAACTCGCCGGACGATGATACGTCGTGTCATTGATGTCTGGGTAGGGTTAGGATTGGTGAGTTAGAACTGAACGTGACAAGAAACTGAATATGGAAACTCACCATTAGAACGACTCGTCCGCCAGACGACTGGAGTTACTGGAAAACAGAGTTAGAGTGCTATAGAATGAAAGAAAGAGTTCAAAGAAGTATACGTACTTGCGTTCGGTAGGCGGCGAAGTATAGAGTGGCTGTTGGCGCCGCGACGCGGCGCGGCGCGGCAACAGCAACCATGAAACCCAACCCCAAATGCTTGTGAACTCGTTGACTGAATTGTCAAGGATGGGGTTAGCCTGCCGGCGGCCAAAACCCTCAGAAAAAAAGGCTGATATGAAGTCAGAATATGTGCACCTGGGGATATAATTCAAGACTCACTGAGCATGCGTCGCGCTCGCGGGACGGCGAAATATACAGTGGGGATAAGCGCCGCTGCGCGGCGCGGCGGCAACGGCGACCCCAACGATTTGGAATTGCTCGGGCACTCGCTGGTGAAAACGTCGAGGGCGGTATTAGCCTGCCGGCGGCAAAAATATTTTCAAAAACTTGAGAACTCGAGTTGGAAAGTGAACCAAAGAAGACATCGAGCGATATGACTTACAAGAAGAGATCGCTGCTCCGCGGACGTTGATCCATATAGTCAACGTGTTCGCACCGCTGCGCGGCGCTCTCGAGCCCTCAGCGTTGATTGCAGACGTTGTTTTGACTCTGGAGGGGCGCAATTAGCCTACCGGCGGCCGAAAAAAGTTCACCGACTAGCCAATATTTGGTTAAGAATATGTGTATGAGATATAGAGTTGAGACTCACAGCAAGACATCGCCGCTCGGCGGACAGCGATCCGTCTAGTCAGGGTATTGGCGCCGCTGCGCGGCGCGCTCACAGCAGGGTACGAGCAAGGTAGGATTGTCCGGCGATCGAGACGCTGCATTGATTACGATGTGGGGGAGTTCGCCTGCCGGCGGCCGGGATGGGTTCACGAACTAAAGGATTTTCGTCAGAAATTTCGAAGAACCGGGAGCACAAGCACATCAAGGTTACTTACAGTTTGTATAGCAGTACCGCTCGGCGGACGCCGTTCCATATAGGCAAAGGGTTGGCGCCGCTACGCGGCGCGCTTGCGGCGACGGCTTCAACCGAACTCCGAGTTGTTGGGCAGCAGTCGAGATGTTGGTTCAAGGTGGTTGATAAAACTCCAAAAGCAACTGAAAACGTCGTCAGCAACATCCTATGAGGGAAGGTGAAGAAGTACTCCACGTACCTCGAGGTTTGGAAGAGCCAGCGCCGCTGCGCGGCGCGCACGATGACCAGAAACAACCTGGGCATGGCGACCAAAACGAGTTCCAAATCGGCTGGAGAACTCGTCAGAACACGATTCAAAGGTAAAACAACCGAGTGGCTCACATGTTAGATTGAAATTGTACACTAGCGCCGCTGCGCGGCGCGCCACCAACGGCGACGACGAGGGATGGCTCTTGGGGCGCGGAAATTGCCTGCCGGAGACCCGATGAGGCGAACTGAAAAGCCGTTAGTGGTGAACAAGGAATGAACAGGGTGGGAGTGGCTTACTGGTGAGTTGATGTTGAAGTCGACGCCGCTTCGCGGCGTGCGCCGGGTGTTGAAGAGTTCGGTTTGGTTGTTGAAGAGAAGACATGGTCGAGGCGGACTTGTTGCGCGGGGGCTACTTGCGGACCACCCAGAACGAGTTTGAAAAGAGCTGCCAAGAGCTCGTCAGTATTGAACGATGAGAATGAAACCAAGTGAACCATACCTGTTGACGTGCGGGTGTTTGAGTTGATGAGTCGTCGAGTTGGCGAGAGTGGTGGAGATAGAGGCGAGAGGATGAGAGGAAGTCGTAGGACGCCGGGCGCAGGCAAGAAGAGGGGGGAGGGCGGGGTGTGGTTGGGGAAGAGTGAGATGGTGGTGGTGGTAATAAGGAAACCTGTGGTGCCGTGATTCCGTTGGGTCGCGAGGCAAATCAATCAGTCAACAAAACAAACCAACATACCTGTCTCGCTGGCCCTGACCGCACAGTCTCCGCCGATTGATGCCTCCAAATTCGATGTGTGGCGCCATCTTTTGTATAAAAATATAACAGATCTGCAACGCAACCGGTTAGTTAGCAGCCCGCATACCGAGAAACGAGTCATTATTTAGAGATTGTGTTATTTGTGGACGCGTTGCTTGGCCGCTGACGCGTTTGAGTCAGCCCCGTCAGCATACACAGTAGCGCGTAAGCGCCCATGTTGGTACAATCGCGATCTCGCGACACGCGACGCGAGAATTTGACCCCAGCAAAAATTGAAACCAAATCGAAGTTGAGCAAAAGTAAAGCAAATCGAAGAGAACGAAGACAGAAAGAAAGCACATATACGACTCACATATCCATTAGAAGATTATATTTCTTCTGATTTCCCTGAAGCAAGAACAGTCGACGTGCAAACCAGCAGAAGTTTTGAAACTGGCAGTGTCGGTGCGATCATCGATGATCCCGATCGCAGGGGTCGGGGGCGCAGCGAGAGCTCGCGCCAACAGCTTGTAGTGACGAGAGGCCGGGATCCCACAGAAAGAAGCCCACTCTAAGCGAAGGCAGCGTAAATCTTCATTTTTGGTGCAACTTGATATCAATCAGAGCCGGCCAATTTCGCTTAAGATCCAGTAACGAGAGACTGTTGACGCGCCGAATGCCGACCTTGACTGCCATGAACCAGCTCAAATGGTGCCGTCGAGCCACCGCAAAGATAAAAGATAAAAAAAATTTGGAGATGGCGGGAGAGAGCAAGCCGGATGCAAGCACCGCCAAATAGCGTTTGACAGCTCAACGCCGGCGTCCAGAATAGGAAGTTCTTCACTCTTTGCTCTCTCCGTCCATCATCGTTTTTCGTTTCGCTCGGTTTTGTAGCTGGGGTGCCTCAGGTGAGTACTCATATACATTAATTATCTATTTTAGTGCTAATCCGGCGCAAATGGGCACTCAGGGACGCTATAACGGCCGAAACGACGAATTCAAGCAATCAGGCGAAAATGCGGTATGGAAGCAAAAGGCCGCGGGCATGCGGCATCAATCTGTTAGAACATGTTCCTTGGATACGACAAATGACTTTGGGGCGATCTCGGGGGAAACAGGGCGGCGCAGAATGCTTAGGGAAATCTGGTTCGTTTTCCCATATCTCGCTTATTCCAGTGTATCATTATGACCATTCTGTTTTTAGCATCAGAAACCTTTTTGATTTAGTTTTCAATTGCTTTTAGGTATAACCCAGGGCTGGGAGACTCGTATAGGCCTCGACAACTCAATTCGATGACTTTGCGACATCCGAGTTTCGAGGGCGGAGGGTCACGGTGTCGGCGGGGATATGTTACGAAATCCCACGGAAACGACTATAGCTACCTGGAACTCGGTGCGTTGGCCTATCTCTGCGATCCCCACCCACTTCTGATTATTTCAAGCCATTTTCAGGGTTCCGACGAACCCGACAACCCCACCGATTTGGCGCCGCAAATCTGACTCAGACGGAAGATTCTATTCTAAGACTCGGACGCGAGGCCCGCGGAGCTGATTTGCGCGGTTTCTGCGCAGGGAAATCGGGGAGGGAGGAGATCGGGGGGAGGTGTCATGAGGGTATATAAGGCCCGGGGGGTGAAGTTCAACTCATGTCCCTCCTTTGTCTCCTACCACCATCTTCCTTCCCTCTCAACCTCGACGCCTCGACGTCCCGCCTGCTTGCTCGTCGCCTTCGGGCCTTGTACGTCGCCTACGTCGTCTAGGATCGTGTCTTCGCTGATGTTGCTCGTAGCTCGCTGTGGTCGACGACAGGGATGTTGGGTTCGGGGTGGATTTTGTGGTGCGCTCTTGGCGTTGTCTTTGCCATTCTATTCCTTTCGTTCTCCTTCATTCCCTTCACCATACCCACCCTGCGCCACTCAACACACTTATAGTACCACTTTCAACCCTTCCTCTAACCTGCCCACTCTGACTGACCCGATCTTGTGCAGGCTCTCAGTCGACCTGGTTCGGTTGTTCGAGTTCTTTGAAGTCGGCTGGTTTGTTGATTAGTTGGATGGGTGTGTGGTTCGAGGTGCGTTCTCTTCATTCTATTCCATCGTCTACCTTCCATTCCTCTTCGGCATTCACCCATCCCCTTCCCTCCACTCCGCCAATCCTTACTTCCCTTATACCCTTTCATTCATGCTCTTTTCTATCACTTCACTTCATCTCATTTTGTTTCGACTTCGAACTCCTTTCATCTTTCCTTTATTATCTCTTACCTCCTTGACCTTGACTGACTGACTAATTCACATACAGGTTGACCGTCGTCAATCCAAGTCCGTTCCTCGTTAGATAGATACGAGTTTCATTCAATCCATGCTGCTCAGTTGAATGTCAATAGGGTTCGGTTTGACTTCAGGTGAGTCTAATCATTAATCTCTTCACTTCACATCACTTCGACTCATACTAACCCATTCCTTGGAAACAGTTATGCGCCGTCGTTGATTCATCGAGCACGACTCGTTAGCATCGGAGAGTCTCTTTGTATTGTATTGCATTCATCGACATTGAATGAGTATTGACTAACTTACTTCCTTAGTTAGATGCACATTTCGACTGGTTAGCATAGCGGTAAGCCTGAACACTTTCTTTGGTTTATTCCCTGATTCAATGTTTCGATTTGAGACTGACGTTTCTGCATTGCAGCCCCGAGCAGCTGTTGAGTTCGTATTCATTCTGACTTGAATCTATTTCATAGAACTGACGATACCTTTGGTCATTAGATTCCGGGGTATCTAGTTTGAGAGGCACGGTGTGTGGTTTTCGTTCCGTTCAGTTCTTATATCAATTTGTAGACTGCTTCAAGTGCGCTTGAAGTTCGTATCATTGAATTCGAAGTCGCAAGGTGAGTATTTCATTTACATCGTTTCACTCCGCTCCAGTCCCTTCTTATCTTCTTCGGCTCTGCGCTGGATTTAGATTTCGTTGTTTCAGAGTCGCTCGCATTGAATGCCTACGTTCAATGAGATGCACATTTTGACTGGTTAGAGCAGCGGTGCGTGCCTTTCTATTGATTTCAAGCTTTTCACCTTTCCTTTGTCTTTGCTTTCAGAGTACTCGTAGTAGACCCGGACTGGTTCGCGTTGAAAGGTTAGATGTACATTGATATTTCGACTGCTTAGAGCAGCTTCGGTGAGTGTATTCAGTTTCATTCTTCTTTCTTTGGCTGACTCGATCTTATTGAGCAGGGTGTCGGTTAGAAAGGGCGGCGGTTGACGCGGTTTCTGAATTGGCTAGGTTTGCCGGTACACTCTAATTCTACTCAACTGGTAGCCTCGGGGTTTCCGGTTTCATTTCAGTACAGGTGAGTTTCTTTTCTCTTTCTGTTCTCGTTTGATTTGATTCGCTCAAACGAGTCGTACGCACTGTATGATTTACTGACGATTCACCCGCAGGAATAGAAGATTTATTTGATTCAAGTTGGCTATTCAGTTACATTGTAGGTAGATTACGCTACGGTATCGACTTCGTGTCGTCTCTTTCCAACAGCCCGACCCGTCGCCCGCCCGCGCCGTTCCATCCGCCTCCCGCCGCGAACGCGCAATCGAGAGCGCATCAGCCCCGTCCCTCCCGCGCCGCCGGAGTCGACACAACTCGCGCGGAGTTACTCTGGGTGATAGGTGAGTTATTCCGTTTCGTTCGTTGTCAGAATTCAAAGAACGGACTTGGTTTTCATTTCTAGCCCAATTTCCGAGCGAGTCGGCGCGCGTAGCGCCCAGGCAACGATGTCGGCGTTGACGGCAACGAGCAGGGCGTCGGCGACGCGGCGCGTTGACCTGGGTACTTGCGTACTTGGGTGAGCTATTCCCTTCCTTTCGTCGTCAAAAAAACAAAAGAACTCACAGTAAATTGAATTTCCAGCGTATTTCGGAGTCGGTCGGCGCGCGCAGCGCCGAAACGGCATCGGCCTCGACGGTGGCGAGGAGGGCGGCAGCGAGGTCGGTTGAGGCGCGGGGCGAAGGGATTGAAGGCAAGGCGGTGGATTTTAGCTTGAGGGTGTCGAGACGGCGGAACGCGCCGGGATGACGATGTCGGTGAGGTGGCGGCGGTCTGGCGGTCGCGATCGAGCGGAGGTGGCGGGTAGAGGTCGAGGGGGGGAGGGTGTCGCGCCGGAGCATGTGTGGATGTCGTTAATAGGACGCGGGAAGGAGGAGTACATGGGGGACGCACGTTGTATGTTACTTCTCAGCGACGACTTCGCGAACGGCGGTGGCGGCGAGTCGAGGCAGCGGGTCGCTGGGGTGGTGCAGAAAGGAAACGCGGAGTGTGAGGGAGCGGGTGGCGGAAGGAGAGATGTCGTTGAGAGATATGTCGTTAGCGTGGGTACCAAAAAGAGACAGCGGTCGTCGGCGCTGAAGTCCGAAGGTGAGGCGTCGGTGGAAGCAGAGGTTGGAGTGAGTGAGGTGAGTAGAGGGTGAGGCGACGGGGTTTCTAGATGTAGTATGTCATCGGCTCACAATGCGCGATAGTTTGTAACAACACAAGAAATGGTGCAGCAAATATACTTATCGCGATAGCGTCATTGTGCCAGCTGGCCCTCACGAATGGTGTTCAAGGGTACGAGTCTGGAGCGTGGCTTGTCCACCGTTGTGGTCCGAAAAGCGCTGTAGATTCCTCTTCACTTGTACCTTCGTTTGTGGCTTGTTTTTGCTGTGGTCGGAACCAAGCCGCAACTCTAGGGCGACGGAACAAGCCGTGATCAATACTTAATCCGGGGGGCGGATCAATCATCACATTTGAGTCTCCGCCTTGCAGAATCCATTTGTCCAACCCCACGCGCTGGCCAGCACCGTGCCATACAATATGACGGTCTCATTCGCTCTACCTTCAACCTTCATCCGGCTCTTTGGTTCACGAACGTTGGACATCAGCTTACAGGGCCAGAACAATCGGCAAGCGAACTTCGATTCTCGAAGACTAAGTCAACGCGTTGAACGTCGGACACAGCGAAACCTGCGACTCTCCTCGACGTACCTATACCCTTCACTGTCTCACTCACAGGAAACGTCGCGTAAATACCCGACTAGCGCGAACGGAAGATGTAGGAGACGTCGACCCCGCTTCTCGGTTTTCCCAATACTTTGGATTTCCCTATTACTCACGACTCGTAACCCAATGGTTAATCTTGTAGATATCAAAAGCTGGCTTGTCCGGTCAGTACTGCCGCATAGGCCAGGTAATAATACAAAAGTCAAGCTCAATCTCGAAAATCAGGTCGAAAGAAGTCAATTATCTGTTTTATCTCGGTAACGTCAATCATCCGATGTGGAAGCCAATCACTACACTCGATCTCTTATGTTCGTACTATGACTTCTTCGACTCACTAGAGATATCGGAAAGAAAAGTTATGGAACTCGGCGACAGTTCCCTGAGGATTCTTAGGTCCACAGACCATCGGCCCGATCCTCCACTTATCCCCCTCCTTGGCTTGAGGCTTTCCATCTGCGTCGACGTCAAATCCACGAACCTCTCTGATCTTAACCAGATCCGCTTCTGCAGGCTCTCCCTTTCCGAGGATGGCAAAGTGTTGGCTAACCGTGAGTTGAGGGCCTTCGCGAACGATCTTCATGTGCAACGCATAAGCCGAATCCCCGGCAGTCGATGTCGAGTGTGGCGCCTTGGTAATGTGCCAGTCAGACCAGGGCGAAGTCACAACGGCGCTGTCGTTTGGCGTATATATCAGTCGAATGCTCAGTAAGATTCAAGAAATGATCCACCCACCCGGAGTGCTCGGCGCCGTCTTCAACCTCAACGCCAACCTTGATCCAATTACCCTTGACGTCACTGCTGTTTCCGGTGAGGAGCATGAGACAGCCCTGGTCGTATTGCGTGCCCCAGTCTCCCCGGATCCAGAGACTCGCGGAGAAGTCGCGAGTTGCGTCAATCGTGAGACCGTAGAACGCTCCTGTGCGGCTGTCGATAGTATTGGGAGGGGGAACCCTCCACCAATCTGTGTTGGGCTCAGCACGGATAGTGATTTTGGCGCCGTCCTCCGAAATAGTGTGAGATGCGGCGGGTGGGTTAAGAACGAAATCGTCGTGGCGGAAAGAGTTGACGGAGGACATCGTGCAAGTCGGAGCTGAAGCTATATGAGAGACGGTGCAAAATATGGGGGCCCGAGAGAGCCACGTACCAGTGAGAGTCGAGGAAGAAGGTCAAAGAGTCGCCCGTCGGCGAAACCTCGGAAAATTGATCGTAGTTAACCCTTTTTAGGAAGAAAGCTCAAAACGATCCAAAGAACCAAGTGGGGAGGAAGAAATTCAGCAAGGTACTTATAGGTATCCTGATACAATCGGGGTTAGTGGATTTGGAAATCACAATGCAGAAACACGTTCTGAACACGACTGAACACGTCCACAGCCAAGCGCTTCCTTAATAAGGATCTTGGCGGCTTTGAAATTATTGCGGCGGTCACGGTGGGGAAGGAAGGAAGCAAGATGTATTACTGCGGAAAGGAACAAGCAGGTACTGTCGCTTCAGCATGCGGAACAGTGAAAAGATGGATGCATGCCAGAAGCACGCGCACAAATTCAGAATGTGAAATTTATGGGAGCTCCAGGTATGTACCTGTCAAGAAACAGCCTTAATCCAAGGCAACATGACCCGACGGATGACGAGAGGCTACGAAAAACTTCGTTGTGCGTCGGCAGGTAAGCTAGTTACAGAGCAGCATGCAAGGAGCGGGGCGGCGATGACAGGCGGATATGATAGACACTTGTGAAGCTAGAGAGGCCTAGGAGACGGAGAGTGCATGGTCCAAACGGGTTGTGCAGGCATAGGATCCATCGCGAAGTATGGCGAAGGGTGCGGTGTGACCACGGAGAGAGCCGAAGAAGAGGCTATGGTCGGAAGAGAGCCATAAGGTGAAGTCATGATGGCCAACTCTTCGCTAAATCCCTTGTGGGGGACGTAGTCCACGGAAGTCCACGTCAGATCGGCTTCCGCTTGAACAGGAAGGACAATGCCCAACATCGTCCGCAACCCAACTCCTCTCCTTCTCGGAGGGAAGGTAGGCACTCTTGACATCCCGGTGGTCTCATTTCCCTGGATGTCGACTCAGCATCCTCCAACTCCTCAAGTGACCCCTTCGTCTTCCCCGAATCCTCTCTGTTCCCGTCCCAGCGACACCAGGAATGTGAAGCCAGCCGCTCATGGTGTCCGCAAACTGACTACGAGACCAACGCACACGCTAACCGACCGACCAGATACAACGTAGCGTCAGACGCGCACCGCAGTAGCCTCCACAATGTCACCATTCTATGCGTGTGGAGATTACAGGTCGACCTCCAGCTACGGACGAGGGCCGAGCGGTTGAGCCGACAACAGCCCCACAGATGTCTGGAACTCTGGCACTGCAGTGCTCCCGCTGTTGTGGACTTGATTGAGATAGACCGAACGCAGCACCATGGGTAAGTGGTTGCTCCTATGAAGCGGTGATGGTGAACGCCTGATGAGATTACCGTGTATGATCGAGGATGGCTTCGGGTTGTGGCTAGGCAAGCCGACTGATTTGAAGGCCGGTCTCAAGGCAGGTAAGTCATGGACGGCTTTACAGACTGTTCCCGACTCCCACATCGGTGAGCGTCTCCGCAGAGGTCGTACACTGAACATATCAGCGTTGCTGCTGCGAGTCAAGCGCGAAGTGTATAGACCGAGGTTGAGGCTGCGTTTCAGGTGGCAAAGGATGGCGAGGCCGATTCAAGAATGTCCCGGGGCGACGCGTCAGGGAGACTTCGGAAGCTGGGCGGTATCCTTCCAACAACAGCCCACCGGATTCGACACGAAGTTCCGACGGCACCCGAAGTGACCCATACCCTCCGGTTCTTGCCCCCATTTGTGCAGCGAGGGTCAAGCAGCCGCGATCGACGCGAGCGGTAGTTGGGAGACGCAAGCCTGAATGACACAGAGAGGAATAGACACCGATGGACCCCTACTACAATCCAATACAGCGCTAGAGGACGGGGAAAAACTATGGCAGGGGATCAGATGCCGGGCTTTCAGTACTATGGCTTCATGGAACAAGGGAGCGTCAAAGCCAGGTAGAAGCGTAGCCGAAGTGTATGAAAGTTGACCCCGCAATCAATTCATGAGCTGTGAAACCCCCGAGCGATGGTAAAGGTGGTCGTACGACCTGTTTCACAGCTGCTGTATGTAGTAAACCGGAAGGTTTTTGTGACAACGAACGAATGCCAAGGGTGCAATGAACGATTCACGACGGGCACGAGTATGGAGGCCCTTTGTCAGAGGCGATTTGAGTGCTTGACACTCCCGCTGCCCCGAAATTCGCTATCTAGACAGGACTACCGGCATGCAGTCGATTGCACGGTGAATGATCTTGTGATGGTAATCATGACAAGGAGGGTGCAGGTAAAAACGGGAGGTAGAGTTCTGCGTATCTTTCACTGTTCAGTGGCGTATCCTTCAAGCGATGACAACAAGACCAAATGACCATTCAGAGGGTCATAAAACAGCCAAAACCCCGGAATAAAGTCAAGAAAGTAGCCTGGAGAGCGGCCTGCTGCAGACCGCTACAGCCCCAAGGGGTTTTTCGTGGCAATCGAGATTCAAAAGGGCTAGCCATAAATATCGATATAGGGCTGTAGATTTCGAGCCGGGGATCAAGACTGCATAGCCCGTCGTTTACCCCAGCAGCAATAAGATCGTCGCGTCCAACAGGGACGGGGGAATAGACGAAGAGAAGTCAAGGACGTTGACAAGGTCAAACTTGAAGCGCAGAAGAACAAGAGCGAAGTGTGACGTGTCACGCTCGTTACCGTGACTCTCCTTCTTACCAACGCCCATCTACTTGACTTGAAATGGCTAGCAAGGCTGCATACAAGCGCGTAGGGCACCCACAGCGTCTTCTATGGGCGTAGCGCTCACGGATGATCCATAGCTCAGCAAAGAATATGTGACGATGCAGAAGGAACCTCCCCCGTTTGTCTGGGCGGCGCCTGACGAGAAAAATATCCTCATTTGTGCGTTTCAGGCTTGGTCATCCAATGTTATACCCTAATACAAGTGATATGTCGCAGGGAATTTCCTTATCGTATGTTATACAAGCTGGAGAGGTGAAGCAAGACTGACTCGACGTGACATCATATAGCGGGGGCCTCTAGATTCGCCATTTGCCGGAGGGGAATACCATGGTGTGCTGCAGTTCCCTGCAGAATACCCCTTCAAGCCGCCGGGCATCAAGGTGAGTCGCGTCAGTTGGGATATGCGGATTTGGAGTCTGATAGTGGTCCAGATGTTAACGCCGTCAGGACGATTCCATCCCGACAAGAAAATATGTTTCTCCATGTCGGATTTCCACCCGGGAACAGTGAGCGCTTTCGTCGTTTTGTCTCCGAGCCCATTTGACCTGGCTCTGAACAGTGGAATCCAGCTTGGAGTGTCGCGACAATGTGAGTGGCGCTGCTTCTACAGCTTCCGGAGCCAGCGCTCCATGACGTTCTGCGGGGTCTCATTTCGAAGAACTCATCGCGATTTGCCGTTGGCTGGTCTCCTGGTCGTCGCGCGAGCTCTTCTTCCAGCCCACGCTGGAGCTAGCACGGTCGTACGACTTCTGGGTCAGCTCTAGTGTCCTGCAGATTCGGTTTCTCGACAACTTTCCGTTTGGCTCCCCGGGCAAAATCGCTGACCCAACTACAGATTAACCGGCCTTCTATCCTTCATGCTTTCGGACGAAATGACCACCGGGTCCGTCAACTCGACCGAAGCGCACAAACGCGCCTTTGCCGCCCGCAGCCATTCATGGAACATCTCTCAACAGCGATTCAGAGACGCCTTTCCTGAGGTGTGTATTCGCCCTCTTCTTCCTATACACCTCTGACCATCCTACTGTAGTACTCCTCCCCACTCATCCGCGATCTCCCCAACATGGGCGAGCGGGAGCGCGGTGCCTCCGCTACGCCGCAGCAACCCCCGCCGACGCTCTACGTTCTCCCAACTCCGATATCCCCCGTCCACCCTGCCGATGCCACCGTCGCTCAAGCCGCTGCTGATGCTGCGTGGACGACATCTCTCGGGAAGGTGCTTTGGGAAAAGTGGCGCTGGGGTCTACTCATCGCCCTGGCCGTCATGGTCTCGCGCTTTTCGTCTGCCGCCTGACATTTGTCTTGTCCCGCCTGACCGTGATGTCTTCTTATCTCATCTCCCCTGGTCACCCCGTCGCCATACCCGCAATGTATTACTGTACGCCCGCCTGCGCATGTCTTCTGCTGCGCCGCACACTCTCTCCGTACCCATCTTTACGTCTATTATATCGTCGTCCCACTCCTTGCATACCAGCCTTGTACAACTAGCTACCAATACATCGCGAGCGTCCCTCGTAATCTCTGCCACCTATGCAGTCCGATTGTTCTGCGCTCAAATGAGTGATCATTGTGGATAGGGACGCAGATAGGTATTGAACTATAAACAGTACCTTACGCTAATTGCATCGACTTGAATTTGGGATTGCATCCTGAAAAGCAAAATAAATATTACACTGTGACGTCGTCACACAGTGTCACACTCTTCTGCAAAACCACTTAGGCATAACATGCGAACGATATCCCTATGGTCTAGCCGCGCTGAGCTACGGCTTAATAATTGCCTCAGAATGACTTCTTGGAACGCGATAAATGCATAGTTGGGCTGACACTGCATCAACTTCGAGGAGGCCAGCTGGGGCCTAGGACGCTTGAACCCGTCCGCGGGCAATTTCAAAATCCGCGTTGGAGTTTGTGGACATTTTCAAGAAATTCTCGCGCCTGTGGTGACCTTGGTCCACAAGAGCTGACGCCCCCAAATATCAATGCGATTGAGATAGGTGACATTTCCGAATCTTGATCATATAGATATACACGTTCATCACTTGGGCCTGCGGGAGGCTCACTCGGGAACCCTACTTCAAACTTTCAGATAAAGTTTGCGCTCTGTTGGATCCAGTACTCATGTCGCCAATTTCACTTGGGCGAAACACTCCTCGTAACGCGTCTCCGCATCCGCAAGACAATCGAAACCATACAAATAATCAGTCACCTTCCTGTCGATCCATTTATCCGGATTGGGACCGCCTTCTTTGACGCGTTGGAACGCTTCATCGCGTTTGACTTGCGCGTCCCCGTTCATGAGTAACAATGCGCGGCCTGATGCCGCTGATTCCTCAACGAGGAACTCGGCGCGGTGTTTACGGAGCCGCTGCCCGAGGTAAGTAAACTCAAGAGCAATCTGTATAGTGGTTTGATACTCACCTCGTAAACAAGGAGACCGGTATTCAAATCTTCGGCACGAGTTAGCTTGCTCAGCACGAAAGCTAGTACAGCCCCATCTTCGATCGCCTGCGCAGCACCCTTACCGAGAATTTAACCCCTCCTGCGTTACGAGGCCAACAACTAGGCTCACCTGCCCGAGGTGCTGAGACCGCCGTCAATCTTCGTCAAGAGAACGACATCAAACTCACCGGAAGCGCTGGATGGCAAGCATCGCCGACGAGCGCGACTCGACTCTCGACCCACGCCCTCAGCTGCCGGTGGACGCGCAATTTCCACTCGCATACTTCTCCTGCGGGGACGAGCCGCAACAGGCGCTTGACTCGCGGACAAAAGTCGTCGTACACTGAGAGCATAGCGCTCTTGTCCGCTCGGGTCGTCCATGCCATTGTCGGCGCTGCAGCGAAGTTGACATCTGGCTGTGTCGTCGCCATATTGAGAATTGTGTTCCCCGAGATGGGGTATGCCTGGGGCATGATTGGCTGCTGTGGTCACAGACGAGCCTTCTTCGAAAATACACTCACAATGATTTGTCGCCTTGCCCCGATCCAGCGTAACGTCCTCTTCGATTCGAGGAGCGGTAATAGTTCGGGGTCTTGTGCCAATTGGTCGCGATGGAGCATGATACGGTACGCTGCTTGGCCTGTATCCTCCGCTGAGTCGTTTAGAATAAGTCATTGATTATAGGGCTTGTGTGATCGCACCTACCGCAATCTTCCTCCCCATGCCGCGCCAACATGGTCTTCCTGACAATGCTCTTGACCCCATCGGCACCTACCACGACGTCGGCACTTATCCAGTGTCTCTCGCTCTCGCCCTTAGCTTGGATCTGAATCCGCGGTAGTTCGAAATCCACGTGGAGGACGGTGGTATTGAAGTGGAATGTGATGCGCGGAGCAGCATCCTTGCAGGCCGCGTACAACGCTCCCGCGAGCGCCCGCCGATGTGCCACTCGGTGTGGCTGCCTGTAAAGCTTCTGGATGTGGCCAAGCCCGGAATTCGCGAGCTCCTCATCTGTCACTCCGTCTAAATGCAAGAGCGAACCAATGTTAATCCCTATCATGACTTGGTTCCGGCCTTCGAAAACGCACCGCGAATGGAGACCTCGTCTATTTCGACTGCGTCGTCGGCCATGTACTTCCACGCACCGAGGACTTGCAGAATATGCGAGACATTCGGCGCAACTTGGATGCCCGCCCCAACGAATCCCAGGTCCCGGGCGGACTCGTAGACCTCGATTTGAGTGAAGCCTCGGTGCGCGAGGGCAAGGGCGGTAGTGAGGCCGCCCATTCCAGCGCCGACGATGACGATGCGCAGCGAAGCGAGAGGAGGTACCATGTCAATGGTAGAATGAGAAAGAGGGAAAGCAGAGCTCCGCCATGGGCGCGTGCTTACATAGGACACCGAGTAGGACACGAACCGTTTTGGCTCTTCAGACCATGTTCTGATGGAAGGATGACAAGATGCGATCTAATCCTGAAACGCCATGAATGCTAGGCAAGCAAGCATGCGCGGAATCCCAGTCATTCATAGTAGTCGTGCGCGAGTGCGCTCGTACATATTCAGTGGTCGATGCTGCACAATGCCTCGCACATGTCGCGAATACCTAGAGCCAGCGGCGAAAGGCAGCAGGAACTGGGGCGCATTGAATCCGCAGCAAAGACATGCTCAGGATAATAAATTCTCCGCTGCCAACTAGCAGGCAAGTGCTAGATAACAAGGCTGGGAATACAGATCAGGCTGAACAGTACTCTTGCTTCTCTTATGTTCGTGCACACCGGAAGAGTTTATAGGCTAAACAGAAGAACCGAGGGACGGGTGAAGAGAGGTTGAGTAGAGGAGAAGAGGTATCAATGAAGCCACGCTCTCCACATTATGTCAGATGTGTTTACCCCGCCCCAAGTACGTGGGACCTTTGCGTCAATGACGATGAGTTTCCTTATTTGGACGTTGGCGTTGTAAAATTGCCTTTTTGGGACCGAGGAAACGCCCTGTTATATCGGAACTGCCTGGTCACTCATACGCTCATTCATTCCGAGAATCCTCCACGTGCATTATTAGGCCATGTGCATTAGATTGAACAAAGCTAGACCACCAGGATCACTCGAAAGGCGGGTCTCACTTTGCCCCTATGCATACTTGATTCTCGCGTGGAAGAATTGATTGTACTGCCCTACACTCCGCTTGTCCGATAGACTCTCGCCGTGCCTGACTCACCTCTGGTCTCTGGCCCCGCTTTACCGACCAAATCGCTGTCTAAGCGTGTCTTACCGCCTCCTTGACGCACTTGACCGCCAAATTCTACCGCATTCTGGTTCACTCATGGATGTACATAAATGGCACAAGCTTGTAGCCTCGTTTGTGGTTGCACACCGCCTAATTGTATCATGGCCGGTATCCCTCAACTCCCCGTCGAACTTCTCATGAAGATCATTTCGACTTTCTGGCATATGCCGCTCTCCGCCACAGAGCGCATCATCTTCATGCGATCTTCTGCTCTGGTCAACTCGACCTGGGCAGAAATCTATAGCTTCGAATCGTCACGCGATGTTTACATCCCTTCGGCCGCGTTCTGCGACCACTTCATTGAACGGATTCGCCCGCCGCGTGCCACGACCACGAGGACTGCAGCGCCCTCGTACGCTGGTTCTTTCATGGCGCTCTTCTTGCCCCGTCCAAAGCAGGCTGCATCCGCTTCTATGCACCCGCGCTCCTCCAACCTCATGTGCGAATCCATCACCATCCAAATCACCAACGAAGACGTCCACCCTCCGAAAGATCGCCTCATGCGCATGCCCATGGGCGGGGTCCTCGACACCTTGCTAGAGACCGTTGACGCGTGGTCGCTCGTTCCGAACCTCCAGCGTTTGTCCGTCGAATACATGAACGCCGGGTTCGACGACATCTTCGCCCGCGCTGGGTTCGCTCCGCTTCCAGAGCAAATTACCCACCTTGATGTGCGGTATAGCTTCAGCGATGCCATGCCAATTTGGCTGGCGGAGTCGTTGCATCGTAAACAGGCAAAGCGAAGGCGTCTTCGGTGGAGAGCGGTGGGTATTAGCTATCTCTCCATAAGCGGCGCCGGCGAGAACACAGTGGCAGATCTTTTGGCTGCGTGCCCGAATGTTCGAAGGATGGAAGTAGACAGCCTATCACTTGAAAGCACGCATTGAAGATTGGGTGGCGGAGCATAACTTACCTTGTATTTAAGGCTCGTGATGTTCCGGAGCAGAGGATAAAACGATCAATTTGCCGAAAATATTATGAGGCGCCAGCAATGGCTATCAAGGAAGCAACAGTGAATAGCTTAATTTTCCTCCTTCACTTTCAAATAGATCCTTGTCGCTCACTTTTCTGTATGGTTCGCCATTCAGCAAGGACATGGATGTAGATTGATTGCAACTAACGTCACTCTGGAACCACATCCATGAAAGAAAAATCGAGGACAAAAACTCGACGTGCTCGAAAGACGTGGTGTGGAGCTGTCGCAGGAAAGTACGAGAAGAGCCCCCTTATCATCGGCGCAAGTCACGTCCACGAGCCTATCGAGCAGCCGGCGCCTAGTTATTTTTGCAACCCATATATAGCCTGCCCAGCCGGCGTCAATACAGAATTCCTTTGCCAAAGAACACCCACCACCCACCTAAATCACCATGCGCGTTTTCAGAACCCTCTTTGCCCCTCTCCTCGTCTTCGCCGCCGCCACAGTCGTCGAGGCAGGCCCAATCGCCTATGGAATCTGTCAGACGGGTAAGTATGGATCATGCCGCTCGCGACCTCGCTCACCACGTCATAGGCTGCAACACCGTCGCGGTGGCTTGCTACGCCGGTGCAGGATTGACTTTCGGGACGGTCGTCGCCGCTGTAGCCGCACCCGCCGCAGCTTTGGCCTGCAATACGGCGCTTGGAACCTGTTCCGCCGCTTGCGCGACGGTGGCACTCTTTGCACCTACTCCTTGAAGATCCGAAGAGGTACGCTCACAGTCATCAGCATTGGCCTTGCTGGTTTATTGACTCGAAGAAGGTTGACGTCCAGATCGTGGTGCAGAGCGCTCAGGCAGGCAGAGTGACGAGATTGTAAGAATAGACGTATCGATAGCAATGAAGCGTCTGGAGTTGTATAGACCGTTCTGAAATTGTACGAAGCAATTTGAAAAGAGAGGCGCAAAATTTGTGCAAGCGTGAGGTTTGCATGAAATTGAGGGAGAAAGATGGGCCAGCACTTGGATAGTAAAGACCACCAGCAAAATTTCCAGTAGTTCGAGTACTTATTTCTGTGCGTGGTGAGCGTTTGAGCGGTGAGCAGGCTGCAGCGTTGGACAAAGGGAGTCCAAAAGCTAGTAGTCCCGGTCCGAGTCACAGTTGAGGGAGTCACGCTGTGACTCAGTATCACCGTCCTACTCATCCTTATCCCAGCCTCAGGTCCCATCGATGAACCCACTCAATCTATCTGTTGACCCCAGATCTCGACAATACACGCTCATGCACTCTAATGATCCCCCAGAAGACTTTGAAAGACCGTCCATTCGCGCGGCTATATCGCATGCGGACGAACGCATCGCATCGCTCGATGAAGAAATCTCAGCACTGCAGAGAAAGCTGAAGGAATTAGAGGAAGAACGAGTCTTAGTGGCCGATTATCAGACGAAAAACAAGGCGATACTATCACCACTCAGGCGGATGCCTGCCGAAGTGCTCACAGAAATATTCTCCCACCTGAGACCATACCGCGAGCCTGTTTTCGAAGGACGCCAGTCTTACCTGGCGCACGGCCCATGGCTACCCTCACATGTCAGTAGACGCTGGAGAGCTATCTCTCTATCTACGCCTTCGTTATGGTCGCACATTGTTATCGACTATGCCAGGCAGTACTATCCCGCATCTCCTCTCCAACTCGAGGCTCACATCCAGCGCGCGAAGTCTCTCAGCCTCAAGATACTTTTTTATGGTGCTGAGGATGCGGACTCGGACTCCCAAATGCAGATGTTGGACCACCTCCTGGAATACTCGTCACGCTGGGAAGATCTCCTCGTCGTCTTTTCGCCGCAGTTAGTTTCCCTTCTAGACACCCGGAGTGCTCAGATCAAGGCCTCTTCTTTGAAAAAACTCCGGGTTGAATGGCACGGCTTCGACAGCCAAGAGGGAGTGATCTCTCTAGATGCTTTTTCATCCATCGCGTCGTTGACGCATGTGGTCCTCCAGACGCATGGGGTCACCCAGAACCCCGGGCCTGAACATCGCTTCATACCAATTTCCTTCCCTACACACCTCACACATTACGAGGTCAATTGTCCATGGCACATGCATGCGGACATCTTGAAACTCACTCCTTTCGTTGTCAAAGCTCGTATTTTCGTCGAATCGGTCGATGATCCCTTACCAGAGTCGATGGTCGCCTTGGAGCAGCTAGGCTGGTTATTCACAACCAGCCCCAAAATATTGCAACGCATCCACGCCCCTCGTTTGAATGGACTTGCTTTCTATGTAGCAGAGGACCTCACCGACGCGAGTGTTTTGGCCTCTGTTGGAGCCCTGATCCAGCATTCGGCTTGTGTGTTGACACAGCTCTGCTTCAATGGTCTGCCCAAAGAAGTATCGACAACTACGCAGATCTTGCAGAATCTGCCCTCACTTGCCGATCTAAGGATCATTTGCGACCTTCCCAATACAATCGCAGTGGAACGTCTAGGTGCCCTGATCTTCAGCCTGACCATTTTTGAGGCTAATGGCCTCAACACTGCGGCTCCGCAACTGCGCACTTTCTCTGTCGCACATGTCAAACACACCCCTACGATCCCTTACCAAAAATATGCCGATATGCTGAACTCTCGACTGGAAGCCGCGGATTGCGAACTCACGGCGGCCACGCTCGCTATCAGTAATGCACCCTACCCAGACTCTGCCAGCCTTTCGACGCTGACTGCCATCCGCCGGCAAGGTCACAATTTCACCTTTTTGAAAGAATGGGATGCCCACAAAGAGATGAGCTTCTGGGAATACAAGTCGACTTGGCCGGTATATCTTGACTGATTTCTTGTACGGTGCGAATCAAATCTGGCACCATTCAAAGACATGAGACGTAGTAAATCTTGAAGCAGTTTGTTCTATGGTCTAAAAATCGCCGACGACACTCCTTGGCCTTCAGGACAAAAGCGGCAGGTCGAATCGTCGAGCTTATGGCTCCGCGTAGACTCGATATTAACTACATGTCCTACTCTGTTGTTACCTTTCTTCCAACTCATTCTGCGCCGTTAACTGTAATACCCTTGGAGGGGATAGACATGTCGAGTTATCCCCCTCGTCTTCGCGACCGTCTCAGTTCCTTGAAAAGGCTGAGTCTCGAATGGGCCAGTCTGACAAGCCACATAACAATCCAATCCATCGACTACTTCTCCTCTGCTTCCTCGCTGGTGGATTTCACCTTTGATAATCAATCATGCGTACCCGTCACCCTCCCCGCAAACCTCACCCGCTACGACGTCTATGCTCCATGGCACATGCATTCGAAAGTCTTGAAGCTTTGTCCCTCCATCGTTGATGCTCGCATCACGGTCGAGCCTTGGACAGAGTTTAGCCTCGACATCGTGGTCCTCAAAAATCTCGAGCGGCTGTACGCGTCGACACCAGAGATACTCAACTACATTCACGCTCCGAAGCTAGAGGGTCTCGCATTCCACATTCGAGATAAGGACCGCGACGCAGTTGTGTTGTCGTCCGTGGACACCCTCATTCAGCGCTCGGCGTGCACCTTGAAAAGTATCTGCCTGAAAGGTCTTCCTAGCGACATCCTTACAACCACACAAATCCTGCGGAATCTTTCCGCGATCACCAAGCTCGCAATCATTGCCGATACCTATGATGCAGCTGTAAATCTGAACGAACTCGTGGCTCATCTCGCCGCCAAAACATAGGCTGAAATTGCGGCGCTTGCTCCGCATTTACGCTCCTTCTTCGTTGGATGCAGCTATGGTGATTGTGACATCGATTGGGATTCCTATTTTGGAATGGTAAAATCCCGATGGGAAGCAAAGAACTGCGATCTCAGCACAGCACTCGTAGTGGGTCCGGCCCACGATGGACCAGATTCTGCGACAGTGTAAGAATTTGATACAATACGGAGGCAGGGTTTCAGATTCCAATACAAAAGTGGCATACTGGAGATGGAATAGCTGGGATTACACAGCGACATGGATGTTTCTTCCATAATCTGTAGAGTCGCAAGAAAAAGGTCTGTAACGGCAATATAAAGGAACTCAGCAGGCCGACACACGCCCATTGTGTGAAGCAGAGATCAATATCTGCGGCCCCCACGTCCCCCTCCTCCCTTTGCCTTCTGAGCACGCTTCCGCTCCCTCTCCTCCTCTTTCGCCCTCGCACCCCTCTGGCGCGGGTCAATAACCTCATAATCCCGCTCAGCCTTGACCGACTCCTCCCCGTTATCCTTCGGGAAATGAAGCGCATGTCCCAAAAACCCTGAATCGTCATCCACCTCAATCCCCGGGTCCTCGTCCATCCCCAGCTTCGGCTCCCCTTCATTCCGTTCCTCACCCTCCTCTGCTCCGGGTGCTGGTTCGTCCTCGTCGTCCACTACCATCATGCTAGCGAGTTTCCCGCGGAAAGAGCTCAACGTGGCGAGGACGTCGCTTTCGTCTCGTCGCTTGCCCTTGGCATGGAGGCCTTTGCCCTTGGAGTACTTGGCCAGCTCCTCCTCGAGATAGGACTTGGTCTTCTTCGGCTTGCGCATCGCCTCGAGCTCGTCGTCCGAATCCCCTCCGTCCCGCCGCTTTGTGAGGGTGCGGATCTCCGACTCCATCTTCTCGATCTCCGTCTTGCGCGAGTTCCTGTGTGGGGTCGGTATCGCTAGAAGCATAGTCAAATATACAGGACTCACGCAGACGAAGCAGCCTCCTTGGCATGCTTCTCGCGAATCTTGGTGATGTCTTCGTTCTTCTTCGACGACGTGGGCCGATCTTCAGTCTTGGATTTCGACGATGCGGAGGGTTTCGACACGAAGTCGGGGACGGCTATGGCGGTAGCCTGGGGATCGTCGACCACTACAAACACCAAGCCTCAGAGTGGTTAAAATAGAGAAGAGAGAAGCGCACGGTCTGGACGCACGATCGCTTTCTTTGTGATGGTGACTGGTGCGGCATCCTCATCCGCGTCTTCGCCGAAACTCAGCAGCCCGACGTTTCTGTCGCGACAAGGTGAGAATCACGGGAATGACCGCGGCGAAAACACAAACTTTTTGGCTCCCTTTCGCCGCTCAGCCTCTTCCCGCTCGCGCTGCGCCTCTTCTCTCGCGCGTTGTTGGGCACGTTTCTCCGCTGCGGTGATTCGAGGGACGATGTCGTCAAAGGGGTTATCCACTATTCGGATGGATTTGATTTTGGGTGGACTGCGGACGATCAGGACGGCTTGAGGGTGTTTGCGCTGGTGAATATACGTACTATACAGGCCGCTCGTTCTCTCCGATTTCTGCAAAGGGAATTTATTTGCCGGTCGCTGGTAATCTGGTGGAGAAGACTAACCCATCTCTCCAATTTTCATTACATCTTCAGAATATAATTCATGAGCACGAGAGAAGCGTTCCGGAGTAGCAAAGACGTACTGTATACGGTGTCACCCATACATCGACCGAACAAAGTATGTTTCCCTTGAAGCTCATCGGCGCGGTCTGCGACTGTCAGTGTGCGCGGTAGACTTGCAGCATAACGACGCACCGAGAGTGATGATAAATTGCGAGTCGTTGGAGTCTTTGGTGCCATTGTTGGCCATAGCGACAAGACCACGGTGCGCGAAACGCAGACGAGGATGGATTTCATCCTCGAAGGGCTCTGTGCGTCTATGAAGCTCAGTTATATTCAAAAGACGGTACACTGACCTCCATATATCGACTCTCCGCCTCCACCCGTCCCAGTCTTGTCTCCCGTCTGAACCAGAAACCCAGGAACCACACTTCGAGACGATCCGTTTCATTCAAGTTTTTCTCGGTGGTGAACCTGTAACGTACCGATGGAATATCACATTATCATAGTAACCTGCTCGGATTCGCGTAAACGTCAGCACTCGTAGCTCCGCTGGACTTACAGACCCTCCAGAGCGAGCGTGATGAAATTCCGACATGTTTTTGGTGTTTCCTGGATCATTTTGAGAGCGCAGAAAGCGAGAATAGCAGTCAATTACTTTCGACCAGAGCTCAATGTCAATTTCGCCGACGGTTGTATTGATTATAACGCGTCCATTGGTCGGGAGAGCCATCCAAGATAATTGGTGGAAGTTGGGCGGAAGCAAGTGCCGCGAGACTTAGGGTTAGGGTTACTCGCTTGAGGTTAGGGTTATTGGCATCTCTCTCTTGACTTTGACCTCAGGAATGGCTAGCAAAGTCGCACACAAACGCGTACGCTATGAAACACATAACCCGGGCTAGATATGGACTCATGAGTGCTCTACAGCTCACCAGAGAATATGTGACCATGCAGAAGGAGCCTCCGCCATTCTGTTGGGCGACCCCGGACGAGAAGAACATTCTTACCTGCAAGTTGCTGGATGGATCTCTTCATTTTTGCTTCCTAAACGGAATGGTAAACTTGCAGGGAACTTCATAATTGTGAGTTGCAGGTACTTGACGGTGCGATTGTCAGAAATGACTCGAATTCAGCGCGGGCCTCCGGATTCGCCGTACGCCGGAGGAGAGTATCATGGCGTGCTGCAATTTCCATCGGAATACCCTTTCAAACCGCCAGGCATCAAGGTCTGTGTCATTTCTGACGAAGTCTTTTTGCTGGGACTTATATTTTTTGAGGGCAGATGCTGACACCGTCAGGACGCTTCGAGCCGGACAAAAAGATCTGCTTATCTATGTCCGATTTCCATCCTGGATCGGTGTGCTTTTTTCTGCCTCTCTCCCATCATGCCATTTGAGCTCTCGGTATAGTGGAATCCAGCTTGGAGTGTCACGACGATGCAAGCCTAATTCATTCCATCGCTACTCTCGCTCTGCTGATCGTCTCATCACGTAGATGTACCGGCATTCTGTCGTTCATGCTCTCGGACGAGATAACGACCGGCTCCGTCTCTTCGACAGAAGCGGAGAAGCGCGTATTTGCAACCAAGAGCCATGCGTGGAATATCGCCCAGTCGCGATTCAAAGTGGCTTTCCCTGATGTGAGTATCGGTGTATCGTTTGACCGCTCACTACTTTGCTCATATCTGCGGATAGCACTGTTCCCAGGAAATTCGTGACCTGCCCAACATGGGCGAGAAGGAGAAGGGATCATCCACCAGCTCAGAGCCAGCATCGTAATGGCTCGCCTTTTTTTTCTTCGTAAATCTAGATTTGTACTGTGTATCTCCTACGACAACTTGTTCTACTCTCAGTGTACTTCAATCCTTCGAGGAATCCGGTGTTGTAATTTAGCTAGCTTAGATCGGACGTCGGACGGGGCGCAACAAATAGATTTTCATCCTACACAATGAGACTCTTACATCAGGTACAGCTCTGTGTCTATCTTTCGGGTTCGCCGAGCCTCAATGAAGACCTCAGCACGCCTCCAATAATCCACGCCTCCCTGAACGCTCATGTACCACGCCATAACACCATACTGGCCACTCGCCACCACGAATCGAATGTCGTGCGCCAGCCGCTCCGCGAAGGGACGCACACGATCAAACCGTTCCGCCGAGGGATTGTGGAGACAGATGAGAACGCGGAGCGTCCGACAAGACTGCAGCAGTCTAGGAATGAAGTGGGACCAGCTGGACGCCAGATGTGTGAGATGCGGAAGGGCCGCCAGGGCTTGAGACGGGTCAAAGTTGGTTCTCCATGCTTTGTCTGCCAGCTCGAGGTGCGTCAGGCGCGAGAAGAAGTGGTGGGTTGGAGGGAGATTCCGTAGAATTGCCTCGCATGGCGCACGTAGACGAGTCACCGACACGGAGTCGAAGTGGGGAATCAGTGCCGTCGTATTGTCTGCGATATAGAGGTTCTCCAGGTTCGTACAAGCTATGAGTATCGTTTCCACATGAAAGGGAGGGTATTGTAACAGCATCAGGCTGCGCACACAGCGGAAAAAGCCTGCGGGTTTTGCAAGTATCAGGGACGTGACCCTACTAGCCGGATATGCAGGGAACCGGCGACTCCGAAACCCATCAAGAGGGACTGGGCTGACGGGAATCGTGCGGTAGAGTAACGGCTCAACCCATGCTTTGACGCGCTGAGCCACTAGCATGAATTTAGGTATGAGAAGCGGCCACGAAAGAGCACAGATCTCAAAAATCTCTCTTTCTAAGTCTGGAGGGAGGTGTGAAGACATGATTGCAACGAGAGGTCAGAGACGGAGGTCTTAAAAACGAGCACATCCCTGCACCGCCATGGCGGCTGCGAAGGAACAATACTGACCGCAATAGGCTGTACTGCTGTTCGTTGTAGTGTCGGAAGCTATTGCACGCTCTCATAGTCGCCGCCTCGAAGCTTCTTCGCAACCTTTTAGCGGCAAAATTTAGCCCCAGCTTGAGTACCAGCACAGCAGTCGGACAGTCCTTGACGAGCGATCCATAGGCGGATCTTTGCGCCTGAGGGCCAAGTTGATGGGATAGGATGGGATGCCATTAGAAGGATTTGCGTATCAATAGAGAGCATCTGACTCCAGAGCCTCGGATAGACGGTCTTCCTCCAGGCTCCAGCTATAGAAGTAAACGGACCCCCAGTGGTCGAGGAGTGTAAGTGTACGCCTAACAAGTCAAAACAACCGCTAGATGCCAAATTAGGAAATTCACGAATCACGGCTCGAGCGCATCAGCACAGTTGTTTGTCAGATTCTGGTGTATGCTGACCCTCTAAACATTCCCTGGTACATCAGCCATAAGGTTGCCAGCTGAAGCCACCGTTTATATGTCGTGAAGACTCGCGGATGTCCTTAATCTGAGAACATTTCTACCGTACTAAGTCCTGACTAATGCAGGAATCCAGGCAGGATTATAGTACTTAGGCTACCTGGGTATTACCAAGTGTATTAGTACAACAGCGCACAGTTGATTGGAAGAAAGATATCAACAGAGCAGGACACGTAGTTGGTATCAAGGCCGAGCAGAGCCATAAGCTTGACGACTTGCCGTTTTGGTCCTGAAAGCAAATGAGCGTCGTCAATGTGATTTTGTTTCAACGAACTGCTTCAAGACTTACTACGTCTCATGTCTTTGAATAATTCCAGATTTGGTTCGCACCGTACAGAAAATCAGTCAAGATATAACGTCCAAGTCGACTCGTATTCGCAGAGGCTCATCTCTTTGAGGGCATCCTGTCCTTCCAAAAAGGTGAGATTGAAACCTTGCCGGCGGATGGCAGTTAGCGTTGAAAGGCTGGCAGAGTCTGGGTAGGGTGCATCCCTGATAGCAAGCGTGGCCGCCGTGAGTTCGCAATCCGCGGCTTCCAGTCGAGAGTTCAGCATATCGGCATATTTTTGGTAAGGGATCGTAGGGGTGTGTTTGACATGTGCGACAGAGAAAGTGCGCAGTTGCGGAGCCGCGGTGTTGGGGCCATTAGCCTCAGAAATGGTCAGGCTGGAGATCAGGGCACCTAGACGTTCCACGGCGATTGTATTGGGAAGGTCGCAAATGATCCTTAGATCGGCAAGTGAGGGCAGATTCTGCAAGATCTGCGTAGTTGTCGATATTTCTTTGGGCAGACCATTGAAGCAGAGCTGTGTCAACACACAAGCGGAATGCTGGATCAGGGCTCCAACAGAGGCCAAAACATCCGCGTCGGTGACGTCCTCTGCTACATAGAAGGCAAGTCCATTCAAACGAGGGGCGTGGATGCGTTGCAATATTTTTGGGCTGGTTGTGAACAACCAGCCTAGCTGCTCCAAGGTGACCATCGACTCTGGTAAGGGATCATCGACCGATTGAACGAGAATACGGGCTTTGACAACGAAAGGAGTGAGTTTCAAGATGTCCGCATGCAAATGCCATGGACAATTGACCTCATAATGTGTGAGGTGTGTAGGGAGGGAAACTGGTCTGAAGCTATGTTTGGGGTTCTCGATCACCACATGCGTCAACGACGCGATGGATGAAAAAGCATCTATAGAGGTCACTCCCTCTTGGCTGTCGGAGCTGGCCCATTCGATCCCGAGTTTTTTGAGAGAAGAGGCATTGATCTGAGCACGTCGGGTGTCTAGAAGGGAAACCAACTGCGACGTACAGACGACGACGAGATCTTCCCAGCGTGACGAGTATTCCAGGAGGTGGTCCAACATCTGCATTTGGGAATCCGAGTCTGCATCCTCAGCACCACAGAAAAGTATCTTGAGGCTGAGAGACTTGGCGCGCTGGATGTGAGCCTCAAGCTGGAGAGGAGATTCCGGATAGTACTGCCTGGCATAGTCGATAACAATGCGCGACCATAACGAAGGAGTAGACAGAGAGATAGCTCTCCAGCGTCTACTGACATGTGAGGGTAGCCATGGGCCGTGCGCCAGGTAAGACTGACGTCCTTCGGAAACAGGCTCGTGGTATGGTTTCAGGCAGGAAAATATTTCTGTGAGCACTTCGGCAGGAATCCGCCTGAGTGGTGATAGTATCGCCTTGTTTTTCGTCTGATATTCAGCCACTGAAACACGTTCTTCCTCTAATTCCTTCAGCTTTCTCTGCAGTTCTGAGATTTCTTCATCGAGCGATGCGATGCGTTCGTCCGCAAGCGAGACAGCCGCGCGAATGAACGGTGTTTCAGAGTCATTTGGGGGCCCATTAGAGTGCATGAGTGTGTATTGTCGAGATCTAGGGTCAACAGATAGATTGAGTGCGTTCATCGATAGGACCTCAGGCCGGGACAAGGACGAGAGCAACCCAGCGAGTACTGTAGGTCCGTGACCCGGAGTCACGGTGTGACTCCCTCTCTCCAAATGCTGCTCAACGCTTCAACGCTCAGCGCTCACCACGCACAGAATTACTCTAACTCCTGGAAATTTTGCTGGTGGTCTTGACTATCCAAGTCCTGGCCCATTTTTGGAATTTTCTCTCCCAATTTCAAGTGAACGTCATGCAAACCTCACGCTTGCACAAATTTTGCGGCGGCTTGCCGCCTCTCTTTTCAAGTTGCTTCGTACAGTTTCGGAACAGTCTGTACAACTCCAAACGCTTCATTGCTATCGATACGTCTATTCTTACAATCTCGTCACTCTGCCTGCCTGAGCGCTCTGCACCACGATCTGGACGTCAACCTTCTCCGAGTCAATAAACCAGCAAGGCCAATGCTGAATGTGAGCGTACCTCTTCGGATCTTCAAGGAGTAGGTGCCAAGAGGGCCACCGTCGCGCAAGCGGTGGAACAGGTTCCAAGGGCCGCGTTGCACGCCAGAATTGCTGGGGGTGCAACAGGTGCGGCGACGGCCCCAAAAACCAACCCTGCAGCAGAGTAGCAGGCTACGGCGACCGTATTGCACCCTAGGATGCGGTGAGAGACGTCTCGAGGGTCGTGATTATCCTCACCGGTCTGGCAAGTTGCGTAGGCAACGGGGCCAGCCTCGACAACGGTGGCGGCAGCGAAGACGAGGAGAGGGGCGAAAAGAGTCTTAAAAACGCGCATGGTGATCTCGGTGGGTAGTGGGTGTTCTTTAGCAAGGGGATTTCTGTATTAACGCCGGCTGAGTAGGCTATATACGCATTGCAAAACGTAGGCGCTGCGTCTGCCCAATAAGCTCGTGGAGATGACTTCCACCCTGACGCACGATGATAAAAGAGCTTTCTTACACTAGCTCCACACCACGTCTTTTAAGCACGTCCAGTCCTTGTCCTCGATGTTTCTTTCGTTATTCGATTCCAGGGGTGGCGTGGGTTACATTCAATCTGATTCATGTACTTGGATGCTGAATAGCGACCTACATAGAAACGCGAGCGTCACGGAGCCATCCGAGAGCGAAGGAGGCAAGGATCAAGTTGCTTGCAATGCATTTCCTTACAACAGTTTCCGGTCATCGTGCTTAAGGAAATCAGTGATCAATTCTGCTTCGATTCTGAACACGCTGGGTCCTTAAATACAAAATAATTTACGCCCCACCGCCCAATATCCCTGCCTCAATGCGTCCTTTCGAATGCTCGGCCTTCTAATTCCAGCACCCGGACGCTTGGGCACGAATTCAAGAGATCTACGACAGTGTTCTCGCCGGCGCCTCTCACGGAGAGATGGCTAATACCCGCCGCTCTCCACCGGAGACGCCTCTGCTTTCCCTGTTTACGACGCAGCGACTCCGCCAGCCAGATTGGCATGGCATCGCTGAAGCTATACCGCACATCGAGGTGGGTAGCCTGCTCCGGGAGCGGAGCGAACCCGGCGCGGGCGAAGATGTCGTCGAACCCGGCGTTCATGTATTCGACGGACAAACGCCGGAGGTTCGGAACGAGCGACCACGCGTCAATGATTTCTAGGAGGGTGTCGAGGACTGCACCCATGGGCATACGCATGAGGCGGTCTTTCGGGGGGTGGACGTCGTCGTTGGTGATTTGGATGGTGATGGATTCGCACATAAGGTTGGGGGAGTGGTGTCGCATGGAGGTGGATGCGGCGTGCGTTGGACGGGGTGAGAAGAGAGCCATGAAAGAAGCAGCGTACGAGGGCGCGGCGGTGCTCGTGGTCGTGGCACGCCGGGGCGGGCGAATCCGTTCAATGAAGTGGTCGCAGAACGCGGCCGAAGGGATGTAAACATCGCGCGACGATTCGAAGCTACAGATTTCTGCCCAGGTCGAGTTGACCAGAGCAGAAGATCGCATGAAGATGATGCGCTCTGTGGCGGAGAGCGGCATATGCCAGAGAGTCGAAATGATCTTCATAAGAAGTTCGACGGGGAGTTGAGGGATACCGGCCATGATACAATTGGGCGGTGTGCAACGACAACGAGGCTACAGGCTTGTGCGCTTTATGTACGTCCATGAGTGACCCAGGGTGCGGTAGAATTTGGCGGTCAAGTCCGTCAAGGAGGCGGTAAGACACGCTTAGACAGCGATTAGGTCGGTAAAGCGGGGCCAGAGACCAGAGGTGAGTCAGGCACGGCGAGAGTCTATCGGACAAGCGGAGTGTAGGGCAGTACAATCAATTCTTGCACGCGAGAATTATGCATAGGGGCAAAGTCAGACCCGCCTTTTGAGTGATCTTGTAGGTCTAGGATTGCTCGATTTAATGCACATCGCATAAGAATACACGTGGGGAGGTCTCGGAATGAATGAGCGTGCAGTTCCGATATAACAGGTGGCGTTCCTCGGGTCCCAAAAAGGCAATTCTACAACGCCAAGGTCCAAATAAGGAAATTCCTCGTGGTTGCGGCTGGTGTTCCACGTACTTGGGGCGCGGGAGACTTATTTGGGCCGCCAGCTGAACACAACACTACAAGCCTCTGGCATAGTCGACGATGATTCTTGGCCACGGCGAAGGAGTGGATAAGGTGATGTCTGTAGCGTCTACTGACGTGTGAGGCCACCGGAGACAGATCTTGGATGTACCTGAGCCATGAATTCGTATTGCAATGTGGAAGCGGCTGACAACTTTAAAGAAACATCTCGGTGAGGACCTCAGCAGGTATCCATCTAAGTGACGGCGAGAGTATCGCTTTCGGTATTTAGTCGACGAAGTGCGTTTTTCCTTTAGCTTCAATCTAGCTCATTCAGCTTTCTCTGCGGTTCTGAAATTCCTTCATCGAGCGTTGCAACTTTCCAGCTGGCCCACTGGCAGGCGTTCGTCTGGAGTTTGGACTACTCTGCACTCTCTCTGCGGACTGCACGCGAGATATCTGAGCGAATGAACGATGGTTCCGAGGTTTCTGGAGGACAATTTGAGTGCATAAGCATGTATTGTCGAGATCTAGGGTCCATCGCTATTCAATGTTTACCGGTGAGGGTGGTAGCAGCAAGCAAGCCAGGGCGTGGCATGTCACACATTGTCACAATCTTGTTGCTTGACTTTTTGGACGACGAGCCCATCAACCCTCCACGAGTTTTAGCGGCCATATTCGGAGCCAGAACCGCCGCAAACGAACCCCAGGCGTGCTCTCTTCGCACACCATGCTCCGTCAACTGGAATTGGACCGCGCTTTCATAGCGGAAAAAGACACCCAAATTTTCCAGCTTGAAGCGCAAATATCTGCCCTGCAGCGCTCGCTCTCTTCACTCCAAGCGGATAAGCGAACTGTGCAACAGCGTCTCGACTCGTATCAGTACCCTGTCCTGACTTTGCCAAACGAAATTGTCTCGGAAATCTTCCTTCGCTGTTTGCCTCCTTATCCTACTCCACCGCCGCTCGTCGGTATCCTTTCCCCCACCTTTCTTACCCAAATCTGCCGTCAGTGGCGAGAAGTTTCTCATGCTACGCCTCGGTTATGGAGGGCCATCGATCTGACGGAGTCCGACGACGACGACGACAGTCTTGTCAGGGATGATTTTCAACTTGGGGATGATCAAAGGGCTTCTTTGGCTACTCTGTGGATGCGCAGAGCGGGCGGTTGCGCTCTGTCGATCATCGCCTTCAATGCCGAACCAATCATCTCTTCTCTCATTCCTCATCGCAGTCAATGGGAACATATCAAGCTCTATGGCGTACGCGCTGACATTTCGCCAAGTATCTTTGAGGAAGCGACACCTCGACTTCGCACTCTCGAAGTGTATACGTTCGGTCCTTCCTCTATCCATGCGCCTGTCCAATTCAGAGTACAGGATGCCCCGCTTCTGCGCAGGGTTCTCCTCCCCATCGATGGCGGCATGTACCCGGTGTTGCCTTGGACACAGCTGACCCACCTGGACCTGCATAAGGTGTCTGGAGATGACTGTGCCAACGTTCTTGGGCGTGTACCGCAGCTCGTAGATTGCAATCTCACTCTCAGACGACACAATCCAGAGTTGACATCATCGGACGATCATGCACCGGACATCTTGCTCCGGTCTTTAGAGCACTTGCGGCTAGATTTAGACATTGATAGTGTCGCGGACCCAAAGTTCATCCACCGATTCGTGGTACCTTCTCTCCGATCTCTTCAAATTCCCGAAGTCTTCATCCAGCCCAACCCTGTCGAGTCTCTCAAAAAATTCATATCGAAATCCGGCTGCAAGTTGGAGGACTTGTTCATTATTGAGCCGGTCGTGGCCGAGTCGCTATATCGGACAGAGTTCCCTTCAATTGCAAGGATTGAATGCGAACTCGACAGCGAGTGGTACGTCTTGTCATTGTGTTTGCATTCGTCGACAGTTTTGACATTGAAAGTAGAATTTGTACGTCGAAATCCTGCAGCTGCTTCTCGTCATCGTTGCGTATCCCCATGATCTGTCTCGTCCACCCGCTCCTCTACCTCCTCCCCCTCACCAATCACAACACTGAATTCGAATTCAGTACCGTTTTCATCCCGAGCCTGCGCTCTATCTCTTTTACTTGCACGATAGCCAGTACTGGCTTCAGTCACAGTACTTTCGCCCCGATGCTATCATGCTGAACAACAGGACCATCTTTCATTGAAACTGTGAAACTACTGGTGGAAAATAACAGCCTAGATCCTTTGACATCCGCTGCCAGACCCTGATGCACTCCGTCGAGAGGGATTAGATATTCAGGTGACAGTGCTCAACACCTTACATGTAGGGACCGTTCCATGTATATAGCGACTTAAGCGCACCGTACTTCGAGTACAATCCAAACTCGTTATCTGTACAGCGTTAAGGCTTTGAGAGACCTCGAGGTCACTTTCAAGCGATGTGTCGGCAATTTCGAGAGGTTCGTAAAATCAGCCTGATTCAGAGTATAGAACTCTACCTAGCCCGAGGCTCGAAGCTTGGAGCCAGTAAGTATAATTGGTGAGAGCGCCTCTTTTTTTTTATTCAGATTTGGGAGGGACCGGAGGGTTGCCAAATTGTGATGCAATCACTGAGCTTTCTCTTTTACCACAAGCAAGACTCCCAGTTTTAAACGTTTGAACGTCGCTCCACCCTTATTGTATCGTCTGAGCACTGCTAGAACTGTGCCTCTGTCCCGCTGTCTCTGCGAGTAAGGTATTTTGCTGCTTGCCACCGAACGCAGGTTGATCCCTGACTCTTTTGAATCCCCAGCAAAATATGCAGAATGACAAAGGGTCTGCTTCCCTGCCGACTCCCGGGAGGTATCACACACTCTGGACCACCAACGAGGCCCCTCAAAGCTCTGAAATCACTTTCCTAAAGTCGGTCATCTCTAAGGCCGACGCGCGCCTGGCATGGATTGATCAAGAGCTGTCGAAACTACGGGACACTGTCATGCAGCTTGAAGAAGAGCGCGCATCACTCTCTGACGCGCTCGAGCGAAACAAAGCTGTACTCGCACCCCATCGACGGCTTCCAACGGAGATACTGGACGAGATCTTTCGGTGGACGTTGCCTTCTCTCGAGGAGCAAATCCGGTTCGAGGAGTTTGACATTGAAGAAAGCCCGTGGATATTAACACACGTTTGTGTTCGCTGGAGGGCTATATCCTGCTCGAGACCGTGGCTTTGGTCGACAATCACGCTCAATCACTCCTCATCTACGAGTATTCGTGATCGACTCTCTCTTCTGCGGACTCAAATAGACCGTAGTCGGCATCTCAAAGTTCATTTTTACGCGTCCGAGGAAACCGACCTTGTTCCTCAACTTGAATCACTGCAGCTCTTAGTCGCTCATTCCTCACGCTGGGAGGAGTTGAGCGTTGGGCTGACTGCTGGTATTCTACCATACCTTGACCCCATTCGCGGTCGGCTATCCGTGTTGAAACGACTGTGGATTGATTGGCTTGGTTCGGACGAGGTATACTACGAGGATTCCCTTGATCTGTTCCATGTCGCGCCATCCCTGGTAGACTTTGGCACGTTCAGCGAAGATAGATTCTCCTCGGTGGCATTTCCCGCTCATCAGCTCACCCGCTATCAACTCGAGGGCTCGTGGGAGAGACATGAAGCGATACTGAAGCTAGCTGCTCCCCAGCTTGTCGAAGCTCATATTGCTATCACTGATCCTGATGTCCCTTGGCCATATCCAGGAGAGCCAATAATCCTACCGCGTCTCCTCCGTCTCTATGTCTCGGACACCGAAGTCCTGGATTACGTAGAGACTCCCGCTCTAGTGGGACTTGCTTTCGACGCATACATAGGCAGCACTGATGTCTCGCCGCATCTCGCGCCCTTCTTCGATCGGTCGAGATGTCGCCCATCCCGGCTTTCGCTCCCGGGGTTCCCCGATGCGCATGTAACCTCGCAAATGCTGCAGAAGTTCCCATTCATTACAGACCTGTTCCTTCTTATTGAGGAGGCCGACGCTCAGGAGGGTGCTGACCAACTGGTATCCGCCCTCACTGTCACTGACAGTGAAGACAACGCGGTAGCACCACATCTACGCTCCATCTGCTTCGCGTCCCAAAATGACAGCTTCATCGATTACACGAGGTTTCTTGCGATGATAAGATCGCGTTGGAGAGCGACTCGATGTACTTTGGAGACGGCGGTACTTCTCACAGAGGGTCCCAGCCCTGATTCGGAGACGCTACAGGGTATCGATACTCTGCAGCAGGAGGGACTAGATTTCACGACCATGGATAAAGAGGATCCCTACCACCACACAATACGGAAGCGTTGGTGCTATGCTACACCATGGAACTGATGGGGGGAAGACAATTTGGTGGAGATAAGTACAAATTCCGCCATACACTCGAATACCACAACGCTCATATCGCTGGCCTCCTTGCTCCGAGTCCTAACTGCAAGCGTCCTTGCCATAATGTCATGGTCTCTTAACATCTCTCCGCGATACCGTCAGAATTCTCTTGAACCCATATATCGTTTGACGATTCGATTTCGATTCGAACTCAGTGACCATAGTGCTGTAGTAATTCAAAATATAGGGTTCGTGCACAGTCGAGTCGCATACTGTTTCCGCATTCATCCCCTCCTCAGAGGTCCGATTCCGAAGCGCAAGAATCTAGATTTACGTTGTTTGTTATATATCAGATCACCGCCAACAGCGCCGTCACCTCTTGATTAGTCCCCATGGGCCTCGTTGTCCGTCTTGTGTCCTTGACGGCCACCACCGAAAGGCATGCTTCCAGAGATTGACCTGGTCATCACTTTCCGAGCTTCTCAAAACAATGGCGACAAGCAGCAGGCTTTGGAGGAGGCTCGCAGAGCAGAGGAACAATATGGACGTCTCGTTCAGATCTTGTCTTCGTCAGGTTTACGGGTGGCAGCAAGGCGCGGTGATTCGCTAGGACATCTTCTTGTCTTTGTATCGTGTCCGTCGAATCGTCTTCAAGATCTCATCAAACGTGAGCGGTGAGTTTGACTCTGGTATCTGTCGGCAAAGGGTTCTTTGGTTTGGAATCGGCGTGTTATCTCGGCGTCGGCATCGGAGAGTGCACGTCGTTTGGTACAGGCCACTTTTGCACGCTGTTGTCAGGACATTGTGGGCTCTTGTCGGCGCGCATTTCGCTTGTAGTGTTTTGCGAGGAGCCTGAATTGTTGCGTTTCAACAAAACCTTGCTACCTTGTTGCCTCAAACATCGAGCTGATCATCTGCTTGCAGTCACTCGGACTTTCTATCTGGGTTACCCACAACGCCTGTGGCGACAGCAGAGGATCAGCTCGCTCCCGCAGATCGTATTCGCCTCGTACATGCGCTCGTTATGTCCATGCCTATCGACGGTGGACTTGGAATATCTCCAGACTCCCCTGATTGGGATCTGGTGGAATCAGTCATGACAATTCACGATCGCGAATTCAACGAGCATTGGATACATACTTGGACGACGAACCGCTGGGTCTCCGTCAAAGAAGACCATCTGCGCGAACAGTTTGGTGATTCTGTCGCCATGTACTTTCTATTCCTGCACGGCTACACACTAGCCCTCATCTTCCCTGCTGCTCTCGGTCTTCTCTTCTACTTTTTCGGCTCGCCATACTCTCCAATATACTCCACACTCATCGTACTTTGGTCGATTGTATTCGTGGAGTGGTGGCGCGTGCGCGAACGCAAGATTTCTCTCCAATTCGGTAGTCGCGGCTCTTTCCGCGTAGAAAAGCGGCGGGCACAATATGTCGAAGGGTTTCCATGGTGGAAGCATGAGCTCCGCATGATTGCAAGTCTCCCAATCATCGCTCTATTTGCTGCTGTCCTCGTCGGAATCCTCACGGCCATTTTCGTCGTTGAGGCTTTTGTGACGACGCTATACTCGGGCCCTGGTGATAAATATATGGTCAGTACTCGCTTCTGTTTACATATCCGCGACCGACGTTTTGTCTGTAGGCATTCAGCCCTACTGTATTGTTTGTCATGTTGGTGCCGCGGCTTCTGGACGTATACCAGTCAATCATGACACGTCTTACTGCTTGGGAGAATCATGCTCACCAGTCCTCTCATATCGCCTCACTCACCATCAAAACCTTTGCGCTCAGCGCCCTCGTCGCGTACATGGGCCTCGTACTGGATGCTTTCGTCTACGTCCCATTTGGTGAAGAGATCATGCGCATGGTCCAGACCTGGCTGTCCAAAGGCGCTGCAGATATTGATATCGCAGCTGCAACGTTAAATGCTACATCGCTCCTCAACGCTACGGAGCACACGAAGAGGATCTTGGAAGCTGACACGTCCGTCGCGCTGAATGCAGGGCGCCTCAGAGACCAGATGATTGCATACACGGTCACTGATCAAATCATGAATGCATTCACAGAGATTGGCCTCCCGTACATTACGCGCGGCGTCGACTCGTTCCGTTGGCGAAAATCCAGTCGCAAGCGTGATGAAAAGCAGAGCGACCACGACCTGCCTGAAGGCGAGGAAGAGCAGAGTTCTACGGAGGAACGGGCGCTGGTGGAGCAGGTCCGCAAGGAGGCGGCACACCCCGAATATGATTTATTCGAGGACTACAGCGAGATGGTCACTCAATTTGGATATGTCGTTCTATGGTCGGCGATCTGGCCGCTCGCTCCCGGTGCGTATATCTTGTCTTTCACTGATGCAAGCTGATCCTTGTGCAGTGATGGCTCTTGTGAACAACTTTTTTGAGCTACGATCCGACGCGTTCAAGATCACCGTACACGTTCGGCGGCCTATTCCCGTACGAACAGACACGATCGGACCATGGCTCGACACGCTCACCTTCCTCACATGGCTCGCAGCCGTGATCAATTCCGCCCTCGTTTACCTTTTCAATTACCGGAGTGCAACACCAGCTACGCCACATGAAGCTGCAAAAGACGGCGGAGCGGCGCCTCGCAAGCTGCTCACGACAGCGCTGGTTATCGCATTCTTAGCGTCACATGGGTACATAGCCCTACGTGCGGTGGTTAGGCATTGCATAGAGAAGGCGCTGTGGCACGCGAGCGAGGAGGTACGCATGTCGCAGCAGGGTGAGCGGGAGGTCAAGCGGAGATTCCTTGTAGACGTTGCAGGCACGGATGTTGGGGATGACGAACATCATGTCAGCAGGGAGGATGTGATTCCCCACCACCCCTCTGAGGAGAAGGTCGACGGTCTTGCCTCATTCTGGGATTACGACGAGGGGATGCAGGAGATTCAGCGGATAGAGAAGAGTGCATAGATGCTCAATAGACTGGCATCATCATCTCTCTGGTATCATGATGCTCTGGTCTCGACCGCCATAAACGTTGTACAAAACAGCGCGCAGGACAAAACGACGGCGTGAGGCAGGGCTCGCCATCGACATAGGGCGAGCATTTCCTCGTATGTCTTCATCGGCCGCCAATCACAGTCTTTGGGCGTAGGGCGCTGTCCACCAAAATGATTCGAGTACTCTAGACAGCCAGCAAGGCTGAAAAGTTGTTGAACTGAATATCGAATCTTGTCCCATAGTCTTTTAGTCTAAAATCCGATCTCGTCTGTTCCCTTGTATGTATCCAGCTGGGTTAGGTTGCAATGCGGCAGCCAAGTTGTTGAGAAAGGGTACTTTCGGATTTATCGGCCCATCCCGACTAGGTGCCAACGGTTCGGCATTAAAACTTGTCTTCCACAACAACCACCTGCAAATTATAGAACGTGCAAATATAGGGTCTTTTTAGCGGGCTAACACTCGGAATAGTGTCTTGTATTCTCTCCGGCGGCTTCTACGGCTCGAGTATCGTCGCGGCTCCGACTCCACCACCTTTTGCGAACTTTCTGCGCGGACGGTAGTCGTTACGATGACTCAGATCGTGAGGCTTTTATAGAATTGCCTCAGCTGATAGACGTGTTTCTTCTTTGCCATGACTATCTTTTCTGGATATCCCGAACTTGGCTCGCCCGTTGCATTGATCCGGTACTATTCAATTACTGCAACTGAGTGCTTTGGTTGGAGCGGGGCTTGGGAGGAATCTTATTCACCCTCGATTTGGGTTTAAATACGTGGACGTCGTGGTCCAAGAGGCCAAGAATATCCAGCTTCACAACGGCTAATCTACAGCTTGTTGTCTCCGACTGAGTTGCACGGATGATACGCGGAATCTCTGTGCGAGATTATTCCGCGTCGATTCCTTTCAATGGATAATTCATGCACTCTTTACCGTCTCTCAGCGCCCTGTTTCGGTGTTTGTAATGGACAGAAGTTTTCCTACCAGCTCATGATACCGCCGTTTCAAAAAAGCTCACTTCTCGCAGCTGTCTCCATCGTCCCCGGAGTTTCTTTGACGTCACGCAACTCGTTCAAAGGTCAGTTTTTCCGGTGTTTTTACCTATATAAGATGGGCAACCGCACTGTCAGTTCGTCACGGTCAAGGGTCTTTCTACTGTTCATCTCCAATGGCGCTCAAGCTCTCTTTGCTCGCACTTGCTGCTCTTCCTCAGGTCTTCGCCCACGGTGGTGTCCTGTCGTACAAAATCGGCGGCACGACATACCAAGGCTGGAGTCCGTACAACACGCGTGAGTTGATCTTCATTCATTCCTACCATTCCAGTACCGACCTTCCTTCCAGCCACGGGACAGACAACGATCCAGCGCCCCTGGTCAACCTAGTCAGTCGCGTAAGACGTGCTCATATTGTAGCTGAATGTATCCAGCAACCCGATCTTGGACGCAACCGACGCAACCATCGCCTGTAACGACGACGGGACGTCTGGTGCTCTCCAGCTCACCGCCAGCCCCGTGACCGCTGGAACGGCGATCACCGCGTACTGGAACCAAGTCTGGCCCCACCCGTACGGTCCCATGGTATATTGAAGCCTACTGCCTTGGCTGTTTCAGTTCTGATTTCTCTCCCTTCAGTTGACCTACCTCGCTCAATGCCCCGGATCGACCTGCACTGGCGCAAGTGCCAAATCCCTCAAATGGGTAAGCACTCAAGAACTGCTGTTGATACTCGAGGAGACTCACCGATTCCTTCCTTTTAGTTCAAAATCGACCAATCCGGCCTCATTAGCGGAACTGTCTACAATGGATACTGGGGCAGCGGCAAGATGATCGACCAGAACTCGTCCTGGACCACCACGATCCCTGCCACGGTTCCCGCTGGCAACTACCTCATCCGTTTTGAGACCATCGCATTGCACTCTCTGCCTGCTGTAAGCATATATACTCGGACACGGTCCCATTACGGCTTGCTCATGAGATTCAATATGTAGCAATTCTACCCCGAGTGCGCCCAGATCGTCATCACCAACAGCGGAACTAGCGTCGCCCCGACTTCGGCCCAGCTCGTCTCATTCCCCGGAGGCTACAGCAACTCTGACCCCGGTCGTCAGTATTCCTTACTCCTGCTCATATGCTCGTTGGTTCAAAGAATTTACCAGTCACCATCGACATCTACTCCAATGCCGCTCAGACTGAGAGCACATACCCCATCCCCGGACCTCCCCTCTACGGCTCGTCGGCTTCTAGTGTAAGTGAATGCCCTCGTAGAATCCTCGACGAGTCTTGATCTAACATTTAACTCAAGGGCCCGACCACGACTGTGGGCACAACGACTGTGGCAACCACCAAGACAACTAGCACCGTGACCACTAGCGCCCCGACCGGCGGAACGGTGGCGCAGTACGGCCAGTGCGGAGGACAGGGCTACTCGGGTCCCACTGCCTGGTACGTTTTCGTACAATTTCCGAAGTTCGCACCAAAGTACTGAGTCATTTTACTAGTATCTCCCCCTTCAAGTGTACCGTCTCGAACGGTGAGCCACATCCTCCTCGTTCACCGCTAATATTCAATCTCAATTTTGTTGCAGACTATTACTCGCAGTGCCTCTGAGCGCCATATCCTCGAAGCTAGCGGTTGGGCACCGTGCAGTCTTCGGATGAATCTATGACACCTGTAATCATTGACTGTATACTTACTTCCCTGCCCGAATACAACAATACGAATCGCGATCTCGTCGTTTGGAATTGAGAAAACCTGAACGCTAGAAATTTTCAGGTGGTTCGGAGCCCCGGGCTGTGACTGAGTGTCCTACACTAAACCACATGATCGAGGCGACCCCAGATATTAGTATTACGCCCATGAGTGTGAAGCAACGTTGAAACAAGAAAACGGCCAAAATCAAGACGAAAAATCTAACCCTAACCCCGCTTCCGACAGACCAACCCTTTAATTGAATTCCTCCTTTCCTCCAACTTGCGACTTGGTGCCAAGCCTCCACCCCCTGCGCTTGGTTATATGGCCCATGAATCCGCTACTAAGACCTTCTGGCGCTCTTAGACTCACTCATCTTCCCCTTCACGTCCAATGCCTCGTCCACGCCCGACTCTCGTACTCCACTGCGTCCGCCAGTCAATTTCCATTCCCTAGACACACCCACCCTACCCCACATGAAATTTTCCATCTTCCTCGCGGAGCATCTCAAGCAGACATCAAGAAACGATGTCAGCATGGCGTTTCCTATCAGTCTGCACCGTAACTCAATCATTGGCCTCCAGACATTGAGCTGGTGAAGATAAATCACCCGGACTCTCAGCTAAGCAAGAGTGTAAGCCCTGCGGAACGGCACCGTCGGTTTCAAATGATTTCGTCTGCGTACGACTCCTTGCGCTTGAAAACGTCCTCCACGTCTGTTCCCGATCGCGATCGCTTTACATGGGAGGAAATAAATCGACGGAAGCGTGCGTACTCTCGACACTCTCGTCGCGCGGAATACGAGTACGCAGAATGGAGGAACCCGGCTCCGGTAGATGATAGATGGACTGACCGAGTGATACTTGCTTTCGGGTTTCTGGTGCGTCTTCCATCCTCCATGTTTCTCAATACGAAGCTCATTGCCGACTAGGCCCTCGTTGCGGGCTTGATACCTGTGGTCATGTACCCTCGGCAACCGATAGACCGCCTTCCGAGTTCTGCTTTTCATCTTTCGGAAGCCCGACGCGAAGCTCGCTTGAAGTACGAGGAACGACTCCGAGAGTTTGAAGCCTCAAGCAATACCAGGGGAAAATAGCCAAGTCAGGACACTGTATTTCTACTCATTCAACTCACTGTATCTTCTATCCAATCGTCAGCTTCCAGGATGGCGGTGTGATCTCAATTCAATGCTATGTGCCCTCCCTCTTCTGTTTTCTTCCGTCCCACCCAGGAACATACAAAGTGGTCTCACTGTGATCACAGTAGCCACCTTTTGGATTTGTTGGCTCTTTTTGAGAGCAGGGCAGAGGAACAGAAGCAGGTTTTAATCAAACCACCAACTGTGTCTATGGCTGCACCAAAGGCTCCACTCGTTGACTATGTCTGTGGACACTGTCTCCGCCTTTGAGTGGGCACATTTTCTGCCTGGCAGAGTTCTTCACTTGAATTTCTTTCGTTTTTGAGCTTGGTTTGAGTTATCATATTGATCACATTTTGGAGATGTAATTCCGTAGCTGGTCCTGGATATCAGGCAACACTTACACCCCTACATTTGTTTCCTTGCCTGTACACAGTTTGCATGCAGCAGCACAACTCAAGAAAACCGAGAAAAATAGCTTGTATATACATATTGAGTATTGGCCTTAGATCAAGCCGTCCAACTTCCATGCTCCCGCCACCTACAGCGAGGTGACATCACTGACGAGACCTGGCTCTCCTCTTGACGCCTACCATCTGCCATGCTTCCGGAAGTCGACCTGGTCATCACCTTTCGAGCTACCCGAAAAACTAGCGTCACCAAGCGCCAGGCTTTGGAAGACGCCCGCAAAGCAGAGGAGCAATATGGACGCCTAATTAAACTCTTGTCTTCGTCTGGTTTACGCGCCGTAGCACGACGCGGTGAATCTCTGGGACACCTTCTTCTCTTTGTTTCTTGTCCGCCGAATCATGTTCAGAATTTGATTAAACGCGAGAGGTGAGTTGTGTTGCGTCGGGCAAGTGTTTGCGCGGAGAATCAGACTCGGAGCCGTTGTGGAGGGTTCGCGGCATCCGGTACATTTGGGGAATGCTACTTGTGCCTATGAATGCTGTTCTAGGCAGTGGACAAGACAGCAAATTACACGATTGCGACTCAGAAATACCTCGTTGGATGGTCTTTGACGCTGACTTGCGTTTGCAGGCATTCCGACTTCCTGTCTGGATTACCTACAACTCCCGTAAAGAGAGAACAGGATCAGCCCCTCGCTCCGGCCGACCGCATACGCCTTGTCCATGCATTCGTCACCTCGATGCCCGTCGACGGCGGACTGGGAATATCTCCAGACTCCCCGGATTGGGATCTCGTAGAATCAGTCATGACCCTGCACGACCGCGAATTCAACGAAAAATGGATACACGCGTGGACCACCAGTCGCTTCGTCTCCGTCAAGCAAGGTCATCTCCGCGAACAGTTTGGCGACTCTGTCGCCATGTACTTCTCCTTCCTGCACGCCTACACACAAGCCCTCATCTTCCCTGCTGCCCTCGGCGTTCTCTTCTACTTCTTTGGCTCGCCATATTCTCCAATATACTCTATCCTCATTGTGCTGTGGTCAATTGTATTCGTAGAATGGTGGCGCGTGCGCGAACGCAAGCTCTCGCTCCGTTTTGGCACTCGCGGTTCTTTCCGTGTAGAGAGACGTCGCGCGCGTTATGTCGACGGGTTCCCGTGGTGGAAGCACGAGCTGCGAATGATTGCCAGTTTGCCCGTCATCACCGTCTTTGCTGCCGTTCTCGTCTCGATCCTCACGGGCATCTTCGTTTTCGAGGCGTTCGTGACCACGCTGTACACAGGTCCCGGCCACAAATACATTGTGAGTGCGGCGGCGCTCCTGCACGTCTGAATCCAGCTGATATTCTTCCAGGCATTCACCCCTACCGTTCTGTTCGTCATGCTAGTACCGCGGCTCTTGGCTGTATACCAGTCAATTGTGAAGCGCCTCACGGCTTGGGAGAATCACGCCCACCAATCCTCTCACAGCGCTTCGCTCACCGTCAAGACTTTTGCGCTCAGCGCGCTCGTCGCTTACATGGGTCTCGCACTAAGCGCATTCGTCTACGTTCCTTTCGGCGAAGGCATCATGCGCATGGTGCAAGTCTGGCTGTTCAAAGGCTCGACCGGCGTCGACGCCGCGGCTGAGGCGCTCAATGCTACGCAACCCCTCAACACGACCTTGCATACGAAGGGCTTTTGGGACGTCGACACCTCCGTGGCGGGGCAGAAGTTGAACGCTGGGCGCCTGAAGGACCAGATGTTCGCATACACGGTCACTAATCAGATTGTGAATACGTTCGTCGAGATTGGGTTGCCGTATATCTTGCGCGGGGTCGAGTCTTTGCGTGCAAAGAAGTCGAATGGGAACGGCAACGGCAAGGGCGACAAGGGGAAGAAACGGGTTGTGTTTGAAGATGAGAAGGAGAAGGGCGGCGAGGAGGAACGGGAGTTTCTGGAGCAGGTTCGCAAGGAGGCTGCCCTCCCTGAATACGAGCTGTTCGACGACTACAGTGAAATGGTCACGCAATTCGGTTATGTTGCTCTGTGGTCTACGATCTGGCCTCTCGCTCCCGGTACGCGTTCTCCCATCTAGTCCTTCGAAACATAAGAGCTAACACATCTATAGTCATGGCTCTCGTCAACAACTTCTTCGAACTACGGTCCGATGCATTCAAGATTACCGTCCACGTTCGGCGACCTATTCCCGTACGGACAGACACCATCGGCCCATGGCTTGACACGCTCAGCTTCCTCACATGGCTCGCAGCAGTGATCAACTCCGCTCTCGTCTACCTCTTCTGTCCGCGCCAAGCGAACCAATGCATGGCAACCCCCAACACGCTCGACAAAGTCCACCAACATATCATCTCTGCAGCCTCCGCCGGGGGCCAGCAGCAACCCGCTCCCGGTGTAGCCGCTGGCGAAGACAGCGGAGCCGCGACGCGCGAGCTGCTGGTGACTGCGCTGCTCATTGCGCTGGTGGCGTCGCATGGGTACATGGCCGTGCGGGCGGCGGTGAGACATTTAATGGAGAAGGCGCTGTGGCATGCGAGTGAGGAGGTGCGCACGACGGAGCGGAGCGAGCGGGAGGTGAAGGAGCGGTTCCTTGTGGGCGTTGCCGGCGCTGCGGATGTTGGGGTGAATGGGCGCAATCTTGACGGGGAGGGCGTGGTTTTGACAGAGAAATCTGGAGAGAACGCTGAAGGTCTCGCCTCGTTTTGGGATCATGATGAGGGGATGCAGGAGATCCAGCGGATAACGAAGGAGGCATAGAGGGGGCTTTCGTACTTTTTAGAATCTGATTGACTGAGTTGTGTTCTTTCTGTTCTGCTTTCGCCGTTTGGACTGTGTCAACATGCATGTATAGTGTACGCGTACTTACTCGATACTACTTGTCTCCTGTAGTATAATCTCGAATTCGGACTGAATGCCTCCATGACGTATTAGAAAAAGCCGAAATTTGCTGACACAACCTTCGTAAAATCTTCTTTCCTTCTTCCATGTCTCTCTATCATCCTCATCTCACTTAGCACAGATGGGGAGCTCTTCTAAACCAACTCTGTACGACCGCGCAAGAGCTTATTACCAAAACCCCTCCGTTGTCACTCTAACGCGGCATGAAGCACTCGTTTTGACCAATGAGCCACCCGAAGACGTTGACAAGCCCTACATCCTGTCTGTCATCGCAAAAGCGGACGCGGAGCTCGAAGAAATTGACGCGCTGCTGTCGAAAATGTCTGCCAGCGCGGAAATGGACTCCGAGTCGGAGCGGCGAAAGAAGACAGAAGATTACCGCACTTCATTGCTCAAATGGCGAACCTTCAATCAAGCTATATTCTCCCCACTCCGCAGAATCCCACCAGAAATCCTCTCCGAGATTTTCTCGCACCTGGCACCACCAACAAAGGACATGGGTTTCTTCGTGTTGATGGAGCAATGGGACATTGGCGTAACCTGGTTCTTGTCCCTTGTCTGCCGTCGTTGGAGAGCGGTGGCCCTTTCAATGCCGTCGTTATGGTCTCTGGTCGTCATTTCAGCGACTATGCCGTTGAGTTTGGTCGAATGCCAAATGAAACGCGCAAGAAAACTGCAGATATATTTCCTGGAAGATTCGAAGCGGAATTTCGAGACACGGGTTGATGCGTTCGAACTACTCTGTCGGTACTCTCATCTTTGGGAGGATCTCAGTATCTTTGGAACGACCCCGGACATGCTCCATCTGCTCGAGAGCATCCGCGACCGCGTCTCGTCCCTGCGGAGGTTGTGGATTCATTGGGGCCCCGAAATACGAACCGAAACCACGGTGGACTGTTTCGATCTCGCCCCTTGTCTAGTGGACTTCAGCGTAACAAACGACAATCGTTTCATACCCATGACCTTCCCCGCCCACCAACTCACGCGATACCAGCTTAACGGTCCATGGAGCGCTCATCAACATATATTGACTCAGGCTACGCAACTAGTCGAAGCGCACATTGATGTCAGCTTTGACGGGGAACCTTGGCCAGCGAAGAACCCTGAGGCGATCATAAGCCTCGCCCATCTTCGACGCGTTTTTGTGTCGGATTTGGAGATCCTAGACTACCTAAAACTTCCTGTCCTGGAGGGGCTGGCGTCTCAGTACGCTTCGACGGAGGAAGACCCTTGGCATCCTTCAGAGATGCTTGCTTTCGTCGGATCTTTCATCGACCGGTCGTCGTGCACTTTGAAGAGGATCACCATCAAAGGGTGCCCGGATCCACGCACAGCGACCGGACTGGTCCAACAATCATCCTCTATCACCGCATTCTCAGTCATCTTGACCCCGAATTGCGAAGCAGATGTCGTCAATGATTTGTTGACTGCCCTTTCCAATTCCGAATCATCTGAGGCGCCTCTCACAGCCCCGCGGCTACGATCCTTGTACTTCGCTTACAGCCACCACGACCACTTTATCATAGAGCGACTGGTCGCCATGCTGAAGTCTCGACGGCAAGCGAAGGACTCCGAACTCCGAGAGGTCATCCTTGTATTGCCCACGGGATCGGAGAGCGTTGCTCCAGACCCTGCCGCGAATAGTGACCTTTGTATGCTGCGTGAAGAAGGTTTGGATGTGACCTTCATTCGAGGGACTGCAGGAACTACGGCGAGATGCGATTGGACGTATTGGATGTGCCCGTAACCGACGGTACACAATACCAGTTACTCATTCTTGGTGCCGTTCTATTCAAGGGTCACAGAAGGATCCGAGATTCTGCTCACATGGGGACTATCTCTCCCGACTGGCTTCGATATCTCTGTGCCAGTCCATTTGCCTATACCTACTCTCTAGTATGGTGTACCGGTCGCAACTTTTTTTGGTGATTAAGTCCGCAAATTTGTTCTATCCAAATGACTAACCAACAACCATTCAGTGCCCAAAGAATTCCTCAGCCACAAACTCCCAAATTTTCTGGGGCTGGTTAAACTGATCGTGCGTGAACTGATACTTCTTGGTGTCCGGCTCAAACACATATTCCAGAATGCCATCCTGCTTGTCAATGTAGGGAATCGCATTCCGGAAGTTCAGCGTCAATTCCGCAGCCACAGGGAATGGCTGGGGTGCTGCAGGGTCGTCGTCCAGACCAGCGAGGTCCAACTCGAAGATGATCGAGTCAAAATCGGTCACCTCCGAACCCTTCACGCCCCCGTCGAATTGCGAAACCGTGGAGCTCGGGGTCCCGCCAAACACTGCGGAGCGCACGCCGTGCTTCTGGAATAGATAGCTGCTGAAGATGGAGCATGTCGAGGCGCAGATGCTATTGGCCACGAAAACGTAGTCCTCGCCTTGGAACGGCGGAGTGGTGAAGTTCGTCACAGCGGCAGAGCTATTGCCGAAGTCGTCGAGGAACTGCTTGGAATATGAGTCCTTGACACCGTTGACGACTTGCGGCACAGGAGGATCCATGAACTGCGAGTTGTTCTGCAGCAACACGTAGTCTGATGATCCCCTTGTCAGTATACACCTCGTAAAAACGAAAAGCACTCATACTGAGGTCCCGATAGAAGAAGAACGAATATTCGGATTCTCCAAGACCGCTCGCCGCCGCGACATCAGACTCTCGTCTAATCAGGTCGCTGTCCCTAAATACAGCGGGGAACCCGGGGTATAAATCCTAGAGACGGTGAGCATGCCATGAGCGAATGAGACTCGAATGTTCTTACCTGTGGCCACAGCGACCATAGAGCAATTGCACCAGCGAAAATGAACCCTCCACGATTACCAGAATTATCGACTATAATCTTAGTCACACCCGCAGCCTTCAGCGCATTCAGCCCCGAGAAAAGCGTGTCGGAGATGCCAGTGAAATAATCATTGGCGCCTGTTCCATCAGAAGGTTCGAACTGCTCGAAATACACCACGCCGACATGAGGGTGTTCCGCAAGCTGGTAAATGTCAAGTGTTACGAAGTGTCCGAAGGATTTCACTGCAGGTAAGGTCACTTCAGATCGAGTTGATGCAAGAAAAACGAGTAAACCACTCACAGTTGGGCTGAACAATGTTCCCCGGCGCCGCAAGACCTGCCGCGCTGGCTGCGTGTCGTACTGGACCTTGTGCTTCAGGGGCGACCACTCCTTTACGGCGGAGGTTCATCGGCGTCGCGTCCATCCGCCGGTTCAGCGTGCGGCGCTTCCGCGCCGCGGAGTCGACCGCAGGGAGACATGTCTGCGAAATAAACGAAGCCGTGTCATTTCCGCTCCCGACGAACGTCGCCGCCCAAGGAATCGTAACTGTCTTGATACCCTCAGACTTGGTTTGCAGAGTCACCGTAACGGAATTCGCGCCAGGGTAGAACGCTCTTTGTCCGAAGCGGCCCACCTCCTGCGTGTAGAGCCCCGCTACGGTGTCTGCACTGTAGCGCGACATGAGCCGCATGTACCGCGGGTTCACAGTCTCGTATGCACCAACGAGGCCGTCGAAGATGCTGGATCTCGTGGCTAGATCGACCAAGTATGTGCTCGCATCGACCCCGTTGATCTTGAGGACGCGGGAGCCGTCCAAGGGCCGAACGTGGACTCCAATACTCTCGAAAAAGGCCTCCAAGCCGCTGCGGCCTTGGTTCGGGAAATCATAGTTGACAAGAAATGTGGGGAAGGCAGTCTTGTCGAATGGCGAGTCCGCCAGAGTGGCAATTGCGAAGGGTAGATTCCAGCTGAAAGCCTCCGTGCAATCGGCCGAGTACAGGGTGTGTCCGTCCGCTTCCTTATTGAACGCATCGGTGATCTTTTGATACCAGAATTTAGCGGTGTACTTTCATCTACTGGTGTGCTCGTATACACTTACTGCCATATTGAAGTCCCAATCCGACTTGTATCCGACGGTCGCAGTTGTTTTCTGGACATCTGGAGGGCTAGGTATCAATTCCATAACAAACGTCTCGAGGTGGCTGTCCCGTACTTTCCAGCAGCGCTCGTACATTCACGTCGTGCGGAATCAGCGGATTCGGAGAGTGAAGGAACCAATTTTCCAATGAATAGTATTGCAAGGCTTTGATTGTCGAGTCCACAACCGACATACTCCGAGTCTTGTTAAACGGGACGTTCAGCTCGCATGCATGAGCTACTTCGCTGGACACCCAAGTCGCCGCAGTAGCTGCACTACAGGGGTCACTAGAATCCGAACTTTTCAGGAAAAAACGCACAGTAAATCAGGCGAAAACTTACGCTGGTGCGGCATACGCGATGCCACTCGCAGCGGAGAGCACAATGAGCAGGAACTGGGGGACCATGGGCAGAAGGACGCGTTATCTGGGTTCTCGTTCATCTTTTTATATGCGCGCAGATACATCGGTAACAGGTGTCTTCGCTCCGCATGGTCATTGTCCGAGCCCTCGGGACGTGGATGCCGTTCGGGTTCCCGCCCATCGCTCAGCGCTCACGGTCAACATAAGTAGATGAATAGAAATCCAAAAAGGGCCGCCAAAACTGCGCGTTTGGTGTGCATTTTACGCAAAAATTAGGGTGGACGTAACCGATGCGATCTGTAAATGGCTTCACTACCTCTAGAAATGAGGCAAGCAATCTATTCATGCCAGTCATCGCGGGGTGGACTCAGGTAAAAATAACTCACCCTGAGATGTCTCTCACGCGCGGAACGCAGCCTGTTGATTTTTTAGATCTCAGTGTCTGACGCCGTCCGAGTATGGGTTGTGATCTAGGGTTCAATGCAATGGCGGGCTACCAAATGCGACGAAGAGCAGCCGCGAATTCATTTGAGGGCCCCAGCTTGAGTTTTGAGAACAATCAGTGCGCTGGCAGGGGCGTGCTGGGGCGTGTGGCGGCTACCATGAGGGACCTTCGAACGATTTCATTCTGACGAGACCCAATTCGAAGATACAAGATTCGTTCTCATGAGTTGCTGGGGGCGATGCGCTGGGTGTGAGGACAGTTGCCAGAAACGGCAAGACCTCCACTCGACTCCAGATTAGGCAAATTTTCTGGCAGAGCGAGATACAGTTGAATATCATAGAATCTAGATGCACAGCTGAGTCCAGGAAATGTAGTCGGGTATGATACAAGCCGTAAGAAAACAGCTGAGCCAAATACAGATCAGTAAAAGAAGGTATACATTTCCACCTCGTCAGCAACCTGAATCGACCCTATGAACCCTTTCTCCTGAGTGAGCTTCGCGAGCTCCGTGAGCACTTCAGGCTTCAGCTCGCGCTCCGTGCCGGGATGCCACCGAATGTGTGAGTCAAAGTCGGATCCTCTCCGATCCACATACGAGCGCACAAACTCGAGGTATACTGCCTCGTCGAAGTGCACGAGCGACAAGCAGCCAAAAGACGACAGATTGGGAATCAGACCCGTCGGGTTGCCTGCGGAGAGCTTGCGGAGTACCTCATCGGTTACCAAGATGCACTCAGGTGATTCACATTGAGCGGTCTGTTTGGCTGGATGGTCAGCGATGACCAAGCTCGTGAGGGCATCGAGGTCGGCGAGGGTGGCATAGAGCTGCTCGGGGGTGAGAGCGACGTGTTGTATGTAGAGCGTTGTGAGGGTTTGGTGGCTGTTCGAGCGCACGCAGAATTCATGGAATGCGGGCTGATCCCAGAGAAGCGGAGGCATATCGTTGTATTGCCACACCACGAATTCCAGACAAGTCAAGCTGGGGAGAGTGAGCCGCTTTAAAACGTCGTTGATCGCGCCGTAGAAATGCAATGCATATTCGACGGTTAGGTGGGTTAGCTGGGACACCACAGGTTGGGGATTCATAATTTGAGCCAGATCATCCAAGGCAATGATGACGACTTGGTGATACATCAGCCTACGCAACTCGAAGCGCATGCCGGGTGGAAAATATTTAAGCACTTCGAGGCTGGCAGTGAGTTCGAAGGAATGAAGGTCTAGGTACTCGAAGCGCTGGATTTGGCTCCAAGGAAGGCTCTTCAAAGCCTTTGCGGGGCCGATGTAAGTCACGTCACGAAGGCATGGCGCGTCTGCAAACAGCTTGACAGCGGCGGTGGCGAGATCGGTGTCATGGACTGAATCATCCCAGTCCTGAATTCCAGCGATATGAACGCATTCGAGGAGAGGAAGATTGCCGGATATAGGGGAGAGAGCGGAATATGAGGCAAAGTTCATGTAGAATAGCGCTGCGTGCCACCGGCTAGAGTGCTGGGCGACCATCTGAAGCAGCGAATGGTCTACGGCCACTGTTTCTGGGGCTCCAAGTCTCATGAGAAGCGACGAGTTCCCGCTCCGCTCGAGTCTTGTTTGGACTAGGGGGAGCATTTTGGGCGACCAGAACTTGAGATCGAGGTCAAGAGCTCGCCAAAACGCTGGTGTTTCGAGAACAAGGACGCGCCAGTACGCGCATACATGTCCAAGCTGCATCAAATCGCGATTCGTGAGTCGGTGGATTTCCGCCGCGTAATCCTCCGAATTAAATCCCTTGTCCACTGGTACGTAGAAGTCAAAGATTTGGACCAGAATTTCGGGTGGCAAGCGTCGGATTGGTGACAGTGCACTGGAGCAGACGTGGAAGTATTCGGAAAGCATGGAATGCTCCGTACGGATCCGTGTAAGGGTATCACTGAGGTCGTTTTCTACTCCAGTGGGATTCGCCAGCGCAGACTCCAGATTAGATATATGCGTCTCATAGGCTGCTAAGTCTGCCGGCGCGGAGGAAGCCACGACATGTAGTCGCGTCGACTCGCGTGGGAGGTAGTTCGTTCGCAAATTGTCTCGCGCCGTTTTTATTTCGTGAGCTTTTGGGAGCAAAGAAGACCCAAAGTCAACAGCTTCCCGTATTGATTGAGAACAGTGTGCACTGGCGGGAGCGGCCATGATATGCAGATGCGCCTAAGACGATGATGGTGGCAAGAAACAAAGAAAGTACGAACACGTGACAGCACAATAACCTTTTTTGTTCACATCGGGTTTCTCTTTGAATCTAACCAGACCAATTCTTCACGAGAAAAAATACAGAAGAGGTATAGAAAGTATCAATGGCACGGATTCATGCCATAGCCCGAACCTTGAGATAGAAAAAACCACTCTTGCACGGAGAGGCTGTCTACAACCCGACGGTAGTCCTCAGCGCGGTATAGTTAGGTGTGCCTAGCCCAGTAACAGCATCCCACCCGGCGTGTCCAAAGAAACCGCTACATTACTCGTTAGCCAGAAGGGAACAAAGAACACAGAATAACACATACTCCGTCCCGCAACCACTGCACACAGTTTTAGCGGCGTATATCGAGATATAAGGAGGCAATACATACAGATTATCGCCAAACAGAACGTCGTTGAGCGCAGCATGGCCAGCAGGGCTGTAAAGGAAAGGGTTCAGGAATCCAAGGATAGGCTTTCCGGCCGCTACGAGCTGGAAAACTAGACGGTCAGGATGGGGGTTTCCTCCAAGCGCTGGAGAGAGAGCTTTCCTCGTCGTTCAGGAGCGCAATCACAGACGCAAAGGTGGGGCTGGAACAGGACGTTCCCTCCACGGTAACGAATTCCCCGTCTGCGATATCATGAACCCCTGAAGCATAGCGCCAAGCAGGAAGCAAGACACACTTAACACGATCGGGAAGTTCTCTCCCTGCGCAGAGACGTCGGGGAAGCCACGACCGCTGCGATTGAATCTTCCGCTCTCAGGGATGGTGCCGAGACTGTCGATGAATGCGAGATAGGCTGCGACGTCCTTGGCCTGGTAGGCAGGAATGGGAAAGTAGTTAGAGAAACCTGAAGGTGCGTTAGAGTCATCAGTAATGACCTTTCATGAAGAGAGGCAACCAAAAGACTGACCGCCAGAAGAGAACGTCGATCCGATTTCGCTGATTCCGGGGGATTGGTTGATCCCACCGGTGGATCCTACCGATGTTACGCTATCGAAAGGGCAGTCAGGGACGTGGAATGAGGTTGGATGGGTAGGAGTGCCACATACAAGGGACAGCTGGCTGGGAAGGCGGCGACGAAATTATTACTGTACACCAATCCACGTTCAGTGAGAGACAATGCACATGGATTTTGCCTACCAGGGCCGGCTCTGGCCGCCCGATACGCCGCCTGGAAATACGGTCAGTGCTCGCCAGGCGAAATCTGATCATTTTCCCAACTAACCGTCGCCCGAGGCAAAGAGTACCGAGGTACCGAGAGCACCCAACTGCATGTATGTGTTACATAGGTTGCTGAAATCAACGAAGTCATGATCGAGCCAGCAAGACAGTATAGACACACTGACACGGCAACTGAAAGTGGGAAGTCAGTCTCGGCCTGGAAGCCATAGCTGGTGGTCAAGACACTGGGACGGTTGGGGTCATTGATGAGCAAAATAGCCATGTCACTGGGAACGTTGGAATAAGCACCTGTTGTTCAGAAGCGAAAAATGAAACTGACAGGAACCCGCCGAGATCGTCATCGGTATTATCATCACCGGCCGAAATAAAGGTGACTGGGACCCCGGTGGCGAGACCAATGGTGTACTTCAATACCGTGAGTTCACCGAAACGAAGGGCGCGGAGAGTACATATTATCGTACCTGAATATCAAGGTCCTGGATAAAGAAAATGAGGGTTGATTCGGAACACAAGCTACTGGTAAACACGAACTGCTTCGACACCGGCTTGAGATCTGTTCTGTGGATTTGAGCCCCCATTGAGGGTCTCGAGAGCGAAAGTGGCCGATGGGTCGATATCGGGGCGGAAACGGGTGAGAAAGTCCTGTTGACTGGAGTGTGAACCTATGAAAATGAAAGCAAGCCAAAATTACGGTCAGATCTTCCTGGTTTGCCCATTGCTGAAGGGGGCCGGAAACAGTCAATAAAAGAGAAGAAAAACAGCGGGACGATTAACGCACGTCAATGAAGCCAGCGACGCCGAGCGTGGTGGATCTCTGAGTTGCTGGAGTGGTCGGGATTCCGTAGAGCTCCTGGTCATTTGATGAATCTAAGGAAATTCTGCCGCAAAGGAAGCGACCTACTCGAAGACATGCAGGGGTCATACTTGAGGCGCATTCGCCGGGGAGGTCATTAGCAACAGGGGCGGCCCGCTTTCCACGGCTGGCGGCAACAAGCTTGGGCCTTGGGTCGAGGGCGGTTGCAAAGACGGTCGTCGGGTGAACGAACTCGATAAATTGGGTCAGTTCCGCAGGAAGGGAATATTCGAGTGTCCGAATCATAGTCTTCCTCGTCGTGACGTGGGTGAAAACGGAGAACTTGGCCGATAGGAGGTCGTTTGCCTGAGAGACAGGGAGCTTGATTTCGAGCATATCACCAGCAGGTGTAATGGGTCTGGCGTCCACATTGTTCTCTGAGAGCCAGCTGGACACGGCCGCCGAAGTTTCATCCGTGGGTTTGACGAACTCGACAACCTCTTCCAGAGTCAGATGCTGTCCGTAGACTGTAGAGTGATTAGTCGAAAGGTCATCAACAAGAACACGAGAATGTACATTTGGACGCTGGGTCGCTGACTTTGTATAGCTCGGCCTCCAGGCCGGCAATGTTGTTCTGCTTTAACGCGATGCGGAGTGTGAGTTCTTTCTCTGCTGGTGCCGCAGAAGACTGGACGAAGTTGTCGCCAGGAGCCACGCGCGACTCGTGAACAACCATGGTGCGAGAGACCATCGGCTTGGCCGTCGCGAGCACGCTAAGGAGAGACACGAAGAAGCTGGTGGATAAAATCATCTCGACAATTGAACCGAGCCGAAGAAAGGCTCACAACAGTCCTTGAACTATGCGCTGGTATTTAACCGCTGAATGGCTCCGCGGTGAACTCGTGGAAGGAGTGCACCGAACCTACGAATCCTATGCTTCGAATCTCTGCGTAGGACATAGAACCGGGCAATTGACAGTTTCAGCCCATTGTAATGGGACTGACCTGTGTAATGTGCGGCAAATGATGAGCATGGTGAGACGAAGGTTCCCAGAAACTCAGAAGATGACCTGTGTGGTCGTAAGCCATCCTTCAGCGATCTCGATGGTCGTGTCGGATTTCGACATTCGTATGTATATGGTTTGTTTTTCCGTATCTGCGGGTCTGCGCTGCATCAGTTGTTGGTTAGAAGAAGTAGATTCAAGACACAGAAGTTTTCACGCACCGGCTTCTCGTCGTGCTGTGATCTTTCCGTGGATATTCAGCCGGCAACGAATTCAAAGCTGCAAGTCTAATGTGCCATATACTGTAGTGGTTAGCGTTGGTCGCATAGTTTCATCCCCGCCTTGAAGAGTAGTTGTTTGTAGTCCACTGTAAAACGGAGAATTTTCATCTTCCGCCTCCGCATTATCTCCACATCTCTCTTACTTCCTTGTTGTCCTCCTGGACGGATTCCTCTGGTATTATGCCACGGGCGGCGAGCGGGCATCATACCATATAGATTGTCGTCGCGATTTGTCCCATGTCAGAGACTGTTCGTTTTGAAACCGCGGCGATGAGCTGCCCTAAGTAGTGGGACTTTTCAGTCCAGGAATACTCGAAGATATTGTATATCGGTCAACTGACTGGTAGAACATATGCACGTAGTCAGTGTGGTTATTTGCTGCGGTGCGTCGTGAGTTGCGAATCTATAATGATTGAAGAGTCTTCAATTATGTCGTTGCGTAACTCGAAGCATCTGGCGCTTGTATTGACGGTCACTTTGCTGCTATATGAATCGTTTGATGACAATAGCCCGACAGCGTGATGTTGCGGTACATTTTGTTAGTGAACTTGAAGGCCTGGCTCGTACGTCTGTATGTCTGGAGACTCTGGACTCCTTGCAGAACATTCTGAACAAAGCGATCATATAGGCTGCGCCGGTGGGCATGCAGAAGAGAGAATTGTGTGCAGCGGGCTTGGGTTGATATGCGTGAAGTAGATGATCTTCAGCAGAAGCTACTGGGTTTTCAGGCTTCGCCAGATAAGTAGCTGGGACAAGACTTGAAGAGCGATTTGGAGCTTGAGTGATCCTCGTCAAAGTGCCAACTTTGGTCGCCCAACTTGAAAGCCCCGAGTCGTGATTTTGCCCAGCGGCATGAAGATTGCGATGCGGCGCCTGTAACACCATGTCGAGTCGCCCATAGACAAAGAATGGGATCTTGCGATTTGAGGCAAAATTGAGGACAACAAATCGGAAACTTGACTGGTAACGCAAACCAGTTTCCACAGTGTTTCCGCCATCACACGGGACTATCCGGATCATATATGCCTGATCGCATCACGATCATGCCGTTAGTCTCCGTGTACAACCCTGTTCCATCTTCCTTTTGCACACAGTCTCGGACAGTCTCGCAGTGCTCCCTGCTGGCTCACTGCTTGGTCGTCTGCACACACCTTTCTCCGGCTTTAGGGTCATACTGTACTTACCAGCGTCCCACTCAAGGACTTCAATCTGTCTCGTCTCGTTATCCTCGACGCCTCAAGAAAGCCTTCGCTGATTCACCCGTGACAACGTACGTACTCTCTGGGTCCACCGTTCCAGGCTGGATCTGAGCAGTGGAGGCGAGGTGATCTGAACGACCATCCTCAAATTTCACTTGTTCAGATCGTTTCGGTCACACGAATATCACTGGCAGCACATCTCCCACTCTTGATGCAGCGATGCTCTTTCCCGGCCCGAGCCCGTGTACTCGTCCCTACGGTGCAGCTCCTGCGTCGATTCTTCTTGCGCCTTTCAAGCCCCTTGCGACGCATCTTCCCCCCAGTCGACAATCCTGCTATCATCACTTGAATCGTCCTCACCACGTTTCACTCCGCATCTCTCGTTCACTCCCAGTCAATCACTAACTCGAAGACCTCACGCTCTCCCTCACTACCCGGCACCTGATTCCAATCCCCACCTCCCTCCTCGCATACCGTGTTGCCCCCCCTCCCCCCCCAGCGTCTTCCTGCTCCACGATGGTTCCGCAAATTTTCACACATATGCCTTATATCTTCGACCTGCTTGTCATGTTGCCAGGTGCCGAAATCACGCCGATCTTCCATCCAAGAAAATCAATTCCACTCAGAGCATCCCTGGTGTCTCTTCTGTCACCTTCCCTGTGTGAGTTTGAGCAGGTATTGCTGTCCTTCAACGGCGCTGCATTTCCCAGACCGTGGCTGTCAACCATCTGCTTTCAAATGCTCCATTTCTGCTCCAGACTCCTCCTCACTCATCCTTCCCCATACATAAATCTCTGCTTTCCTCTTACACAGTACACACTTCATTTTCCTTCCTCTCGTATCCCTTGTCCTTGTTCCAAGAATTGTACATTCAGTTATGCGTTCGTATGTACATACAGGACTGTAGTTTGACCGGAATATAATTTGACACAGTCCCGAAGACTTCAAGGCCGCATCACTCCGATAGTCGCCGGCGAGAACGCAAATGAAACCAAATAACCCATCTCATAGCTTCCCAAAGCGGCCACTTCAGCTTTAGGGTCCTTCGTGACGGCGTCGTCTACAATAAGTACCACCGCCAGCGCGAGTTGCGAGTCCCGAACTGGAGCGCGTCTTGATCTCCGACAAACTCGACTTACTGGGACTTTGTCGCTGGGCCTCCGTTATACCCGCCTCTAATTCAAATCATGGCAGCAATTGGTATTCAAATCCCTGAAACCCATAATTATACACTGACTCGACCTCGGCTGCAGATAGCTCTTCATCCTGCGCCGTCGCGTTCCCCACTACTGACAAGAACTACCAGCCCGCACCGCGTCCCCGTCCTCCGCATCTCCCTTTTCGCCGCATTTCTCTTCCCACCAACCCCCGTCACCGAGAATCCGTCGTCAGCGTGGCGTCTTTCGACTCCCTGCCCGAGGAGGGCGAGTCTCCGACCACCCCCGCAGTCATGCGCAATGTCAATCCCCAGCGACGATCCAAAGTGCGCCCGACATCCAGTCACCGGAAACTTCCCAATGGTAAACTCGAAGCCAAGCGCCGGAAGGTTATCAAGGAGTTCTACGAGACGGAAAAGGCGTACGTCGATGGATTAGAGCTGATTTACTCGCATTTCCTCTCCCCCATTATCGCCTCGCTCGAAACCCCTCAGCCTCTGCTTCAACGCTCCGACCTTGCCTCGGTGTTCTCCAATTTCGTCGACATATGGAACCTCCACCGTGCTTTCTATGCGTCGCTTTCTGACCTGCTCGCAAACGCCGACGACCCGCCTCCGCTGTCCCCCGTGCTCCTCTCCCACTTTCCCTATTTGTCACTATACAACCCCTTCGTCACCGCGTTCCCCTCCACCATCTCATCCATGTCCAATCTCGCATCTCCGCCTTCCGCGAATCATCCCAACCCGCACTACAGCCCTGCGTTTGCGGCATATCTCCTTGCGCAAGAGGCGGATCCTCGTTGCGGGAAGCTCAAGTTGAGGGACTGGTTGTTGACGATCGTGCAGCGGTGCCCAAGATATCTTCTCTTGCTGAAAGATCTCATCGAGTGCACGGATCCTGAAGAGCCCGAGCATGCCCAGCTTACCGCGGTGCATGCGTTGGTTTCCAAGAGTACGTCGTCGCTTCTGCTCCCTTCTATATTTCTTTCGTTCCATATCCCAATTTTCATCGGCAAAAAAAGCGAGTTATGACCAAGAGGACTGGAGACTATCGAAGTCGTGTTTCGTTTGGGAACCAAACCAGTAACAGAATGTGTTTATTCCCAGACTGTTGGTGGTTGGATCTCAAACAGAACACGTCTTCGATAGTCTCCAATCGTCTGCTGAAATGTTTACTTTTCATGACAGAGGCGATCCACACCCAATCTTTCCTTTCTCCCTTTCTTTCTTCCAGTCATCCTGAACTAACATCTCTCTTCCCCTCCAGTCACGCTCACACTCAACACCTCCATCCACACACATGCCCAAACCCTCTCGCTCCTTGCCCTGCAACGGGCCACCCCCACCCTCCCCTTCCAGCTCATTGTACCCGGCCGCACGCTCGTCCGACGGGGTCCGCTCTCCCACATCGAGCTCAGTGCCGCGCCGCGAGATCGCGAGTTCCTGCTGTTTTCCGACTGTCTTGTTTGGTTAGAGGCGGAGGACGTCAGTTGGGCTGGGAACGGGAATAGCAGCGAGTGGATCACGGGTAGCAGCGGGACACCACCACCAAGAGACGAGGGGAACTCGCCCGTACGGCCGGCGATGATGCGCTCGAGGAGCAAGAGCGAGGCGGAGTTGCCGTTAATTCGGGTATCGAGTGAGGGAGATGGATCGCCTTCCAACGCATCGAAAAGCCTCCTTCCCCTGCCGCCTGCAACGCCGCCACCCTCCGCTCCTCCGCTGCAGCGCAAATCGGTCTATCATCATCCTGTCTCACGGATGAAGAAGCAGCGGAGGCGGAATGCGAGCACGGGTACAGGCGAGGAAGGGAGGTGGGTGTACAAGGGGCGCGCGGAGTTGGTGGACTTGGAGGTGGTGGTGGTGGCGCCGGCGAGGGAGGTTGGCGAGGAGAGGAGGTTTGAGGTGTTGAGTCCTGGGGGGAGTTTCGTTCTCTATGCGGGTGCGTCTGATCTTCACATTCCTCATCACAAAACTAACTCTGCACTACCCAGACTCGGAAAGCGAACGCGACGCCTGGACCTCCGCCATCCGACAAACCAAAGCGCTGCTCTTCGTCTCGCTTAACGCGACGCACCCCGACTCGACGCTCACGTCTTCCTCCTCGACAGCGCATCTCCGGCGCTCGTTGCAAGCTTTACCGTTCCCGCCCTCTGATGAACGGCTCGCAACTAATTTCAAGGAGGGGAAGAGTTTGAAGGAGGGGAAGGGGAAAGGCGGCAAAAAGTTGGAGAGGAGAGGAAGGGTGGAACATTGGGTTCCGGCGATATGGATCCCGGACGAGAAGACGTCGGGGTGTATGCGGTGTGGGCGGCCGTTTGGGTGGCGGAGGAGGCGACATCATTGTAGGTTGTGTGGGAGGTGTGTGTGTGCGTCATGCTCGGAGAGGGTGAGTTCTGTTTCTAGCTTTCGTTATTTTTGCTCTCTTGTTTTGCTCTATTCTTTTTCACCTGGTGGTATGGTACCGATATCTCGTTCTTTTTTGTTGTCTTCTTTCATATTGCTTTCTTGTGTTTCACCTTCCACTTCTTCGTCTGGTGTATTCAATTCATTGCTAATATCAATCTACTTCAAAGACATTCTTTATCTCCGACCCCAATGCCCGCGAGGGATCCAGCTCGAGTGCAAGTAGCAAACCTGCAAGGGCGTGTAACGCGTGCTACGAGACCGTCTTTCCTCTCCTTGATAACAACGATAATCCCATCGACCCTGACGCCGTCCATGACACTACGAATGTAAATGGGGAAGCAGGAACGGAGGACCAACAGATGCTCGACACACAATCGAACAGCGGCACGCTATCCTCGCTGTCGAATTTCCCGTCGTGGCTGTCAATGCCTTCACTGCCGCTTGCGTCAACAACGGAGGCGCTGATGGCGATTGATCGTGGGCAGCAGAGGCAGGCGGCGAAGTATGAGCGGTTAAGGCGGGGCACGGTGGGCGGAGATGCGGACCAGTCCGAGGTGGATCTGGTGCATCTCGATGATGGTCTTGGTGGGGAGCAGCTGGCGGTGGAGATGGCAGGACGCGAGCGCGTGAGGGCGGTGCGGTCACCTCCGCCGAGGCCGAAGAGTTATGTGCAGATTCTGGAGGACTTCGAGGAGGCTGCTGCGGGGCAGGAGGAGGAACAATCTGCCGAGTCGGGGAGTGGGTCTGCTCCGAATTCGAGGCGGCAGACTGTCGTGGATTTAGATGATGCGGAAGACGATGGTGGGTGGGCGGAGAGGAGGGAAGATACTGCGAGGAGGAACAAGCGGTTTTCGTTGCCGGCGGTTGCGTTGCAGACGACGAGTGTGACGGCGCGGACGACGATGCCGGAGGGGAGAGCGCGTGAGGGGGCGAGGGCCGCGCCGAAGGCAGCGAAGAGGTTTTCGTTGGTGCTTGGGACGAGGCATCATCATGGGCATGGGCATGGGAAGACGCATGCTAGTGAGATGCATGGGCGGGGGAGGATAGAGGAGGAGGAGACGGAGCTAGGGAAGGGGGTGGCAGCGGGAAAGTTGAGCGAACTGTTGGGGAGGCATCGGGCACAGGGGCATAGAGGTGTTTGAGAGTGGGGGGCTATAGATGCGATTCAATGGGACGCTCATACATCCATAAACGTTATAGTTACTTTATCTCTTTTTCCTCCTCTCTGCATTAGCATGACTCTGAACAAGATGTATTTTTATAATGACTTGCAATGGATTTGAATCGAGGCATCTTCGAGATGACATGCGAGGCACAAGCAAAATCGTATAAGTTTTCAAACGGGAACTTCATCGGCAATTTCCAGTTTATTACCTTTGTTGTGATCAAGTGCGCTCCTTGGTTGCATCCACATCCTTGAAGACATTCATCACCAAAAGCGGAAATTGATTCCAACCATCTTCCACTCGGCTTGGACGCCACACAAGTCCTTGAAAGCGCTTCGAGACTGGTACCGGTGAAACCACGCCATGAGGCGCGCAATGGTCGCATCAAAGAAAGAGAACCAGGCGGGGGCATCCGCGAGAAGATCGGCGGCTTGCGTGGCGGTGGCGAAACCGGCAGACCCGCAAAGGTCGTCGAGACCGAGAGTGTCTTCGGGTTCATGCGATGGGCGGGTATGAAAAACTTTGTAGACGCCGAAATTATTGGGCGGCGTCTCAACCCACTTCGGGGGTGTGGTCTCATTTTCTTCAGAAGGCTCTTCAGGTGGTGCAGGTATTGGGGCGGGAGGTTCGGGAAGTTGGTCGCGTACTTTCCAGGTAGGTTTTGCAACGGCGTCTAGGACGGCCATCGGCTCGAGGTGGTGGAGGGAGAGAAGGTGGAGGTGGAGGAAGATCCTATGGATGTTATTTCAGCGATTGTACATGTATGAGCAGATAATTTGAATGAGGTGAACGTACAATATCCGGCGGAGGTGACTGATGTGCGGGCTCTGTGTTTGTAGGCTGTTGGATTGGCTGACTAGGACCAGGATTCGATGCCTGAGGCATTTGGACTGGAGTGTTGGCAGCAATTGTCTCCTGTCTTCGTCGATCGTTGGCTCTACAACCCGCACGATGGTTGGAGAGGCCGCGACGAGTCTTACAGTCCTTCCCGCAGATACCACAGCCCCAAGTTGCAGAGGACATGGTGATGATAAGACTGAGAGTGGCAAAATAAAAGAGTAGCAACGAAATTTTGAATGATTTCATTGATTTTTCACTGGGAAGCCCGACAAAGTATTAAGATATGGAAAGTCGAAGTCCGCACAAAAAGATAAATTACTTGAGAGAAAACTTGAGGTTGCCGCAAAGGCTTACAAGATGCTGGAAAGAGCTTCCCGGGCTTTGGGGCGCTTGCGAGCGAGCACAAGACTGGAGAGAGACTGGGATAGAGCTGCGATGCGACTTTGGAGACAGATCAAGACCGGAAGCGATGTGGGAGGGGGCTTGCACAGGGGCTCAAGACTTGGGGTTGGATGGAAAGGAGCTGGCACGACGCGTCGAGGCTGGGTGCCCACTTGCAAACGGCAGGGAAGACGCGTCAGGCTGGAAGCGGCTTGTCACAGTCACAAGGGCGGGAAAGCGTGCGTCACGTTTCGGGTTCGCCTTCGCCACATTCCTTCCAATCTACGCTCCTTCAAATTACCACTCTATCCGATGGGCTTCTTTCGCTCGCGTCCCCGCCGTGCTTCCTCTGTCGCTCCCAGTCCTCACACTACCATCTCGCAGCTTCAAAATTCCGGTTTGGGTACGTGCTTCTCGCCATACGCCAGTTGTTTTGTTCAGAAAGGAATAAGAACCTCGCCCTAATGCTGCTCGGTCTACCCTCCCGCCTTTTCAAGGTTTTCCTGCAACACGCCCAGCGCCACTATCCGTAATGACAAATGTGCCTCGCAACTCTCGCTTTCTCGCCAAGGATAGTACGCTGTCAAATTGTCGTGAAGAGAACAAGCCGATGAAGCAGTACACGATTTCCACGAAACCGTTTCGTCCCCGCCTCGGCGATTTATCTTCAAATTCACTGGCATATCCCACTCGCGAAATCACGTCTCATCCAACCCCGCCGTATCACGCAGCGCCCACGACTCGCTCAGCGAACTCTAGCTCCATTCGTTCTCCAAAGGACTCGCCAGACTGGGCCGCCCGTATCCGAAGCGTTTTTTACAACAAGAAAGAACCGCTCGAAGACGAAACAGACGACCTTCGCGGCCTCTTCCATCGACGCGATTCAGCAGGCAGCGACGAGGACGACACCAATGAAGTCTTCATTCACAACCTCGACCTCGACCTCGACGCCCCGCCCGCCCTCCGCGCGTCTCTCACCTTCTCCGACCCCTCCGACCTGCCCTATCTCCGCCACTCTCAATCCTACAACACAACAACAACGTCGAACCGCCTCACGATGTCAAGCTCGGCCTCTTCCGGCGCGTTCAATGACCTACTCGCGTCTGTGGAGCGCAAATACCCCGGCCGCCGGTGGCGGGATATCGTCCAATTCGAGTTTGACGGCGTCGCTCCTGTAGTAGTTCCGGACTCGGCGAAAGAGAGAGCACACTGGAGCGAAGTGTTGTGTATTGATGAGTATGCGGATTCATGATTAGTCAGGTGCGCTGGGTGAGGGAAGGTAGAGTGAATATCTCGTCTGCATGTACTCGGCGGCGGGATTCTATATACTACTATCGGGTTGGTAACACGTTGACGATCTGGTCTGAATCGTTTCAGAGCGGTACCAAAGATTTTGAAAACTCGAACTCGATTGAACGGCCTAGGTGAACCAAAGACATGCATCTCATAAGTTGAAACGGATTTTGTGAAAAGGAAGTGATCCAAATAGTCCCTGACCGGTCTGACCCTTGATATGATACATTCACTGCGGCGTAAGTATCATGGATGTGCATTCTTTTTCCTCACTCTTCCTCCGTATTTCTCAGTCCTCTCTAATCAGTGATGTTAGAACCGTGATGCAAGCCAAGATTTTCTCAATACATGGTTTGCGCTTTCACTATTCTACATGGTCTACAAATTCTATGACTGAATCGGAGAGGTGCCGCGCTCAGTCCTTTGAAGGGGTTGAGGGATCCGAGTTTGTAAGTGTGAGCTAGCAAAAGTTTGAGTCAGCTTGAAACTTGATACAGCCCCTTGCCCAAGCCGCCGAGCCACGAGTATTCTGAATAGAACGAGATTAAGTTCAAATCAAACTACCCAAGGCATTTAGAAGTTAGCTACGATGAAAACCTGTTCCAAGGAAGTTGAAGGAACATTATCGAGACCAATTCACCATTGAACTTACTTGCCAACGACTCTCGACCGTCCGCCGGTGGGCCAGAACCCTAAGCTTTCATTCTCATGAACGTCTTGACCTTGACAGCTTGGTGGGATAGAATATATATCCATCTAGTATCGTCCGCGACAGCAGGCGGTTTCACTGGGATCCTTGATGATGATCCTGAAACCCCTTCTTGGAGCTTCCCAAGAGCTTGCATGAGAATGCTATTAGACAAGTCGAAGGAAGTACTTAGGAGCAGAAGCAGAAGCGCTAGCAGATGACACAGTGCCATCCAAGTGGCGGACAACCTTGGGACAATCATCCAAGCCAGCGTGCTGCTGAGGAGAGGGTGCATTGGTCTAGCTGTGATGGGATCAAAGAACCTGTCGGAATTGCTCGGACTCGTTTTTGACATCGATGTCGACGCCACGCCGCCGCCCTCGACACCCGCCGTCGCTCTCGTTCAGCTAAGGGCACGGTGCACCATCCCCCACACCGCTGTTGCGCACTCTGGATGTGTCAGCCACCATCGACCCTCCCTGTGTAAGATACCTCCTGGGCCTCGACTTCGTACCACAGTCAAGAAACCACCTCCACTGGCAGTACCGCCCGTGTGCGCGGATATTACTACAGACGTCGCACAATGCTTGCATGTATCGATAATACTAAAATAACTTTTTTGTCTACACCAACGGCGCCATCTACCCCGACTGCGACGACTCTTGAATGCAGGATAGCCGCTTTGTGATTCGCAACTTGCTGAATGGCTTCGAACCCGACAGAGATGGTGCTTCATCTTCTCGGAGTGTCTCTCCGGCTTCCTCGCATCTAGTGAATATCAGACCTCAGCTTTTGCGGCTTGCTGAGTTCACGGACTGTGATGCACCACTACATGCCCCGCTTTCCATAAAGCAGGAGCTGGAATCTGCTCTGAAATTCCTGGAAGGATCTTCCTGTGTTGATACATCAGTGCTCCAAAAATCACCCACTCCGGAAACTCCTACATTTGTGAAGAGGCGTACGAACGTTGCAATCAATCGTATCACCACATTGGAGGTGTTATACGAGTACCCACTTGGCTATACCCTTGAATATCCAGAAACTTCTTCGACGGGCTGCATTGGCCATCTATTTCACATGGATCCGGACAACTGGGAGGATCCAGCCCTGAATATTGCCTACTCGAGAGGCGGCCGCGTGGGGCGAACTGTTTCGGGTGCCGTGGTCAAATGTTTGCTCCTGGTTGATGCCAAAGGAATTGCGGTAGAGTGTTCTGAGCGTCACACAACCTGTAAGTGAATGCTACTGTTCAAATCGGCTATGTCAATCATCAGCTTTAGGTCAAGGATCCAAAATTTGTCCAAATAGCGATACCGAAGAGTTGAGTATTCCTCACACGAAGGCTTCGCGAGAGGACGTGCGGGATCGGTTGAAGAAGGACAGGGACGATCGGTTACAATATGTCTCGCCTACACGCGACATCTTCCTCAAAACTTCTGCATTCCTGGCAGCGCTTCAAAAGCTTGGGTGCGGTCGTCCACTTCACGAAGTCACTACCCTTTCTGTAAGCGAAGAAGAAGAATGGGAAGCGAAAGAATTATATACATATCAAGTTCAACGAGGGTATCGTGCAAAAGAAGGATTGTGTGAGGGGCGAATCGTGTTTGATTACGATGACAATGAACGACCGTATGTCAGGTACGATGTCGGTTCATTTTGAGTCTTTGCAGTGTCTGATTGTTTTTCTTCAGCTGTGAACACTACAATCCTAAAACCAATAAAGATCACTTCCACAGTGACCGTCCTATAGGCCTTAAAAGTGGGTCGGCGGACCCTATAGCCCTTTTTAAGGGCAAAGGCCTATAGCTATAGGGCTTTGAAGGCCTATAAATGTCACGTGTTAGCGCTTGGACCACGTCTCGAGCCACATTTTTTTTTGGAAGAAAAATGTTTGAAAACTCAGCAAAATTGATATTCAGACGAAATGAACCACTGTTGCACCTCAGCCAGTGCCATTCAGCCCTCTGGCTGCCTCTGTTGATTGAAGCAAGGGACATGTGACTTTATAGCCCTCTTTAAGCCCTTCAGCATTGTTCGACGAAGGCTATAGGCCTCATTATAGCCCACCTATAGGGCTATAGCTTTTAAGGCCTTTGCCCTTCGGCCGGTCACTGCACTTCCTTCCATGATCACAGTGTCAACGACGGCTCATATCATCTTGAATACCTTGAAGCTATTATTTCCGGTGACGAACGGGAAGCTGCACAGATTGAAGAAGCCGTTCTAAGCCTTGGGTATGGTCCCCTAGCTGACTGCTCAACAGTCACAAATTGTTCACAGCAAAAAGCATATTGTCGTATGTTCATTTACCTTCGACCCGATTCAAATACATCGTTATTTACCTTTGCCGTCGTAGCTTTTCCTCATCGCGATGAGGTGAAGAATCTCACTCAGCCGTTGATGAAACGACTCGAATGTTCAAGCAAATTCCGAGTCTTTGAACCAAAGGAAGAGTTTCGAAGGGCATGTCCCATGGTTCTGGTGGTAGCGAGTGGGCCGCATCCTCATCCTGTTCCGCTGCCGACAAAGACGCCTCCGAATGTCAGAACTAAACTAATGGAACTTCTTGGGATGCTGTCTGAAGACCTGCCCGATATCACCCCTCGAAGATTCATACGTCATCCTCTGGTTCAGTCTTTCCTAACATCGAAATTCCCTCTCATCATTTGTCCAACACTCGCCGACTGGCATGTTTCGTTGTCCAAGCGTTTGCACATCAAGTCATACATCAAGCAGGCAATCGAGGAGCACTGTCCTTTCGGAACAGGCTGGGCAGGTATGATTCTGAATCTCTGTTAGAGCGAATTATTTATTTCTGGCTGATAGGTGTTGTAAATCTCAAAGCGCATCAAGATGCCCACCTTCGCCCTGCTGACCGTTACATTCGGCGCATTTTGGCGATCCCGGTCAATACTTTGATTAGCCATGAAGAAGATGATCTCGAACCCGATCAGAAAGACAACATGATTCGTATAATCATTTGTATGGCTGTCGAGGCCAGCCACCGCTTACTTTCGGCGGGTCGATATTTGCAGAGCGATATAGCATTCCGAAGGATCTCGGGGTTCCTGGAGTTTGAACTTGCCTGTCTTGAGCGCGATGCAAATACTAGTGAGTTGGATTATGAATTGTTGACTCGTGCTTTCTCGAATCTCAGCCTCTCCCTCTTGCTGATAACATATTGCTCTCATAGGCTTGATATTCTGCCGTGTTTATATCAATCGACAGAGCGCAGCTGCGCATCAACGCATCTTCGAAGAAATTGAGTTGATCGTCAAGGAAGACACCGGGAAGACACTGAAATGGAGACATCTTCATGCATCGAGTGTCGAGGGCGCCGACGGCAAATATGGAGATTTTGTTTTGTCATGGACTGCCGACCAACACCGCGGTCAGGCCAAAGGTATGAGTCACTATCTGTGGTGAAATTGTTGAATACTCATTCAACGAAAGGGCTGGGATTGCATCTACAGAAACTTGCGTCAAATATGGCGAGCAAACCCGATCTTCATGAGCCGCATCGCACCATTCAAGACCTTGACCCTTACGACCACCTTCGCCGAGTTTTCCGTATTTGTACTGTGCACAACTCTCGCAATATTAACAAGTGCCCAGTTCCGGAAGAGGTACGATGGCTGATGCGCAGTCTTGTGTGCATCGAGCATGAAGATTGGGAAGGTACGATCCTCAAGATACGAGAAAAAGGAGGGAAGTCGGGGAACGGTCAGTGTAGACATTATCAAAGTACACCACTGCCGTTTCAGAGTCTCACTTTCCAACAGACTGGGTTAACGACAAGGAATCAAGCAAATTCTTCTACTCGGGAATTTGTTGGGAAAAAAGTTTGGTTCCGCTTGACATCTGGAATGCGGGAGACGCAAACTCGAACCTAATTGAGTCAGTGCATCGAGACGTAAACAGAGAAGGTGTTCATTGCACCTTGCTCGGCGGATTGAAGAAGGGTCAGCTGTTCGACGCAGTCAAGATGAAGACTCTGAAGGTCCGTTCCATTGTGTTGAATATCTTTCATCAATCTCAGCCATAGATGATTGTAGACGTTCGAAAGTTATGGCATTACACCCTCGTTCAAAACAGGACACCGAAGCGAAAATGCATACCATAATCTAAAACGCAAATGTACGTGCACCGAAACTTCTTACAACTCTGGATTCCACTCAAGTGTCAATCACATCCTCAGCAAATTCTCAACATCGCGTGTTAGCCGGTGAAGATCGAAAGATTGAACAGCACAACGAGAAGATGTTGAAGATCTTGGGCACTGTTGTCAAGGCAGAAAAGGCTGTCTCTGCCAAAGAGCAAGAGTTGGCGGAAGAGACTCGCCCTGAGAAACGCCAGAAGCTCGAAGCTGAGCTGCTCAAGAAACGCAAGACACAGGAGCGCGCCGTTAGTACGTTTGAGAAACAAAAAGCCGAGAAGGCGTCGTTGAAGGCGGGGTCAGGGAAAGTAAAAGCATCGGAAGATATATAACAACCAGTCGGACTTACATGGTGTATTTGTATCTTCACTGTCGTGCTCCTTAATACATTTCGCAGCATGAGAAAGCAGCGACCCGGAGGTGATACGAATGCAAGGGAAAACCGAATATAGTGGATGAAATACTTACTACATGAGAATACTATGGTAATGTCAAGACATACGAGAGAAGTAGCGAATAGTCCTCGACGAGCATAGGTATAAATGATACGTGCATGGCACAAGGAGGGTGGAAGGAACCAGAAGAAACAAGGAGAAGAAACGAAGGCAACACGTACCCTGCTTTGGATGCGCCCCGTCGACCACTCTCGTTCTCCATCCGCACCCACGAGCATCAGTTGCGCAGCTTGTTGATGGAAGGCCCGTGGGGGTAGTAGCATGCATAGATATAGACGAGATGTAGTTAGCCAAACACATTGCCCGACAGCTTGAGAACATATGGGCAACTCACCTCTCGCATTGCATTTCTTGTGATAGAGCATTCGCAACATATTGCAACCTATTTGCATATTGGTCTCGAATGCCACGCGATCTCCATGGTTGAAGGTGTAAGAGCGGCGCTGGGGGAAAGGCTGCGAGCGGCAGCCGAGCTCAAGTGGGAGCGGTGGGCAAGCCGCAAGACGCATCGAATATGCCGCCGAGCAGGAGCAGTCCGGCAATAAGGCGCCGTTGAAGCTGTAGGGAGGGGAGAGACGGCAGTGTAAACACTGGCAGCGGTGAGAGCTGAAGGAAAAAGCCGTTGAGGCGAGACACGAGACAGCGCTGCGGCGTCCTCCCAATGTAGGGCAGGTAGAGAGCCCAAGACAATGATTCTTGCGTGGAGAGAGACGAGGAAGAGGTCGGACACGGTCGTCGGCGTTGGCAGCAAAGGCGGTGAGCAGGGAAGTGGTGAGCGCGTTGTTCCCAATGTAGGGCAGGTAGAGAGCCCAAGACGATGATTCTTGCGTGGAGAGAGACGAGGAAGAGGTCGGACACGGTCGTCGGCGTTGGCAGCAAAGGCGGTGAGCAGGGAAGTGGTGACTCGGAGCGCGTTGTTCGCTGGCATTCCGTAGCCGTCGGAGCTAATCGGGCCTGCTTCTCATCTCCTCTTCGCTGTCTAGACCATTCTTTGATCGCATCACAACTAGACTAATGCACTATGTACTCCGTGCTGCTGGCGGTCCGAATCCCACGTCAGCGCTAGCGTCGGCGATATCAGACCTAATGAGTATTTCTCCGTTGGATTCTCAGACTCACATGAAGTCTAAGTACCTTCCTTGATACCTCGCCACCACCATCACCGAAATTTGTTTCTTCATTCCCTGCTTCAAAACTATCCTACACTCCTCTACTTGCACTCTACTGCAATCTACTCATCTGTGGCTACCACCACATACCAAAATGGTCCACTTTCGTCGTCGCCGCCGTTACCCCTATTTATCAACGTTGCGATCCTCTGACGAAATCCGGACGCAAAAGTCTGCGAGACCCTCTCAGACTATATACAGTGACTCTGCGGCTGCGACCGCATACCAATTTCGTGGAAGTACGTCGGACGCTGAGGCTGGAACGTCGAGGCTGGAAGCTCCACATCTTCTCTCGAGCTTGTCCTGGGACTACATCCTGCGCTCAGGTCCTGATGGTACAATTCGTCCAACTTGTTCGCCGGTACCGCCGCGTACCAGATTTGTCTGGCTTCGCCGACATCGTTGTAATTCCTGTTTCGAGAATGTCGGCGCTGCTTGCACACACGGTGAAATGTTGACGAGAATGCATGATGTTGACGAGAATGCATGGATATTCAGAGCAAAGTCTCCACCCGTGGCTACCACCACATCTTGGAGCTGCTCGTGTTCTGTTGGCCACCCAATGCTGCTGTGAGGTAGGGCGGGCGGTAATGCAGCGATATTGTGGCATGACGTCACTGGCTGGCAAGCGCACAGACCAGGTCGACTTCATTGCGAGGAATGATATCTTGCACGTTGAAAGTAGTGATGCTACTTAGTGCTGATGCTGGTGCCCACCCAAGAGAATTACACTGTGTCTGTTTCATTTTACGAGGTGAGTACCGTTTCCTCAGACGTTCGCTGATTACTATGAACTAGGTAATCTATTTTTCTTATTTGTTTGTTACACGCACATAGGATGCGTTGAGTTTTGCGTCGGTGGGCACCGGCCGTGCGAGAGCATGCTATTGAGCATTGCGTGGACCTAATTTTGGTCGCACTATGAATTTGTGAGGATTCCATTGAGGTCCTCGAACTCGAGGCTTGGACCTCAGATCTTACAAAGGCCCGAATGAATCATCGCGCTTGAAGCACGATAAGATTCGTTCCAGTGCCTGATCCTTCCATGGCCGGGTGGCTGCCATCCGTGCTTCTGCCTTTGGAGAGTGGCCCGTATGTTGTCTCGGTCTTCATTCGTGGTGGATGACAGGGATTTAATCGCCGTGCGAGCGTTGACGCGGTGAGCGCTCAGGAGGAGAGAACTCGTACTGGGCCCCATTGGGTTTTATCTGTGCATCCTGCCAGATTTCGAAATTGCCGGCCACGCAATGGATTACTGGACCAGCATACGTGACGGGCTTTCGAGGTATCATACAGGAAGGTCAGTGTGCTTCTTGCTACTTCTCAGGTGCCTAGATCTACCCCGTAAAAGCGGTGAGCTCGTCGAAAGTATCTGAGTTGTGGCGTAGGAAATATAGTACATGTTGTAGATTAAGCGGGGAGGGCGAGATTAGAGGATGAGAGTAGAATAGGATTGCAATAGCACTGTTGGTTAGAAGGCTGCTTTAGAGCAATCAGATGCTCTAGCAGGGAAATTACAGGCTGCTTATATACTGTACAGAATAGTATCTAGAAGGTTCTCCGTGTATCTACTGAATACTTGAACTGTCCGTTGTGAGTCATGGTCCGAAGCTGTATCTAATCTAATCAATAACAACACTCCCCCTCAGCGAGGACTTTCCCAATAATTCCATATGCCCGTGATCGACCAGTGCTTGACAATTTCAGACGTTGTGGACCGGATCCCATTCCCTACACCGTTCCGTCCTACTGCCCCGACACCCTAATCATTGCATCAAATCTTCATCATCAAAATAGGTTGGCGGTTGCGCTGTTTAAAACGCGTAGTCGGTGTTCGGCTCCTCTTCATCATGATATGCGTCAAATGCGAAGTTGGCTTTGTCGGGTTCGGGATCAGACTGCGATGGACAAATTCGCGCAATATGTCCTTTGCCTCCGCACTTGTGGCAAATCGCATTCTTCCACACAGGCGACGATCCGGGTGGTCCCGTCGGATATCTCGTTTTGATCGGGCTATAGTGATGCCGCGCAACGAGAGCTTGTTCCGCAATGTCGAGATCACCATCCTTGCTGGTACGGCGACGTTCCTCCGTAAGGATAGAGGAAATGACGGTTTTGGAGTCGGGTGTGGTGCTGGCGGTCAGAATGGCACGAACGAAGGAATCCCAATCGGCTGGTAATGAGCTAAGCAGCGCGACGGCGAAGTCGGAGTCGGTGACAGGTTGTCCAAGTGAAATCAGCTCCCCCTGCAGCTGGCGCATCAATTTGATGTGCGGCTCGAGAGCGAGGTCAGCACCGGCGCGAGCACTATAAAATTTGTGGCGCGCAAGGACAAGGCCCATTTGGCCTTTGAGCTCAAAGAGGTGGGACAGCATCTGCCAGGCACCTAGAGCGGTGGTCTCCCCCTGGATGTGTTGGACGACTTCCGAATGGACACGAAGTCGGATCGCTGAAAGGGCACGGCGATCAATTTTATCCCATGATGCCTTCTTTGCCGCGTCGGATCCGTCGGGTGCGGTGAAGTCCGAGTCGATATGGTCCGCGCAGTTCATGTCGGTGAGAATGTCAGACATCTGCACCTTCCATGGTCTGTAGTTGGCTGAGCCGGAAAGAGGCTCGATGCGATAGGCGTTGTATGTGACTGTGTCCGCCATGTAGTCGGGTTATCGGTGACGTAACCGAGATCTGATTGTGTTGTAGATTAAGCGGGGAGGGCGAGATTAGAGGATGAGAGTAGAATAGGATTGCAATAGCACTGTTGGTTAGAAGGCTGCTTTAGAGCAATCAGATGCTCTAGCAGGGAAATTACAGGCTGCTTATATACTGTACAGAATAGTATCTAGAAGGTTCTCCGTGTATCTACTGAATACTTGAACTGTCCGTTGTGAGTCATGGTCCGAAGCTGTATCTAATCTAATCAATAACAACAGTACATGTAGGGCCTGTGTACTGTAGCCTACGACTCTGCACGTTCCGAAAGGGGACATAGTGGAGTATAAAATATTATCCTGCCTTATCCTTCCTTATTTCGAAGATTGCAGGGATGAACAAGGACTGTTATGTTTTCGACTGCCCAAACCAAGTTCAAATTTCAATATTGTGCCGCAGTTAAAAAACTATGGAGAAAGACTTTACGCTTTGATTTGCCGTCTCCGGTACACTCGGCGCCCGCGGTAATTCAATGGCGAGCGGGAGGGAGGCGCATGGTGCCAAGGCAGCCTGTGCGAATACATCAAAAGGACCTACCAAAGAAGCCATTTTGAACCGAAGGAAGTCGTCGGCCACGATGTCGGAGAGCGGCGAGACGTTGATAGGTGTGTTGTTTCCCGTCTCTTGCTGCCATCAAGCGTCGAGGGAAAGGTATCGAAGGGTAGTATACCCATGAACGAATCCGATCCCCATGGATGCCAGTCAGCAGTAGTCAGGACGAAAGCATGTAGGATTCGAATGGACAACCGAAATCGATAGTTCATAGCCTCCCGCCGGGCCTTGCGGTGATTCAGAATGACTGAAAACCGACAGCCCAGGCCCCAGAACGAGAGCGAGCCTGCGGCGGCGCCGCCTTTTCGAAGAAATGGTTAGCAGTTGAGTGTTGTTGACAGTGGGAAGTCGGAAGAAGAACGATGAGTTAAGATCCCGGTCGCGAGCCCGTTGTATCACAGATCAGGTGGCGACTAAAACGTCCTGATGAATCGCCGCGTTCGGACTCTGTTGAATCAAAAACAAACGTTGTCCGCACCTTTTTGGGACAAAGAGATTACTCATCCGGTATTACTAGCGAACCATGGGCTATTTCCAGAATTCAGTTTATTTTTGAACCTTGCAAACCTACGCATGAAGACCAGTGTGATGGCCTTCAGGTTCGATCGTCACTATGTCCCACTCGTTGAGTGTTGACTTCAAAGAAAGGTCTAGCTTGGCCCAATCATTCGAAACCCAATCCAACGGGCCGACACTGACCTACTCACTGCGGATGCCAAGGGCCACACGGTGGCGGCGAACAACACCCGCCGTCCGTTAGCGTTCGCGGGTACAAAAGTTATCATCAGTACTTCCCGCAGCTTCCCGCGCGAGCAGGTGAAATAACAGAGAAGCAGAAGCGCGGCGGATCCGAACAGCGTGCGAGCCAGCACGGTGATTTTCCGCAACAAAGGCAAGGATGATCATCGAAGTAAGTAAGAGTCCGACTCCACTTTACCTTGGAGTGAGAGAAATAATGAGGTAGCGATGATCGAGGCTTACCTCTCAGCCTCGACGAATACACAACGCATCATTGGTCCGCGTAGATGATTCCTCGATAGCCTGAGCTCGAAGACTAGAATCAGTTTAATTTTTCGCTTGAGGTTGGCTTGAGGTCATAATGCGACGTGCGGACGCAAGAGCGGACGCGGTCTGCGTCCTCCGTTGGAGTGAGAGGAATTATAAGTCAAAAGATGACCTAGCGGCGACGAATATGAAGCGCACCATTGGCTCGCCTAGATATTGCTTCGATAGATAACAGCTTGAAATCATGTACATGTCGCTGTAGATAATTGGAAGCGGTGGATGCGTATGTGGTCATTGTGCTCGTCATACAAACAAATTGTACTCACCGGCGTCCTGGACCGATACGTCTGAATCGTTGCTTGAGAAGAATCACACTTTGACTTGCCTCGTCAAGAAAACAAGTCGATTTCTGATCGTATTAAGGTTTAATTTCTCTTTATTTGCGAGGACCGGAGAGCGATCTAGTTAGCGGCCACAATATCATGATCAGCTGCTACTGTACAGTGCGAGTGAACATCCACGCTTACTTACCTATAAATACATACCCGAAGCTTGCAGAACAGAAGAAGTATTGTTCGCAAAATCTCCATCTTTAGGAAGTCAAGGAGGACTGGCACATGGGGTGTCAGTGATACACAGTAACGTGGCTCTTTGACTGAACCAGGCGAGGACGAAGTTCAAGTGAGAACAAGTCCCGGGGATCGCAAACGTTGGAAGCCGGGGGAAATAGCATAGAATTTCGGAGGGACCTCGCACTTGGCGTGTGGGTTCTTCACATGTTGGGAGAGTTTGGACACTTGAAATGTGGAGAGTGCATGCTTCAGACACCCAAAAATTAGGTTTTTCTGAGCTTCAAGTGCGGCTAGAGGCACCCAGGTAATCGTCCTTGCAACTGAGTTTTCCACAAATGAGAAGGTGTTGCCAAATTTACAACACGGAATTCGGGACGTACTTAGTTATTTGCGACCTAAAAAGCTTGGACATCAACCCGGGCGCTGTCAATCCGGTACCTGTGAGTGTTCGGGCGAAATAGACGTTGAATTTACCGATTTGGGGAGAATTTCGCGAGACTTTGACAGTAAGCTTGAGGGATCGCATCGGCGAAAGAGGTTTCAGCGCGAGAAAATTCTGAACATCAATTGCCGCCGCTTTCGACTCCAGGTGAGACGTGTTCGGACGAAATAAACATTCGATTTACCTCGTTGAGAGTGAATTTTCCGCGCTGCAACTTGTCATGAGTGCTCGAGCTTGAAGGATCGCGGGTCGGCAAACAGAGGGTCCGGCGTTGTGTTCGAAAGACTCCGACCCTCGGGCTCGAGGGCATAGCGGTCTTGCAAAGTGTTACCGATGAGTCAGTTGCCGTTTGAGTTGCAAGCCGATTAAGTATTTCAATGATCGCAGATTCGCAATGACCGACCCAGTACTGTATACCCATAATAGAAAGGATGCTCTCGAACATATGGGCAGAACAGCAAGTCTTATTTTAAGATTGGAATGGAGGTGGCGGCGCATAGTGCAAAGTGGTAGAATTCAGATATCCGTCGCCGGAATTCCACGCGTAGTAAGTACGCCGACCGAACCGGATACTGTACCAGAGGGAAGGGAAAAAAAATATCAGTCACAAGCCAAGTAAGCGTCGAGGGCTTTGAATGCCGGGGACAGACGGTATCGCGCGGGATGTGGCGTACTTACCACACACGTTGATTCTTGATTCTTTGAGAGTCGGGCGAAATTGTCGGCAGTGGAATGATGTGCGACCAGCGCAGGAATAGAAATTAGAATTGGATCAATGCTGGGCGCGCAGGCTCATGACCCATCCGCCGCGTCCACGCACAAAACTAGCGCTGTCAATGCCCGATTCCGAAGAATTTCTTGGTGTCGGGAGTGGGAACATCGATAAGCGTTGAAGAATTGAAGTAATGTCAAGCCGACGGTCGAAGGGCGCGTGAGTGGAGGAAGCAGAGGTTCCAGGTTTGCGTTTAGTTTACCAGTTGCACGGTTGACCTGCATGATGAGGCGCGGTCAAGCACGGTCACATTCCGAGTCGGGAATTGACGGGATCAGTCCGGCGTTCCACGTCGGGAAATGCCGCGCGGTACCGGGAAACGCCGAAAGAGGTTAGTGGTCTGCTAGCATTTAAAAATCCACGGCTGTCCAGAATTTCAGAGATCCCGACAGTAGGGACGCTTAGCATAATTTTACCGCCACTTTGGGTTGAGTGAATGGCTGTGAATGGACCATGAGAATTATCGACATTGCTCAAGTCTTGGCCGTTATCGGGAAATTCCGGTACTCGTATGGAAGAATTCATTCGATTCAATCGTTTGGAAGATTTAAGCTTCAAGACGTACGGATCTGAGAGAAGGGTCTCGGGTTGAGACGAGTCTAAGTGTATGTATTGGCAGATGATGCTGCAAACGGACAGACATCTGTCGAAGACCATGGGTTCAAGTGGTCTCGGGTGGGAGATCTGCTTCGTTTGTGGGAGAATTCAACTCGAGACGGGGGATCAATACAGTTCCGGGGATTCACGCTTCGCGAAGTCGTTCGTGGGGGAAAGCACGCAGCGACGTCTGTTGGTCGCCAATAGCGAGTACCAGATTTTCTGGCTGCAGATGTAGAACCTGGGTATGAATTTATATGGAAGGTACAATTGAACGCCACAAAAGCGCCACCGGGGACGCGAATGTCTTGTCGGCATTATGAAAGCACGGAATTATATTGATCAGACGGAGAGATGTCCTTTTTGAACGACGATACCGACGCTCAAGGCTGCTCCAAGCACTTGAATTGATAGCTTGGAATAGAGTTCAAAAGGTTGTCCGCCGAACAGACCGCTTCGAGATGCATCGCTGATATCTGAGTATTAGCGAACATGTTTCTATGCGAGAACGGACTCCGATGCAGCCGTGGCAACATACTCTAGAGAAACTTGGCGTCAAGATCCAAGACGTGGTTCCCGTATATTTACCCAATGAATTGACCAAGTTGCGCAACTGAGTTCTGGTTAAAACAACAATTGCCTGCTCATCGTTCAGTCACATTTCTCAGCCGGAGAGCGGGGAAGGTTACTTGTGATACTCACCTTGAGAGTCTCCGAGTACAATTCCGTCTACACGAGGCAGCATACACATTGATTTACAGTGCGAAACTCTCAGGCGCTCCGAACCCTGCGAATACTCAGCACTTGCATTAAACCAAATGGATCGGATTTGAGGAAATTACCCTCTGATGACGACGCCGTGCTATCTATTGGGTATCTTCTCGCGTCGTCATTGCAATGAAACATACATAGAGTGCGAAAGGATTGACCAAGGTATGTTTTGGTGATTTGGCAGGTGTGAATGTTTCACCCTTGAAAATATTTGAACACGGGCTATGATCAATCCAAGCGCAGCCACTCCTTCACGCCTTCTGTTGACCTAAATAAAACGGAGCACTTGTCGAGAGGAATGGATTGGACATTCATTCGGGCGGCACATGGAACAGTTCTGATGATCACCGAGTGCCAGAATTTAAACTGAACAAGCAGTATAGCAGGCCAATAGCTTCAGCTGCCTGTTAATTCCCTGAGCCTCAGAACGGCTTGAATGTGGTTTCCAGAGATATTTCGAGGTTGTAGTTGAGTTCAAGGCGCGGTGTAACAGGAGTCACATTATTGTCACGCCAACAGTGAGGCAGAGTGAGGCCAGACTGTACAAACCTTCGGCGAGCACACTGCAGCCAGCGACCGCCGTATATGTCCGTCAAGCACCTGGAAAGTGAGTATATAAACCGCTGAGTGGATTAGAACAGTCTAATAGCTTTATTTGAAGATTTTCTGCTTGAGCGCAAGCACCAGCAGACTTTACAGCTGTCCGTGCTCTCAGACTCAAGGCTTGGAATTGACGCCTCCCACTACTTGACCCAGCTTATTGAAAACCCCCCGTCTCGAGAGCCCCTTCTTGCGGCCACTGGTGGCCTACCTCTGGCGCTAACACAGCGTATCGAGGCAGACTTGCGAACTCTCGAAAGACTACGCATTAAACCTGTCTTTGTCTTCCCTGGTTTGAGCCCAAACCGCCGCTGGAAGGCTCATTTGGGGATAGAAAATACTGAAGCGTGCAGAGACAGACGCGACGCATGGGCCAAGTATGAGGCTGGGCAGGAGGACGCAGCAACGAAGTTATTTGAGGGGAGGAGCGCGTTCCAGCTGTGGGATTTGTGGAGGATGGTTCTCCGCATTTTCCGGCATCGGAATGTGGAGTTTATTGTCGCGCCATATGTCGCGTGGGCGCAGGTTCGTGTTCATGGTGCACTTGTCTTTTTTTTGTGTATTGCAGCTCAAGTCCTGGATTCTATAGCTTATCTATCTCCAACGTCACCCCAAACAATACATCCACGCGATTTACGGGTCGACAGACACACTGTTGTATGCAGGCGTCGACAAACTCATCACCTCGCTCGATCTAGTATCCGCCACACCCACTTTCACTTTCATTTCTAAACGTTCGCTGATGAACGAGCTCGCTGTGACCGAGGACCAATTCCTTGACATCGCCATTCTCGTGGGGTTCACGCATAGCCCGCCTTTCCCCCCTACAATGCACGAGCAAGCTCTGAAGGTCAGTGTTTTTTGACAAGTCGAATTTATTTTGTTTGACGAAGATAACTCAGGCGACTGTCGACATGGTAAAATACTACAAATCCGGCCATGCTGCCGTATCCGCATTTGCGGAGCACCCTGCTGTAAAAAGTATCGCGTACACCGAGCACTATGCACGGACGCGGAGTATGGTAGGTTTTTGTTAGTTTGGTTATCTTTCGCCGATTCTCACCGCAAATAGGTCCGCTATGCTTTAGTTCTCTCCGCCGAGGGAGTGGTACTCCCCTTGTCCGTTTCCGGAGGAGGTGGACCCGGTGTTGGTGCTCAGGGCGGGCTACCAGGTTCGCATTTGAATGCTGTAGCTTTTTATGTTCATAACTCATTCGTATGTTTGCAGGTGCGGACCGTGGTGGTCCCGGGGGGCCCACGGCAGCAGACGTGCCGACGGACCTGCACGATGTATTCACAAACCGTTTACCCGACGAGGTCTGTCCCCTCCTATTCCACCTATCGTTCCTCATACCCCTGCTCACCCATCACCCGCCCTCAGATATTCTTCTACCTTTCACGCGGCCTCCTCGGCCCGCAAGCCCTCGTATGGCTCACCAGCGGGCAGATCATGGAGCCGCCGCCTCTCGACAACGGCGAGACGACCGAATACAAGCGGTTCGTCAAGGAGGTCGTGACGGACGGACAGACGGGCCCGCGCGCGACGGCGTTGGCGCTCTTGTCTTCTGTCATGCACCAGTATTGGTCAAACAGGAAGATTACGGGGTTCTTTTGGTTCGAGCAGCCTGGACCGCATTCGCAGAAGGGGGTACAGCATAATGCGCCGCAGACGGTACAGGTGCGCCTTGTTTTGATTGGTGTGCATGGTATTGTGTTGATTGTCTGCGAACAGCTCGCAGACCGTGTATCTGGGTGGAACGTCTCATATGCAGTCGTTGAAGAGGAGCTGAGGAGACAGAATGTACGCTTTTCTTCTTTGTGCATCATTTGTTGTCAATGACCCAACGTACAGTCCGCCACGATCGACTTTGCGCTCTGCCTCGGTGCGACGTCGTCAGAACGGCTCGCAGGGCGGACTAAGGGCAAGCCAGCTTCGTCTCCCCTCGATAAGAAGGATGAGGTTGTGGCCAATGTGATCTGGAGGTTCTTGGAGCTGCGAGGGTGAGTGTGGGCTTCGTTCTCTCGATGGGCGCCGGGTGATCTGAGGGTCCGTGGACGGTGGAGAAGAGTCACTTTCGCCCCCTTGTCCTGACATCTAGCTCACTCAATACTCACTCATTTTCAGCTTCCTCCTCAACACACACACCCACTCTCCTCTCGCTCGGGCCATGTACGCCGCGATCAAGGGCTCCAAGGTAAACGACAAGTTCCAGGACCCGCTGTACCTCTTCCTCGAGCTCGTACGCGCCGGGGTGATGCACGGCCATCTATGGAGCGGGCGGGCATTCAGTGGGGGACCCAGTTTCGGGACTGGTGAGTTGTCGATCGTTCTATCTGATTCATTCAGAGCTATTCAGCTTATTGATTCCCTTTCCTTCGTGCTATAGATGAAGAAAAGGCATGCATGTTACTGGTTATGCGTGTGCTCAGCATCGTGCCGCTTAATTTCAAGGTGTGTGTGCTGGCTGCTTCGTGAGGAAGTATAGCAAGTGCTGAATCAATCTTTTGCAGTCCCAGCCGTGGTCTGCGCCGCTCTCGCGTGAATTGCTCGTCTTCAACTCGTTTGTACGTAGCTTGACCCGTGCTTTGAGGACATTACTTGAGGTCGGTTTGTTTACTCTTCTTGACGTACATAATTCTTCGACGACGCTCATGCCTCTCTCCTGTAGGTGGCATCCCTGAACATGCTTCTTCGCAATGATGCGCGGCGCGCGCGGGACGATTTATTGGATATTGCTCTGAGCTTGCCGTTCCAGACTGAGGTAAATTACTACCTTCCATCCACTCCCATCCCTTTCTGTCTGTCTGTTCTGTCACGGCATTCGCATAATTATGTCTCGTTCCCGCCCCTTTTCGTCCCATTGCTGATGACTGGATGTTTCTACACAGGTCAACACTGGGTTTGGTGTACTTGGCAAAGTTTACCTGGATGCGCTGACGCACATCAACAACCGTACGCGCGTGCGGGACCCGAATGCGCCTGGGGTGAAGGAAGCCAAGGTGGGTCCTTCTGTCTTGATTATCCCGCTTGCTTTTCTTTTCTTTCTTTTGCCCCCGACCTGATCGACAAACCCGTCTCTCTATCTTCGGCTGGCTAGCGGCAGCGTATTATTTATGTTTGCCGCCGGTGTACGCTTGTCGAGCGGCGTTGACGCATACGGCTGTGGGTGTCGTGAATGCTGAATTCGTTGTCGTCGGATTTGTCGTCCGTCCGACTATTGTTGCCGCCGACGTAACTTTGGGTGACGGCGGCGGCGTTCGCGTTCGCATTCGCATGGACGCTTGCTGCCGTCGCGAATATCGTCGGCATTGAGTATTGTGTACACTGGTGGCTCCATGTTACGAAACCTTCTGCCGTCGCTTTTCTCTCAGCCGTGCAGATCCTGCTCATCCTTGTCCCCTCCGTTCGCACGATACGATAATGAACTGACGTATGTCTTTTTGTGTGCAGGCTATGGCTCTTGAGATTTGTGAAGAGACGTTCCCCGGTGTCAAGTATCCGAAGCATGAGGTGGAACGCGGGTTTAGGTTTTGGGATGTGGTGAGTCTTGTTCTCCTGTGTCTGCTTTTTCGTGCTACGGGCGAGGGTTTGTTGCCCTGCGCATCTTCTCCATTTTTGACATATGGTGCTGTGCGGGAAATATCGCGAAGAAAGCGGCTATCTATCTGCACAGCACACAGCGTTTACTTGTTTTTGGGCGCCCATCCATCTCATGGGATGCAGTCGGTATGAGCTGGAAGGTGTCAGATTGGTTCAATGCCCCCGGCATGAGTATTCGTGCAATATTTTTTCTTGCTGCGCCGCTCAAATTTTCCTTTTCTCGTGCTGCGACGGCATTCTCACGCCTTGCACATGCTTCACCGTTTTGTTTTCGGCCCCGTGTATTCCGTTTGGAGACGCGGTAGGCGCGATTTCTCACACACACGCACGCAGTGGGCGGGCGAAACGTGCATCGTCTAATGTGTTCTTTTCCCTGGGTCGGCGCTGAACAAGGCGCGATGGACACGTTTGAAGCCGTGTAGTAGCCGTCTTATCGTTCCTGCCCTTGTCGATTCGGTGTACCTGCATTGATCTTGTTGCTGATGCTGCTTTCTATCAGGCGCTTACCGCGATGCGGCAGCTACATTCTGAAGGGGCGGTATTGAGAGAGTTGATTGACCAGTTCGAGGCAGCGGAAGCATGGTTGGCGCCCATGCGGCCTTGAATGAAATTGCTGGAGCGGGATATGTGGCGGCGAGGCCCAGCCTCTTGGATGATGTCAATATCACAAAAAAATTGTTGTGCCTTTTGGGATCGTCATTCGGATAATTAAACGCACAAGACTGAGTGTCAGATGAGGGGCCACCACCGAGAAAGGTATAATTGTTTGGGTACGATAAGGACACTACAAGGACGACGGGATATGTGGATAAAGATCAGGTCGAACATTTCGGAGTGGTGACTCTGAGCGTCGGGAGAAAAGCAGCGGGAAACCGAAGTTCATAGGGTTAGGGTCAGACAGTGATGTCACAGTGTGACTTCGCGCGTTCATTTCTCTCTTCGACGCACGTCGTGTGAGGCGTCTGCCGGGCTAGTGGACCTCACTATTGGATTCTAATACCTTCTCATGGGAGCTATACCTGCATTAAGAAGCTCGCTGGACACCTCAAGACCTCACTTCGCCGCTTGTACTCGTCTTCTAAAAATCAGCCACTCAGAGTGCCTGAAATTGCCTGAAATTGTAACCTCTCAGCCCGCTTCAGTTTAATTTAATACAACACAACCGGATGGACTCGTCACCCATCTTCATCTGCGTTTTTACTGCGATTTTTACGATATTGAGCAAGCAGGCGACAGCACACTAATTTTGCTCAAGCACGACATCTGTAAGCCCTTTCTGCTTCTTGCTGGCAGGCAATACGTAGCCGCTTTGGCCGCCGATGACTACAACGGCCCGCCGATGTCGGGAGTGAACTCCTGAGCTCCTTGAACCGCCGCGATTCTCAGGTTTGCCACTCAAGCACGCTGTAAACCCACATTCCGAAGTCGCTAGCAGTCCAGAAAGGAGTTAACGCGTCTCCGGCAATCCAGGTCTAGGCGGTGTCTAGGTGATTTCTCTCCTCGCCCTTCGTCTGCCACGCATCCCGCCTCAAGTGCTTGTGCGCTCCCACGAATCGGACATTGGCTGAAATACCAATTACTTGGAAGTTGGTGGGAGCTGTCGCGACGCAAAATACAAGGTCTGAGCCGCATCACCGTGCCAGATGGGCCGAGATGTATTTCAAAGTTGAAAATAGGGCGCGATGGCTGCGCGATGCTTGGAGCATTCACTGTTCACGATGCATGTTTCTACTTTACCGCGTGCGAAAACACGGTATACTTAAATCCATGCCCCAAGGATCTTGCGGCCGCTTAATCAACATTCTTGCCGTTCAGTCCAGTGCCCACGGTCGACTGGAGCCTGGGGGAAGCGCTTGCGGGCGCATGCTTTCAGTCAAAGAAACGAAGGGTCGCCGAAAAATGCTAAAGGTAAGCCATACTTTGCTATGTACATACATACATGTGTATCTAACCCAATCTCAGGTTCTCTACACTTTGAGAAATTCCGGTGACCAGCCATATCCAGCAAGCCAGCGACGTGCGGGTGGGATGGCTCATGATTGGAATTTTTCAAGCCCAGGAGATCCGAGTTTCACACGACCCGCCGCATCTTTCGTGGCTTGCGGACTACGGTGCGTTGGGCCGACTTCGGATTCCTCATGGGGCTGAAAATTGTGTCTGCTTAGTAAGCACCGAAGAGAATCTCACCAGCCCAATTTGGCGAAGGATGTTCACACACCCGATTTGATCTTGTTCGCACACACAAACCCGATTTGGGGCTTAAAGCCGAAAGAATGGTGTTTGGCACCGCCTGGTAAGGCCTCTTATAAGACGCCACTACGTGGGGGCAGGTCCCCTGTTCGCTGGCCAGCCAAACAACATCGACGCGGGTCGAAATCATCTTCGCCAGCAAAATGTATCCCGTCCACATCGCTTTGGCGGCGTCGACTTCTCGTTCTTCGTCTGATATTGAAGGAGGTCTCGTCGTCGACAAGACTCGCCCCAATGCACTTCTTTCACCCACAAACAACGGTATTCGGGTCATCCAACTCGTCGAAATGCCCGCCCCTCCCCGTCGCAGTCCCCCCAGCTCTGCATCTGCATCTACCATGTCTTCGTCGGGATACTCGTCGTCTAGCTCCTCCTCCATGGATGTCGACGCTGAGGAGCTGGATGAGGATCTGGATGAGGATTGTGATTCGTATTGCTCCAGCGCCGCCGAGGAGGAAGACGATGAGGAGGAAGCCTTCGCAAGGGAAGCCGAGGAGAGCAAAATGCGCCGCATTGTGAATTGGCGCAACGACATCGACTGTTCCTCGACACTACACCATTCCCTTTCAACATCTCCTATCACACCGAGACCTCAGCTGGTGCCGCCGCCCCTGTCTTTGTCTCCGACGACACCGACTCGAAATTCATGTGTGTCCTCTTTGTCTTTGTCTTACATCTCTTTCTTTGTGATCTGATATTTTTTTCTTCTCAGCACGCAAACGCTCAGCGTCCGCTTCTTCCTCTTTCTCCGGGTTTTCCCTTCCGTGCTCAAAACGCTCACGCACGTCGAGTGTATACTGCACGGCTGGCCCGTCCGAATCTTCGCGGGTGGTTGACACTCTCCCGACGGAATTTACGCCACAAGCGGCCCGCCATGTTCCCGCACCCCTTTTCCTTGCACCTCCCTCTCCCACAAATCTCGCGAGGCGGCATACTTCCCCACGACACCAACGAAATCTTTCTTCGCCCTCTGCTCATTTAGCCGCACCTCCCGCTTCGCTGTCGGCCCCCGCTCTAGTATCTCCTACCACACCTACTCCCGACCTGCATCGCGCGCTATCGATGACTTCCTCGGCGTCCCCCCGCGAGGCCGTCTGTTCCGCTTGTGATCGCGCCTTCACCAGCGTTCGGGCTTTTCGCGTGCACGCGTTGCGCGACAGCGACGCCGATGCGAGCGCAGCGTGCGAAGCTGCCGTCGCATACGCCCAGGAGGCCGGTCGCTCGCCCTGACCAGGAACTGCCCAGAGAAACACCAAAAAATGCTACGCTCCGCATGCAACATCGTGGGAAAATATACTTTCTATTGGCCCACCTGACGAACCCAGACGAACCCCAGTGGACGTGCCACGCTGAGGCCGGCGTAGATCAGCGCTTGCGCTAGTCGCTAGCCACCGTGCGAGGGGAGCGTTGGCGACGCCACTGGCACCGGCAAAATTGTGCAACGCAATTTATCTATCTCTCGGTCTCACGCTCGTTGGATGGCGCGGATCTTCCAACGACAAGCGAGCTCCTTTTGATGCGATGCGTTGCGCGGTGCGCATGGTCCCCCTCCCTCTTTACCGCACCCGTCGCTTCACGGCCGCCGTCCTCTTTCATGTCCTTTTACCCCAATCTTTCACAACTTCGCATTAAACCAATTTCTGCCACTGAAAACTTAGCATTTATTAGGTGTAATTTGTAATCTGTAATTGATACTGTATCTTCGAGTTATAGTCTTCTGTATATACGCATGGTGGATGGATGTAATACTATTGTGTTGGATTTGGAATAACTCGCCCTGTGAACCGGAACCTTAATGGGGAGAATTGAACTTGAACCGTCCACTCAAGTGGTGTACGGATCGAGAACCGTTCTTGAGAAGCTAAGGTCCCTTTCAACTGTGGCAGGCCGCATTCTCGATATAATCGCAGTCACGACGCAGCAATAAACTCACTTGGATTGTGGTATGCTTCAAATTTAATACCGCAGCCTCAACATGCGGCGCAGCCCTTGTGCGAATCGGAATCAAATCCTCTCCAAGTAAATTACCGAGATCTTCGTAAATCGTTTGACTCTGGCGGGACCCACATAAATATTCAAACCGCCGGGCACTACGGATTTCACGGACACGGAGTGAGGCTCCGGCGAGGGAGCCTGAGACCACTGGCAGATCAAACCCAGAGTGGGATTTATCTGGAATTTATGTGATGAGTGGCGCTAGCGATGAGAAGTTGAAGTTGCAGTATGACGGAGTTCAACCAGTCTCCCGGAGGGGGACGAGGAAGTGGCAGGTATTCATATTCCCATTTCCTGCCCTTGCCTGCCTCGTGCCTGCAGGATGTCAAGAAATCGATACTACTTATCTGCAAAGGCTATCACGGTGGGAATATCTTGGATTGAGTTCCACAAAAGGAGGTTGAACACGGCCCGCCTTGTTGATTTTCCAATTCATAGTGTCCGTGATTTCGGACTCGCAGACGACCAGTGGTGTCCTTATCTGCAGGCAACGGATCCGGATGAGCTCAACGCAGCAACTTGAATTTTTCAAGTAAGTACTCCGTCAAGTTGTCGGCATGGGAAAACGTGAAGGTAAGTCCGCCCCTGCGAGTGGTGGTGACTTCGTCTTTATTCTCGGCACAAAGCTCCCTGGTTTCTTCATACACTATCGTTCTCAACTGGTTCTAGGCTTCTCTCATATCAGTGCCCGTGGCGCGCGGGCCGAAAACAGATGTGCATTTTGAGGAGTGTTGCCGAGAAAATGTCCTAGGTTATTGCCAAGCGACTCCCGCGCAGTGGACCTCATGCGCTCCGGCAGGTCTCACCAGACTCGAAGATACGGCCGACCGCCGTGACGAGAGCAGAGCGAAAACCAGCAGGTCCATTATTCAGTGTTCACTCAGTTTCATTCGTGCTCAGTAAATGGGTGTCTGAAGAGAAAAAATGTCATCAAGGAATGTGTCAAGATCAAAACCATCTTAAGCAAATGCAGACCCGAGAACATATCCTTGAGTCCCATTTTGGGTATTCGCGCATCGTTAGCAAAAAGTCAACCACAACACAGCCACATGTTCAACTTCTTTGAAGGACAAAGTAAGTAATAGTGTATCCCATCCAGAGACTGTAGCCGACTTACCGTGTTCCCAACGAGCGAGCCGACGTCGGTGAAACGTCGCGCGAACGGCGACGAAAATGCGTTTATTAATATGTTCGGTAGGGTAGCTGCCGTAGCCGTTGTCGGGTTTTCGCACTAGCCCCTGCGCTCCCTTACTTACGGTGTGGGTGCCGAGCCTTCGAAGTTCTGTCGAGAGGGTAAAATGGCTCTGAGCGTTTTCTCGTGCGTCCTCTTAGACTGCCATCCTTGATTTCAGTCTATCATGCTCAACTTCGTCTACGGCAGATGGAGGGCCGAAGCTTGGGAATTTGTTCATCGACGGAATTCATTCCAATGAAAACATTACCAGGAGACCAAAAGTAATGTCCAGGCCATTTGTGCCATGAAACGCCTCCGACTGCGTGATAAAGTTAGTCTGAGGTAGATATTCGAGCGCCTACTTGTCGAATTTCTTTGCTTTCGCCAAGACTCGAGTCTTGTGGTGCACAGAAAGTTTTCTTGATCTTCTTTCAATCGGATCCGAATGTCCGCTAAGATGTCAAGCTAGTTCGAAGCTAAACAGAATTTCTGTCAAAGGTTTGGGAACGTCGGACTATGCGATTATATTCTGCTATTCCTTCCGCGATCCAATGTTTCTCCGCCTCTCAGGTGTATCATTTATACAGTGTCGTCTTCCCATCTGTGAGCAGCGGGCCGCGATTGAGAACTGGAGAACGCAGGTCAGAAATCAAAATTGGATGTGCAGTCTTCTCTCAACTGGAAATAAGAGAATCCGAGTATTCGCCTCAGTACTTCGACAGAACAGAGTTGAACAGAGTCGAAATATTTAGGTCCTTCAATGGGACGAACGCAGTGTAGCTCGTTGGCTTGAGCTGAATACTAGATGCAAAGTATAAATCTGAGCTGTGCCTTGGTGTATGTTTTGAACGCATAATGAGCTTTGATATTAAATTGATTTTGGAGCACAAAGAATAGCCAAGCTAGCGTGTCGAGATGCACCGGTAATTGTGTGCACTCCTACACCCGGTCAGACCAAGCCTTGTACTTGTGCAAACAAAATCCCGCCTTTCGGTTGGGCTGCGGAGAAACAACCGCGCGACGCGGGGAAACTGAATATTATTAATAGCGTCGAGTTGAAAAGATATAGTTCTGAACAGCTTCACGTCAACTGACGCAGATTCAAGTGATTGCACTCACAAACAGTAGTAACGCAAATACCGGAAAGTAGCAGCCATGCCTAGCAGTTCTGGTTGGATGCCGTTACCACGGATTTCGGGAGAAACAGGTCTTTGACAGAAGCTTGGCAGCGTGCGGATGCGGAGAAAATCCAAGAAGTATGTCGAAATATGGGGCATTAGTTCGCGCGCAGATCGTCACTGTCTACAGTTCTCCCGAAAGGAAGTCGCGCGTTGTATAATGCCAGATCTTGAAGCCTAATCATCTTGAATGAAAACGTCGACCAGCAATAAAAGCCTGCGGACCAGGTGCCTGCTGGCTGCATCTATATTTGAAGCCTGCATCGGCTGCGTAACCCAGCAGATTGTCACCTACGAGCCTATGACGGGGCCCGACGGTTTTGGAATTGTTCGGAGTGGAAGGAATGAAGGGGCGTCTCATGGCTGAATATTCGTGAGCGTGTGCAAAAGATGAAGCGCAAAGTCCTGGTTGCTCGGGTCAGATGCCAACGTATAACAGGCCGTGGAAAACAACTTAATCTGCCTCTTTTTGGCCAGGCGGAAATCTCGTGAGCTCCTTGTAACATTGAGGTTTGTCCAACGTTTCGAGTGTTTCAGCTTGCATTCTTTTCGACACTCTAAAAACGCGCATAAATGATCATAAATGTACATACGTATATTATACCTCAAATCGCCAGGTGGGATTCTTGACGCGATAACACCACGATGGGAACAAAGGCGTGGTGAATATCGAACCCTTCCCATAACGGTGGAATTGAGCCCCACGCACAGCTGAGCAAGGACTGAGAGACCGGAGTTCTGGCTCTCGTCACTTCAAGGAAGCAACGAACGCAGACGGATCTTCGCCCAATTGAATCAACTGTCGACAAGCTCTCGGGGCGGAGGCGTGGCAGCGTGGAACAAGTGGGGGCGCCGGTAAAAATTTAGTAGAGGTAAGGATGAACTTCATGCGTCGGATATCGGTACGGTGCCAGTTCAAAAACCCAAAGCCTAAACTACGGAGACGAATGTTGACTAGAAAGGAAAGTTGCCTTAAAGATGCAACCGAGCCCGGCAGGTTGTCGACTGTCGACTAGATTGGTCACGATACAGCAAGCAGTGATATATCGAGTGATCGTACCGTGAATCCCACACCAAGGACAGTTATATGAAACGGCCGAAGACTGGGCGGGAAGGGACGGTTACCCGTAGTCCCACATCTTCATGATCTGAATGTGAGAGTTATGCGCTGACGTGAAACATGCGTCGGTAGAATTGAGAGATGGGGCGTTGACGAATGCGATGATGAGAGACAGACTCTTCGCGGAGCGACGAAACAGACAAATATTCGTGGGGAGGCGGGCCGGCTTTCCCTCGACGATGTCCCGTGGATTCACCGCAGGATGAGAAGTAGCCAAACTTCAGGTAATCTAGACAGCGGAACAAGAGAATTGTGCGGGGTGAGTCGAAGGGCTAGACAATGGAAGCCCCGGGGCCATCGAACCTGTGCTTGGGTAAGAAAATCGCGTGGGATGAGAAAAAATGTGCATTTGCAGCCGCCTGCTGTAGAATGGCGATGAGGAGTGATTCGAGCTGCTCTGGCGCACCGAAACGCTGGAAATTAATGTGACGACGAACCGAAGCTGGCACTGATATTGCAGATGCGCTGCATCGCGCCATCCTAGACATTGAAACAGCAATCACATGAGCAGAAAACTTTGGGAAACACTGTGTTATAGTGGCCCAAGGGCAGGAAACGCGCTGACATCCTGAGTTATACAGTTTAGCTTGGAGATATGGCGCGAAGATGCTCGCCTGTTGGTAGATGGTATGCGCGGGAGTATGGTACGACTCAGGTCTAGGCAGGAAGCTGATTCGTCGACATAAGTAGTTCGAGGGATTCCAAGAAGCTCTCGCCTCCGGGGCCGAGATATAGATCACGAGACATTGTAATTTGAGGACTGCATGTTGAAAGGCCAAGCCTATAGTGTCTACCACATCGTTTCCAGCTAGCATGGTGGAATCAGTGGCTCTATAGTGTCCAGTCATTTTGCGTTGAACCCGGAACTTTTGCACGTAGAGTGCGAAAAAGGCCCCAAATGAAGTCCTAAAATGTTTTAAGGGAACTGACGTTCGAATTAAGCATTAATGCGGATGCGCAATGCGGGGAATTTATGAATTCCGAGTCTCGCTGATTGCGGGGGCACGTCGTACTTCGAGAACAACTTCTGGATTTCTGGAAGTAGTGGGAAGGCGCAGCCACCAAGGAACCAATGTCATTATTGATCAGTAGCCGTTGATCACCATCGCAGACAGGTCCGGTCTCCGAGTGAAATAAAGTTTGCTTGTTAAGTGGCCGAATCATGTCAAGCACTGGCAATTTCGGTTTCTGGGTAGCGCGGGCACAGATATGTCGAATGTCCAAGCTGCGAAAGATCTGTACCTCAGGGGTGGTTGGGACTGACAGGGACCTGGCATACGCTTTTGTGTGGAATACCGTATTAGCACTTGGCTCAAGCGTAGAAGAGTACACATCGCGCACCGATTTCAGTTTATTATAAGCCATGAGAGGCTCGATGCGAAAGGAGCTAGTCCGTTTCCGCCATCCAAAACGGTATCACGCAGGAGACGGAGAGATGATGGTGAAACTGGAATGTGTTGGCGGGGCCATGCACCTGCCGCGATTCCCATGCCAGCCTGGGCGCACCAGCGGCTGCTTACTGGTCATGACCACGCCTTCATCGGAGCACAGTCGTTGTGTACAGCAGCCCAAATGCACCTAAATTCTATTTGGATCGCCACCCGTGAATCATGCCCAGCGCCTCAGAAAGATGGGAAAATAGGCGGCAGGGGTCGAAGTAGGCGTCAACAGCCGCGTCGAACTTTGGCAGCCCCGTTTGCACCGTGTACCGAGTGTAGGAGCCCGAGTGTGTGTATCATAAGTATATGTGGCAGGAAGCGCACGGAGTGACAGTAACACTGTGACATCTTGCTTCCCGACTTGACTGCTCGCGTTTTCATCGTCTCTGGCAGCTTGCCCTATTTCTTGGCCGAAATTTTGGCATGCTGCACTCTTACTTTGAGCCCAGGTTCTGAAACGCCTTTAATGAAGCGGATTATCATCGATCAATTACCTTGAAAAACCACCGAATTTTTCGACAGTGGCAGGCCAGTGCGTCTGGTAACAAGTATCTGGAATACACTCTCCGTGCTGCGCGCCCTGCGCGTCAGAATCTCAGATGACGGCTCGGCGCCTGCGCCTCTGTCGCCTAGCTGTCGACTTGGGAATGCAATGCACCCACGCCCACGCCCTCCAGCTGACCCACCGGTTCTGGCTCGCCCAACGTTAAATATACGCTCCCATGAGAGTGCTGCAGTTACGCAGTGCGAACGTTGCAAAGTTCTCAGTGTATTCCCGATGTCTCCGCGCCGTCTCCTGGCCGCCTCCATCGATATCGGCTTAGTTCTAGACTGGCTGTCTGGATACCGCCCCTCTGGATGTTCGATGTTCTCACTCGTCTTGCTACCAGTCGGCTTCGTCATTAATCTAACTCTCTTTGCTCGTTCTTTGTATCCTCATACGGCGTCTTTATTCTTCCGAGTGCGAGAAAGCCTTGGCCTATTATTCGTCTCCAGAAAATCGTGGACCTCAATCGACTCAGCCTCGATTTATACAAGACGGGTCGTCAATCTCTGCCTCATCGGAGACCTTTACGCCTGCTGTTTGGGGATGTAACTTGGCCTCAACATATCTCAGGATGTCGAGCGTGGAAATTGGGGCTACTTTCTCGAACTCTTGGGCAATTTTCGGCAGCATAAACGGCGTCGCAACACCTCTGTATTTCCACACGCAGAGCATAGATTGTTTTGCGGTGTATCCTCCATGCGGCGTCCCACGCCTGCACAAGCGCCTGCATTGATCTTGTTGTCCTCGTCTCTCACGTCGCTCTCAGCGGTGATTGTAGGTCTAGCCGTCGTTCACAGCTCGGCGTATCCAACTGGATATCTAACATAATCCATGGCGAGCATCTTGTCAATACAGCGGCCTCAGAGCTCAACAGGGAGACCAACACTTATCGTCGAATCACGAGTCGCTGCCTTCAGCTGTCCATATAACTGCATCCTGCCGCCTTCGCTTGGAGTCGGCATGTTGGCTCTCCGAGCCTTGTATCCCGCGGTGCCCCAGAGTATTCATTCCGTCTCTAAGCAGTCTGTGAGCTTGTCTCTCCAGCCGCTGAGCGAGCAAAATAGTACTGATATCGCCTCTCACTACATTCCCATCCATGCCTTCCTATAGGTTTAATGCAAGTCACCATGAGTCGGCGTTCCACACCAACGGATGCGAGGCCAAGCTGCCACGGTCCATAATAGTTATGCACGCCCATTTTTTTTCAAACCTAAATGTCCCTCGCGATCATCGCTTCTGCTTGGGGATGTGTGCGCCTCGTATGTATCCTTCCCTCCTGAATAGCTCGGAAGAACTGAGAATCACCCATTTTGGCCTCGAGCTGCGTAATGGTAATGCCGACACAAGTATTGAGTAACTGATATCAGTAAAATCTGGTGCCAGGTGTATACATCGTGGGTCTATCCCGCTAAATCGTCCACCTTCGGAGAAAAGACGCAGCCCGCATGCATACCCAGACGTAACAAGTTTTCCGTCAGTATGACTGCCCAACAAACCCGGACCATGTTTCTGTAAAATACATAACAACTCTTCATGAAAACAATCACAGCGCACCGATTCCGTGAATAAATAGCTTCGCCGCTGATGCTACGCAGTCATTGTTGAGGATGCCGCGCTTGAAAGGCTGCCAGTCCCCCGCCAGTGCTTGATTAGATTACAAGTTCAAGCAACAACGACTCGGGTGTCATGATCGTCGTCGTACGTGAGGAGACGTGAGGCAAATAATTGGCGTCTGTCTGAATGGTCCGCGGCTTGGGTTTTTGCTCGCTTCATAGAGAATCGTCTCCGAGGAGTTGAGCCCACAACATTGAGACATCGATTCAGTCAGAGACAAGGCAACCCGCTAGAGGATTCTCTCAGCAGAAAAAAAATCAGTGTGCCGAGTTTTCACATGTGAGCCCGGAGTTTAGAGAAGACGCTTGCCTTCTTCAAGTTCTCGACTAAAGATCTCGGCGGCGATGAAGCAGCTACGGGTGGTCGGCAGGCTGGACAAAATACTTCCTGTGGGTACATCCAGATACATCCATACGGGGACTGCGTCAGTCGCTTCCGAGGCGCGAGAAGAGTCCCAGAAGAAACAAAGACAACTTTTCAGAAACGGCCTTGACCCTGGGTCCGGAGATGCCTAGTACTGCTGCCACCACACGATGTCCGTCAACATTTGTTCCTTGTCTGTTCCGCGCTTTTCAGGTCTTCTGCGCACTGGCATGCAGCAATGAATGATTCGTCTCACGTAGTTTGGTGCACACTACATCGTCCCTTGTTTCGCCTCAAGCAGCCAGTATCGCGGGTCGGTCATTCCCGATGGCGTCCTTATTTGAACGGGATGGTCGACGGATACCCCGTGAAGTGAAAAAACTGACAAAGGGCTAGAAACGAATTTATGTTGAACTAAGAAAGACGAGCGCTAATCGAACTTGGGAAGAATATTCAAGGCGCCAATCATCGGCATTTGCCGCCCAGCCGGCCAGCTGCGCAGTGGCATGAGCGCTCAGCCTCAGCGAACCTGCCTGCAAGCAAGGGATAGTACCATCGGATTTGGAAAACCGCGACGCAGGCTGTTCCATCTTGCCATTGGGAGCCGGAACCCAGTTACTGTAGCCTGATAGAAGAATTCCGGGCACTCCAGATGATGAAAAGGCCCTCCAAGGCTCCAAGGCAGGAGAGCGACATGAGAATCAGGAAGAAAGTGGTTGATATCGGTGCTGCGGCCAAGTGTGACTGTCACGGTCACTTTCCTTCTTTCCACACATTTGCGCATTTGTCTCGAACTGCTGCCAGTGATTTTATATTCACTGTATCTTATTACCCTTCTGCACCATAATCTTCACATAGGCGGCTTTTCGCATCTGCGGACTTGTGGCGGCGCCACCGCCGTTCCCGACATAGAAGGCACCCACGGTGACGGTTCGCGCGGGCGCCAGAGAGCCTGGGAGGACCACTGCGAATTCAACTTGTTACTTGATGCTCACGGCGGAAACGGACCCGGAGGAACTCAGGCTTTGTTGCTTTGCATACGGTGACACGGGAGAATTCCGAAAGAGAAATCACTGGCAGGCTGCGGAAGACACGGAACATTGAATATTGACTCGGAACGGTGAATCTGCCAATGGGCGCTTTTGCAAGTCGTGTCCTGTGCTACCTCTCAAGATTTTCATGCGCTGAAACATCCCAGTGTCCAGTTTGTTGGCCTACGTGAAGTTGTCACGGTTGCAATCGGGCTGTATGGTTTCTTTACAGCAATTATTGTTTCACGGTTTCTGACCGTATACCATAATCTCGCAAGGACGTCATGGAATTTGGAACTCTATACGGGTACGAGTATTCATTCCTACATATGCTTCAAGTCTTAGGTGTTCTCAGTGTCATCTCCATCCCTCAATCTGCATCTATTGATGATCATTCTATTCCAATATTACTCTCTCTCACCATCTCCAAGGCTTCTCCCGTTTCACTGGCCATTCCTATTGCCTGCCCAGTGCCTGCGATTCAGTGGTAACATTTCGCTTCACAAGGCATCTGTGTGCGCGCTGTCACCCATTCACTTCTCACAGCCCAGGAAGTCATACTGTGCCCTCCGGTACGCTCACGATACCTCACTGACTTGATTAAAATTGACGACTCAGAGCAACTTGTCTTGAGCCCATTGAGTAGCTGCACAGTTGAGCAACAAGTCTTGTCCGCCCGCCGACTCATCGGTTCTTGTATGTGAACTTTCCTTTGAATCCTTGTCGGTATTTACCTTCCCGTGCCCCTTGCTACGCCGCAGGAATGGTTTCTCACTGAGGCGCCACTCCGACTATCATCCGTTTCAGTTGAATGCTCCGCACAACGACAATATAAGATTTTGGATTCGTATCACCATTCAAACCTCAAAACAGTCACTGGCACCAAACAGTCAACGCAGCCGCATCGGCAGTGACGTCGCTGTTGAACTTTCTTTCTGTGCTTGCGGACGGTTCAGCGACGGTATACGGCGGCATCTAATCTGTGAGTTGTTGAGTACTGAAGCCATTCCCCAGAGTTGTGCGAAAGTCGGAAAACATCGTCACTCTATATATTCTCATGTCCAAGCTTAGGTTTGTTCGTCTACTTTCTCAGGCTAGGATGCGAATGATATGCGCTCGACTCCCCTCTCACAGCAGCCCAGGCCGTATCCAGCTCCTTGACAATCTCCTCCGCTGCATGAAATTATCAAAGGTTAGGTTCATAATCTGGAGTGCGCAGATCACACTCACGAAGAGGTCCTTTCTCCAGATCTACGAGGTTCTATATGGTAATACCAACTCAAGTTAGCGACGTCAAATCAAGACCAAAATCAAAGCGCACCTGTTCGAGATGTTCAAGGCTCGACGCCGCAATAATGATCGCATCGCCAGATTCGCGCTGAAGGAGCGAGTGATGCGACATCCACCGAAGAGCCACCTCGACCATAGTCAACCCATTGGCGTTCGCGACGCTACGAATTTTGGCAAGAGCGTCAAAGTACGCGGGCTTCCAATATCTGTGAGAGTTTAGCAGACTGCGATTATGAATGACTGAACCAACCTAGCGCGATAGGCCTTTTAACCCGCAAGCAAAAAATAATGAGCTGCCTGAACAGCGGGAATTTCGGGAATCAAGACTTCACCTTAGCAGCCATGCCTTCGGGGTCAAGACGAGACCCCTTCTCGGGTTTGGCGTCGATCGAGGTGTAACGGTCCGTGAAAAGTCCACAAGCGACTGTTATATCAATTTCTACAGATTCAGATTCTGCCGCATCAAGGGATTCAATAGTCTCAACTTACGTGGATTGAACGCATAAAACGACATTCCGAACTTGCGGAGAGCTGGGAAAAGCTCTGGCTCGACGTCGCGGTGGATGGCGTTGTAAATGCCTTGATAAACTGAGGGTTGGATGTAGCCATGCAGCTTGCAGATGCCAACGATTTCCGCGACTTCCCAACTGTGGATGATATTGAGTACGAAATTGTTTCGGCAATTGGTTCCAAACTCACGCTGCGAAATGGCTCATACCCCAGCGCTTGAAGTGTCCCTCGCGATACAGCTCGTCGATGGCCTTCAGTGTCTCTTCGTATGGCACGCTTCGGTCAGGCGCGTGTAGGTAAAAGATCTCGATCTGCCTATAAAATAGCAATGAGCCTCAGGTGGTAAGTTTTGATTTGTTTGATACAGTACTTGGTATTGAGAGCCGCCAGGGACTCCATGAGCCTTTTGCGCAAACCCTGTACGGTCAGAGAAATCAGCCCACCTCGACAAGGGAACCCCAACGCAATATTCCTACCTCCAATGTATGTTTCGCAGTGAAATCTTCAAGGCCCTAGGCCGGAGAATGGGAATGAAATGCAGACCTCCAACATAAAGCTTACTCACCGGAATAGGAATCAGCGGCGCGACCTTCGTTCCCACCCGTAGGTCCTTGTTGACTTGTCCGAGCAGCTGCTCACATGTACCCAGTGCATAGACACGGGCTGTATCGACCTATAATTTTCCACTTGATTAAATCGCCAAGGTGATTATGAAGACTCTCCGCACCTCTTGGTGACCGTGCTTGATAAATAGATCCACAAAAGCCTCGACGTCTTGCACGGTGCTCACTTTCCCTCCTTCTATCCCGGCTTCGCCGAAGGTCATTGTCCCCTTTCGAATATCAAGTGAGATATCTAATTTATAGTTACAACGTATCAACAACGTACCAAGACCACTTTCACGGCGGATTTCTCGCTAGCCATTTCGTAATTCGGCGACGTTGTAGAAATTCAACTTCAGAAGGCTCGGACTAGGACTGGTCAGTGAAATTCCGAGTAGAACCTCACTCCCATTTATACTGAATTCCTGCCTCCTTGTTTTCGGCTTTGCAGGTTTTTTTGACATAAAAATGAGGAGTCAATCTGCGGCCCGCGGTGGGCTAAAAATTCCCGGCCCGAATGACAGCTTCCGTCTGACACGAATCAAGTTGAACATTGGTTCCACTTCAATCCCACTTCCAGGGCATGACTCTGAGACGATGGCTGGTGGGCATATCTTATCTGAGCATCTTGAATCGTCCGTTTGGAAATTTTTCTCAATTGGCGGCAGAGTTCGGCAAGCTCGAGTCGCCATACTAGCAGCAAAGGGTAAATTTCAATTCTATCGGTACTCAACGAGATTTAATTTGTAGCTCAAAGTGGCTCAATGGAAGTAGTTGCTCGCATACATCAGCATTCCACGAAAATGGTTGCCGCGTTGTCGGCGTTTTCCGGCGTTGTGACATTGAGGACAATGCGCAAGCCGACAACGCGACAATGGTGCTCCCAGTTTATTCTGAAGTTGTACAGGGTACAGGGTACATTCAGGCGGTACAAATTAATACAAAAATTCATGCATATGATGGTCCGCATATCTATTTACAAAATAACTATTAAAAGCGTCTAGCGATAAAGAGAAATGAAAATCCTCAGGAAGAGGAGCACGACCATACACCCCGATCAAATGAGCAGCGCGCGCAATACTTTTCACGCTGATCACCTGAAGGGATGGGGAGCCGCCACGGATTGTCTCCGGTTCCACGACCCACATGCCGGTGTCGGGATCGGGAGAGTCACCAACGGGTACAAACCAGTGTACCAGCGCGCATTCGTACTCAGTGCCGCTGTATTCAAAGGAAAAAAACAGCAGCACTCGGCCCACAATGAGCCCCTTCATCGTGTCACCCCCGACCTCCACGAGAACAGTATCTCGCCGCGGGTAGCCGTGCCAGCGAGGGTTTGACCGAATCCGCTCTCGGTACATGCCGCCAGCACCGCAGAGATCACTGGGGGCATAAAACCGAGCGATGGCGGAGTGGTGGACGGTGATACGGCCGTCAAATGTTGGGCATTCATCGAGGGTCGGCAAGGGTGCGTCTTCAGGGAGAGCGGGGCGGAACTCGCCGTAGAGGAAGCGCCGAACGAGGAGGGGGAATGAGGGTTGCCCGATGTGAGCTGCCAGCGCGTCAAGGAATCGCGGGTAGCCGCGTTCTGCGGGAGGATGTCAGCGGCTATTCATCAAGAACAGAGTGAGGCACGCACGGGGAGTTGGGGCCAGCTCAATGTCCGATAGCGAGCGTGGGCCATGGATCACCCCATCGTCTTCCTCCTCGTCCCCGTCATCTTGCAGCTGCTCCGCAGCGGCAAGCTGAGGCTGCTCACCCGCAAGAACTTGCCCTGTATATGATGACACCGTGCCGGTCATCATCCCGCGTCTGCTGTACTCCTGCCGTGCTGCTGCAAGCTTGTCGAGCCGGGTGAGGGTGCGGAGCATTTGAGGAAGCGCATTGAAGCGGCTTGACCGACGCCATGGCTCCTTGACAGCCTTGATGTGCTTGGATTCGGTGATCGACGAGCAGAGGCCGTTGGGGGAACCAAAGAGCTTGATGGAAGGTATGTAGTGTACGAGAGAGTGTTGCCGGGGAAGAGAAATGTCGACGCGTACACCGGTAGCAATGAAAACGTCGCGAGCTTGGTGGAATCGGTCGAGAGCCTCCTGGATGCTTGTGAGGTCGGGGGTGGACAGAGCGTTGCGGCGCACGAGATAACAGAAGTCCATGAATGCAGAGATGCATTGGACCATCTGCGAAGGGAGGTATCCCGCGACCGCACCGAGATATATCTACATTGCGTCAGAGGGTGGAGTGGAGATGACGCAAATACCGACGCACCTTCATCAGTGCCTTGGAGTCATCCCCTGTCCACTGGCTAAAATCCCGCCCATCAGGGAAACGACGCAGTCCAGGGAATTCGGGGACGGCAGAGAGCCTGAAGAAAAAACATCCCCAGTGAATAAGCATGTAGCAGTAAAATAGATGACGTACCGTCGGTCAATGTCGTGCATGATTTCGCTGGCACGTTTGTCGGTGTGCTCGAGGGCCAGATATTCACCGACCCAGGTGACAAGGTGGTCTTTGAATGTGCCTTTGATGACTTGGTGAAGGAGATCGACAGAAAGAAGCTGATGTATGTCGGCGCGGGGGAAGTCGTGTGTGAATGGCTGGTATAAGCTTTCAGCAAGAAAGAGAAACATTTTGTGACCTAGAAAACATACGACGATGTCGGCGCGAATGCCATAGTCATCCCACACGGTCCCAGGGTCGAATTTCTTGATCAAGAGGTCTGTCTTGTCCTGCGTTCTCCACCGAGCACCCGGCGCATCAAGACAATGCGGCAGGGCGTCGCATCTACATTCAATATCCATGAATAGAAAGGTACATTGAGATTTTTAGCACGTACCGTGGACACCAATTCTGCACGGTCCCGGCGAGCCAGACTTGTTCTGGATAGTCGGCAATGTAAGGGCCTATGCCGTAGACGACCCGACGGAAGTGTCCATCGGGGCAGCGCACAATGTCGGGCTCCTCCATGAATGGTTTGAGCGGCTCAAATACTGCGGCGAGGCTCGCGTGGTATAGCTGTCGGCAAAATCGTTGATATTCGGGGCGGTTGCGATGCTTCTTGCTTGCTGTAGATAGGGTGAGATGAAGAGTGTGAGGAAAATAACAGATACGCACTCTTGGGTATACACAAAAAGGCAGCAGGAAGCACACCCAGCCCATGTGAGCGTCGCGCGATCCCTGTAAGGACTCCAGGAGAAACGTAGACGGGGTGGTATTCTTGATGTCCGGTGGCTACCGAAACAGTAGTTTTGTCGCTACCTCCCACGACTGGTACAAACGCACAGCCGTGGAGCCGTGGGTCGCGAGTGATTTCGTCCTGTATTCCTTTGAGATTGACATTAAAAGATACAATTAGACACACCGCTTGCTTCCATGCCCATTCTCCCGACATCAGGTTTGACCAAACACGTTCCCCGCTGTGATTGAATTGTCGGTAAGGGATAAAATCGACGGAATCTTTGAACGCGCTGCTCGCAAGTTGGTGCCGTACAAGTTGCCGGGTATCCCGCATGCACAATTCGTAGTCTTGGGTCATCCAGCGCGGTGGGGTCCCAGCGGGGAGTGGGCCAGTGTATCGCACACGATAGGTCTTCCAGGGAATATCGCTGTGCTGAATGCGGTCAATTTCGGCATACAATTCGTCCGCATTTGCCCAAGGCGCAGTTTCACCGTGCGCAAACAGCGATGCCGCCCAGATATCGAGAGCTCGATTAATTTCAGCGACCGAACTTTGCAGTTCGGCGAAGTGATAATGAGCGAACTCAAAATCGACTCTCGACCCGAACGGATGCCAAGCTGCGGGATCGAGACCATCTTGGGGCGGGGCTGGGGGCGGTGCCGGCGGAGAAAATGGAGGAAGGAAATCGCCATCTGCGTCGCATGGAAGTGCTGGAGCAAAAATAGCATGAATATCACAAGAAAACCGCCGAAAATTTGAAGAACATGCCATTCGCAAGTGGATGATAGCGTCTCTGGAAGGTATTCTCGTCTTCTTCAGGCGGAGCGGGGGTAAATGGACGATGCTCGGAATTTCTGTGTCTTGCGAGACCGCGTGCAGAGGTAAATTCACGCCGACACTTAGGGCAGCCAAACGAGAGGCCGTGGGGCATGGGGGAAGAGAACTAAGAGCCAGATTGATGTGGACTTAGCGAATTTCAAAGATGGTTGGTATTGGAACACGTGGGTCACACAATATGGCGCCACGTCGGCTGAAAAAACCCGTTGCCCTGTTTTCCCTCCATCTCCACCCATGCAGCGCCGTGGCCGCAGCACAGCTGGCGCCCCGGGAGGCAGACGCGGCGGTCGTCGAGCATCTGGCACCATTTCTCAGTCTTCCGCTGGGGATACTACATCGAATCCGTCGGCAAAGCGAAGTGTCGACGACGACTCAGACTTTGAAGCTCCAGCAGCGAACAAAAAACAGAAAAAAACACCCCAGGCCCCGGACCCCGAGCCCAAAGTGCTTCCAAAGCGCTCAAACCGTAACTCCAATCCCGCCGGCCCAGATATGATCGAGCCTCGTCGCACTCACGAGGAAGTCGAGCAAGACAAAGCCATCAAGGCAGCTGCGGCAGAGGCTCTCTTGCGTCAATATGACGAAGCTCTGGCGGAGATAGCTGCTTTGCAAGCCGAGCAAGACGAGGGAGAGACTGCGGCGACAGAGAATATGGTTCTGAGTCTAGCTGACCTCGACGAAGGTGGCGCTGGTGCAGATTCCGACTTCGTGCCCAATATCGTCGGTGGTGACGACCCAGAGCTCTCCAGTGATACCGCGGTGAGTTGATGCTGCAGATGGATAGGCACAGTTACTCATTTTCGTGTCTTGAAGGTCCAGGCGGCGCCACAGCCCAAGAAAAAAAGCAAGAAAAAACCTGAAAAGCTCGAGACTAGGCAGGCCATTGAGAAGGCTACTGCGACGCTTGCTGCAACAAAGAAGGGCGACGTGGCGAAGGGAAAGAAGAAGAGTGCTCTGAATAGGTAAGTGAGAAATCGATGGCTGATATGCCCACACTGATTCATATCCTCTGCCAGCAATTCCGCGGCTGCGTCCAAATCCGCCGGACTCTCAAAGAAGTTCCTTGCCAGCACTACCGTCGCTGCCGCCGCCTCCACCGCTAACGGCGACGACGATGACGCTCTTGGGGGACTGGGTGCCGAAGATGAAGTGTCTGCCCGCCCCGCCTTCAAGCCAGGAAAGTCGAAGTCCGGCGCTGCGAGCCGGGTCAATAATGTGCGTGTCTTTCGCTGCCAGAATGCTCTGACTCACGGTCTCATAGGTTGTTGCCATCGTCGTTGGTGGTGAAAGCTCTGAGCCCGAAGAGACCCCGACACGGCTCGAGCATGTGAAGCCCGCTCCCAAACGCGCTACCAAGTCCAAGCACACCAAGACCGAAGAAAAAATTCCAGCGCTCTCGCTTACCGCTGAGAGTAGCCCCGCCCTCCATACTACTGTCAAAGCTGAATCCTCGCAGCTTTTCTTCGCGCCCAGCAGCTCCGACGACGTCAAAGGCTTACCCGCAGTCCTCGGCGCTATCTGGGACTTGCGTGTCCTTCCCGCCGTGTATCGCGGTCTGTATTTGTCGACAGATCCCATGTCGTTCATGGCGAAGGGCGAGACAGATGCGTCGAAGGCAGCAGCTGTTGCGGCGGTACAGGCAATTGTAGATGAGGTGGTTCCAGGCAACTCGCTTGTCGTGCGATGGGGGGATGTAGTCTGTCAACGCGTGCGTGATCATGATTGACCTCCTCATTCTTATCTGTTTCTGAAACACATACAGATGGTATGTCGTGCTCGAGAGCGCCGCTCCGCGATCGCGTTACACGCTGTCGAGGTTGTCGACGAATATTTCAAGGACACCTATGCCTTCAGCACCGTGATGAAGGTTAAAACTTACGCGCGCTATGCCGTCCGCCCCGACGGCCCTGCCTTCTACAGAGAGCCTACTCCGGAGTACTGCAAGTGCGAGCCTTCAGCGCCGGGCTATATCGTACGTGAAGTGTAGCTCGTCCGCGGCCGTTCTGTACTGATCTATCTGCAGAAAGGTGTTGATTATCTGGAGTCCCAGTTCATGATGGACACCGTCAAAAGGTGGATGAAAGGTGAAACTTTCTCCATCCCACCCCAACGTCTCGACAAGACCTACGACTTCGGCAAGATGCCCGCCGGGCTTTTCGCGCTTGCGGCTGCTGGGGTAAGTTTTTGCTTCCCTGCTGTTCTTCAACACCTTACTTACGGACGGATGCAGCTCGAGCGTGCATTCATCGCCTACTCCGGCGATGGGATCCGCCCCCCAACTCTCCCGAAGTTTGACAAGGTCAACTCAGGAACTGCCGTCCGAGGCTACATGAAGAACATCGCGCGCTTCGGCTACACCCGCTGGAGCAGCCTCATGACTGCTTGCAAGTCCCCAATTGTTGTGGTTGATGAGGAGGACGACGACTTCGCAATGGGGAGCCTGCGCGACTTTATCTACTTGCAAAGCAGCCCGTAAGTTCTCGCTAGTAGTCGTACTTAGTTCAGATGAAAAACCCCTACTCTTCCAATAATTACTTGTCATTTCTGTCCCTAAATGCGTACAGCAAATATAGTATTCTCTAGAAAAAATATACTTGCGTTGTCGCATTGTCTCGCATTGTACTACATTGTTTCGTTGCCAAGCGAGAATTTGCATCCGCGTTGTGAGAAAACAGCTCGGCGTTGTCGTTACAATGCGTTGGCACGTTTCGGGGCGTTTTTCGGCGTTTTTCGGGGTTGTACAACGCCACAACCAGTTTGATAAAACACTGATGCTATGGCTTTACCTTCTCCCATGCATCGTCCAGTGCCGCAACAACCTCATCAGCTGAAAGGTGTGTTATTTCTTAATCTATGAAACATATCAGATGATAAACTCACGCAGTGGGCCCTTCTCCAAGTCGACGAGATTCTGAGGTTCAATCAGCAAGTAGTTTCATCTCTTCGTCGGCTGAAAGACAGTAATACCTGTTCAATGTGCTCAAGACTAGACGCCCCAATTAGCACCGCATCCCCGTGCTCGCGACGCAAAAGCGAGTGGTGGGAAATCCAGCGAAGCGCAACTTCCGGCATAGTCAATCCATGTGCGGTTGCTACCGTGCGTATCTCAGCAAGGGCTTCAAAGTACGCCGGTTTCCAGTATCTCTCGCGGTAGTTCTAAAACGAAATTGTAAACATTTGCGAAAGGAACGACAACAGAGGTATAACATGCCTTTCCCTGGCGGACATCTGGATCGAAGCGAGAGCCTTTCTCGACCGTCTCTTCCATAGTCTTATAGCGGTCAGTGAAAAAGCCCCCCGCAACTGAGTCATGAAAATAGGTCAACATCTTGACCTGCCTTTGCGAAATAAGAATTGAACGCACGAGGGTTGAACTCATAGAAAGCGATTCCGAACTTGCGAAGCGCGGGGAAAAGCTCAGGTTCGACGTTCCTATGAATGGCGTTGTATATTCCTTGATATGCACAGGGCTGGATGTAACCATGCTGTTTGCAAATGCCGACTATCTCAGCCACTTCCCAGCTATGCGAAATAGGTGTGAGCAAAAAAATCTCGAAACGAGTTTAAATGCCAAGACTGACGCCATGTAGTTGCTGATGCCAAAGCGCTTGAAGTGTCCTTCGCGATATAGCTCGTCAACAGCTTTGAGGGTAACCTCATAAGGTACGGTACGGTCGGGGCCATGGAGATACCACATTTCAAGCTTACTACCGTGGGGATGAGTTGATCAATGAGAGTAATATGTGCTGAACATACTCTGTGTTAAGGGCTTTGAGGGACATCATCAAAAATTTGCGCAAGTCCTGCCAGTTTCATGTAGGTCAATCCTCGTTCGATCAGCGACGATGTTGATAATATCGGTTACCTCCGGCGAATGCGTGCCAGTTATTGTTTGTCCCTACAGTCGGAAAATAAATGGTCAACTGTGAAAACGACCAGACGATGAGAGAATATCCCTTTACCGGTGCAGGATAGAGTTTGGTTTCCATCAAGATACCCTTCTCCTGCCAGTTGATTTTGCCCAGATACTCTTCCGAGGTTCCCCAGCTATACACACGCGCTGGATCAGGCATTAAACAATTGATTCCTTGTGTATAGCGAGCGACCCACCGGTATCGAGCTGTGTAGATTATTTGATTAGAGAACAGTCAAGAAAGCGCGAGCCTGAGACAAGCAGTAGTTAAACCAACCTCACGGTGACCGTGTTTCACGAACACATCGAGAATTGCCTCAATATCCTTGAGATCGTGGACACGAGCGCCATCGGCACCTTTCATGCCGAAAGTCATAGCGCCCTGCAATTCGATGATGAATTAAAACCTCGATTTTCGGGTAGGAAAGCTGTGGTCGCACCATGACGATATTCTGCGCACTTTTCTGGGTTGTGGTCATTGTTATCGTTGAACACAGAAGCTTAGTATTCGATAAACGCTTCCTCGACCTTTATATATGGTGCAGTTCTCCCCAGGCTGATTGTGGCCGATTCACCGCTTATTCATAGAGGTTGACTTAATATGTTCAATTTTCGGATGAGCTGCCGATAAAATATTTCGCATCGCGGCCACTGTTTTGCTACCTTTTTGTTCACATATTTCTCTTTTGCTTAGCCTGCGGTTTTGGTTTCGTCGTACCTGCGCTCAGATAATTATTTTTAGGGCTCAAGGCTACAGATAAGACGGGACTCCGCAACGCGAAGTTGCAAAGCCGAAATCAACCGAAGTCCCTTGGTTCAAATTTTTTAACAAACATTCCAGACTTGTTGACACTGTGGACACTATTCCCTTCTACGAGCGCGTAAAGAGTCACGGGAGCGGTCCCAGCTGCGTTGCCTATCTATGAGAGTAGGGCAGCTAATCCCTATCTTTGCTGAACTTTCCGTGACCACTAAGCACGAATTTGCAGCGCATACAGTAAGTATCTGGCACAGTGGCAAGAACATCTTTAGAGGAAGCTTCTCAAGTTCATTGAAGTCACTCACTCGCAAGTTCCTCGGACCCGGAGTCAGACCAGCTTCTGTGCTGGTCGCAAGAACATTTAAAATGTAAGAACTTAAAGAAGGTTCTGGCAGTCTGACAACTCGGACACTGAGACAAACCGGGTCTAAAATACTTGGTGTTGGGGCCATTGCTTCGCATGGCAGTACGAATCCGCTCCCGCTCCAATTTGATCCGTGAATAACGCAATGAAAGGGCACAAATTCGCATTTCTTTCTGAGTTGGAAGTTCAGGCATTCATACACATACATATATCATTCAGATGCAAGTCTAAGGTACTACTGATTATGTACGCAGAGCCTGCCGGGCTGAGACTACTATAGGCAGAGCACGAGATCGATTGAGCGACTCGGACACGAACAAACGGAAAACATGAAGTTCGGAACATCTTGCAGAAAACTTCTCCCTAGTTTCTTAGCTGCGGAGGCCATTTTAGAATCTTCTTTCTGTTTCTGAGGGTGAAAGTTTTGGCTTCGGCGCTTTCGAGTCATTCCCGATCAGTGACGACTGGGTTTGGATTGTACTCTGGGAGACGGGATTCGTGAGCTTGGGGAGACCGATCTTTGCCAGCTTGGAGATGGTTTTCAGGTTGGTCTTCACCGCCCAATTTTTGCATTGCGCTATATATTATACGAACGTGACGTGGAGGAGAAATCGTACTGTTTTTCCGCCGCCAGCATACTCACAACTTGCCTTGCTTAGGTGATGACCTGGGCTGCGTTAGTGCCTTAAAGGGTTGAAATACAGCTACGACGCACAAGATGATAAGGCACTTTGTATCTTTTTCTCAGAGATCGTACTTACCTGGTGATGGGGAAGTGATAGAATGATCTTGAGGCTGAAGCACTCGCAGCAGACACCACTCGCAGCAGACACAGCAGACTCTGGATTCAAGTCAGCCTCTCCGACCAACTCCCGACGAGATTCTGGGACCACTGAGTGAGCAAACTACTTGAACAGTGCTGGCGCCTTCGTGTGACAAGGGTTCAGGGCCATCCTCGAGTATCTGCTTTTATGAGGTCGCGTTTCAAAAAATTGTTTTTTTTGAAGATTTTGCAAGCTGCGCGTGAAGAGCGCGGTATTGACTTCGTGAAACCTGAAGCGCGTTGTCTGGGTAGCTCAGTTGTGCTGAAGTCGAGGTCGGGTGTGCGGACGTCGTAGTGGAAGAGGACAAGAAAGTTGGTCACAACCGTCACAATGCGAAGATCCACACCAAAAAGTCGCGAAATCAATATATTGATGTCGACTACGGTCTACTACGGCACAAGATAGGTAGGGGTAGACAACCGAGTGCTCTCTACTACTATGTGATTTTCGTCCTTCGCAGAAAAGGTTTATTATGACGTTCCGAATGTCGCATAAATCAAACCACAAAAAAAAATTCGAGGCGCAAAAAAAAAACTTTTGAAAGTCCTTGGATAAGCTTCATACTGCAGGATCTTAAGGTAGGGGTATCTAGGAGGTCTCCGCTCGCTGGAAAACGTCGGTTTCGAGGTGGAACATGTTCATCGGGGCGGGGGATCCGATTTGATCAAGTCGGGAATCACCGCCGCTTCGGATTTAACGGATCTGCCTTCCGGACCCCGCCTGAGTGCAACCTTTTGACTTGGCTGTACTTATCAACAAAGTCTATAGTATTGGCGCATACTGGTACCCTTGGATCTCGTAGACCGTCTGCTCTGGATTTGCACAAATCAAGTCTCAAGAATGCCGAGATGATTAGCATCACCTGTCACGGCACGAGGTTGGTGACATAACGCGACAAAAATTGTCCACCATGGACAGAATTTGCTTTCAACACGGAAGGTACTCAGGAGACATAGGTAGCGTATAGAATGCTTGGACTAGACTCCCAAGTTACCAGACAACAGCAGATGAAGTGCTAATCCTCAAAGAAAATTAAAGAAAATTTTGAAGCTTACTGTGTATCCCAAGTGTATCCTGAAAAGTGGGGTTGTAGGGGAGGAACTGATGCAAAGCGACTAATACCCTGCAGGATGCAACCTCCATCTCAAGCAGCTTGCAACGACTTCAACGCGAGCTGCGTCGTTGAGTGTCGGGAGCAATAGGTCCGTTAAATCCGAAGCGGCGGTGATTCCCGACTTGATCAAATCGGATCCCCCGCCCCGATGAACATGTTCCACCTCGAAACCGACGTTTTCCAGCGAGCGGAGACCTCCTAGATACCCCTACCTTAAGATCCTGCAGTATGAAGCTTATCCAAGGACTTTCAAAAGTTTTTTTTTGCGCCTCGAATTTTTTTTTGTGGTTTGATTTATGCGACATTCGGAACGTCATAGTTTATTGTTTACTAAACTAAAATTTGCAATATTATATTGAACATAAAGCAGAAACTTGAACAATGAAAGTAGAATAGGAAAAACAAGCGAAATCGAATGCACGCACCCAAAAGTCCCGCCGCCTACGACCTCGAAAGTATACTCATTCAATGAATACGAACCGGTGCTTCGATGTTTGCAGCGCTTTGAACAGGGAGCTTGCCAACCAAACGGAAACGCAAAATAAAAATCGATTTCAAGTTTGCACTGACGACGGCGGCTGAGTGGGTAAGAAAGTGGGGAATGTCGAGAATATGATAGCACGGCATCGGTAAGGAGCGACAAATGCGCTAAGAGGGCGGGATCCGGCGCAAAAGGTCGCACGTTGAGAGGGCGAAGAAGTTAGCACGATCGAGACAATGCGAGAAGGTGCGCGTGGAGCAGACTCGGATGATTTACCGGATTTTCAATACTTCGAGGCGGCGAAATACTGGGTGGGATCCGAGTCGATGCTTTCGTGATGAAGGTTCCGAGGTCACAGCGAGTGTGTGCGGTGGGCAAGTAACACACCGTTACACACGTGGCGGCATTAGGACTTTGAATTGAAGCGCATGCCCGTCGGCGCTGTCGGATTTGTGAAGCAGCGGGTGTGGGGATAGGCGTTGTGGTGGTGCCGCTTGGCCCTGGCAGTGGAAGGCAAGAAAGTCGGTCACAATCTAACCCCCGAGTGCATACGAGGAACTCGCACTTTGATTCATCAAATTTGTTTTGAACAAGTCGAAAGCGCAATAGATAAAGGGTCTCGACATTAACAAAGTTAAGCACAAACTGCCAGAGTCACCGTTTGACAATGAAACCAGCGAGGGACCTCGAGCGAGCATATAATCCTCAGATTCTCTGTCCAGTGCCGAATACACTGGCATGACAGTAGAGCAGTGAGAGAGGGGGCGGCGGTATCGGCGTGATACGAGTCGTTCAGCGAAAACAGACGAGGTGGTGGGGTGACCTTTATAAAATCCCGTGGAGACTGTAGCGGCGCGCGGCAGTAGCGAGTGGTGGTGGAACGAACGAATGTGGATGAGCAACGGTCTATGGTGACATCTTGATAAGCGTACTTGTTGCTGGACAGACGGAGAGAAGTGGCAGCGCGGGTGGGCGTCTGCGTCGTGGTTAGCGCCGTTGAGATGTTGGGCGGGTGGCGGGATAAGCGTACAGACCCTTCGCGCTGGGGTCATAATCATGCATGAGTCGAATGAGGAGCAAAAAAGTGAGGCGGGGGCGACACATCTTTGTGTTCCTGAGGTATAAAAATCTCTTTCGACTCTTTGATTTATTATGGAACTGACCTACGTTCACTAACGCCAATGGAGGGCGAGCGGTTGCCATTGGGTCTGAGGCAGCATGCAGGTATCAACGACGTGAAATGTACTTGAGTGAGTATGTGATTGATTTGATGGGTTGCAATGGAGGCAGTGGTGGCGTATTCCATACAGGGACTGTAAGAGCGAGAAAGTGAGCTTACAGGCCAAGCTGAGTAAATGGGACTGACCTCTAATACGAGCAACGGCATTTTCATCCCCAGCGCTCGTCGCGGCGTCGCGGGGAGAGTGAGAATGCCCGGAATTTTGAGATTGTCTTGAGCTAGCAAGACAAGTGCGCGGGTGGCGGTTCGGCGTTGAATCGGGGCAGGAGGAGCCAGCTCACTTGCAGCTGGAAGGAGGAGAGGGCGTGAGAATTAGTAGTTGCTGAGTAGATGCAGTTTTTGTCGTCTATGTTGTCACCGGTGGACCATGGCAGGAGCGCGGGATTCGGGAGGTGAGAGTGGCGGGATGGACGGTGCAGAGGGTGTGGAGGCGTGCGTTTACACGAGCCAAGCACGGTAGTCGAGAGGGTGGTGTGAGGTCAGTGTTCAGTTTCCCGGTGTGACTTTTTTGGAATTTGCGAACGAGTGGGATGGGGAGATAGAGTTGAAGTGGGAGCGGAGAGGAGGGCAAAGGGTGCCGTGTCAGACTGCTTGCAAACAACTTGCAAAAGAGATATATGACTAGAAAGTGGTGAATTGGCAGAGCACGAGAGGAAGGCGTAGTAGACGCACTTCAATGAGCTTGGTCTCGCTGTAAGTCTCCACATCATAGAGAAAAGCGCGCGCACGTCGGTGTTAGTAGATGCGGCAGTATCTGCTGGCGGCTGGGAATCCCATCACTTGGATACGTGTCTCAGGACGGTTACGGAGGGACTACAGAGGGGATTCAGTAATTGCGAAGAAGAGGAGGAAGGGTCGAAGGATATGCACTTCACGAAGAGCTTCCGGCTTCCTTGAGCCCCGGTGCGAGCACGTCATATCATCAACTCTGGCTGTGACTTCTGCGCACATTTACAGGTCTAGGTGACGTCGGAAAAGCCCAATGCGACGCTCCCACGCGTATATGGCGCGTCTGAGACGCCAAACTACGAGTTTACGCGTCCAAAGACCAGGAATATCGATATCGAGATCTTGACGCAATGAATATAGGAAAGCGTGTTGGATTGGCGGAAGTGCATCGGAAAACATTCGAGATGAATATACAGATGCTGGGCGGGTAGACGGTAGTAGACGGGACGAAAAGCGGGAGATGGTGGTGGCGAAAGGAAAGAGAGATCGTCACACCCCCCATAGTCTCCTTCGCGTACTGATGAAATTATGACTTGTTTCTTGCGATGTTTCTTGCGACGATGAGGTTGAACTCGGGAGATTCAGAAACACCAAAGAACCTCAAAGACGAAGTTGAAGTCGACAGAGCTCGAGCAACCGACAGCAAGGTGCAGAAAATGGCCGGGGAACATTAAAGTCTTGGCACGTGTGTGAGAATATGGTCTGAGCAGAGAGCAGAAGAAGGTGATCAGCGAACGAGAACGGAGGAGGGGAAGGAGAGCAAGAGCAAGAGGCAACAGTAGTGGCCGACTTTGACTTTTGGACAAATTTCAGAAAAGGAAAATTAGAGATCATCAATGAGATCACAAAGAGACCTAGAGAGAAGCATCACCATATTTGGAGTTAGCGCAAGGACAGAAAAGGTGAAGGACCTGCCAAATGCGTCTACGTTTTGAATATATATTACTAAAGAAGGGAAAAGATAGACATCAAAGCTCGATAAGGAAAATGCAATTTCACGAATGAAATTCGAACAGGAAGGAGTATAGCCTTAAGGAGCATAACGGCACACACAACTGTTGATCTCCTACTATAAAAGGAAATGATGTGATTTTCCCAATGATTACATTGATGCGAAAACCTAGGTAAAGAAAACAAAGACGAACCTTCGTAAACTCAGGATTCGTAATCGCGGCTCATTCAATCAGGCAGTAACTATCATCCAGAGTTCTCAATGTTGAGTTGGCAGACATCATTGTAGCTCATGACTTGGGAAATACTTAGGATAAATTACTTCCTCTCCTCTCACGACGAACTTGAAAACTGAGCTTTGCCGGGGCGACCCTTCGACATCCTGGGTGCGCATGCGGGGGCAAAATTGGACGTAGATCAAGCTCATATTAATAAGTTCCCCATGAAACATCGCTTGCCTTCAGCACATAATCATGAGATCAATAAACAAGCACCCCCTAGCACCCCCTTACCGTCGAGCTTTTGTAATCCATTCGTTTATGTGGATCGGACATGGTTTCCGCGACTGTTCGGGCAATTCTGAATTCTGAATCGTCGGGACCGAGAAGTACGTATTTTTGGGACGTGACATACGAATGTCAGGCACAAAATTGCCGTGCCCGCGATAGGTCGCATCTGTCTACGCCATTCGAAACACCTCAAAAATAATCACTTGACAGTTCAAAAAGGCCAGAGAGTATCACATCTCACTTGCAGTTCGATTATTTACCGAAAAAAGATCTCATACGATCATGCTAGAATAACAAGTAGTACCCAATTATAGTACTAGTCTTGATATCAGAGGATCCGATAGATGTCCAAGACAAGTCCAAGATCTCATGGCCTAAAATCGTGCCTAGTTCCACGCGGCTTTACTCGCGGTAAATCGCACTGGTATGAAACTATCCGAGTACACTTGTTTCTCCAAATCATCGTATGTTACAACTACAACCTTTTCCGATATTCCCAAACTCTTCTGATCCACTAGTTCGTGTCGATGTTGCACGTCATAACATCCAACGCCGCAAGCTGACCCCACGAGGTGAACCCTTGCGGGGGACCGTGCCATGCCGACGAGTAAGTATTACCGGTAGCGGCGAGGTCAAGAAGGGCGTTGTACTATAAGGAAGAAACATAGACCAAAGTTGGCTTGCTTGAGTAGAAGTGACCAAACGTACCTGAACGTCGCCATAGCTGTGAATGAGAGTTCGGAGCGCGCTGTTGTTGGGATTTCTGGTCCAGGCCTCGTGGATGCCGCGGATGAAGATCGCTGGAGACAAAACAAGTCAGGTTCCACGTCCAGAATGAACGCTTTTATGCGCCGACCTTTGAAACCAGCGCCGTCATTGTTGGAGCTGGGGCTCGCGCCCTCGGTGATTATACCGTCAGAGCCCTGCCATGCATTGGTCTTGACGGCAGAATTCAGGATGTTGATCATCCTGGTCTCGTTATCGTCGTGGTGAGCCTCAAAAGAAAACAAATGGGATAGTATAGACGCACAATGAGTTCCATTGGCTATCGCCCGTAACAGCACCCAACACACTGAGCCCCTCAATATACTTGCCCGAATTGTAAGTAAAAAGCCAATTCGCAGGGGACCTCGAGCAGTCAGCGGCATTGACGGTGTCGAGTACGAGATTGTTCGAGTTGATGTTGTGGGCCTTGATCCTGAGTAGATCATTGAGTATTGAATGACGCTTACATGGATGAAAATCGCCGTAACGAACCAGTTGGCGCTCAAAATAGCAGCGGACGTGTAGGTCCCGTTCTTGGTGTATTCGGCGAGGAATGCAGAGAGCCTAGAGAGGCTTGGTTGGATTTTATCTTGAAAGCAAAGAATTGCGGACATACGTGATATACAAGCTAATCGAAATTCATAGTGAGAAAACAACGTCGATTCGGAGACAAAATGGGACACGAACCCGGTCGTAACGGAGTTAACAGCCTGGTCATCAGTTGTGGGCCTCCAGAACACGCCTCCCGCCTATCGAGGTTGAGACGAAGAGATTCTGAGTAGCGTCGCGGAATTTTACCATAGTTGCTATCAAGGGTTAGCGAGTAGCAAAGATTCATAACTTTCATGAATGCTCACCTCCCTCGCATGTAGACTGAAGCGAAAACGATTTGTTGGGGTTCTTATGCGCAGATGCTTGAGCAGCAGTAATAACGCTGGGCGGCGTGAATATTGGATTCAAAAACGAGGATGAGCAGCATCTCACTATCCAGTGACGTGTGTCCAAACATCGATGGCGTGGTTCAGAAGATTGGTATCCTGAACAGAGTCACGATCATAATTGGATGGAAATCATTGGAGGGGAAAACGCACCTGGTATGCTCGATACGCATACAGACAGGCTTGAGCCCACCACCTAATATTCTGGTAGGTTTTTGTGTAGTTGAAGCATAATCAGGACGTACATAGCATCGTCGTTGAACTAGAGCCGTATCAAGCAATCATAATCATTGAACTTGATTCGAGGAGCTCACCCTAAGGCGTTCAAATTTGATTAGTTAATATCATGAGCGACTTCACGAACGTACTGGAATTGATCATAATGCGCCCATCGGCGGAAAACGAGGTTGAGGTTGTTCACGACCAGATTCTTATTGGTAGTCGTGCCCGCAAGCCAATCTTGATTCGCGAGCACAGACCAAGCGTTGCCCGATTGCCAGAATCCGATGCCTGGAGCATCGTTCGAAATTTAAGACGACTTGCCAAGCCCATAAAAAACTCGCCATTGAATTCCCCAGTGTTGGCGTTCAGTTGAGGAGTCATCTGGTTGATAGCATTCTGCGCAATAGTGATACGCTCGGATTTCGGCCGGGAATTGCTGAATTTCTACCCTTCATATTGAGCGTTCGCAGAGGAATGGCAAAGATCACTACACACCCGCCATGACAGTGGTACACCCAGATCCTGGGCGGCCACTGCAGAGACTAGAGTTACAAGAGCGAGATTGAGACGCATTGTGTGGGTTGGAGATCGTCAGGAACGTTGGTCGCCTTGTTATAGTTATATATACGATAGCCATAGCCACTGGCCAGTTCGACTCCGAGACGGTGACGACGCACGAGGTCTGGCTTACGACCTACTGAACGGAGGCAGAACAGCAAAATGACCAATTTCCATGTGGTTCCGGGCGCGAGAAGATGAGAAATACGCTACGATCTCTGCACCGAGCTGCGCGTGACTGGGAGGATGTGGGGGGACGCATCATCTGGTGGTCCCCGTGTCGTATCCTGTAGCCTTCCTGCCTTCCTGGATCATTGAGATTGTCGTTTCCGAGGAGGGGAGATGTTGCCATGATGATGATGCGTTGTGGGTTGCGGGATTTGGTGCTGGTTATGGCGGTTCAGCCGTTTCAAAAACCTGGAAAGTCGGATATATTAGCGCGTTCCATGGGTGGTAAAAATTTGAAAAGGTTTGGGACGCTACAGTTCCAGAACAGTTGGAGCACTATGTATGCGGCTCAGTGGATGAAAGAAACACGAATTCTTGAGGCGCCGGAAGTCTTCAAGATACAGAGGCAACATCGATGATCGGATCATTGATGAAACAGATGCACACGTGACCTGGCATTTGTGAACGACGCCAGTGCCACTTGCACTTGCTCGTCCCCAAACTCTATTGTAGTCTCTTGCAGCTGCGCTCTCTACAGAGCTAAACTCACAGAGTCTGTTGGCTACCGCATTCTGACTTTCATTACCGCCCCTTGGTGGTAATCAACGAACTTGTTGAACTCCTCAGCACCAAGGATTCCAAAGAAACCAACAGCAAACCGAGACCGCACGAAACGGCAGCAAGCTGGCGGAATTCTAGTGGAATTTCCCTTCCAGTCTCTAAGCTTTGGGTTCTATACCAAAGTCTAACGAAATCCACTGTCGCCTCATGTCCACTGACCCAGGCCACCCATTTAGTCAACGGCCAAAATCAACCAGAAGCTCTCCGACATACTCCGCTCTCAGGTCCCTTCCGGGTCTTCAAGTTCTCGCTCTAAACGCAAAGCTTTCCAAATTCCAACCTCAAAGCGTCTAAAAGTCCGTTATGTAAACTGCACCCCAAACTACTCCGAAAAGGATGCCCTCCCATAATCTCCATCGCCGTTACGAAGGACACGGCGGGTACACCTGTCCCTTCCTCGTCTCAATACAAATCTCGATTCCGCCCTGCCCATCCTCTTTGCCTTCCAACTCTATCGCCCTCAATTCCTCCACCTGTTCCGCACTCAACTCCTTCGGCTTGCTTTGTACGAGAAGCATGAGTGAGATCGATTTCAGTCGTGCTTTCGTGGGTGGAAGTGAAGCGGTAGGTGAGTATATAAGCGAAGGTGAAGAGGGCGGGGAAGGTGAGGAAGGCGAAGATGCGGTGTTTCCCGTCCCATTCCTCGACCTAATCATCCCAACAAGCGTCCCGAACACCGCATCATCCAAATGTTTCGACTCGTCCGTCATCCTCAGGTGCGTCAGCGACGGCAAACACCCGCCCGCCCCTTTCGCGCCATCCCCAAGTGTCAACCCACGCAATATTTTCCCCGTCGCCAACCGATGAGGCGACTGGAACTCCAGCACCCTCACCCTCGGCGTCGCCCGCAAACACTCAAGAAACTCCTCCGGCGACAGCGCCCCCGCCTCCACCGCCATATGGCTCAACAGCGGCGCATGCTTGCCGAAGCGCACGAATGCGGAGACATTGTCGGACCCAGATTCAAGGGAGAGCTGGATGCGGGTGAGAGCTGGAAGGGAGAGGGCGGAGAGGAGGGAGAGGTGCGAGGCGCCGTAGTGGAGAATGAGGTGTGCGAGGGTGGGGTGGTACAGGGTGGGGTTGAGGTGAGTCGGCTGCGAGTGGGAGGAAAGCCGGATGAACAATGTGCAGTCGACGAGCCGCGTCGCGGAGCGCAGCATGCGGAGGCATTCGTGCACAGTGAGGTCGGTCGCGCTGAGTGTGGTGAGCTGGCCCCAAGGTATGTCAAATTTGAACGGAGAAATGCCGCGCAGGAGGGTTAACTCTTGTAGGTTTCTTGCGGGGCCGAAGGTGTGCACTCGATCGATGAGTTGTCGGGGGTCGCCGCTTCCGCCTAGCACAAGCGATTTGAGCGCCGACACGTCCATCCAGTAGAGCCGGGAGAGCTCGATATGCGGGAGGACTAGCGACACGTGTTCCCAGCGATGGGAGTGTCGAGAAGCCCAGGAGGGGATCTCGACGGGGAGGAGGAGGGTGCTGCTTAGGCTGATCGAGATGGGCAGGGTTTTTGCGCGGGCGAGCCACAGCTCGAGGAGGCGGACGGTGTTTGGGGAGACGGCACGGGGGCGGACGCAGTTCCAGAGGTGTGGGATGGACAGTGCGATGGTGCGCCATTGTTTGCAGACGTGGGAGAGGGAAAGTGGAGGGATGGATCTGCTAGGCATGACGCGGACACCGGGGGAGACACAGGCGCGGAAGATGAGCTCGGTGAGCTCGTTGGGAAGATTGAGAATGGGGTAAGCCCAGACTTCGCGTCTGAGTGCTTTACGCTCTTCGACGAGTTGATCTAAGGCTGCTTGCAATTCGGGAATATCGCGATCGAGCTGTCTCAATCGCGCGCATCGCTCTTGTAGACGCGCAGAGACCTCTTCTGGGTAGTAGAAGGGCATGGTGGAGATGGTGGTCGAGAAAAACGAGGTGCGAAAAGCTGTGGATTCTGGAACCAAAGTCTTGGCGCGATACACGGTCACGGGGTCGTTCATTTGCACTGCCTTCGGAGGTTTCTTCCTCTCTTCCCTCGAACCCGACACTCGACCAAGACTCTCTCAGCCTCTTAGGTCCTGGAGAGTCGGGTGAAGCATGAGAAGACAAGACACCGGCTTGCTTGGTGGATTTAGCATCTATCAGATATCGGGATCGGTGATTCATGTGGCTTCTCCGCTATTTTAGTCTTGAAATTCTACAGTCTAGAGAGAGGGACAAGCTGTGACTTGACTTGACTTTAAGAGTTCGCACTTACTTTGTGAATGTCGAATACAGCCCTTTGTTTTCGGACGAGGAACCAGCACGAAGGGATTCGGATACCAGGTGAGTCCAAAACCAGCCGTCCTTCGCAGATGCTCAGTGAACTGCGTCTCACCACAGCATCCATATAAGAAGATACCTCGGAGCTCTGGTGTGCCGTCTTTCCTCTTCTCATTGACATTTTTCGGGGTGCGGAAGGTGCTCAATTCTAGGAACGACTGCTCGGTCGTCCTTCGAATGCTCGTGCTTTCTGCGCTGTACGAAGCTTTTAATATCCTGCCAGAGTAGGACTCTGTTGTGCAGGAGCTTGGCCTTACATATCCTCCCCTCCAACCTTGCTGCTGTTTGCTACGTTGCATTCAGTGTTCATCGCGCTGCAACGACTTACCTTGAAGCAGACCTCAGCGAGACTCCCGCAACTCAGGTTGACGTGGGTAGGTAGCCTCGCTAGAGGGCGTCCAACACTTTGGAGGCTTCCGCCTTGCTCTCGTCTATTGCATCAGCCTTAGTCGACTGTGATATTTCAAACTCTCGATTATGTTCGCCATTCTTGCCCTTCAATTTCCATTTGAGTAGATCTGATCACCAAATCACTTTTCTACCTTGCCTCTTGAAGCCTTCAACACGTCGAGGTACGAAATTTATGCATAGTTCTAGCCGCGAAAGACCATTGAAGGAATTTTGAAGCCGCCTGCAACATGATAATTGAAGCTTGTACTTGGATCGTTTTGACCATTCTGCTAGCTATCGAGACATCATGTACTTCTAATGTATCATCTGGGAATAATTGATTTCCGTCTGTATTAATATTCCAGGCTGATAATTTTGAGGATTTTTTAGGTCAAGTTGAATCTGCCCAGGTCCAAGCGCGGCCAAAACCAGCCGCGTCACGGCGTGACGTGACATTCCACCTTTCCAAATTCTCGGTCGGATTTTCCTTCTGCTTTCTTGTAGATCTGCAGCTAGCCTCCCATCGTCCTAACAAGCCTCAAAAGCTCAAAAGCTTTCTTGGTCTCAACCATACCAGAAGTTCCCGAAATGATCACTTGCCAAAACTCGGAGTGCCCAAACGGCAACCCTGCGTCTCGTCTAGAGTGTCCGACTTGCAACAAGTGCGTCGGGCTCCGCGTATGTTCTCTTTGCTGATCTAAGACCAGACTCGGAATACGGGGATCGTTCTTCTGTGGTCAGGATTGCTTCAAATCAGGATGTGAGTACTTTCTTTCCGATAACAAGCAAAGTTTCTTGACACTGGACCAGGGGTACGCTTTTTGTGAGTTGGTCTGGATACATCGCTGAAGTGCAGCGCAGAAAAACCACAAAGTTCTCCATATGATTGCCAAGCTTGACCCCAACGCCGACAACCAGGGTATGTTTTCCGCCTGACTTTTAAAGGACGGTTTTGTCACTGAATCGTCAGCTCGAACGTAGATGGGACTTATTGCCCGTTCCCGAACTTCAATTACACCGGGTCAATGCGGCCTGTGTATCCGCTGGCACCTAGGCGCAAGGTTCCGGACCATATACCTTTGCCAGAATACGTACCGGATGGTGAGGCGGCGTCTGTCGGCATTGTTGTACTAGTCTGACATCGAAACAGGCAATCCAAGGCTGGAGGACAAATCATGGGCACACCCGCCCCGCATTCTTAACGCGGAGGAGATCGAGAAGATGAGGACTGTCTGCCGGGTATGTCGCGTCCCCCTTTCACCGCTTGCTGCAGCTTGGCTTAACGAGATGCGTCCACGTAGATGTCGCGCGAGATTCTCGACCTTGCCGCTGCGGCTTTGAAGCCTGGAATCACCACAGACGAAATAGACGAACTTGTGCATAATGCTACTATCGAAAGGAACGCGTATCCTTCGCCGTTGCGATACAAAGATTATCCGAAATCGGTGTGCACGTCAGTCGGCTTCTTGTGAGACTGGATAAGACCTAGCTCATCATTATCTAGCTCGATCAACGAGGTTATCTGCCACGGTATACCCGACCAGAGGAAATTGAAGGAAGGGGACATCATCAATCTAGGCGAGTGTATGTGTCCTTCTGGTGGTTAAATCTGACCTTGTTGCAGATGTCAGCGTCTACTATCAAGGTTCTTCCTAGTGCCTTCTCTATCAATGTACGAAGCTATAATCCTTTTGCAGGCTTCCACGGCGACGTCAATGGAACATACCCAGTCGGTCAAATCGACGAGGAATCCGCAAAGCTCATCCGCACCTCCCGCGAATGTCTCGACAAATCGATTGAGATTTGCAAGCCAGGTGCTTTGATTCGGGATATTGGGAAAGTCATGTGCGTTTTTCTTCAATTAGCCCCTCTTCTGCGTCTCAACGAGGTCGTTCTCTTCACAGCGAACCTATAGCTCGCGCGAATGGGTGTTCCTCAGTTCGTTCCTACACCGGCCACGGGATTAACAATCACTTCCATTGTCCGCCGAATATTCCGCATTATGCCAAGGTCTGCGAGCGTCTGCTGCTGGCTCCATGACTGACCAGATGTCGTATAGAATCGAGCGGTTGGGACGATGAAGCCTGGCATGGTGAGTACCAACCGCTGCTCATTCCATAGATAGGCACAATCTCATTTCCTTTGTTTCAGGTGTTCACCATCGAACCCGTAAGTGCTTGAATGTCGTACGCGCCCGCGCCTTTGCTTACGCTGGCGGCTAGATGATCAACCTTGGCCCGAGCTGGTCCGCTGACGTCCATTGGCCGGATAACTGGACTTCGACGACGGTGGATGGGAAGAGGAGCGCCCAGTTTGAGGAGACGTTGCTGTGAGTGGATTTTCTTTTGTTATGTGATTAGTCGCTCATGAAGCTTTGTAGGATTACGGAGACGGGCGTGGAGGTGTTGACTGCGGCGCCGAAGTAGATATTGTGTTGCTGTGGAGAACCACAAGGACTGCTTGGTTTATGGAACGGATTTTCCGGGCGACCTATCTTTGGATTGAACTCTTGAGTGGTGAAATTGCGCCGAACTGCGCTTCCGGGCGATTCTTTCTCCTCGAACAGACCGAGGCTATTCTCGACAACTGCTTGGCTGAGAAAGGTTCAACCCTACTTGGCCGTTCGCGAAACCCCGGGGATTGCAGCGGCGTATAGGCTGGGTGCGGAGTACAGACCGTTTGACGATTTTGCGGAAAGCTTCTTTGGGAAGTATCTGTGGCTTTCGCATGGGATGAGGTATAAACGCAAGAAGAATGGTCATTCCGAGACGAAGGCGTAATGCATGGACACGGTGCTACGGGCGAGCGGGTTGTTTTGTTAAGCAGATTGTTTTGGGCCCAGTGATGAGTAAATACTGTAATAAGTAACTGTATGTTTCTGTCTATCGGTGAGCAATTAGAATGTGTAGCACCCTCTAGAATATATAGCATGAATCGAATGAGCATCCGTGTTTCTGTATGGTTCTTTTGGAAGTTGGCTCCAAGGAACATAGGCAGAAATCAAGATGACTTACCATAAAGAGATAGGAGATCAAGATGCCGAATCGCTCTTTGCACGGATTGCAGCGGCGTCTGATAGCGAGAAATCTGAGGTACGGAGGCTCTGGTGGTCACAAGAGGTCTCTCTTTTCTCTCCCCTTTTCTCTCTTTTTTCCCAATTTGAAACAATTGAAAACTTGATTTTTTCAGCGCAGCCACGGACAAAGGACATAAGCCGAGAGTCAGGCAATTCCTGACAGTGATACCGCCGGCTCCTCAATAATGGTGTATCAGCGCCGACAGCCAATTCACCTACGCCCCCCATACCGCCACTCGTATCACCAATCCAACCCGGTGTATCATCCAGCACCTTACAGCGATCCGCGTCCTCCACAATGACTAGCGGACCAGGAAATCGGTCCGCCAACGACGCGCCGATCCGCAGCATTGCGAACGAGTCGAGACTGGGTGTCCAATGAGGGTACCATGTGCCGTAGATGGCCAGCGCGAGTAGGCTGGAAAGGAAGACGCCTAGAAGCGCGGAAAGCAGGATGATGGCTTTTGTAGATATGACGGGAATTTGCGTGTCTGCGCCATAGTCATACGTCACTTCCAACATGCCTGTGGAGGGGTGCGACATCATCCACGCTTCGTTGGCGATGAACGCCGCAGAGGTGAACGCGTTTTGAATGCGCTCGCCCGCGAAGCCGTCGGAGGAGGTGAATACGAACGACCAGAGGTGACTCGCGACGTTGCGCGATGCAGAAGCAGAGGAGGGGTCGTCGGTGTATTCGACGCATGGATTGACGCCGTCTGCGCCGAAGTAAGCATCTTGAGGGGTGCGGAGCAGAGGGATGAATGGAACGTTGAGGCATGATATCGACGAGTCCAATCCGTTGTGTGTGTCCGCGGCGGCGAAGTACGCCTGGTAGCTCTGTGCCAGGTCGATGAAGGAGCCAATGCCGAATAATGTGACAGCGATTGTTAGAAGTGGGCCTGGGTTGCGGGTGTGGAGAAGCTGCGCTGCGGCATCTGAGGGGGAACCCGAGATAGGTGTGGCCCGAGCTGTGATGTTGTGGTCGTAGATGGAGCCGGCAAGAAAGCCCTGGGGTGCGCAACTCAGGTCGCAGTAGTTCGCGGGGTCATCCACCAATAATGGCCCGTTGACACCTCCATTCATGTAGTTTGGTAGCTCGAAGTATCCGGCTGTTGTATTGACTGTGATCTTGCTGTAGTATGAGGTGTTAGCAAGCCCGAGAGACGAAGAGAAGTCCCAGCCGGACAGCGTGATGTTGAGGTACATCACTTCGCTGAAGTCCTGTCTGGTATGTTGAGACTTCCATGGCGAAGCTGTTACATTGGCAGGCATGCAGACCTCAACGGCGTACGCTTGCCCATTCATTGCCCCATTCGAGACGTTCGCGTAGCGGATGAAGAGGGCATCGGGAATCTGATGACAATTAGAGGGGAAAGCGTTTGCAGTGATATTTTCTCGATGCGCAGTGGAGTTGATACGTGGAGCGAACTGCTTCACCAAGCCCGTCGAGAATCCAGCAGGCAATTGGGAGAAAAACGGGTCCTCGAGGAGGGTCATGTTGCCCAGCACGTACTGACTCCCCCCAATTACACACAGTGGGGAATTTCGGCCTGGCTGAGTGAGCAAATTACAATCTGGAGCCTGCGACCACAGATTCATCTGAGGTTGGGAGTTTGTGGTTGAGGCTAACCGGTCCCGAGTGAGAGAGATAACATGGGCAGTGTCGGTTGCTGAGTCCACGAGGGGGTCTAATCGGTCTGGTATATCTATCAGATTGGAAATGAGTTGTGGGTATGTTGGCGTCCGGATTGTTTTAGTTGTCAGAAACAACTCCTGAAGAGGGGATATCGAAGCTCCTGCTCAATGATTAGATGTGGACAATGTCGAAGATCAGTGTCTCGTACCAAGGGCATTCAAGAATATGGCAACAACTAGCAATGAGGAGCCGTAGCGCTTCCAACCACCGAATAAAAGATGAAGAATCAACGGAATGTCGGTCCAAGCACCGTCGGCGAGAGCAATCGCCTGCCTCATTGTGAGACGGCCGGAGCGACGTTCCGATTGCAGAAACACAACCGCAGCTCGAGTGCATGCCGCTGAAGTCAAGGGGACAGTGAGGACAGACACGATGCTCTGTAGAATGCGAGCAGCACGGAAGTGTTTTTCGCTATTGACAAACAGTGCATGAAATGCCTGCGCCCCGACATCTCCATATCTGTTGTCGAGAAAGCGGACGCCGTAGTAGTTGACCCCAATTGGCTTGCGTGATAGAATGCAGGTGACGACCCAAGCATACGCTGCCAGTGCAATGTAGAATAGCGTCGAGATGATGATGAATGGTGAACGGCTGAGGAAGGTCGAATGGACCTGGCCATTCGAGTCGGGCTTTTCAGTCGATAAAAGCCTGCTTTCTTCGGGGGTCTCGTGGGTTTCGCGCAGAGTTTGTTCGGACGGTTGCCTCTGGACATCGATGTTAAAATGAGACTGCATTTGCGCCACGGATCCCAGAGAAAGAAAGTAGAGGAGCAAAGAATACTAATGCTATGGTCCTAGTCACCAATAGACGCACTGCAGGCTGATGGCAACGACCGCAGACAACCTGTTAAGCGCTGAGAGTATAAATAGTCCGAACCTCGTCCTCTTCAACTGAAATTCCAATCGCTCTAGTCGACAGATTTCTTGAAACAATGCGAAAATTGACTTCAATCTAGATGGCGTCTGCGTCACTCGGGAATAAGGCATACTCGCCCTCTTCATGATCATTGGCTGTCGATACAAGTGCGCTTTTTGGAAGAGCGGCGGAGTATAGGTGACTGCTAGACCGTTTGGGCGCTATGGCTTTGATGGTTGAGGGTTTGCAGAGAATTGGAGGACCCCGGTAATTTCGGATAAAACATGCCCAAAAATCGCGCGAACCCAGGACGAATTCGGATGAGAAAGCGAGGTCCCGGACAGCCAAGTCTGGCCGAAAAGGATAACGCTCGGCGCTGCCGACCCGCCCTGGGCGATGTTCGGATAAGGTCGGTCTTGGGTCGGTCAGCAAGTCGCTCGTCAGAGTGCGACTGTGGACCAAATCGGCAGAGTTTCTGGCTGAATCGCTGGCAATCAGCGCGGATTCAGGTGAAATCTGTGATTATCTCAGCTAAAAAATGCCGGGTTTCTCACAAATCTCCTTATATGGGAGGGATTCTCGAGAAACCGAGAAAGACTGCACCCTCTTGAATTCGTACCGCCATCCTAAACCCAGTTATTCATTGGATTATCTGCGCTGTAGAAAGAGGCAGAGCGGACGTGACCATGGACGCTGGGTATGAGCTGGGGCATCATTTGGAATTGTAGATTCACCGCTCTAACTGTCGCGTCCTTTCAGAACTGTTACGCGTGTCTGCGGAACCTCCAAGACAGCAACCCCCACAGTGGTCGACGACTCCGAGACCGAGGATGAATCTGACTCGGAGTGGATACCTATGCAGCCCAAGCCTGCGGTCGGGGCAGACAATAACACGGTGAAAAAGCGTCCCGAACCCATAATTATCATCGATTCAGACTCGGAGGACTTTGATTATGCTGGAGCGGCTTCTGAAGCATCTTCTACTCGCGATGCCACCTCTTCAATAGTAGTCGACGACTCCGAGACAGAGGATGAATCTGAAGAGTGGATACGATCTATGCAGCCTAAGCCTGCAGTCGTGGCAAACAATAACCCGGTGACGAAGAGCCCCAAACCCATGGCTATTGACGATTCAAGTCCGAATACTGGGCCGATATCCAAGCTAGCTTCTACTCGTTATGCTATCTCCTCAATATCCGCTCAAAGTACTACGATTCCGGGCACACGGCAAGAAACAATCCAACCAGCATTCCTCTCTGATCGTGCGCAAATGGAAGCCGAACGCCTCGCTCGCCGCAAACGCGCCTTAGGAGAGGACTACGAACTTACTGGAACTTCCAAACGTCAACGCACAATTCCTCCCCTTGCCTCTCGAACGTTCTATGACGGCGCCTTCTTCCCAACCTACGTCGCTCATGCAAACCCACGCGCAGATGGCCGTGAAGCTATTCGTTTTGAAGAAGTCGTCGGCTCTACTCAGTCTGGTCTTAAGCTTGCTATTGTGTCGACCTTTGGTGATTTCAATCGTGCTTGGGTTGCATCGCACTTGGATTCAAGCGTACCGATCATAAGGGTCGGCGGCAAGAAGGGTCGCGAACGGCGTACTGGCCGTCATGAAGACACAAATTGGATTGACACGCGGCCGAAGCTCAGAGAGAGAGGATGCATGCATATGAAGGTGGATGACTACCTCTTGACACGAACGCCGAAGCTCACCTTCTTCTCAGTATATGCTGCTGTTTTACCATGACCGCCGTCTCCGGGTCGTCGTTAGCACCGCAAATCTCATCGCTCAAGACTGGAACGACCTGGAAAATATGGTTTTCATTCAAGATCTTGACCCGTTGTCTGCGTCGTCGCGCGTCCTTGGTAGCGACACCCCCTCCGCGTCAGTGCAAGTGTCGGACAGCTTCGCGGCGATTCTTGAGAACGTGTTGAAGGAGACGAATGTGGATCCCGCCTTGAAACTCGCGAAACAGCTGGTAGGTATCATCGTGGTTCGACGATTCACGCTTTGACCTCGCTAATCCGGCTCGTCATAGTATCCCACAATTCCGCTCAAATTCATTTCGGACCTCTCTACACAGTGGGACTGGAGTCGCGTTAAAGCACAACTGGTCGCGAGCATCCCAGGCAATTACAAAGGCTGGAATCAAATCAAAGCGTGGGTCATCTCTTGCTCAATGGTCACCTGTCTGACGACCCGAGCAGCGTAGGGCATCCGCGTCTCATGCAGGCTCTCGATTCGCTTGGAGTGACTCTCCGTAAAGAACAGAAACTCGTTATAGAATGCCAGGCGAGATTTCTGACGATGATGGGTGGAACCCGACGCTGATTATTCCCTTCTGTAGGGATCAAGTATCGGAGAGTACACAACGCAGTGGTTTAATCAGTTCTATATTTCAGCTTCCGGAAACCCTTCAGCACTGAAAGCCCATTTGGAACTGTCGAAAGGGAAACGACAGAAGCTGGACTACCCCGTTGACGTCAAGGTCGTGTATTCGACTTTCCAAACTGTTGAGAGTGCGGATTGGGTGGTAAACATGCACCGTCAATACCGACTCTCTGTGGTTTCACTAACGACCCGGACGACAGGGTTCGGGCTCGTTATTCTGTAGCTCAGAGAAGTGGAAGGCGGCAAATTTTCCGAAAGACTCTTTCTACGACTCGAAGAGCAGAGCTGGGAAGGCCTTGATGCATACCAAGGTAAGGCCTCTAATGTCTGGTATCTTCTGGTAAATATTCCAACTCAAATTCGCGCAAGATGATCCTCGCTACTTTAAAGCAGAAGAAGGCTGCAGATACGGCGCCTTCCGGCCCTGCAGGTTGGATGTACGTCGGCTCTCATAATTTCACGCGACCGGCTTGGGGGAATTTGAGTGGCACCCGCGATGCGCCAGTGCTGAACGTTAGTGCACCCCGTTTCCTGAGGTAAATCAAAGCTCGACGTGCGTTATCTAGGTCGATCACTTTGAGCTGGGCGTCGTTGTGCCGCTCATGACGACGAAAGACGTGAATGCAGCCTCTGCTTGGGAGCGGCCGCCCAAGAAGTATACGGAGAGGGATGTTCCCTGGGTAAGTACATTCCATGAAGCTTCTTGTTTCCGTGCTTAGATTCCTCGCATAGATGAAGGACCTCCACAAGCACTTGAAAGCTTCCAATGCGTAGCCCGTCACTCGTTTCGGATTTTTTTCTTGAGGCTCAGTGATGAGTATTTTTCTGTATGAGCAAGTCGAATGTGTATCGACTTATGATATGTAGTATGAATGAACGCACGTGTTTCTGTGGTACTTCTTTGACAAAGACGATAGCAAGGGTCCAAGTAGATACTATGTTGCTGTGGAGAACCACAAGGACTGTTTAGTTCCTGTAGCGAATTTTCCAAGCAACGTAGCTTTAGATTGAGCTGTTGAGTAGTGAGATTGCGCCGAACTGTGCTTCCGGCCCATTGCTTTTCCTCGAGGAGACCGAGGGTGCAACTACTTGGCTGAGAAAGATGGTCGTTCGCGAAACTCAAAGCCATCAATGAAATCAGTCTGTCTCACACCATGGATGGAAAAGGAAATTTTGCTGCCTCTCTCTACCTCTTTCGTCCAAACTCAAGAATTTGTTACTGCGTAACAGCGCCACAACACGGCTTGCCGCAATTGCCTGAATCATTTGCGCTGGAGAATGAAGAAGGAGCGTGGTCATGGAGGCCGGGTATGAGCCTGAAGCCTTGAGCTGGGGCATTAAAACAGATTAAAACTTCAGATTCACCGCTCTGACTGTCGCGTCCTTTCAGAACTGCTACGGGACGTATTTGCGGAGCCTCCAAGACAATCTTTTGAGCCCCCATAGTGGTCGATGACTCTGAGACCGAGACTCTGAAGAGTGGATACAGTCTATGTGCAGTCTTACCTCTCGTCGTGGCAGACAGTACCACAGTGAAGAAGCGTCCCGAACCCATAAGTGTCGTCCATTCAGACCGGAGGACTCCGTTTCTACTCGTCATGCCATCTCCTCAATAACCACTCAAAGTGCTGGCACCCGCAAAGAAGCAATCTAACCAGCGGCCCGTACAAAGTCCCAAGAGTTTGTTAGACGACGACTCAATGCGGTGAGCCATTTCAAAGCTACGATCACGTTCACCTCAGAAAGTCTCCTGAGTCAAGGGGTATAAAGAGGTTCGGTGCTCCTTCCTTCTCCAACGCTTGTTCGCAATGTCGACCCACAATCTGTTGCCTGAACCGTTGCCGCCAGCGAGCAAGCAAAAGTCTTCCGAGAAGAAAAAGACGCGTGTGGTGATTGTAGGCGCAGGCGCAGCAGGCATGGTGAGCTTCCCATTCCAGTCACGCCATTCCTTGTCTTTATCCAACTACGCGCAGTCCTGCGCCGCCACTCTCGCCCAACACCCCGACCTCTTTGAAGTCACCATCCTCGAGCGAGCTCCAGTCACCGGCGGCCAAGCGACCTCCATCTCTCTTGATGCTGATACATACGGTGCATCCTGGCTCAACGACGGCGTTCAAGGCGGCTCCCCCATCTTCCGCCACACCTGCAACTTCTTCAGGACCTACGGCTTCGAAGCAAAACAAGTCAGACTTCAGGTCGCCTTCGGCAAAGGGCGAGACGGATTCTGGACAAATGTGTTCCCCAGTAAGCTCGTTGGCGAGCTGCAGAAGGATATCCGCAAGTTTGGCAAGGTCTTGAGCTTGGTAAAATGGACGATCCCGATCCTGGGGTTGGTACCTATCAAACGGATGTTGGGGTTGTGCGGTTTCGGGAAGAAGTTTGGAGAGAGAATGGTCTATCCGCTCATGGCGTTGTTTTTGGGAACGGGTACGCGCCGATCCCTATACAAACGCCAAAGCGCTAACAAAAAAACAGGTAATCAAACGGCCAACGTCGCGTCTGCCATTCTCGAGCGGCTTTTCGACGACCCTAACATGAAGCTCTGGGACTACGATCCTTCAACGTTGTTGCCGAACCTCCCTACCATGCTCACCTTCCCATGCCTGGACGAGTTCTACAAAACCTGGGCAGCGGATCTGCGTTCCAAGGGAGTTAACATCCGTACCTCCACCCAACTGCACTCCATCCTCTCCCGCTCGGCCAAGAAAGGCGTCACCCTGCGCACCCAAGCATGCACCGCCGACATCGACAACGCCCAGCCCACCGGCGACCCCTCCGAGCCCGAACACTACGACGCGCTCGTCATGTGCGTCCTCGCCGACGACGCCAAGCGCCTGTTGGGCGAGACGGCGTCCTGGCGCGAAAACTTCGTGCTCGGAGGCGCGCACTTTTTCGACGACGTTACTGTGACGCATTCGGACGCGGAGTATTTTGCGGAGATGTATGAGACGAAGTTTGATCCTGAGCTCGCTGCGGAGCCTGCATCGAAGGAGCAGGAGGAGATGCTGGCGTTTGCGAAGGGCGAGAAGGCGCCGGGTGGGGAGCTGAGCGGGGAAAAGCCAGGGTTCAGGCCGATGTATTACACGAAGACTTATCAGGAGCGGCCGGAGTGCATCGAGATGAGCTTTGACTGCACGCATTATCAGCATCAGTTCCGCGAGGGAGAGGATTCGAAGGACGACAAACCCCACGTTTATCAGACGATTTTCCTGGACAAGGGGAACGAGGATATGTGGACGAAAAAGCAGATTCGCGAGGATAAGGTCATCAAGGTCAAGTGGTGGCATCAGCTTGGGCACCGATGGCAGCATTATGTGCGGGTCGTGCCTGGGATGCGGTTTCTCAACGGGAGACGGAGCACGTATTTCGCGGGGAGCTGGACGTTGGTGGTGAGTGTTGCTTTTTACGTGGTCTAGTTGTCGTTTCGCTGATGAGGGGTCTGCGCAGAATATGCACGAGCTTGCGTGTGTTTCGGGGATCGCAGCGGCGTATAGGTTGGGTGCGGAGTACAGACCGTTTGATGGATTTTGCGGAAAGCTTCTTTGGGAAGTATCTATGGCTCTCGCACGGGGTGAGGTATAAACGCAAGAAGAATAGTGATCCTGAGAAGAAGGCGTAATGCGTGTACATGGTGCGACGGGCGAGCGCATTTTTGTCTTAAGCAGTTTGTTTTGGGCCCAGTGACGAGTATGTTTCTGTATCAGCAAGTCGAATGTGTATCACCCTCTAGAATATGTAGCATGAATGAGCATCTGTGTTTCTGTGATAGTTCGATTGCGCTTGGGCCATCCTGCGGTGTGCTATGACCGACCTCTATTCAAAAAAACTACTACAGAGATATCTGTATCTCGGGCAACAGCGGCAACGACAAAGAGACAAGAGTTCTGGCTGACATACTGGTTCTACGTCGAGGCCAAAAGAACGTCCCGAGTCTCACAGCGGTGTCGATGTCCCGCACAATATTGTTTATAAGAGGGATGCAGTCAGAGTTCTTACCAGCACAGTCAACTCAATTTCATTCTCTCGAACCTCACTTCTGCAATGAAATTCGCTACCCTCTTGACAACTTTATTCGCCGCCGTCACCGCTGTTCTCGGCGCAGAGATCGTTTCTCCCACTCCGGGTCAAACCCTCCCCGTGAATAAGGTATCGTGAACACGCATATGAAGAAACCGCACTAACTGACTCTCTCAGCCTTTCAACCTCACCTACATCTCTAGCCACGTCGTCAAAGAACACACGTAGGTCGAGTAAATTGAAGACTATCCGCAGTTTGTTCTGTCTCAATCTGTATTGATATCACTCGAATCTAGCATCAAAGTCACCGTCTTGACCTCTGCGCCGTTCAGCACTGGTAACGACTTCCCTGCCGGTATCAGCGCACAGGACGTCAAGGCCACCCGTTCGGGCGAGGATGGTGCCGCGATTTATTCTCTTGACGTCGAAGCTGTCGGGTTGACCGCGCTTCCGACCGGCCCTCATAAAATCTACGTCCTCGAGAGTTACGCGGCGTACGGGGTATTGAATTCCTCTTGGTGAATCATGAGAAGTTGGCTGATGATTTGCAACTCGTTTTAGGGCAGCTTTGACGGGCTCGATGTGTCGTCCGTTCCTGTGATCTTCGTTTGAGGACTTCGGAATGGTGTTGGGGGCAAATTATGATGCAGGACTTGCTGTAATAATTGAATTTTGGGATTCCACATCGAGTTTGAGCTACTTACATACACAACATCATTCAAACACTGTGAGTATACATTTAGCTGTCCCTTCGAGGGTCAGGCAATTCCTGACAGTGATACCGTCGATTCCGCAATAACGGTGTATCAGCGCTGACAGCCAATTCGCCGACGTCCCCCATGCCGCCACTGACATCACCAATCCAACCCGGTGTATCATCCAGCACCTTGCAGCTGTCTACGTCCTCCACAATGACGAGCGAACCAGGAAATCGATCCGCCAACGACGCGCCAATCCGCAGCATCGCGAACGAGTCGAGACGTGGTGTCCAATGAGGGTACCATGTGCCGTAGATGGCCAGCGCGAGTAGGCTAGAAAGGAAGACGCCTAGAAGCGCGGAAAGCAGGATGATGGCTTTTGTGGATATGACGGGAATTTGCGTGTCAGCGCCGTAGTCGTAGGTCACACCCAACCTGCCTGCGGCGGGGTCAAGAGACATCATCCACGCTTCGTTGGCGAGGAACGCCGCAGAGGTGAACGCGTTTTGAATGCGCTCGCCCGCGAAGCCGTCGCCCGAGGTGTATATGAACGACCAGAGGTATTGCGCGACATTGAGCGATGCGGAGGAGGGGTCGCCGGTGTATCGGACACATGGATCGACGCCGCTTGTGATGCTAGCGTGGTCTTGAGGGTCGTGGAGTAGGGGCATGAATGGAACTTCGTTCAGGCATAGTATCGATGAATCCGATCCATTGTGTGTGTTCGCGGCGGCGAAGTACGTTTGGTAGCTCTGTACCTGGTCGATGAAGGAGCCGAGGCCGAATAATGCGACGGCGATTGTTAGAAGTGGGCCTTTGTTGCGGGTATGGAGCAGCTGCGCTGCGGCATCCGAGGGAGAGCCTAGGCTATGCGTGGCTCGAGCTGTGATGTTGTGGTCGTAGATGGAGTCGGGAGTTGAGCCCTGGGGTTCGCAACTCAGGTCGCAGTAGTTCGCGGGGTCATCCACCAATAATGGCCCGTTGACACCTCCATTCATGTAATTTGGTAGTTCGAAGTATCCGGTTGTTGTATTGACTGTGATCTTGCTGTAGTATGAGGTGTTAGCAAATCCGAGAGGCGACAAGGAGTCCCAGCCGGACAGCGTGATGTTGAGGTACATCACTTCGTTGAAGTCCTGTCTGGTATGTTGAGACTTCCACGGCGATGCTGTTACATTGGCAGGCATGCAAACCTCAACGGCGTACGCTTGCCCATTCGAGACGTTCGCGTAACGGATGAAGAGAGCGTCGGGGATCTGGTCGCAGTTGGGCGGGAAACCGTCTGCGGTGATGTTTTCTCGATGCGCAGTGGAGTTGATACGTGGAGCGAACTGCTTCACCAAGCCCGTCGAGAATCCGGCAGGCAATTGGGAGAAGAACGGGTCCTCGAGGAGGGTAATGTTTCCAAGCACGTACTGACTCCCCCCAATTACACACAGCGGTGAATTTCGCCCCGGCTGCGTGAGCAAATTGCAATCTGGAGCCTGCGACCAGAGATTCATCTGAGGTTGGGAGTTTGTTGTCGAGGCTAATCGGGCTCGGGTAAGAGAGATAACGTGGCCACTGTCAGTTGCTTGGTCCACGAGGCTGGAAAATTGGTCTGGTATATCTATCAGATTGGAGATGAGTTGTGGGAACGTTGGCGTCTGGATGGTTTTCGTTGTCAGAAACAGCTCCTGAAGAGGAGATATTGAAGCTCCTGCTCAATGATTAGATGTGGGCAATCTCGAAATCGGTGACTCGTACCAAGGGCATTCAGTAATATAGCAACAACTAGCAACGAAGAGCCGTAGCGCTTCCAACCACCGAATAAAAGACGAAGAACCAACGGGATGTCGGTCCAAGCACCGTCGGCGAGAGCAATCGCCTGCCTCATTGTGAGACGGCCGGAGCGACGTCCCGATTGCAGAAACACGACCGCAGCTCGAGTGCATGTCGCTGAAGTCAAGGGGACAGTGAGGACAGATACGATGCTCTGTATTATGCGAGCAGCACGGAAGTGTTTTTCGCTGTTCACAAATAGCGCATGGAACGTCTGCGCCCCGACCCATCCCCATCCGTTGTTGTCCTTGTTGAGAACGCGGACGCCGTAGTAGTTCGCCCCAATTGGCTTGCGTGATAGAATGCAGGTGACGATTCCCCAAGCATACACCGCCAGTGCAATGTAGAATAGCGTCGAGATGATGATGAATGGTGAACGGCTGAGGAAGGTCGAATGGACCTGGCCATTCGAGTCGGGCTTTTCAGTCGATAAAAGCCTGCTTTCTTCGGGGGTCTCGTGGGCTTCGCGCAGAGTTTGTTCAGACGGTTGTCTCTGAACATCGACGACAAAATGAGACTGCATTTGCGCCACGAACCCCAGAGAGAGAAAGTAGAGGAGCAAGGAATACGAATGCCATTGCACGTTGGTGCTGGTCACCAATAGACGCACTCCAGGCTGATGGCAACGACCGCAGACAACCTGTTGTTTAAGCGAGAGTATAAATAGTCGGAACCTTTCGTCTCCGGAGTCCTAGAGCCAGAGATTCCCTTCAACTCAAATTCCATTCGCTCTACTCGACAGATTTCTTGAAACAATGCGAAAAATTGACTTCAAGTTGGCTCCCCGAATGGCGTCTGCGTCAGTCGGGAACAAGGCATACTCGCCCTCTTCATTGGCTTTCGATATAAATGTGCCTCTCGGAAGAGCGGCGTGACTGCTAGACCGTTTGGGCTTGAAATGAGCACTATGGATCTGGCGAGGGTTTGCAGAGAATGGGCCGACGGCCGGCCGGCCCGGCCCTAAACCTTTCTGGGACTTTATAGTACAACTCTGCTTCTCCCTTCGTCTTGAAATTCAACTTAGAACTTGAGATTCGTTGCCTTGAACATCGCAGGCATATTATTTGCTGGAGCCTATCCTATTCGACGCGTGTGCAAGATACCGCATCGTGATGAAGGCTTCGTACGGATATTTTCATCGCGTTAATTCGACCTGAATGTCGCGTCTTTCTAGAGCAGCGAGTAGAGCTTGCGATGCCAGTTCTTCTAAGACTCGATACGTGGCGTCCTCTGCGGTAGATGACTCTGAAACGGAGGATGAGTCCGACTCGGAGTGGATTCAATCAATGCAGCCGAAGACTGTCAGTGAACCGGCGAAGAAACATCCGCAACCCATTATTATCGTCGACTCAGACTCGGAGGACTCAAACTCTGTCTCTACGGCGTCTAAACTGCTCTCTTCTAGCCGTGCCACCTCATCAAATGTACCCGCGAATGCCGTCGATCTGGACAAAACCAAAGAAACAAGTCAACCAGCTTTCCTGTCCGATCGCGCGCAAATGGAAGCTGAACGTCTCGCTCGCCGTAAACGCACGCTAGGAGACAGCGACACTATTGCTGGAAATGACGCCAAACGCCAACGCACCACCCCTCCTCCCCTGGCCTCTCGCATGTTTTATGACGGCGCCTTCTTCCCTACCTACACAATCCATGCAAACCCGCGCGCTGACGGGCGCGAGGCCATTCGTTTTGAAGAGGTCGTCGGCAAGTCTGGTCTGAAGCTCGCAATATTGTCCTCGTACGGATTCAGTCCTGAGAGCAGCTGGCTACCATCCTACATTGATTCGAGCATACCTGTGATAATGGTAGTGGGAAAGGAAGACAGTGGGCCGAGTACGGCGCGCTTCGGGAATAGTAATCTTATTATCACGGCGCCCAGGTTAAGCAAGGGAGGGTGCATGCATATGAAGGTGCGCTCTTAACATCTGATTCCTGCTGCAGACTTGGTTAGCTTTGGCACAGTACATGCTTCTCTTTTACGGCGATGGCCGTCTCCGTGTCGTTGTCAGCACCGCAAACCTTGTCTCTCAAGACTGGAAACATCTGGAGAATATGGTCTTTATCCAAGACCTTGCCTCGTTATCTGCGTCGTCTCGTGTCCTTGGCAGTGGTGCGAGCACACAGGGAACCACGCCAGTAGAACATGACTTCGCAACGATTTTTGAGAACGTATTGAGGGCGACAAATGTACGACCAGCTTTAGAGCTTATGAAACAGACGGTGGGCATGACCTTCACCCTTTCCTCAAGCCGGTCTGACCTCTCACAGCATCCCGCCATCCCGTTCAGATCGATTTCAGACCTCTCCAAACAGTGGGATTGGAGTCGCGTGACAGCGCAGTTGGTGGCTAGTATCGCGGGCAAGTACGAGGGTTGGAGCAGGATCAAAACGTTCGAGCGTTTCTTAGCGCATTTCTTACCCCGTTTGACGACCTGGACAGGACCGGGCATCCGCGTCTTTTGCAGGCTCTCGACGCGTTGGGATTGGCCAATTCTAAGGACCATAAACTCGTCATTGAATGTCAGGTGATGATTCACGCTCATCATTTATCTGAACTCGACCCTGACTCACCTGCCTTCGTAGGGATCCAGTATAGGCAGCTACACGACACAATGGCTTAACCAATTCTATATCTCGGCTTCGGGACATCTCTCCGCACTGAAAGGCTTTCTGGACCTGTCCGAAGGGAAGAGGAGGAAGCTGGATTGCCCCACTGGCGTCAAAGTCGTGTTCTCCACTTTTGAGACTGTCATGAATAGCAGTCGACGGGTGAGCACGACCCGCATCTTCGCGCTTGGTCTGGTACACCATATGCTGACCACGCCGACGATAGGGGGTGAATTCGTTGTTTTGTGACGTCAAGAAGTGGGAGGCGAAGAACTTTCCGCAAGGGATCATGTATGATTCGAAGAGTAGGGCTGGGAAGGCGTTGATGCATACTAAGGTGAGGCGCTTCGTGCCGGCCCTACATGTATGAGATGTTGAAGCCGCCCAAGCAAATTATCGCTACGTTCAAGCAGAAGAAGGCCTCAAAATCGGACTCGGAGCCCTCTGGACCCGCTGGATGGATGTATGTCGGCTCGCATAATTTCACGCTGGCGGCTTGGGGGAATTTGAGTGGCACTCGCGACAAACCTCAGTTAACCGTGAGCTGAATTCTTTGTTCTATTCGCCTGTCAATCTTGACGTGCATCCAGGTGAACAATTTTGAGCTGGGTGTCGTCGTGCCACTCACGACCGTGCAAGATGTCGATATGGCGTCTGCTTGGGAGCGGCCGCCGCAGAAATACGGCAAGGGGGATGTTCCTTGGGTGAGCAAAACTAACTATGTCTCCCTTCATCGAAGCTGGAGTGCTTTTGTGTGCAGATGAAGGAACTTCATGAGGAAATCTGCCAACAGGAGATGCTTGATGCGATGATGGACCTCTAGATTGTAACCTCGTTTATGCATGTCTGCACCCTTTTATTTGCAGTGATCATTGTAATGTCGCAGTAGTAGATCGAATATGTATCTTGTAGCCCGTGTATTATGAGTTCGAATGAGACGTGTATTCGAGATTTTTCTGGAAGTTTTAGGGCGGTTGAGCAGGCAATGCGGAACACCGCCCTTCGGTTAGCCTCTGCAAGTTTGTGGAACGCCGTGTCTCGGTAAGGGTGCGACCTGATGGGACATCCTGGCCTTGTAAAGGAAATGATTTTTAATCGCGATCGTCGGGCGACGCAGGAAACGCGTCGGAACCGCCCATTCTGACTAATCCAATAAAAAATTTCCTAAAAGAGCGTGGTGGATGAGTAGCCCAAAAAGGAAACGCCCGTGATTCAAAAGACCGCGCTTCAAATGGCTCCGTCATGCTCCCTAAATCCAGGCTCTATCTTCTCATCTCATTGCTGCCAGTGTATATAAGCCTTGCGGTTTACTTCAATCTCATCGCACTACCGCCTTCTGCAGACAACACCCTGTCATCTCTTCTCAAATTCGCGAAAAGCTCTACCTCTAGTCTTCGCTCTTTGACTCGACAAGCTTCATCTACTAGTTCCTCTACCAGCGTTCTGACTATGGGTGCTAAACAAATCGTACCTCGTCCCAGCCAGGAGCGTGGTCATGCGGATCACGACTGGCTCAAGACTTTCCATACCTTTTCGTTTGCTTCGTGAGTCTCTCTTGCATTGAATTCACATGCGGATCGTTCAGCTAACTGTGAACGAATATGAAGATACCAAGACAACAAGCACAACCAATTTGGTCCTTTGCGGGTCATAAACGAGGACCGAGTCGCTCCTTCTACAGGATTCGGAACTCATTCGCATCGCGAATTCGAGATCTTCTCATACGTCGTCGCGGGCCAATTGGAGCAGTCAGTAACCTTCCGCTTTGATATATTCCTAACCGCACTGACTTGCGCAACAGCAAAGACTCCATGGGAAACACCGAAATCCTGAAACGAGGCGATCTCCAACTCACCTCCGCCGGCACAGGCATTTCGCACTCTGAAAAAGCGCACGGCTCCAAACAAGTGCACTTCCTTCAAATCTGGTCACTCCCCTCAGTCTCGCGTCTTACCCCGAAATACTTTACCCGTCACTTCACGGACGCCGAGAAGCGCGATACCTGGGCGCGCATCGTCGCGCCCGTCGACGCGGAGGGCGTCCTGAAGGATGAGCGGGAGGGGAAGGGACCGGCGCCGGTGCAGAGTGCGTTGACGCTTTACGCGACGCTGCTTTCGGATGGAAAGAGTTTGAAACAGACGATCAAGGGCTCGAAGGGGTATATCCATGTTGTCCAGACGAGTGGATATAATACGAAACCCGCGACGGGCGCTGGGATCAAGGTTGTTGGTGCCCCTGGAGTGGAGGTCGAGCTCAAAGAGGGCGACGGGGCGTATTTGCATTTTGAGAATGGAGGCGGGGAGTTGAGCGTGGAGAATATTGGGGATAAGACTGCGGAAGTTTTATTATTTGACCTCGAGTAGACTAACTATGTAGATGCGCTCTTGATTGGTTCATTCCGTATATTTTTTGTAGCTCTCGATAATTCCTCGTAATTTGATCACTCGTAAGTCGTGACTACCTCCCGCTGCTAGTGTTCCAACCTCCACGACCATGCATGTCCAGTTTCTACAGGAATATCGTGTTAGCTGACCGGAGAAGACACACGTACCCTGCTCTCGGCGCCTCTCGCGCGCCTTTTTCGATCGTCTGTCCGTGCACCGTTCAAGGTTGGAACACATCTACGTTTCGACAATCAGGCACTGAGCATGGTGTCCATTATAAGGTACATAGATAGATAGGCATGTATGTCTCTAGACTCTACACCACCACCCCTCCGATCTAAGCGTACTAAGTTACCATCTATGCATTCGAACCTCGAAATCAAGCGCATTTCAGACATCCTAAACCCTCTGACGGTCAAAACCCAAGGAACGGAAAACCAGTCCCCATCTACCGCTCATCTACGCCAACACCCAGGCACCCCTTTGTTGTCAAGGAGACCCTAAACCCTCACCAACCGCGAACTAACCCGCGTGGGACTCGTGCTCACATTCGCATTCACGTTCGCGTTGGGCGACAGCGAGGCCCGTATCGACACGGGGGAAGAAGAAGTGGTTGGCGACACCGGCCGCCCGCCAGCGAGCCGCGGAGATGGCTGCGTATGCGGTGACGTCGGCGATATTGAGAGCGCAGTCAACGAAACCGACGGCGGGGAGGAGGGTTTCGCTGACGGTATCGGAATGGGTATTGAGGGTTTCGTTTCGGGTATAGAAACAGGCTTCGCAGGCGGAGGGAGGGGAGAGCTGTGGTAAACCCGTCTCCACATCCTCCTCTTCATCGTCGTCCTCCTCGATCTCAATCTGCTCGTCGTTGATGTACATATACGTCTTCTTCTTCTTCTTCGGCTTCTGTGCGACACCACCCGGACTTGGGCTCGACGTGCTAGTCGTGCCAGCAACGAAACTCGCGAACTTGCTCTCCCGCTCGCCCAGCATATCATGCCGATCCCGTTTATAATCGTAGGCGCTGCTCCCAAACGGCGGGGAATACGCCGCAGCCTCAGCAGCGCCGTAAGCGTGCGAATACCCGCCTACCGGGTGCTGCTGTTTCGCCGTGCCCGATACGGGGATCGCGCGAGCGCGGGAGAGCGAGGAGGGCAGAACGCGGTCGGGTTCGCCATCTGCTGCCGAGCGTGCAGGGGTATACTCGGGGAAGTACGACGTGGAAGAGGAAGAAGGGGTGGAGTTGTAAGCCGCAGAAGGAGGAGCGGGTTTGACCGGGCTGGAGGGCGCCGGCGTGGCAACAGGGGAAGAGGAGAGCAGCGGGAGGAACGCAAAGGTGGGTTTCACGCGTTGCGGGGTGGTGATTGGCGGGCGGAGGTGCGTCAGAGTCGAAGAAGCCATGCGGGGTGGAGGCGGGACGCGCGCGCGGCCTGGCGGCATCACGAAGGTCGAACTTGGTGTGGGGTTGGATGGGGATTTTGGAGGCGGAGAAACGGGAGAGGTGGAGGTCTCGGCGGAGGCGAGAGGGAGGAGGCCGATGGGGACCATGGAGAGCAGTTGCTTGCCTGGTCGTCGTAAAAACTCTGCAGGCTGTCTCGCATGCGGCAGAGACTGCTGGATTTCTTCAAGCTCGAGGATTTCTCTGAGGATAGTAAGAACGAGTCGAGACGGCAAGGTCACCACAAGCAAAAATTGGAGTCATCTCCTTCCACGACCCACTCCGGTCGCGTCGAGGATGGGATATGGCCAGGTACCTTTTGTAAGCTTGCAAAACCCTGGTCATGCCCACTGACAGCCAACACACACCCATAACAGGAATGCTGTACGGTTCTGTGAGAGGCCACAGTCATTCCACCGTGACATGCCGCGGTAGGCGGGGCGATGCGACGCGACACGATTTGAGCGCGCCCGTCGCCAATTTTGGGCCGAAAACCACTCGAAGAGGCAGATTTTTACCAATTTTGTGAGCCCCAGATAGCGACGAGGCCATCGTGACCACAACCAATTTGTATGCGGCGACGCGACGGGGGATCGTGATCGTGACCGTCGCCTCATACGGTAGGGTAGGTTCACGTTTAATTCGAGGCCAGCGTCAGATCTGGAGCCTCAATTATTTCATGCCCGATTGCACGCCTGGGACATGGCCACAACGAAGAAACGGGGCGAGCCGCACCACCGTTAACAGCACAGTGTGCGACATTGCAAATGAAAGCAACAGCAGGGGGACAGAGGCAGCGCGCCGAAAGTAGCGATATGCAGGGCCCAGGCCACAGGGATGTGGACACCACTCCGGACCGCACATCCGTCCGCTCAAGGATCGAAATAACAAAGGTAAGACACCCACTGGAAAGATAAATTCCTGGCAGGTTCAGTTGGCGTACGGTCCCACTCGTCTGCGAAATGGACCTCTTCAGAACCGTCTGCGCCGAACGCAACACATTTCCGAAGGCAAAAGTTGGCTAGATCAGGGGAACCCGGGAGTGATGGGGATGGGGATTTTAAACAGCTCTTCATTCCGTCCGTCGTAGATTCCTCTTGGAATTATGTTGACCAACGAAGAACGAGGAAGCGGTGGGTAACGAGAGCCTTGGCGGGTGGAGTTTACGTGCAGAGTACGACCAAGACCACGGAGGGAGACAGAGGCGGATAGTTTACAGTGAGGTAGTCGGTGGTTTTGTCTGGTTGAAGGCGCAGCTAGGGAGTCGCCAGCAATAAGAGAGATCGTGGGGGTAGGAGTCAAGAGAGAGATGAACTGAGGGGTTTTTGCGTTTTTGGTCATTTTGCTGTGGGGCGAGAAAGCCGGATCAGGTCGGGTGTCCGTCGCGTAAATGTGTCGGCATTTTCGGTCGTGTGCATCTTCATTTCGTCTCATCCGAGGCCTTGCACGCTTTAATTTCCCTCCAATTCGTCTGTATCTTGCTTTCCATGGCGTTGTATGCAGCGTTCAGTGCGATTTTTGAGGACAATCTCGGGGTATTCTCGACGCAAATATCGGCCGAGCGGAGGTTGTACGTATCCATTTCCGTCTTCGACTCTTCGGCCGATGATATCCTAATCCGGACATCCTCGCGTGCAGTTGACGTCTATTCTTGCGTCCATCTCCTCGAGTTCGACGTTCGACTCCTCCGCTTGGCACTCGCATTCCTCGTACATCTCCTCGTGATCCTGCGTCTACCCAAACATGGACCCTTCTGCCCGTCTTGGGAGTCGGCAGGTTCATAAAACAAATGCCCAGTGGCCCAGTGTCTTTATGGAGTGAGTGCAGTGGGTCCGTGACATCCAGCATGGACGTCGATGGACCTCCTTGTGTATTCGCGGATCCGGCCTGTAGAATCAGACGGAATGGTCGAATAGGATTGGGTCGGATGCACTTGTAACTCCCGACGCGGTGAAGGTTATCACATCCCTACGCTCAGAGCGGGCACTGTTTCAAACCCGCGTATATATCCGAGGGCCTGTGTAGTTGATGCCAGGAGGTGTGGGTGGCGAGGTGGCCAGGGAGGCAGGGACGGTTCAGTTCCGTTCCGACGAAATGAAAAGGATTCGCCGGCGTTTGGTTGGCAAATCGCTGGAGACCGAGGGATGGAGGTATTTGGGTACGCAGAAAAAAGGGGCGGCCAATCGATTTTTGCCAGTTTCTCACCTGCAATCGTGTCGAGTGGTGTCTATACATATGTTTCGTTCTCTCGGAGCAGCATTCCAAGTAGAATCAGTGCGTACCGGGGATTTCGACAAGACCCTGGCCCGTGCACCTCATTGGACCCAGTCTTCGGACCTGTCTAAGTCAAAGAAAAACCGTTCCTGAATTGTGAGTATTCCAGAAGAGTCAAAGCTGTTTTGTGCAGCCTATTCTGGGTCCGGAAACCGACTTTTCGATTTAAAGTCGGAACATTGAGGCAGAACTACACCAAACATAACTGACTCTCAGAATCGGCTCCCACAGATATTGCCACAAGTACATACCATCAGAATCGACTCTCTCGAATCGAACTTCAATTCGAAGATCGGCTCCGGGAGAGAGTTTTGGCTCCCCCCCCATAATAATACTTCTTGCAGCTATTTTGACAGCGATAGAGACTTTCAGTCTTCGAGCTGAGTTCGGCCGTGAAGCTTCAATGCTCCAGACCTTGGTCTAATTCTCAAGATCTCACCGTTCCCAAAGCTGGCAAGCTCTGGATGCTCTGGAGCCGAATTCAGCAGCACGAACTGAGCTCTGAAATCGATGTAATTACCATTGGCTATCGATTCCAGAATAGCTGTGATTCGGTGGGAAATTACTTGAAATATTCTTGGACATTGACAGCTAAGCAGTTGAGGCAAATTTTGTGTAAGCCACACTGAATTTGCGCGCTCGGCCCGAACTTTTCTTAAAAATCGTAGGGTGTCTATCGTTTTCGACTTAGCTGAAAGGAGTCTCGACTCACCATCGACAGTAGCCTCTGAATCAGAACGACAGTGTATGCACAGCTGCAGAAGTCCAGGAATCAGTTCTACTTCAAAGTCCCAATCGGTTGGACGCCAGCTCACTGCTAAGACGGCTAGAGAGAGCATATCGCACTCTCCCAAGATCATACTCAGAGAGGCTCGGGTCAGGCCGTGAGAGAGACCAAGAATTGGTAGTCTTGAACCAGGACAGGAGTGGCAAAAGGAGAGATCGCGGAAGTCACGTCGCGTTGGACTCACGACCACGTGGTCGTGTTTCCTCAATGCTCGGCTTTTTCCGAGTCGGACGACTCCATACCACCCTTGACGATACCCTTCCAGTACCTGAAGAGGTCTCTGCACTATGAGCCTCTGTCTTGACTAGCTTGGACCGTCATAAGAGAGTCAATTCCAGCGTGCTGCACCGCCGAATCCTACGAATTGGGAACCAAATCTGTCCAAGTAACAGTCGACTCGGAAAATACTGGTTCTGCTGCGAGGAACATCGACGAGAAACGAAACCACCGGTCTGTGGGCTTCTGTGGGGGTAACAATGAGCTAGCACTGTCTGAACTGCATCTGGACTTGGCACGTACCGTCATAAACCCGATCGTATAAAGGTCCGACGGCTCCACTCGACATGCACCGGACACGCCGCATTTCTTTCCTTCTTCCTACCACCGCAACCACACTTACAAGCCTTCAACAATGGGTCGCTGGACACAATTCGATGAGGTTGGCCGTTTCACAGACGCACAGTTGCGGGAAATTGACGCTTTGTAGGATTCTACCCGCCTCCCGTACGGCATGAAGCGCGTCGGTTACGACGCAGACACTTCGAGATACACTTTCAAGGACCGGGAAGGAAACACCTACATGGGGCCAGCGCACGAGGAGTACGGCCGTTTGTCGTTGGCGCACAAGGCGAGCAACCCGACGATGCCTCATGACGATCGGCCGCAGGCGTTTGCTTCTGGTGCGTCTCATCTTCAAGTGGGGTAATCATTCACGGAGGTACTGACTATGTCCCCCGCAGAAACCTCTCAGCCAACCTTATCAATATCCGTCCCAGTTCAGGGCTACCACCGAGTCGACCAAGGCTCGACGTTCCAGGATATAC